>CM070622.1:90293600-91493600 GCA_036346255.1 Ampelocalamus luodianensis | reverse complement strand
AAAATTACTTGCTAATATGGCTTATAATGACGGCGATTAATAACGCTTCAAAATGAAAAACGAGCAAGCGGCTTTGAAAATGAAATCGCGCTCTCTCTCTCTATATATATATATATCTTTATAGCCGCTGCGGGAGGGAATCCTTCCCCCGCGCGAGACAATTCAAGCTTGCAGCGCAAGCGACAACGATGGGATGGCGATTAAACGAAATAACGCTCTCTCTCTCTCTCGGATGTCACAGAGTCGCCTACTTGGGAATCCTTCCCCACACGCGAGGGATCTGGATTCAAGCTTGTGCATGCGTGGGATTCGTTGGACAGACAAGGACATCCGGGATGGCGTTTTTGTTTCTCGGAGAATCGACACGGTTCTTTGATGGACGACCATCGATGGAATTGGATGTCACAGCGCGCGTGGCGCGGCTAGCTTGGAGGGGATGGCTTGTAGCCGGCGCGCGAGACTCTCGGCGCCAGGATCTCGGCCGCATGGTCATTGTGCGGCACAACACCATTTTTTCAAATAACGAACGACGATGGCTACATTTGCACATACGCGGTGAAAAACTGCTACTTATTTTGTACTTTGTACCGTGACTATACAAAAACGTAAACCTTAGCCTTGGAAGGTGCACACGATAGCTAGATCAAACACAAATTTAGTTGATGCACCACTAATGTCTCATTGACCAACATGTTAGTCTCACAAGGAGTAATATATTATAAATTATATAGTTATTCAGTAGTATATTGTGAATTTTCTCACATAAATTATAAGTGCAAATGTCTTTAATGATTGGACAAGACGCCATGTGTCGGCCACGGCTTGTCCGTCCCGTGGTCGGATAGATGTGCCGCCACATATTGGCCCGTGACTTGTCTGTTCTGTGGTTGTATGGACGAGAACGTAATTTTTTTAATTACGACTACAAAGACACCATTTTTAGTTATTCCGCTTCAAATAGTAGCATTTGGGACTCCTCTGGATGACCATCTCGTACCAACAACGTTTTTAAAAAATATGTCAAAAAAAACAATGTCAAACGCCTTTCTCCCGGTGAGCCAAGTGACTTGAGTTTGACTCCAACAATCGTCCTCCACACAGCGAACATGGGCATATCGCCATTTGACCGTCGCCCAAGCGCCTCGCTTCCTCGGCCCTCCCGCCGGCCCGCGACTTTCCGCCCGCGACCTCCCTTCCGCCGCACGCCGGCTCGCTCCCTCCCTCCGCGCCCCGAGGCTTCGCCCGCGTTGACCCACACGTCTCCACCTCCACCGCCTCTCCCTTCCCTTCCCTTCCCCCTGCCTCCTCCCCTTTGCGTCCTCTCCAAGCCCCTTCATGCCGTCGAAAGGCATCTCCTCCTCCATTTTAGCATCTCCCATTCCCCTTCCCCTCCCCCCACCGCCTCTCCCCCTCCCTCTCTCTTTCCACCAAATTACGAGCATTCTTCCCGCTGCCCTTCTTGCTCGGCCCCTGAGGTTCCCTTCCAGGTAACAACAACAGCAGCAGCAGCACTTGTTGTTCAATCAAATTGATAGGCATAGTGAGTTGTACTGGTTTCTTGATGTTCTTTTGCTTGTCCTTGCATTGCAGGTTCGGTTGCCATGTCATTGGACTCCAGGCCCGGCTCTTTGATGGAATACGATGACATCGAGGAGTCCAAGTCCCCCAACACGAGCGTCGCCGCCGTCGCTGTCAAGAATAGCGACGCGTCGGTGTACAAGATCATCCACGGCTACCTCAAGCAGAAGAACAACTCCATCATCAGAGTCGCCACCAATGTCGCCAAGAAAGCGGCGCCTAGCAAGTAATCTAGTAGTACCAGTCAGTTAATTATATTCTTTGTGCCAACTTCATGGATGGAGAAATCGACTTATTACTCTGCACGCTATCCAGGTTATCGAGGAAGACTTCTGATGTTTTTGACAGCTTAATTCAGCACCAGCAAAGCAAGTGGGGAAACAAAGCTGGACCTCTGCTCTCTGGAATATCTTATTGTATTGCTTCTTGCAGCATGATATTGCTCAATAAGGTGGTTCTCTCCAGCTATAATTTTGATGCTGGCGTATCACTAATGATGTACCAGGTAATCAGTGCACTTTGTTATCTTTAATCTAATCCTTTCTAAAGTAATTATAAGAGTGTTGAGTATTTGTTTATGCACTTCTTTCATCGTTCAATGCTTGCACATGCGTATGTATACGCAATGTAATGTTTTTTGTCGGCAAGTATTATCATTGAGCTGATCAGGACTCTGTTTATGGTTCAGAATCTTATATGTGTGGTCATTCTTCTGGCACTTGAGCTCTCCCGTGTAATTTCAACAGAAAAACTCACGTGGAAGCTGATTAAAGTCTGGATTCCTGTAAATCTCATCTTTATCGGGATGCTCGTAACTGGAATGTACAGGTACTTCCTACTTCAAACTATACATACGATGATCAATCGATCACCCTTAACTGGATGAAGCCTGTGACTGAAAATGTGACAGTATCCCATCTGCTCATATTTCAAGCTTTACATGTCTAATCTAATGTGAACTTTATTTGTATGATATGCTTGCAATTCTATTGATCTAACCTTCTCTTTTTATTCCTTCTATCTTTTCAGTTTGAAGTACATAAATGTTGCAATGGTGACGATATTAAAGAACATGACAAATATTTTAACAGCTATCGGGGAGATATATATTTTCAGGAAGGGTCAGAACAAAAAGGTTTGGGCTGCCTTATTTCTGATGGTATGTCCTTTTCTGCTTCTTATGCCCATTGTTTTACTTCCAATCATTAGCTAATGACTTGGTTATTGGCCTGTATTAAGAATGTAATACCATATTAGCATGATTATTGATCTGATCAGTGTACTTCTCTCTGTTGCTCTTTGCAGATTGTCTCAGCTGTATGTGGGGGGATTACAGATCTTTCTTTCCATCTAGTTGGTTACACGTGGCAAATTTTGAATTGCTTTCTAACAGCAGCCTACTCAGTTAGTTCTTTTCATGCTTGTAGTTTCGCACATGTATAGACTATTGTAAGACTCTTTACGATCACTCGCTGAACTGCCGAAGTGCTGAGCAAAGATTGTTGTGAGGCATTTGAAGCCTTGACATTAAGCTGTCTTTTCAATTCCTTTACATTATCATGCACCTAAAATCCACAGGCAATAACAAAACTATTCTAACTTTCAATCATATTAATTCTGCTGTTCCCCCCTTCTTGACACGTAGCTAACATGTGATTTTCTTATAACAGCTTACACTGAGGCGCCTGATGGATACAGCCAAACAATCAACAAAATCTGGTTCCCTCAACGAAGTTTCTATTGTGTTACTTAACAATGCGCTCTCAATTCCTTTTGCACTCATTTTGATTGTTGTCTTCAATGAGTGGGAATATGTTTATCAAGCGTAAGAATTTAATCTTACTCCCTATATATCTAACTATATTTACAAACATTCTAAACTTTGTATGATGTGCAGTAAGTATAAGTACTTGGTCTGAATAGTCTGTTACTTATTTTCCAGGACTGGGAATTCTAGCGTAGTTAACTCTAGTTTGTTCAACGTTCTGTTGTTATGTATCAACATTTACCATTTATACAAGTTATGTAAGATTGTAACCAAACATATTAAAATCTTCATTTTGTTCTACTCCACTTTCAAATTTACTTCTTGTAGTTTCTTAATAGAAAGGTGTTCTGATTTTGCACACAAAAGAAGCTCTCATTTCTGTAATCAACTTGAATATGAAGTCAGATGAACAAGAAAAATCAATTCGTTCTCCAATATTGTCCTGTAATGGTTGCCTGGGCGGTAGAATTGATCACTGTGCATGTTTCTGGATTGCACTTATACACGAATTTTCATTTCATCTGCAGCGAAGTCATTAGAGAGCCTATGTTCTGGATTGTCGCGACAGCCAGTGGTTTGCTAGGTCTAGCGATCAGCTTCTCATCTGTGTGCTTTTTACATCAGACTGGTCCCACAACTTACAGGTGAGATCATACTAACTCGTTCTTTCTTCACAGTGCCCATGGCCATGAAAATGTTTGCATGACAAAAATACCACCTAGTTGTGACACCAGCGAAGTTCTTTGTATGTTGATCATTCATTATCTCTTTTTCAGCCTTGTTGGCTCACTAAACAAGATACCCATTTCGGTTGCTGGTATCTTGCTATTCAGGGTGTCAGTGAGTGTGGAAAATTTATTCAGCATAGTTTTTGGTGAGTAGTTTGTTTCATAACTGCTGATTATTTTTCCATGTTACCACCCTGTGATCCTATGAATGTATGTATGATACATTTCCACTTGTTCTTAACAGGTCTTTTTGCTGGGATATTCTTTGCAAAGGCGAAAATGTCCTAATATGTCTTATCCTGGTGTGATTGTAACAAGAAAAAGTCTCACGGCAGTGCTACTATCAACTGTACAGAGATATGATCGGAGTTCATTTGTCCTTAATGTGTCAATCATGGACTTTATGCCAAGTGTTGTTTATTCTTTCTCTATTCATAAGGGTACACCATGTGTGTATGCCCTCAGTTTTGTTCCATAACCGTGGCAAGGCAGAAGGCACTCTGCAAAACTAGCCACCAGTTGAAACTCTATCCAATCTCTGCTCAAGAAGTTGAACAGAACAATCATGCAAAATAAAAGAAAGGATCTGTGCTTCCAACTTGGGTTGTCAACTAACCAATCTTCAGGGCATTATATGAGAACATCACCAATCTTTATGCTAGAGGTCGCTGATTTGGCTCATGCCAACACTTTGTTGCGTTTCTTGTTGCTCTCTCAGGAGCTATCTCTATTTGTCTAAGACTGATAATTCCTAAATCAGTAAATTGGCAAGATCAGAGACAAACAAGATCAACAAGCTTAACACTTCGGTTCCATGTCACATTGAGCTGAAGAGAAAAATAACAAATGCTGTGTGAAGTATAAAGTATATGACATTATCACATCAAAAATCACTTGAGTCACACCACACATATATGCAATCTTTCCAAAGCAAATCCAACTTGGAGTTTGTGGAATTACACCAATCGGTAAGCAATGGAACTAGTATATCATTCATATGCATGCACGGACGTACGTACGTGTACCTATATACCGTACGTTCAGCCTTTCTTGGCGAACAGCCCGCCGAAGTTGAACCCGCCGCCCGCCGCCGTCGCCTCCGCCCGCGGCCTTCTTGCCACCGGCCGTGGTGCCGGTGGCCTTCCGCGAGACGGTGCTGCCGGAGGACGGCGCGCCGTCGACCTTGTCGAGGAGGGGGTCCGTCTCCAGGAGCTGATCCTTCTTGCAGATGGCGCCGAAGATGAAGTCGGCGAGCCCCTTCTCCTCCTTGGCCGCAGCCTGGCCGCCGCCGCTGCCCCTCGTCGCGGCCGGCACGACCAGCGCGAACCGCCGTCTCCGTCCGCCCCTTCCCGCCAACGACGCCGGCGCCACGGCCGCCACGCTGCTGCCAAAGCCCACCGATGCCATGCTAGCTCTTGCACACCTTCTTGCCACCACTCAGCAACGATACGTCTCAGCTTCTTTAACTTTCCTAAGGCTGTGAGAGGCGGGCGGGGTCTATATGTGCGCTGGTTGCGCGGCCGCGTGCGGTGCAGAGATTGGATGTGGAGGTCGAGGCGGCCACAGGCGGCTTATCCGCAGTTCCGCACCACGCGGGCGTCTGTATGCCCACCGGCAGGTGGGGTGCAGCTCGCGTTGATCTGAAACGAAAAAGAGCCGTGAAATGGTGGAAGCGGACGTGGTTGGGCCACACGCGCGGGTGGGATTCGGCCCTTGCGCCGGGCGAGCACAGGAGAAACGGCCGCGCGCGTCCATGTGGCGCAGGACACGCGACAGGATTGTAGGGCCAGCTTTGCTTCGTCTCGTTTTCAGAGTTACTGGCTCGTTTGGCTCTTTACATTTTTTTTTCTTCAAATCACCCGGTATAACACATAAGACGTCCACACACACCACCATAAGTACGCACTCACACACGTGACGTCTACGAAGACTGGACGAGCGGAGCTTCGATGAAGAAATGACGAAGTCACCATTGACGTCTCGCTTACGACAGGCACGTCGCCTCTCACTTAACGAAAATCATCTTAAATGAGACACGCGCGCCAAGCATGGAGTTTGAACCCTAGTGGGCTGAGGGTATAACCACCTCCACTAGCCATCCAAGCAAACTTTGTTCTATCGTTTGACTCTTTACGAAGGGAATAACAAATATAACTCTCTCGTGGCGAAATGATAAAAATAGCATCTCTGCTGCGCTCTCTGTACGCAACACCTATCGTGCTCCTTGCACAGGAGCCCCCGTCACGCATCACATGGCATGCTACCACAGGCAAGCACGGCAGGTTACCTGCCGCAGACAGTGAGCACGGTAGGGGACACGTGTTATCTGGCCTAACCTACTGTCATTTTGGTCATTTCGGTCGTGGAGAGGTAGGGAGGTATATTTATTATTTTGTTTTAAAAATGGGCCAAATGAGCCGAGACAGGCATTTTGGGAAGAAACACGTTGATTCCACGTTTGTGTGAACATTTTTTTTTTATTTAGCCTTTTAATTTCTTTATTAATAACTCCTCAACTTTATTTCCAACGGCGAGACAAGAGACAGACAGTTTGGCCACGGCAAGCAACACTGTCATGGCAATGTTCGGAGGTTATTAATAAAATATTTTTAAAAATGATTATTGAATTAAAAATTACATTTGTGCTAATGTGGAATAAGATTGTTTCCATCCATTTGTTTTGTGTACTCGTTGGATTTACAGTCAAAAGGTCAACATTATGCAGTAAGAAGTGCAGTAACAAGGAGGTGTTGTACCACTGCTGTAGGAGTCTAAAGCGCTACTACTGCATATTGTTGTGCGGATGCAAAGTTCCTTTTCCACTCTAGTGGATCCTTCCTTTTTAAGCGGCTTAGCACTTATGATAAAATAAAGAGAAAAAGTATCCAATGAAACATGGAGAAAAAAGCTCTTGGGATTAAAAGTTAGGTGACAATAATGATATCTAGCATTTTTGCGCTACTGACTATAATTAGATGACTATGGTATTGCTAGCCCTTGTGTCTATATAAAACCCGTGACTACTGTTGACACAAACCAACCTCCATGTTTTATCGTATCATTAACTCTACACATAGAACCTAACTTCAAATTTCAAAGATTTTTATTGATTTTACCACGGACCAACTGGCATCATTGCTGTCCACAAGGTCTACTTACATATCCAATAGATTCTTAGATTTATAAACCTGGCACAAACTCGATCCACCCAACAATCCTCATCCTTAGGAGGTCTAATGATCTTTAGCCAGATCTATTTATCCTTAAAATTTCATCTGTTCCTTTCATAAAATATTTTTATTTTAACTCTTGTCACATAAAATACAAAAGAAGTGTCAACCATTCAATCAAAACCCTAATAAAGAGGGTGAAAGTACCATCATCCCAAAGGCACATGGTGAGCTGGTCTTGCATTTTTTTTTATTATTTTAGCAAGAAAAACCACCACTAGAGTGCCGTATCTCTAACGTGCACCCACAAAACTTACCCCAAACAGAGCAACCCCAAAAAAAAGAGCGCAACAGTAGAATACCAACCCAGGCGCCAAAGGCGCGCCTCCCGAAACCACACAACACCACGCCGCAGCGCATTCCTGCAAACACCTCGGCGGCGGAGCCCCCGATGGCCGGATCCGACCTCCCGTTCGGCGGCTCCGGCGCCCCGACGCAGGCGCACGCCCCGCCGAGGCCTAGGAAGCGCAAGCGCGGCGCTGTCGCGGCGGCCGCGGGGCTGTCGTCGCCGAGGCGCGCGACGCGGAGCTCGGCGTGGCAGGCCGTGGCCGTGGCTGGCGCGGTGCGGTGGGCGCGGAGCGCGGCCGCGGGGACGCTGTGGACGAAGCGGGGGCGAGACCTTGCCGACGTGGAGCGGATGCGGGAGGTGATCCTGGAGGTGCGACGAGCGCGCTCAGACATCGCGCCGGATGACCCCGACTCGCCGTCCCCGAAGGTGAGGTTTCTTGGCAAGCGGCGACTCGAGTACTTTCTTGCAGCGTGTGGAACAGGCTTTGGTTCAGAACATTCGGGGTTCTTGGGATGTGATTGGAGCTGGTTTAGACGGGGGATCGCTGTCGATGACGCGGTTTCTTGGTGGTCTTGGCTAGTGTTAATCTTCCATGGATCGATATTTGTGGTGCTTAGGAATTTCGGATGAGGAATTGCACCATTGCGGTGTCTCGTACTTGCCACCATTGCATGCATTTGCTATGTTAGGACACGGAATTATCTGTTTTGTCTGTCTTTGGTTCGCACGTGCAACTGTTCCTTAAGTGCGAGATTTGCGGCTGTTAGGATGGGAATTGGTTCGTCCATTGTTTGCCACTCATTTCTTCCGTGCTAGGATGCTCTGTCCTAATTACGACACTGCATTGTTAGCTACATGGGCCAACATTTGTGTAGTTAGTGTAGGAATTTATGCGTCTCTTGCTTCCATTTCTTGTTATTTTCGGTAATGTTTGGTCTGACACCACTTCTTGGGGTGAGATTCGTGGTGATTGAGTGGGAGTAGAGTTATTAGTTTCCCAACATTGGTTGTTGACCACGGTTTGTTGTGTCAAGATTTTCTTACAATGATGGAATCTTGTTTCGTTGGATGAAAAAATATTAACTGGGAGTTGTGTTAATTAGTATGTTAGGACGAGATAATGTTAAATTGTTGTCTTTGTTTTCAATTTCTTCTGCATTGTTCTATTTGTTACTGTTGTTATTTCACTATTTTGTGGGTCAAGATTTCTGGCGGTGTCGCATGAACTGTCACATGATTGACCTACAGGCTGGTTGTTAGTATACTTGAGTAATGCAATGTTAATTTTATTGTCGTTTTCGTTGTCAACATTATTTTGGTCAAGATCTGTGGTGATTGTGTAGGAGGAACAGAGTTTGGCTTGATTAGGATGTGGCATTGTTGATTTTGTTTTGGCAGTTTTTGCTGGGCTCAGTTTTTCATTGATTATGTGACAAGGGTAGTTTGTTCTCATTTGGACAAGGCATTATTCCTATTTGGTTTATTTTCACTATTTATTTTGTGTCCGGTTTTCTGATGGTCATGTAATGATGAACGTAGAAAGAATACAAAGGCGTGTAGCAAAAATTATATTCTGTTCTTTTTAACTTCATTTCTATCTCAAGCAAAGGTTCCTTGTAGTCAGTTCAGCAGAGTAGATTGCGATACAGGAATACCCATGGTAATTAAGATTTGACAGGTCACAAGTATATGCACATTCATTCTGACATTAACAATGTATGACTGTGATCTAGCCCTTCCGGTTGATGTTGTCACATCTAAGGATTTTACAAGTGACTGCATATCCCCCTTTCAGGTGTTAGTCATAAGAATTTATTTATGGTTATGCTTGGGAAATATATAGGACAGTTGTGGTCCTAGGGTCATCCAGGATTAGACTATTGGTTTTTAGGCTTGCTTAATCGACATAGAAGATTGTATCATGGGACCAAATTCCCAATTCTCCCAACCAGGAAATAAAATGTGTGGCAAAATTATGTGGAATTGGATTGAAAAACAATCCAATGCCCATCCTTGCTGTCAAGGGTGCTCCTCAATATCTGTCATTGTTTCCTCTTGTTTTGCAATCTGCTTTTCCACGTAGTAAATGATTCTTGAGGTATTATATTAAGCAAAATTGTTGCTCAAGTCTACGTCTAATTCACTTCTGCATGTTGCCAGAAACATAAGAAGTCCCAGAAGATTCACACGCCAGGCACAAGGAGTTCTGAGAGGATAGCTTGCCAGATGAGACACTTATCTAGTTATCTTGTATCAACAAGGAAACGTATTGGAATACACCCTGTCGAGTATCAAGCTTCTGTCCCTGAGTGGAAAAATGCCCCATCTGAGAAAGATACTGCTGACTACAAAACTGAGACCTTACAAACATTGGGCACAGTGGTCTGTCCATTAAACATGGATATCTCAGCAACGGATGAGCCAGAGGAGACAAGGAAAGCAATGGTTGACAAGTGTAACTGCTCTCATCCTGGATCTGGGGCCTGTGTAAGAGTTCATGTAAAAAGGGCAGGGAGTTGGATCAAGTATGAGTTAGGTGAGGAAGCTTTCAGAAACTGTGGTCTTGATGCAATGGGTGAGCAAGTTCTACAGTTATGGACTGCAGAAGACAAAAAGAAACTTGAAGGTATTGAGAAGTTGATTCCTCAGAATAAACATGAGAAATTTGTGAAGATTGCCTCAAAGCAGTTCAGCTCAAAGAAAACAAAGGATTTGGCGAAGTATTACTACAATGTTTTTCTTCCAAGAAGATTGGCAAGCTTGACTAGGGCAAAGCCTACAAATGCTGAAGATGCGGATACGGATGATGAAAACAGTGATCAAGATGATGACATGAATGAGCATCATTCTGAAGAGAATAGCAAAACCTCTGGATTTTCTTCCAAAAGGTAGTAACATTACACGACGCTTCTGAAAATCATTTTACTTTCTGCAACATATGTGTGTCACTCGTATGTTATCATTTTGCAAATGAACTCATTGACCAAACAGCAAGTCATTAGTGTTCATTGGGTTTACATAATGGTATTGCGCCTGTAAATGCCCCAATAGACAGGATACTAAGCATGTGCTTGTGCTTCCTCCAACCTGTGATATACTATATCAACAGAGTGATGCTTGGTTCCCTTGTAAATGGTGATGGAAATTACAGGAGGTGGCAGAAGTCAGAAAATGACTTCCGCATTTTTGCACAATCCTGTCTGTGTGTGCACATAATTGGTTATGTTTGTGATTATTGTTAGAGATTTTTTAGTGGAAACAGTAGTTCATTGTGAAAGTCAAGAAATGTTATATTTCCACTCTATTTTCAAATGCCAGCTGAACATTGTCTTTGCTCTTTGCTAGTGTGATAATTTTATTTTAGCACTGTTTTCTTTGACAGGTCCAGGAAATAGAAGATTCAAAAGAATTTGATGGGTGGGCCAATTTTTTGTAGCAGAGGAGGAATGGGAAGTACGGATCTCCAATGATCCTAGAAGAGGGATTTCTCACTTTCTCAGCCTTCCGTAGTAAATGATTCTTAGGCACCGACGACTAACATCTTAAGCAGGTTTCGCCACTACTGAGTAAACACATGTTGATGAGTTAGTCTGCCTTGTGTGTGCCCCCTGAAGTAAACATGTGTTCATTAGTTCGTTTCATTTTTGTACGAATGTACATTACACGAAAGAGAGAATGAAAGAGATGTAGAACTGAACAAATATGTTGGTCATCGTTTAGGAATTATTTTGACAAGTTACATCTGTCCTGAAACTGAAATTTTGCAGATGCAGCTCTCATGGTTGTTCTTGGAAAAATTTCCCCTTAGTCTTTTTCTCTGTCCCATGATGGTTATTAACATAATGTTTTTCTAGGAATTTTTACACGCATATCTGAGTTCACATGTCATGCTTCTACTCAAGGCTATAAATAGGCTATACTAAGAGTTAAGGTGTTCCTTAATTAATTCATCTGCATTTGGATAATCCAATCCAATCCAAGCCAATCCATGAAGTGAACCAAATTAAGGTAGGAGATGGAAGCATGGGAGCCCGGTCATGGCGGCCGGCCAGATCGCCCGCAGGGCAAGCGCATCCTCACACTTGACATGGACGCGCCAATATAGAGTTCGATAGCCGCCAGCCATGGAAGCAGGCGCCTGCAATGCAGGATAGTTGATGAAACATTAAGATTAAGCATATCAACCTACGTGATCAGGTGAAAGGAAACCGCCGCGGGGCAGCAGGGAACGCGAGGCGCCCGGCAGCAGCCGCCACCGCCGCCGCACCATGAGAACGCTCAGGCGCAGCTGAGGCGGCCGGAGCCGGAGAGCGGCAACCCTTACGTGCAGTGCGGCGGCAGCACGGACGAGTACAATCGCCAGGACTACGGCGCCGCCGGCCACCACCAGCCCGTCGACAACTCCCGCGGCGCCGGCGCAACCGAGGGCTCCACGCTCTCCGGCGGCGCCTTCGCCAATACCCAGGCGCGCGAGGCGTGACGAGATCGATTGCTACGTGCTCTGTACTAATCTTAATGTAGAGCATCGGTCGCCTTACTTTAGTTGGCGATTAGCCGCAAATCATCGCGGCTTCCTATCTTTATCTTTATTACTACTACTTAAAAAAAAACTCTAATGATGACGAGTGATGCATTTTTCTTTTTCTCCCCTCCTCTCACAACCCATCCGTGCCAACAGGTGAAATCAGTGCGTGTCCGCCCTCTATCCCCGCGCTCTTTCTCTTCTCACCCTTTCCGGCGACTTTTGTACCCTCATCTCGCGCACGCCCGTATCTTCTCCATCCTCTCTCCTATGGCGATTTCCCTGCGTGTCATGCCCTCCTTGTCATGATTCCTCTATCTACCATCCCGCCTCCAACACCGCCCTCGTGTACGCCCTCTACCCTCAATGTCTTATTTGCCATCGCCGTTAAAGCATCACGATGCAGTGCTCGCCACTCTCACACCGTTCCTCGACCCGCACCGTTGCGGTTGCTTCCCGTACTCCATAGGCAAGCTCGTGCTCCTCAGCCCTTGCCGCCATGAAGTTGGCAGGATATGCGAAGCTCTAGGCTCACGGCCCCAAATAAGTCTGATGACTCGTTGTTTCACTGCCCATCAGTCGCTCGACGAAATGTCTTACTCATTATTTTCTTATTTGATCACTCTCACCTTTCCTCGACATCTAATCTCACTCTCGCTCTCCTTTTCATAATGGCAGAAAGCATGCGGCGGCAAAGTGAGTGACACGCCACACATCGTCGGTGAGGTGCAAATCGAGGTGAGGACATGCGCGCAGAACGGCCGGGTCGAAGGCGAAGGCTACACGCGACACAAGCACAATAGGCCGAGGGTCGATGTTGCCGGTTTGGGGCGCGCACAGAGCAGGCGTAGCAGGCCAAAGACAGGCGTAACTGGCAGGCTTACGGTGATATACGACTCCCTCTCTCCCTGTCTTTACTTCTCTGCGTGGGTATATGTAATGTCCCGTTTGTTTTAGAGCTTTTGTCGGATTTCAAAACCTAAAAGGAATCATTTGGTTTATAGTTTTGCTCAAGTTTAACTTGGAACTTTAGAAAAATTTGAGGTTTAACTTGACTTAACTCAAACTTCAATTAATGTTGGTTTAGTTCTTTATTCGTTGTTGAAGTTCTTTAGTGTTCCTAGCCTTTTAGCTCTTTTCTTTGTTTGCTTTGAGTGCTCTTTAGCTTAGTTTTCCTTCTTCAGACCCTCTCCTTGTAGAACCTGACCGCCAGGACCTCCCCTTTGTTAGATCTTGACCGTCAGGACCTCCTCCTTATAGATCTTGACCGTCAGGATCTCTCCCTTGTAGAACCTGACCGTCAGGACCTTCCCTTTGTTAGATCTTGACCGTTAGGACCTCCTCTTTGTAGATCTTGACCGTCAGGACCTCTCCCTTGTAAAACCTGACCGTTAGGACCTTCCCTTGTTAGATCTTAACCGTCGGGATCTCTTTTGGTTCCATTCTGGCAGTTAAGACCTCCTTGGAACTCTTTCCTTGGATCTTCGCCGTTGGATCCTTTCCCCTTCTGAATCTGGTACGTTGAAACCTTTCCTTGTTTGGGCCTCCCTTGAGTCCAAACTCTGTGCGCGCCTACCTCTATTCAGGACCGTTAGATCTTGTTTGGATGACCTGATTGAGAGGAGGCATTCGGTTAGTCCAAACGCTCCCTTGCATTATGGATCGTCCGATTTAGTTTGGGCGGCTACGATGTGAGGATGCGTTCGCACGGTCCGAACGTTCCTATCTCTCAGAACCACTCGATCAAGATCATATAGCCCTGATTCGTTGCGCCTTTTCCTTTGTCCTTTGGACCTCCTCCCCTTGAGCTTTTCCGTGGCCTTTTTGCAAAGACCACCCTCTTTTGTCACGACCACCTCATGCGGTCATGACCTCTGGTTTTTTTGCAAAGACCACCCTAGTGGAGCATGACCTCTTTTGCCTTCAGAGGACCTCCTCCGTAGGACCTCTTTTGCCCTCAGAGGACCTCCTCCTCTGAAGGACCTTTTCATAAGACCACCTTGTTAGTTGGACTTTTTCCGGTGGCATTGACCAACCTCTTTGTTTGAGCCAATCTTGTCACCCTTACCCTTTCTGCACGTTTGCGGCAGAAAGTCTCTGAACATTTAATGTTGCTGCAGCACATTGAATGTAGTCACGTCTGAGGTACTTTGTTTCCTCATTTTTATGGCATGTCTTGTCAAATTCTTGTCCTGTTTTTCACCTATCCTTGACACGTTTGCCCTAGCCTCAGTGCTACCTCCTGCTATTTGTAGCTGAGAGAGCCTCCTTTCATCACCTTTCTTCCTCATTTCTAACCTCTTAGTTTTCCTCTTGGTGTTGTGCTTGGAGATTCACCCCTTTGGCTTGGACCTCCTCTCCCGCAGGACCTCCTGTTCTTCTTGGGTTTTAGTTGGTTTTGCTTGAGTTCTTTCTAGTCTTTTGAGTTCTTTTGTTGAGCTTGTGTGTTCATTTGGTTCTTTGCGAACGTGTAGGCCCCGAGCTTGAAGAGAAGTTTTTGGACCAAGCTCTCACCATAGAAGGCTCCCCACTGCTCAACGAAGGCAAGTCACAGGCCTTTGATCACTTTGAACCTAACTTTTAAAGTTATCTTGTTTGTCTCATCATGCATGGCTACTTTCTTAAGAAAAGGTTTTGGGTAGTAGCAGTTCCTATTTGTTATTAGACCTCCTTAGATGTTTGTACTCAGCATGTTAACATGCTTAACTTGAACACCTTAGAGTGGGTGGTGTGTTGGCACTCTTTGCTTTACCAACTTGGGACCGTAGAATGCTTAGCCTTGCTCTAGTACCGTTGGTCTCGAGAACCTTTGTTTTTCTTTTTAATAATCTTGACTAAGAACTATGGAACGGTGGTTGGTGCCACTGATGTGCAGCTGTGGTGTGAGGCCCAGTTGTGTCATTTGCGGTGCGATGCTGCTAATGTTAAAACTTATGCCTGGACTTGGTGGTCCTATGGCTTGGGTTGAACCCTAAATCGTTTTATGCTCGGGTGAGTTGGTCGGAAGTGAGTAGCGGGTGCTATACACACACTGGGTTTGTGGTCATACTCGCCTGATGCAGCCAACTAAGGACTTAACTTTGTGTTCTTTGATCCGGGTTCTCCGTGCAACCACAAGACCACTATATGAGGGTGGTCTGGGCTAAATAATTAGCAATGAGTTGGCTTGGTGTTGTTGTGGTTGAGCGTGAGATGCGCTGGCACAAGAGGGGGCACTAATCTGATGGATGTGAGGCTCATTAGAAGTGAAACCTTAGCGGGCAGCTCTGAGCCAGTTCAAAGCTTTGTAAAGACCTTATTACGCTCTCTAGACTGCTCATCTTTGGAAATGAGCAAGATTTCGACGGGAACCACCCCGCTAGAGAGGTCGTGAATTGTGGGTAAAGTTGTACACCTCTGCAAAGTGAAAAATCTATTCGAATAGCCAAGTCTTTGGTCATGGACATTGCCAGTGATAAATGCGCAAGGGGTAGTTTGTTTTATAAAACTTTGTTCCTGAGCACTTTGTGAGAGGCTATGGCTTTTATCTCGAAGAGATCTTGACCGGCTTTAGAGAAGTCATGGTTGGCTCAAGAAAGGTTCAAGGACTGGGCGTGTGGAACCTAGGGTGGTCCAAGAGCTCCTGGGTTGGTGCTCGGGGAGGTCTTGGGACCCTAGGGTGGTCTTTGGGAGCTCTAGAGTTGGTGCTCTAGGGTGGTCGTAGGGTGGCCCTGGACGTTGGTGCGGCCAAGACCTCCCTCGTGAGGCAGTGAGTTGGTGCTCACGACCTCCCTTGAAACCCATGTCGTTTTGTCTCTTGTTTTAAAATGTGAGCTTTCCATTCTACTTACACTATTGTCCAATGTTGCTTTGTGCAAACTAACCCCACACCTCTCTGTTGTCAAGCCAATGCATGAATATTACTTGCATACCTGTTCTCTGTGACTTGCTAAGTACATTCAAACGTACTCATGGCTTTAAGCCCTCTGTTTGAGCAGTGTTTGAAGATGACCAAGTTTAGGGCAGCACAGACCTCCTCCACGAGGAGTTCTTTGACGACCAGACCTTCTAGGAGACGTCCTCCACTCGACAGCATGTAGGCTTGTCGGATGGCTCCATGCATTTTGTATTTTCCACTGTGCAGGTTCTGTTGTCGTTTTTGTAAGCTCGTGTTGGCAACCGCTGTAAACAACTCTGGCCATAAGGCCCTTGTTAATATATTTGTGTCTTGCTTATCCTGTTGTTTTATTTTGCTGGACTGTGTAGCTTTGATTTCACCTATGTGGACTTGTGTGAGTTAGCTTGAGTTCCTAGGACTAACTCAATGCACAAAGCCAAGACCTCCAGGAGGTTCTCGTGATCTCATGGGAGGTCCTGGAGGACCTCCTCCGGGGGTGCTCTTGGAGGACTTACAGGACCTCCGGGTGGTCCTGCGGACCTTCCTAAGAGGTTCTGGGAGGTCTTCTAGGTGCCCTCCGGGGCGGTCCCGACAGTATATGGTACGTTCGTATTCTGTCGGATTAGCTCTCAATAAGCTTGTTGTGAAAAATTAGGAATGGTTAATTTCACTGGCTCCTACGATGATTGTGCATTTGCTTTCAATTTGGATTGAAACGATACAAAATTTGACATGACATTAATTCATTGACTTTTGATCCCAGCAAGCTAACATTACTTAATACTAAAAGTGTTTGATTAAATATTTATTGGAGCGATGTGTGCGAGCAGTTCGAAGGACACTTGCGGCAGCCGAGAGCTGTATAGAAAATTAAAAAGCCTTGAACACAAGTTAGTGAAAGAAAACGATATTCATGACTCAAATATCAGCGCTTGCCAATAAGGCCTTCAACAACTGAATTTGTTTAATGATATAAAAATGAATGCTCTACATGGTTGATTGTCATCACTAGTAAACATGATGATGCATTTGCTATATTTTCATAACTGTACCATATTTTGTTGATGATTCATACAATCATACCTTCTAATTAGCACAACACCTGGTGCAACCCTTTGCCTATGTGCTAATTGGTTAACTATGTCTTTCACAAATTTGTATAATATTTCAATATATACTTTTTATCCGCAACAAAGCACGGGCATTCAGCTAATGTTTAGTTACAGGTGTAATTGATTCTGCAAACTAGATGGTATTCATCTGCCTTGTAAGACTGCTGCTTGATATATTAAGCTCTTCATTCTGGTTTCTACTCTATCATGTTCCAAGGTTTTCGCTTGGAGTTTCTGCTGAGTTGGACAGGACAAATAGGTATTCCTGGCAAAAAGCTCACTGTCATATCCTTAAACTGATTGTGCCAATAACATTATTCAATTTTCAACTACATAAAGATTAGTAGTAATCTGACCAAGTCTACTAGCTAGATCTTTACCAACCAAAAAATTGACAGCGCAGAATGTTCTTCTGGTGTAAACTCATCTTGCAATGGACTAGATCAGAACTATATATTCCAGGCACAACAACCTGACTTCCCTTTTAATAACAAAAAAAAGTTTCATATGTGTTTGTTGGAATCAACATTCCATCATAGTTCAGGGAATTATAAATCATGATATTATTTTCTCAGAAAACAATTACTAATCTCTTGGCCAAACAAATCAGCAATTAAAGAAAGTCGCCCAAGCATGCCCCGTTGACTCAGCTTCTAGACAGCAACACCATCTAACGTCTGCAAGGCTTGTGCCATCGAGCAACATCAGATCATTCATTCGTATTTATACACCTTCAGGAGACGAAGAAACAGCAAACAGATCAAAATTTTCTTCCCTTTCCCTCATGGAATTGCCTGCAGCAAAGAGGCAGTTCAGCTTTAGCACCAGCCAAAGCAACGAATTTTCAGGCATCAGTGCTTGCAAGCCTCATGATGGACACCCACCGTTCTCTCCTGATGTCTACCACCGGCAGGTTTCTTCTTACAGCGTTCCATCTTCTGAGCTGAGCAGGAGCTCAATTCGCAGCAGCAGCTCCTTCAAGGCGACAGCGCATAGAGTCGTCGGCGTGTTCGGTAGTTGCTTTGTGCCCCGGAAGGTCAAAACCGGGGAAGAAAAGGAGGTATCTCAGGACTGCAGAAGCGCAGATTACCATGTCTCCACTGATTCAGGTAGGTAGGACCTGCATCCTGTATCGAGGTACAATTACAATATTTTTGGTGAGGTTCCTTGGAAACAATATCTGGACTTTCAGTAAATGAATGTTTTGAACAATTAGAGCTTAGAACAAACCATAGTTCCTGTTGATAACTAATCCATTTTTTCCTTTTGTTTGGAGTAAACACCATTTACTATGATGAAAATTCCCTTCTCTTCAGGATATCAAGGGTCATGTAAATTATCTCTGGAAGCTATATTGTTCTGTTACAAAAATGTCAAGAAATAAGTCCCTTGTTCTTTTAAAAGAGGGCATTTCAATGCTATACATATCTAAATTCGTAGAGCCACACAATCTAACTGCAACAGGAACAGGACAACAAAGCACAGTGCTCACCATTGCAGATATACTTAAGGCAACCTCATACTTCAGCGAGAAGAACATAATAAGGCAGGGAGCTTCTTGCAGCATCTACAAAGGGATGCTGAAGGACGGGTCTCAAGTTGCCATCA
Source organism: Ampelocalamus luodianensis (assembly GCA_036346255.1). Classification (NCBI taxonomy): domain Eukaryota; kingdom Viridiplantae; phylum Streptophyta; class Magnoliopsida; order Poales; family Poaceae; genus Ampelocalamus; species Ampelocalamus luodianensis. Next base: position 91,474,888 of record CM070622.1, on the reverse strand, counting down.
AATGTGCCAAAAAGGTTAGGCGGATTTGCTATTTGTAAGTCGCCTGAAATTTTCTTAAGTTTAAGTCAATTGCTGTGACCATTGGATATGTATAGATATTGATGTATCATATAATGAGATATTAATCTAATGGATAAAACATGTGACTTATGCTTAATAATCTAATGGATAAAATATGTGACTTATGCTTAATAAAGTTTCAGTCACTTTACGAATAGACAATCCCAAGGTTAGGAAAGCAAAGATCATACATATTTGGCAATCATTCATTCATGGAGTAGTAACCGACTCTTTTGTTGCGACAGTTAGACGGTCAGTACCTATCAGCTGAACTTCAGAGGGAACTTGAAACTCTTCCAAAAATTGAGCATCTGAATTTGGTGAGATTCCTCAGATACTTTGAGCATAAAGATGACAGCCTGATCATCGTCGAGTATGTCAACAATGGTTCCTTAAGGGAACACTTGGATGGTACGTATTGCTACTGATCATCCAATTGATGATGGTGATTTACTGATTTTTCATTCATATGATTAATTGCAGTAAGCTACAGAGTTAAAAAGGCTCTGTTCTACAACTCTATCTATATCAAAGTAATTGCCATTCTTGGAAGATAATACCGACCCGGATTTTTTTTGCAATACAACACAATGCAGAGTCCCGCGGAAATGGCTTAGAACTTGCGCAACGGCTCAACATCGCAGTCGACGTAGCTCATGCCATCACCTACCTGCACGAATTCACAGGTATTCCATATATATTCTCCAAATTCCGAGATGGTGTGTCTCATTCATGGTAAGAAGAAGAAACAAGTGAAGATGATGAGTAGTGTGCTTAATTACCTGAAACTCATGGCAGGTCAGCCGATCATCCACCGGGACATCCGGTCGTCGAACGTGCTGCTGACCGAGGCGCTGGCGGCGAAGGTGACCGGGTTTGGGCCGCACATCTCAACGCAGGTTAAGGGCACCGCCGGGTACGTGGACCCGGGGTACCTGAGCACGTACCATCTCACCGACAAGAGCGACGTCTACTCCTTCGGCGTCCTCCTCGTCGAGCTCGTCACCGGCCGCCCGCCCATCGAGCGCCGCCACGACCTCGAGCCCCGCGTCACCACAAAATGGGTAAGAGACGGTCGTAACCATAGCCACTGACACGTGCAGCGCAATGCAGATTTGCAGTGGATACTTACAGCGACGCGACGCGATGCAGGCTTTGCACAAGTTCAGAGCGGGAGAAGCCGTGGTTGCCATGGACCCCAGGATGAGGAGGAGCCCGCGTCGGTGGCCGCCGCGGAGAAGATGATGGAGCTGGCCGAGCAGTGCGTCGCGCCGGCGAGGAGGGACCGGCCGTCGATGCGGCGGTGCACTGAGGCGCTGTGGACCGTCCGGAGGGACTACCACCGCCGGCAGGACGCGTCGTCTGCCGCCGTGGAGGACAGGAGCCCCGAGTGGGTTGTCAGGGAGGATAGGTCGATGATGCCACCGGCTTACACTTCGCATGTAACCAAGTAGGATGAGAATATATTTGTTTGGATTTATCGGTTGCTCTGTGAATTGCGATCTTGACGAGTGTTTCTTCTCAAAATTACAGATCAAATATTATTCATGTTCTATGATCATCTTAGGTAGAATTTGAGCACAAACAAAATATATATATAAGCTGGTCACTCTCCAACTTACATCCCCGGCCTCTGCTTTCAGAGAAAACAGAAAACCAACAATTCACAATCTGGATACTTTTAACCTAAAAGAGCTCCCCGCATTACAAGAAACTGAAGAAACACAGACTAGAACGCCTGGAGCCGAACCAACAACAAGAAACAAAGACCAGACCTGCAACCAACAACAACGAAAAAAAGAAGATGAAACAGGCCAACACACAGCCGCTTTTTTGACAAGTGACAACAATTCCTTTTGAGTAACATACAGCAGGTAATCCTTACGTAGCTCAGTTGAGCACCATGTGGACAAAATAAGCTCAGATGAACAATGTAATCCATCATCAGTTTGAAAATAATTCCAAGTGTGTCACAAAATTCTTTTGCAAAACTCGACGGTCTCTACTGAAACTATATTCCCCGAGCTAGTTAACTAATGGGGAGCAGCACCTTGTGGAATTTTCTGTGCAGATTGAGCTCCCCGGTATGCTATGGTGTGGAGAAGCCCCGTCATGGGAGAGTTAGACCAGGGTCTTGATCTGCTTCAATGAGGCGCTGACATCTCACCACACAAAACACTAATCGATGTTCCGTGAAAATGATGGCAACGGCGCACCCTCTTGGGGCCGTAAGATGACGAGAACACCAAACATCCCGAGCATTGGCAGAAGCACGAGCCATTTCAGCAGCTTGTAGTAATGCATGTGGAAGGTAAGTGAAAACTCGTCAGAGAAATAGAACCCATGTTTGTCAACCATCTCCACGAGCACAGTTCCTGTGGCTCTAACAGGAACAGTGGGAAGCTTCATCCGTTGCTTTCCTGGTTCATGGTATATCTCACTGACCACAATGCGCCTATCTCCTTGGTAATTCCCAGGAACAAGTAAAGTTACCTGAAATCCAACAGTAAAAAGAATGTAGTTGGAAGTTAGTAAAAATATTTGGCTAGTCCATCAGGCTCTTTAGGCTTACAGAATTTACCGTCACATTATAAGGAGCTTGATTCCCATAGGGAACTCTGTACTTGTCAACAATCTCAAACTCTACCCAGAAATGCTTGCCCTCTTCGTCACGGAAGGTCCTGGAACCATGCTTAACATAAATACCTTCACGGTTGTACCGATATGCAGCATTATTCCTTCCTTGGTTTGATGATCTCCATTCCTAACAACAGATTGGAATGAGAAGTTAGTTCATTATCTTGCTCACCTCTATGTTTAAACATCCAAAGAATAAAAGGTGCAAAGGACATATGTAACTCGTAAGTATCAAACCAAGTTTAAGCTGAAGTTGCAAAGGGTTCACCGAAAGACCTATCTGACTTGAGTTAAAATACTGTCAAACAAAATGAAGACATGACTACAAAAAAGACCACATTGCCTACCTTGAGTGGATGGTGTGGTGAGGGAGTGGAAAAGCAAAAGACATTGCCGTTCATGGTAGTAACAATAAGATCAAGGTCATCTCCACCATCCACATTGTCAGCCAAAACCATGGTGTACCTGTCAATGTGCAAAAAAGTGAGCCCATTTTGTTGGATTAAGTACAGTACCCAAAAATGCTACCAAACATCTTGCAAAGCAAAGAAGAAATGGCATACGAGGTCTCTCCAATGTCAACAACATCTGCACAGCCACTTGATCCCTCAATCAAATACAAATAACCATCAAAGGACGTTGTAGCAAGGGTTAGCCCCTGTGGCTTTTCTCCACGTTTGCTCATGTCGAGTAATAGAACAGGACTCATGATCCTTCCATGTGCTCTATATGGGAAAGGCGGAATTTTTGTGCCATCCTTTCCACTAAGAACATATATGTTTCCTGATGCAGTTGGGACCACAACATCAGTGTGACCATCTCCATTGACATCACCAACAGTAGGTCGCTGTCATCATATGATAATGGCAATCAGATTGCATATAAAAAACATAGCTTAGATACAAGAAGAATATACAGCAAAGAAAATGCTGCAGCGAAAGTGCATATAATCTTCATTTTAACTAAAAACAAATTATGATGTTCTGAATCAGTCGGTCAAAAAAAAAAGTAATAGCACAAGATGAAGCCAGACTGGTAGAATAGCAATTGCAGTTATAATAGTCAAGGCTCAAGAGACATGGATTACCTTGGTATGTGGATAGGCAACCAAATTTATATAATGAATCAGTTAACACCTTACAAAAAGAATGGGTGAAACTTGCCTGTGGAATAAGACTCTTCAGATGCACTTCCCAGATTTCTTCTCCCTCTGCAGTCCAAGCTGCTACATTGCCATGCACATCAGCAGTGACCATCTCGATTTTCCCATCATCGTTGATGTCTGCTGCAATGACTGGTGCATGGATCTCAGCCATCTCAAGGGGGAATTTGTTCCTAACATTACCTACAATGACAAAATCAACATATGTAGAGCACATGGATGTTTTCATATAAGTAGCCTATCAGTGCACCAAAGGTATAGGTATAAATGATGGTGGGAAATCAATGTTTTCTAGTGAGGATTTCAGTGAATCAGTCTAATTTTCCTAAGCAAAAAGAAAAAAAAAAAAAGAGCACGGTCAAAACTGATTATTACTTTATACCAATATATTATATTATTCTAGTCAATAAACTTTATGCTATGGGAACTAGATACACACGCAGTATATGAAATGACGGCTCAGCATAAAGCTGGATTCAATTATTTATATTATGAGATTTAAGAATTTACCGCGATGATCGATAACATAAAACAAGCCATAGGAAGTTCCAACAAGGATGTCCAACTTCCCATCACCATCCAAATCAACCACAGTTGGAGAAGAATATGCATGGGCACGGAAGCTTCCATTATCAGTACTCAAATCGAGGTCTGCAGTCCACTTGACTTGTCTTGTGTCAAGGTTAAAAACAACTATACTGCTTGCAATGTATTTTCCAATGTCAATCCCTCCTAGCTCTTCCATACGCCCTGGGTTGTCGTAATACCTGCCAGTAAAAGACAGCACAACAGCACGTTACTAGTGCACTAGGTACACCAACACAGAAGGACAGAGACAAGACAAGAAATTATGGACTGCTCATATCGTGGTTGCAAGTTTGTATGAAGAAAAAGCATTTCAATCATAACCAAAAGATAGCACAGCAAGATAAGCAAACACCTAACGTTAGCACCTTTTGTTTCATTGTTCGAACAAGCATGATAATACTTAACAGCAAATCTACGTCTGCTAACTTAGCAAAAGAAAAAGGGAGTCTAGTCATTACCTCTAGAGATCCAGAGTCTAAGACAAGCAATCAAAGTGAAGCAAATCAAAAGAGTCAGAGAGGCAAAGGCCCAATCTAACTGAGACTGGTTGTAAAGCACCATCATCAACCAACCAACCATAATCAGAGAGAATAGGGCTTTGATTTTTAAAAATTAATCTATAGCTATCTTGGACACATAAATGACACATGCCATCACAGGACAGAAGCATCTTTTCATATGTTCAGTGGTTCTTATTTAAAAGTCTTTATCATCCGGTTCAGCGGTTCATATGACACATGAGCAACACGCACACAATGCATTAGTAGCAGAGAAAGCAGCCTTACTCGCGGTCAAAGAAGTAGGATACAGCAATCACCATTTCTTGTACACCATCTTTGTCGATATCTGCAATTACCTGTAGAAAGAATGTCAAAAATAACTCAAGGCCATTTCTAGAATGAACAGAAAAATATAAAGCAAAAGGAAACAAAAGGTTCACTTACTGGGGTGGACAAGATGTGAGCATCTATGCTCACATAATCTTCAGCTTTCTCATGCCCTTGTTCTGTCCAGTCCTCGTCTCCCCACATGGTTTCGTTAACATAGTCATCATAATCATAATCGTACTCCTCAGGCAGATCTTCTGCATCCCGAAACAAATCAAATGATTTATCAGCGTCATCCTCTAAAGGCTCGCTGTTTTCAACAGTTGCTGCTCCTGTTGTTCCCGCATCACTTGCATGAGTTTCCGAACTTCCCGTTTGATCATCACTTTTATCAGCTGTTTGAAGCAACCTTCTCTGAGCATGTGACACATTCTCTGTCATAGTACTTACACTGGATATACTCCCAGCATCAGTGCTGTTTGGATTATTTAGCAACTTCATATTCTCTTGTCCTTGGGTAGAATTAGGTTTCATTTCAACCGACTGTTGCTCAGATTCATGTTTCAGGGAATCAACTCCCTGTGTTGTTGTATCAGTTGTACTCCCTATAATGACAAACAAATAACATCAAAATGCATCTTCCTAAAGCAGTTTCCATCCTCAGATTAGTGACATTGGACAATTGTACTAACTCTAAAATATGGGAACTTTACTGTACAATATATACATCTAAGTGAGCCTAGTCTACAGATATGTTCGACAAACATCGATATTGAACTAATAGTCCTAAACTATAATTTAACCTAAACAGTAAATATACATTCAAGACAGAGCCTGTCAGATATAAATGAAGGATAAGCCTAATGCAAAAACAAAAGAAGACATTTCTTAGAATAGACCAGCGAACAATGTGGCAATGAATTATAAGTTAGCTTACGAGACTGGGGTTCCTTAGAAGATTCTTTGGCAACTGATTTGTCCTGAATGTTTGGATGAGATTCCTCAGAAGCAGCTTTTTCCGCAATTGAACTGTCATGAACATCTGGATGGGAGCGGTCAACTGGATCTGGATTTAGACCAACGTACCAATCTTTGCGTACTTTCCTACGAGGTACCTCTAGCTTGTCCATCATCATATAACCTGATATCCTACATAACAAACAAATAAAGATCCCCATTAAAATTCCCATGTTTAACGAAAAACATAAGAATGTCCTATATTGAGTTACTTACCTGAAGAAATTCACTACACCATTGTAAGTAGCCAAAACTATTTCCCGTGTACCATCCTTGTCAATATCATATAGAAGAGGACTTGAATGAACGTTTGACTGGTGAAATGCAGGCCATCCTAGAAGTAATATTAAAAATAAAAGTACATCAAACCAATTACAATTTTTCCTTAATATAGCACATCTTAGATGGATAACAAAAAATCATTTGAAACTTTTTCAGGACCTAACATGATGTTAGCACATGTTAGACCAATGATCCAGTTCGGTTGAAAATTTTCCAGAATCTGTAACAAAGAGCTACACATGACCATTATAGCATGCCAAATAGTAATATGAAACCACACCTGGCAGTTTGTCTCCATCAGAGCCTTCGAGAACTTCTAAGTAATGAACAAATGACGGCACCACTACTTCTAACTTTCCATCACTAATACGACAAAAAGAAGTTCGTTACAGTGTGTTCAAAATGGAATCACGGAAAAGTAAAATAAGCCTGCATCTGACATTTAAAAAGTCAAACTAAACATTCATATGATATTCATAATGCTGGTAGTCTGGAAGATGAAATCAAACAGAGGAAACAACTGAACAAGCTACTCAGTTCATGGTAATGGTGTACAGTGTACTTAACTGACTTTGCAAATTATCACTATAATAACTAATAGAGGATTTATTGAGAAGAGGGTGATTTGCAGAGCATGGAGCAAAGAATGATGGAAACATGAAATTATCAAGGTGGTTATACATATCGAGACAGGAGAAGATAATGAGAAGGATCTCTGGCACAGATCAGTATGATCCTAAAGACAAAAGTGGCCAACTAATTTCTCAAGAATCTTTTACCTGTTGATATCAGCAATCAATGGAGTTGCATAAATGCTGGAACTAACTTCAGTCTGCCATCTCAGCTCCACATGCTTTGGACACTTGGTATTCAATAAAGCATCTTCGTCACTACAGAAAATTCATAGACATTACCAATGTATACATCAATCCATACAGATGGCTGACATTATTTGGCTATGCAACTTTGAAAGTTGTAGTGTTCATGATGGTTAGATATTTCACATGTCCTCCTGAACAAATTGACACATAGTGATAATAGCAGTCTAACTAAATTAATAAACTTACACCCTAAGTTCACATGTCCTCCTGAACAAATTGACACATAGTGATAATAGCAGTCTAACTAAATTAATAAACTTACACCCTAAGTTTTGGCATTTGCGGATGTGCACTTGAAATTAGTGGCATGAATAAAAACACTTCACTTAGGTTGGGGTCTTCAGTGAAAAACCACAATAGTACACTACAACAATTTGAAGAAATCCATACTTTAATGTAACAACCCAAGCTCTAACTCATTTGATAGATGAAAAATGCAGTAGGCATTTTATTAAACAACTATATATTTTGCTGCCTGTCTGGCTGACTGTCGGATATCTATCTGTGTGTTTTGCAGCTATTTTAAGAATTAACACGCCAGTGAAATTCAGGTTAACAGTGAAAGTATTAATATGCATAATATCAAATGTCACATGATTTCTATGGATCAACAGACCTACAATTTTGCAGGTTCGGTCATGGATCCCATCATTGTTCTACAAACTTCAAGTGATACTCATATTTTATCTCCACCTCTGCTTCCAGGAACTATTATAAAACTAGGCTGCGGCCATCTTGTGGGACTCATGCAAGAGTTTCACCTTTCTCAGCTCTTTCTTTCTTTTTCTTGGTTGGGGGTGGTGGAGGGGGATTCGAGGAGCTCAGTGGGTGTTGAATCGGAGGATACAGAGCAAAGCTACCAGCAATTTCAAGCTCGACATAACCAGACGGAATGAGCAAACCTTCTGGGCAAAGACTGCCCGAAACCCAACAATCCCACAGTTTAATAGGTGAGGCCAGGCTATCAGCCACCATATGTACCATATGTGCAGGCCGAATGGAACTCAATTTGAGTGATCCTCTGTATCAGGTTCACATTTAAACAACCATACCAACATGTATCAGGAATTGGGGGTTGCATTTTTGTGCGGCGGTAGCCGGCTTAATAATTAATACCATGACAGCGTGTAAACACCAGATTCAAGGACTTAAAAATAAAAAAGAAAGACATTGTCGTCTCCATTTTCAAATACATGATAAAGTTTTTTCCTTTCGCTAGAACAAATAGCAGAGTGAGACCGCAATACTAGATAAACCAAAAGATAAGCACTAAATATTTCAAAACTGAAACGTATAGTGGTTTAACATATTTTGCACATCGCGTCATTCTAAGCATAAAGTGAGCACTAGTACATCAATCACAAGCTCGTTGAGGTCAACAATTGCAACGAGCCTACGAGAAACCACAGAAATTAACCAATCATCTAAACTGGTTTCCAGAGCCAAGGATCTAGCGGCAATTCCAAATCTAAAGCGACTCGGGAACCGGGGCGGAAGCGCGAGGTGCTCACAGGTGGGGGTAGCCGATCGAGTCGTCGCTGGCCTCTCGCTGCCGGAACTTGTTGGCCTTCTTCGCCTCCTCCTCCGCGGCGGCTGCCGCGGCCACGAGAAGGGCGCATAAGGCTGCGAGGGCCAGGAGGGGACGCATCTGAGAAGAAACCCTCGCCCTAGGGCCTCGCGGTGCCGATAGTAACGCACCGAGCCGAGGCGGTTGTGGTGAAGAAGGGGATCTCGGCGTGCGAGCGGGGGAGTGGTCGGAGCGAGCACGAACGAACTCGAAGCGAGCCGCTCGTCGGGGTGGATCTCTAACTGAAATGGCAAAAGATACGAGGGGTTTTCTGTAAAGTTGTGGACCTAGCGGCCTATTGGTCTCTGTGGTCGCTGACGGGTGGGTCCACGACTCCAGGTTGATGAGCTTAATGGGTGGGCCCTCGTGTTGGATCGAACGCCAGTGAAAGTTCGGTGTCGTGCACTCGCGGTAGGATCATTATACGACGGTCCTTGATTAGGGAGATGTAATTTGTAATTAGTCCTGCGATAGTGTGCAATATGAGTGCATACAGTCTGATACTGTTCATCCTATATTATATTCTATATTTTTTTCTGAGTCAGAGTTAAAAACGAACAGTGTCAGATACTCATTTCTCCATCCCGTATTCGCTCCGCGAGTCTTCAGTTGGTCGGTCGGACGGATATTATCCACTTCTTTTGCATCTCTACATATGATATTAATTGGATAGTAGGGGTGCAATCAGAGTGTCGGACCCGGATTTTCTAATCCGAATCCTCTGTGAAAACGTTGTGCTATTCCCTGGATCAGTAGATAGCACTCACAGCATCATCAATCATTCATACATGACGTTAACTAAAGTACCAAATTTATTACAACCAACAGAGTGACATAGACCACGCCGGTCGAGTTATACAACAGGGCGATCAAAGCCAAATTGATTACAATACGTAACACCGAATACGATAATGGCAAAAGGGTAGAAATCATCTCTTCACAGCAAGCGATCATGACACGTAACGATCGATATTATTCAAGGATCCGGTAATATCGGTTGTACGCAAGCACCAACGAAGTCAACTTAGATCGCGCCGAGGTTCAGACTACGCATCCTAGACTACTCTTCATCGCTTCTCGCCCATCGACTCGGATCCTCGTAGTACGCATAGTCTCCTTCATCGCCATTTGAAGGGTTTGGGAAGAGCGAGAATGAGCACAACTTCCGTGCTCGCGAGCCAATACACAATGCAATAATATACATGCAAGGCTTACAAGGATGGCTCGTTCTTTTATTTGCAAAGCAATACTTTTAAATATCATAAGTACAAATTCCTAGCACTTAGCGTTTTTAACAAATTTCATTTTAGTTAAAGAGAGTAATTGTGCAATATTTGATATCGCAGAGATTCCTCCATCTAAACTCTACTGATGTTTATTTTGATTGAGCTACCTCCAATTATTAACCACGCCGAGTCCAAAACTCGTGGAAAATCCAATCTCGTGGCTAGGAGAGCTGGTCACAATTTTCATACCACCCACAAGGTTTTGAAATAGAACTAACTCAAGTTAAGTTCTCATGTCCGCTTTGACCAGTAGGGCACAACTGCTTAAACAGCTTTGTAACTCGCAGAGATTGTACACTTTACCCACAAGAGACAATTAACTGCTGTTCTACACGATTCGTAGTCGTAGTCGAGAGGTTGTCACAATAACTTTTCAACTACCTCGTCCTTTCCATCATCTCACCCATATGGGTTACGCCATATATTCGCGAGGATGTTGTACCGCAATACTGGATGTACCGCACGACGCTGGCAACTTCACCTCATGACGGTGTCCCCGCTGTCGATGTACCGCAGCTCATGCGCGCCATTTATCCACCAGCGAGATGACTTTCGTGATTCGATAAATTTACTAAGCCAAGTCGCGCTTGTCGCAGACTTGTGGTTGTACTTGTTTTACACGGAGGTCGTGACAAGATTAAGTCCTTAGGAGTTATCTGGCATGTTCATTCCACATTTCATCCACAAATGACATTCCGTGGCTACATTAGCACCCATTGTCATACCATCCACCTCCATCCACCCCGATATGGTAATAGCAATTTTAGGGTTTTGAGAAGCAAACACAACAATTCAACCATCTCAACCATTTACCCGTAATGACTGCCCAAATCATTTTATGTTTGAAAGGATGATGATTGGGACAGTTTAATGTCCCGGGTACTTAAGCAAGGCTAGCATGTCGCTTAAGTACAACTTATAGCTAGTATTACCATATAGTTACTAGGGTGACAATGGAATTTAAGGGATTCAAGTTGTCAAGGATGGCATAATAATTAATTATTCAACAAATGGGTAATTAACTACCTTAAGCTTTAACATACATTTGTTTAAAGAATTAAAGCATGCAATTTGTTATTTTAAAAGAATATAATTTGCATAAAATGCAGGCTCAATATGATTAAAGTATTGACTCGCCTTGGTTGTAGGGGAGAGAGTCCGGGTAGTCTTGTCCTTGATCGACGTGGAGGTCTCCGGCGTCTCCGAAATCTATGCGGGCGAAGTACCGGCAAAATAAACGACAAGCAACGAGAGCAATTAAATACACAATAATACACAAATGAACTCCAAATTGAACAAGACCTATGCCATTAGCAAGATCTTGAATTTACAAATTTTTAGAAATTTATTTTATAATTTTTGGAGTTGAAATGGGGAAGTTATTAATATTTGAAGTCTTACTTTTAAACTAAAATAGAAAAAGAAAAGAAAATCGAATAAAAGAAAGGAAATCGCCCGCAATAGGAAATCTGGCGGCCGCCGGCGAAGAAAAGGAGGGCTGGGTGGCTGGCCGAGCGGAGAGAGGGGGAGGGCGGCGGCGGCGGCCAAGGAAGGGGAGGGAAGAGGCGGCGGCGGCGGCTCGGCCACGGCGACGACAACGGGAGGCGGCGCGGCGGGCGGTGGTGGCACGAGGAGACCCGACGGGCGCATGCGGAGTGGAAGAAGGCGACGCGCACGGGAAGAGGAGGGCTCTGGCTCACGACACTACGGCGAGGAGCTCACTCACGGCGACGGCGATCGGCGGCACGACGATGACAAGGTGAGGTAAGCCTCGCGGCTTTTCTTCTTCTTCTTCCCTTCTTCAGCTTTTCTTCCTCTGTTCTTGCTTGGGGATGAAGGGGGACGGAGGAACGAGGAGGAGGCTGGGTTAGGCTTTAAAGCCTGGCGGAGGAGGAGCGGGAGAATGGTCCGCGAGCTGCAGAGCTGATGCTGCAAGGCGCACGGAGGGAATGATGGCGGCGGAGGCGCATGGAAGGCGTGAGCAGGAGCAGTGGAGGTGCCGGGGATGGCGTGCAGGCGACGACGCAGCCGCACGCGAGCGGAGGTCGGCAGTGGGGTCCGCCGCGGGGTTGACCTGAGAATGGGAAAAGGCGCTACACGAGCGAACACAGATAAACTAATTGCTGAGATGTCGAAAGAAAAACATAATCGCTGAGATATCGAAGGAAAAACACTTAGTATCCCCTACCTGATATATGAATACATGCAGATAGATATCACTCATCCCATATCCTATTCTGCATTTTTCCTCGAGTCGAGTCAGACACAGACAGTGCCGGAGAACCATTTATCTCTTCCGTATTCACTCCGCAAACTTTCAGTTGGTCAGTTGAGAATTATTCGCTCCGTTTGCACCCCTATCCTACAAGATCTCAACAAAGCGTGCTAAATTGAAACCAATAAAGATCGGACGGTCATAATAAAATTACATTATAGATTTGGGAAAGATTTGTTTCAGAGAGAGAGGGGACGGGGACGATTGGCCAATGGGCTCACAACCCATAATTGGCATGTTCAAATCCAAACAAAACGTCAGTGAAAAATTCACAGAAGTATTCTGCTTAATGAAATTATCGCCAATTCGATGGTTTTGACATGGCGCGATCGCCTGATTAGATATGATATATCTCCTGTATAAAAAGGGCAAACCAAATACATTCTTTTTAAAGGAACCAACTATTTGTATGTATAGTGTAACTGTAAAACGAGGGAGGTAGAAGAAGAAATTATTGAAGGAGGCCTATGATAGATGCTCACAAAGCAAGTGTTTGCACTGTTGCAAAGGTCAACTCTCAAGCTAAGCGTTTGCTCAAACCAAGTAGGGCTCTGATAAATGATCACGTGTGCGGCCGTATGATCCGGGCTAACATAATGCTAAGAGAAAGGAAAGTCATAGCTTCAACCAATCTTACATGTGTGTGAGAAGAAAATACTGCCATGTCACAATGTATAATACTCCCTCCGTTTTTAAATACACGATGTTTGACCAAGCGTGCAGTCAAATTTATCTAACTTTGACTAATAATATATGAAAAACTATTTAGATTGATCATGAGTGAATAGTATCATTAGATTTGTTATGATAAATATTTTCATAATATAATAATTTTGTAATTTTTTACTAACAAAATTATATGAAAAGTAATGATCAAGTTATATAAGTTTGACTGTACGTTTAATCAAACGTCATGTATTTAAAAACGGAGGGAGTATCAATCAGCCCCGGTTGACTCAAACTACGATACCAATGGAAGAAGAAAACCATCTTCATCACGAGCATGTACTCAAGCAAAAGACACAGGAAGTCCTCTCAACACACACACAGAGGGGGGGAGAGACCGGAAACAACTCAAGCAAGATGAAGGCAACTTAAAGTCATTTTATTTATTATCTAAGTGGTTATTTTAAAAACAAGCTAACGAACCATTATCGAGACGTTATTTTTTCTTTTCGTTCCAAAACGACACATTTCAAGTTCGAATCAATTAACCAATAGAGTCCAAACGAGCCTTTTTTTTTTTGGCCATCCCTACTCATGCAGTAGTACTTTAATCAGAGGGAATTGATGGTGCTCACTGTTCAAGCAATCAAGCTGAGGTTAAATATGTGTAGTCCCAGCTCAGTCTCTTGTCTGCATCTAGCTCACAGAGCAGCTGCCTCCTCGTTTTGGTCTCCCCTGTCTGCCTGGCCTCTCCTAAATCCAACGCCCACACGCCATCGCACTTGGCGCACAGTCAACAGTCTCGCAGAATTCCGCGCACAGCGCCGACAAGCAAGAAATGGCGAGCAAGGCGGTCACCATTGGCGATCTGATCCACCGCGTCGCCTCCTCCTGCCTCTCCAACCGCCTGCCCAGCCACTACACCCTCAACGACTCCGGCGACACCGACCTGGACGACGACGACGATCCCTTCGCTGACTTCGCAGACGCCGTCTCGGGCGCCAAGGAATGCCGGAGCTCCCCTTCTGCGGAGGACGAGGAGGAGAAGAAGCTGAAGATCTGGGAGGAGGAGGAGGAGGAGAAGAAGAGGAAGGTGGCGGCGGCGGCCAAGGGCGCCGAGCGGGCGCGGGACGCGGAGGCGCTCATGGCGGAGGTCTTCGACGCGGTCTCCGGCGTGCGCCGCGCGTACGCCGCGCTCCAGGGCGCGCACTGCCCCTGGGACCCCGACAAGATGCGCGCCGCCGACGCCGCCGTCGTCGCCGAGCTCCGCCACCTCGCGCGCCTCCGCGACCGCTTCCGCCGCTCCGCCGCCGCGGGCTACATCCCGCCCCCCAACCCGGCCGCGCCCCCGCTTCGCGAGGCCGTGGCGCCGTACGAGGCCGCGCTCGACGACCTACAGCGCCAGCTCCAGGCCAAGCAGGCCGAGGTGGACGGCCTCAAAGAGAAGCTCGCGCTCGCCAGCAACCGCCGCAACGCGCGCCTCCACCCCTCCAAGCACAATGCCGCAGGCGGCGGCGCGCCGACGCCGGAGCTGTTCACCGCCTGCGCCGAGCAGGCCCGCGCGGCTACTCGGGCGTTCGCCGCGCACCTCCTCCACCTCCTGCGCGCGACGGGACTGGACCCCGCGGCGGCCACCCGGTCCCTCACCAAGATTCCAATCTCTTCCCCGCAGCCCGCCAAGCACGCGCTCGAGGCGCACATCACCCGCGTCCTCCTCGGCGGCTTCGAGCACGAGTCGTTCTACCTCGACGGCTCCCTCTCCTCGCTCCTCGACCCCGCCGCGTTCCGGCGGGACCGGTACGCTCAGTTCCGCGACATGCGCGGAATGGAGCCCGCCGAACTCCTGGGCGTGCTCCCGACCTGTGCCTTCGGCCGGTATGCCGCGAGCAAGTTCGTCTCCCTCCTCCCTCCCCGCGTGGAGGAGGCCGTCCTGGGCGACGGCGAGCACCGGAGGGTAGTGGACGGCGGCGCGCACCCGCGGACGCCGTTCTACGGGGAGTTCCTGCGCGCGGCCAAGGCCGTGTGGATGCTCCACCTCCTGGCGTTCGCGCTCGAGCCGCCGTCCAGCCACTTCGAGGCCGGTCGCGGCGCGGAGTTCCATCCGGAGTACATGGAGAGCGTGGCGGGCGCGCCCCGTGGCGCCGGCGCCGGCATGGTCGTCGGGTTCGCGGTCGCTCCCGGTTTCCGGTTAGGCAATGGCGCCGTGGTGCGCGCCCGGGTCTACCTCGTGCCGCGCGGCGGGCGACCGTGACAGACGGATGGGTAGCATCACGGATCACCACCCTTTGTTAGCTGGGGTGACTTGGTGGAGTAGCAGTAGCTCATTGGTGGAGGAAAGCGACAGTACTGGCTCCTTAGATTTTTTTACTTCGTCCTGCTGCTTCTCCTCTCAAGTGATCCATGGGTAAGTGCCTTGGAATTGAATGTATAATCATCTGTTATTATTTACTGATCCATGTACTGATCAGTAAACATCATAAGATGCAGACTTGACTGTAGTTAAGAATGCATTCGACCATACCCTCACTTGGCATATGCCATCAAGGAACAGGGATCATCATAATAGGCATTTATGATGTACTGTTAGTCTGTCATGAAATGCAACAAGTTGTACGATCGATTCTTGCTGGGGCAGGGGGCAGGCAGGATTTTGGGATGTGGCCAAGAAGCCCCATCATCATCTTTGATTGGAATCTCTGAAAAAAAGAAAGAAAGAAAACACATTAGATGGTAGTAGTGTACAGGGAGATGTATCTTGTTCAATGCGTATCCTCAAACAGCATGAATTCATGCTGATGACAGAGCTGTTCCAGGTGATGAGGATGGACAGTTTGTCTCTCTCTCTCTCTCTCTCTCTCTCTCTCTCTCTCTTTTCCCCCCATGATCTTCTTAGAGAACAGATCTCTGGAAACTGCAGAAAATGAAAAGGGGGGAAAGCAAAGCTTGTGCTCCGCTAAGCTTTTGGCCTAAACAATGACATTCTCAAGAGTGAAAACAGTTGAGTTGTGTCTATTACTCCAAAGTGATCTAGTGGTTCCGAAAGCAAAGCACGGAAGCACCCCAAGATTACCGAATGCACACGGTGAACTGACCCCGAGGATCCAAATGCTCGAAGACAAGGAAAACAAACTTACACAAAAATTGGTTTTTTATTTCAATTCGTTGAAAAATGTAGATGTTCACCAAACTTGTGAAATGAATAACCTATGGTGCTGAAAAGTACTAACCTAAAAAGTTGGGACCCTGCTTTCTGTTGGATTTTTTTTAGGGTTTTTTTGGTAATTTCTCAATTAAAGAAAAGAAAAAAAGAAAAAAAGAGGTGGGGCCCACCTATCGTTGGAGAAAGGAAGAGATATCCAACCCTATCGGCTGGCCTCTTCGTGTGCAGTTTTGGGCGCTCCGAGCGAGGCGGCGGCGCAAGAGGCGCGGGCACTTTAGGCGCCGGCCATTTGCAACCACCGCATCATCAGCTTTGGCTTCCCTATTCAAAGGCGGCTCCTCTTCTTTCTCTGGACCCGAAAAAATCTGTGAGCTTTTCCCCTTTTTGGTTGTTTATTCTTTCCCTTCAATTGGGCTTCGATTTTGGGGCCTTGGACCTCCCTCGCCGCCGTGCTTGCCTCAGTGCCGTTGGTGGTGAGCTCTGGACCTCCCTTTTGTGTGCATTCAGCTGGTTCCATTCTTGCGCCATTCCTCTGTGGGTGTTCGGTTTGGAAACCTGGAATTTGCCCATTTGGGGTTTGGTTTGGTCATCTCTGACTTGGTTTCGGTGAGGAAGAAGACCGTAACTTTGGTGCTTGGTGCTCTCGGGTGTATTTGGCCGGTGCACTTCTGTTAGTCTTGTGCTACATCTCTGTACCTCGACTTCGTAATTTTGGTGTGTCCCGAAATTGCGAATTGGCATTGTATCTCTGACAACCTCGTCTGTTCTTCACGGCACAACAGGGCTATTGGTTTTCTGAGTCAGCACCTTTTGGCGTGCCTTGCCCCGGATTTATTCTCGGTGACTTGAGTGCCACCGGCTTTGTGAGTATTACAGTTTTACATTTTGATCATCTCTTTGCATATGTACTGTTCTAGTCGAAGTCTCATATTGTGATTAATTGATTTGATACTTCTACCGGGAGATATTGCAAAGTGATGTTGTGGGCTTGGGTTTAATGCTAAATGAGGATAATTATCTTGTACTGAAATTGATTTGATAGCTAGTTCAGTTTTGAGCTCTAATTGAGTTGCTTACTGCTGTCATTTGATCTCTAGTTGTTCATTCTGTTACTTTCGGTTGTGGTTAAGTGGACTGGATCATATTGTTCTGTGATCTTTAGCAATTAAGTATTTTTATTTGCTTGCTATACTGTTAGCCAAAAGGCTTTAGGGTTGAACTTGTGATTCTATGAACCTTATACACTAAAAGTTCATCATTGTTCTCTTGGCTGACTGGAGTGTTGATTTTGTAATCTTTTACATTGGTGATCTTCTGTTGGTCGAAAGTATAAGTTGTTGTCTATTGTGTATGAAATCAATTTTGACATATTAGTAAAACATTATTTAGAGCTCAAAGTCTAATTCTAGTTGTCTTATCTAGTTTGTAAGGAGTATAGACAAAAGTAGCGAGAAGACCAAGATTACATCTTGTGCAACTCTATATCTGAGAGCAATAACCAAACGATTAAATCTGAGCATTATGCTAATTTTAATTGTTCACATGTTCTATGTTTTGAGTATATTATCCTGTTTAAATGACTTAGAGAATTTACATGTTTATATGTTAATTTTGTCATTTAAATGTTATTGGAAATATGTTTTAATTATTATTAATGCTGCTGGAATTAATTCTGAATATTTGCTAAAACCATTAATTTTACAACACTTTCTACATGACAGAGCTAAGTAAACTGAGAGCAGCCAAGTGGAAGTCAGTGATTTCCACAGTTCAACAGATCCAATCCGCGTGATGTATAAACTCGCATTCCAATAAGTCAGTAGCTCCTGTCAAACGTTGAAAAAGAAAGAAACTTATTTCAACAGATATAAGAATATGAAAATCCATTCCCCTCTCCCTGTTCACCTTCGTCTATCCAGTAGTAATTTAACACAGGACCATTAACAAAGCTTGTTTCAAATGCTTGCTAGTGAACAGAGAACTTACTGGTTAATTTTCACGGTAGCTCACACGCTTCTCGTGTTGGTAACTCACTCGGTCCTCAACAGATCCATATACTAAAGTTCTTCGTTCATTCCTCCAGGCCCCACCTGAAGTATTGATAAAAGCTGCTGATCCGCAAAGATGCCTGCTCAGACATGACACACAAGTGTAAGAAACTACAACAGAATATCCATAAAAATCTTAAATTGCCTCACCTCCAGCAAGAGTTCGAGGGAACTGAATAGCACGGAAGATATTAATATGCAGGAAAAAACAGTTTACTACATGATGGACAACCTTCTAGCATTTTCTGTAAACATTGGAAAATTTTCCTCCTTTTTCAGGAATACAATGGTAAATTTTTCTCACTACAGGATCTCAAATAGACTTGATTGATTTACTTAAAACAGGGGAGAACAATTCACTGTGGTGCAATAATAATGAACAAATGCTCTATCCTATAACCTCTGGACCACAAGTGAAAATCATATACTCCAGGAGTTCAGATAGGCAGATACACCATTTCTTTCTCAGGCTATGTGTATGAGAAATATTAAAGTATTTCATATAAGATATAGAAGTGTTACTTCCTAAATCACATATCCCTTTCTGAACACCTGATGCAACCATAATAGCAGATATTCAAGATTAGACATGCTCATATGTCAGGATTCTTGAAAATTATTAGTTCATAATGCTATTGTTCAGTACTTCAATCATAACATTGCTCACCAAAGTTAGGGGAATCAGAATTCAGAAGACTGTTCACATCTCAGTGATAATTGTCATTGCCCTAAAGTATCGACCGTCTCAATTTGATCAAAATCTAGATCCACAAAGCTCTCCTTCCCGAAAAGTGTCAATTGAACAGTGACCTGTGGGAAGTAACACCTCTTAGATAACCAAATAATATGAGAAGAAAAGGTAATGGAAAATAACCAGACTGATAGTTCACTAAGATGAACTTGTCATCAGCTTAACCTTCTTATTTTTGCGATTCACTTCCAGGAGGGAGCCAGTGAAGCCTGCAAAAGGCCCAGAGAGAACATGAACACTAGCACCAGGTGTAAAAGCACTGTTGCTGGCACCACCTCTTGAAGTTGACTTCTTAAACTGTCTCTTGATCTTATTAATCAACATAAGTTCAGAGTCTTCAACGGGTTTACTGAAAGACTCGACATTTCCACCATTTTCCATTTCTTCAAATTCTCTGTCAGTTTTCTCTTGTTCCTCCTTTTCTTTTCTAATAATTGATTCAACTTCTTCAACTGGAATAGGTTTAGGCTTTTTAATCTGCCTTTTGCTGCATAGTGGGAATATTAATATGAAGCCATGCACAAGAAGTGCAAAACTGATCATAGAAAGCGATTGCGGGGAGATATAATCTGCTATTGCACTAGAACATATATGTTGTGATATTAAATTCTCCATATGCTATGTTTCACACATAATTACAATTACAGGAAGCAAGTTATTGCCTTCATTTGAAGTCAAATACATATTATCATTTTCCATAATTTTCTCTAAAAAAATCCGAGTCATCAAACAAGTATCTTATTGTTTTGAGGAAACATGAGTGATGCATGTTGGTCACCTTGATGTTAAATTATGATTGTGAAATTGTAGATGGCATGTATTTGATTTGACATATTTACAATATTCATAGCAGCCACTATGATGAATAGGAAAATAACCAACTAAAAACAAGAATTACAAAAATGTCAACTGATAATGTTTCAAACAAAAGTTACTGAATAAAGAGTACCCACATTGAACCAACTGTAGCTCCAATAAAGCCGTAACAACCTTCAGTGTCTCTGATGAAGTCATGAAGCTCCTTGTTTAAGGTGCAATACAGAAAGACCAACCCAGGATGCAAAGGCTTTGATTTGATACTGATCGAACCACTTTTAAGTCTCTTCTTGACTTGGATGGATGGATTATAAATCTGCAAATACTTTGTGAGAAATACAGCACTAAAAACATGGCATGCAAATAAATTTATAAATCCATTCAGTAACACCGAGTATTGCATATTGGGAATAGGAGCTTAAGGGTCTGCTTAATCGGATTCACATCAAACCTCAGTAATCCGAATATTACCACAATTATATGTTTACATTAACAAGGACCATAAATTAAAGTTAGTATATAGCAATTGCCACTGTGAGTGGAATTTTAGAGTCACAATTGGTCAAATACATTTTGGCATAGTATGATAAGATTCTCTTGTTAGATGTGACGTTTCTAACAGCGGCAAGACTTTTGCACCGTGGTGTTTCTCATAGTATAATTGACACATCACAACATATTGTGACAACCTACAAATGGATATTTATTCAAATGGCAATGGGCAGATTGTTCAATTTGTAACATTTATGCTTGAACTGTTCGGCAAAATGCTCGTGAGAGGTGTGCTTCACGCAACACAGACGCAAATGATCTAAACTAACGAGCCAGTAGGAGGAGAGTGGTGGGGTGAGACCTTGAATGAGAGTTCCGGGTACCGGCGAGAGATGGCCTTGGTGAGGAGCTCGACGTAGTCGGTGCCGGGCGCCATGGAGACGCGCACGATCCACCACTGCCGCCCGAGCTCGGCGAGGAGGTCGAGGTTGAGCTCCTCCCGCCACGTCCTCTTCGGCGGCTTCTTCCGCCGACGCGCCGGCTCGTGGATGAGCCGCTCCTGCACCTCCTCCTTCCAGTCCCGCGCCCGCAGCTCCCGCCGCTCCCGCCGCTGCTGCCGCCTCTCCCTCCCCGTCAGCTCACCAACCCCACCTCCATCCGCGGAGGAGGCGGCCGAAGCAGACAGAGACACCGATATGGGAGGAGACGGCGACGCGAGCGGCGCGGCGAGCGAGCAGCGGCATGGGAAGCGCAGGAGTGGATAAGCCAAACTCATGGCTTCGAGCCTTCGACAACGAGAGAGACTTTGGATTTTGGAAGAGCAGCTTGGAAACAAAACGATTTTGGTTCTCTCTTTCTCTCTCCAAACAAGAAAGCTGCGTAAAACATACTGGCGCTTACAGATGGGCCCACAACGTCAGTGAAAACCTTAGTGAGACTCGGTGGCTCGTTAGTTAAAGAGAGATTTGAGAATTTACCGCAATGAGATAGGTGTATCTGAAAATTTATTATAGATGTTTGACTGACACGCTGGTATATCCTCAAATACACTTATTTATAGTAGCAACTCCTTAGTTAAACATTAAAATAAGTTGATTTTGAATGAAATTGGATTTCGCTTTAGCTCAAGTGCCCATCTCATTAGCTCGATTCTAAACATAATTCAAAACTATAATTAAAATAATATTAAATTAAACTATAACAATTTCAGAAGAAGGAAAAAAAAACTCGGTAAGACGATCTCGATAGCCACGAGGCCCGTGACTCATGAGTCCAGTTACGATGCGGCCCATATGAGAAGGCGCGGGTGATCTTGTTTCGTTCTATCGCCGCCTCCACGAAAGAACACAAAAAAAACCCTAGAGTTGGGGAGGGAGGCTGGACTGGAGGCGCGCTGCTCTTCGCGACATCTCAACACCGCGCTCTCGTGATCTCCGGCCTTCGTCCTCCTTCCCCGTAAGCGCCTGCTCCCTCTTCTCGCTTCCCTACTCTTCTCCTCCATCGGACGATTTGTTTGTTTGGAGTTGCGGCTACGTGTTCCTTAGCTCCTGCATTTCTCGGTGCGCTCTGTTCTTTGCAGGTTAGGTGCAACAATGGCTGAGAAAGGCGGGCCGACCAACTTGGAGAAGGAACAGGTCTGGGCATCCATCTTGCTTACGTTTTTTCCCTTCTTTTTGATTGAAGGTTTGTGGTGAGATTAATGCCGTGCGTTCCTGACTGACCAGTTGTTTGGGATGGCGGAGAAGGAGATGGAGTACAGGGTCGATCTTTTCAATCGGTGAGTGATATGCTTCTGGCCTGCCTCACTACTATTTGTTACTTCTGAGATCACTAATCACTAATGTTACCAGAAGTGAACCAGTCATAGTTGTTATTTATGTAGTCACAATGAGGGATCATTATCTGGTTAAAAGGAATTGCTTGCACTTTAATTACAATATTGGCGCTAAGCTTTGTTCGTTGTAAACTGATATCAGTGGCGTAATATACAGTAGAGTAGTAGACAATTTTAAGCCTGATGTTCATGCTTGTCTTGCAAACTGTTCTTTCTTATGATATTGAAAGTGGCTGCTTATGCTCTGCCTTCCCCCTTGTTGATGCCAATTGCCATCGAAAACTATGCATAGAACTGTTTGATGAATCAAGGATAGCTATATTGTTGAACCACCTAATAGAAATGATCGTCTGTGAACCCCACAGATAATGTATTTGTGCTTTTGTAGTATTTGTAGTTCTTGGCACTGTACCTCTATACTATTTATAACCACCTAATTGTTGCAGTGATAAAGAGAAGAGATACCATTTTGTTACTTGTTAGCACCGAGATGCTTCATACCTTACTAGTATTAGATTATTATCGTCCTTTGCTTCATATTACGAACTAGATTAATGAATAGAAACAAAGATAAATTTCCTGCCTAATGATATTTGCCTCTTGCAATTCCATTTGTGTCTTCCAAAAACACTCATATAGCCATATAGATAATGTAAAACTACTGTTATCCCAGTCTTCTGAAATGCCTGTCATGATTGTAGTAATAAATATTTAACAACATCACCACTACCATCCTCTCTATCCATTTCTTTTACAGTGTGATAGTTTAGATTGGCACACATCACTCATGATTCATTTTTTATGTGCACATTTTGACGCCCTGTGTCCTTTTTTTTTATGCAGGCTTACACAGACTTGTTTTGACAAGTGTATTGAGAAAAGGTACACATAGTCTGCATACGTTTTGCATAACTCTGTTTCATGCTCTTGTTGACACATCTTTTTTTTCCAGTTTGATGGATAGCATTCTCATTTATAGTATATTATGGTTATATATATTTTTCTCATTTGCTAAAGAAGATAATATTATAGTTCAATTAAGGCGGTCATGATAGTTAATTGAAGTCCATCACCTCTCTTATTTTATTGTAGCTCATTGGTAGTGACAGCCAAAAAGGATTTATCATCTGTTGAATTTAACTGTGCCTTTTTTTTTGCTGGGATCTGTTCTGTTTATACAGGTATAAAGAAGCTGAGCTCAATATGGGTGAGAACAGTTGCATTGATAGATGTGTTTCAAAGTACTGGCAGGCAAGTTCACTGATTTTGTCATGTTTGATGCTGGTTCAGTTGTCCGGTGTTTTTATAGTGAATAGTTAGTGTGCAAATATCAGATCACACTGAGTATATACCATTACTGTCTTTCCTACTTTTGGCTGGGACGAAAACAGTCTTTGCAATGCGTCTGATCTCCATCCAGAGAAGATAGATCTGCATTATTTGCCATGATAGTTTGATGTGCCATTGTTCATCCTCAATCTATTTCAATGAATACGCAATTTCATAGATCCACTTATGACAATCTTTTTTGCCTAGGAAATATGGCCACTGGTTAAAATCCATGCAGTGCGCACAAGGATTCAAAAACCTGTTACGGAAAAAATACATTGTAATTACTATTCGTCAATTCAAATTCAAAATTCAGAATTTAAATCTAAAACTTTTAGGACTGATTTTTTTACCCGTAACCGGCCATTGATACCGCCAATATTTTTATCCTTGAGTGCGCATAGTTTTTCTATTGCTACATTTTCCCCTTGTTTGATACACTGACTTCTCCTTTCTCGATTCATCTGAGATACCTGATGATTTATTCCACTCCATTTGCACCAATTTTACTTCTGACCATGTCAATCCCTCTCATTTTGGGTACTTCTTTTCAGGTGACTAATTTAGTCGGTCAGATGCTCGGGAATCGGCCTCAGATGTGAACTAAGAAGCAGTAGTTGCATTCTGTAGCAGAATATTGTCGCTATGTTTCTCTATTTTGGTTTAGAATGTAGCCACTTGCTAAGAACAGCACCAGTGACTGACCAATTCATGGACTGCCCAAAAAGGAAATGCAAGTGTTTGCTCTTTCCAGTGATGTACCTTCTCTCTGAATCATGAGCAGGGCACATGCCTGTAATAATTTGATACAACTCGAGAGAATAGTTTTGTTTTAAAGGCTGCTCCCATTTCATAGTTACCTGTCAGAAAGTCTCCGCTGACACACTTCTTCTCGCCTGGTCGCAACTTTTGCTTGCTAAATTCATAACCAACAGCCGTTATAAAACTTCAGAGTCCAATGCAATTATGTATGTTGTTCTTGGGAAGGCATCAGTAACTTAATAGTTTTCTGCTTCTCAGTATTCTATTTCAAGGGAAATTCCAACCGGGTACTCTCCCTACTGCTCTTAACCATACGTTTACTTCTCTCAGCTGAAATGATGAGATCTGTCATCTTTTTTTGAAGGATAACTGTCAACCATAGAGTATAGAACAAGCACTTCCGCAGTTTTGTAGCATGGAAATAATCCAGGTATTTGCAAAGGCAAACAAAGGGAAATGCCTAATCAATCATAGCAATTCAAGTTTTGAAGCCTGAGAAAAATTTGGAAGTTGTGTATATACATGATTTTTTTTAAGAAATAACATAAAACAATGTCGCTTTACAATCTCACACCCACGGAATGCTATTGCAATACTAGTTGCCCATTTTTGTACTTACGAATATATTGGAGGTGTAATAACAGCCAACCTAGGAGTTGTAAAACCACTGAAAATACCAATACAAGTTAGGGGAGACCAAAAACAACCCTGCTGGTGGCAAAGCATTGGAGGACACCAAAATGCAGGCGATCTAGGTACAGAATAGAAGGCATCACACTGAGGGCTATACAGTTCTAGTTCTACCATTTCTTTCAGCTTCCAAAGCGGCACCTTTCTTTAGTTTCTCATGACCTTCAAGCTCCATGCCGAGGCCGAGAAGTGCCATCCCTTGCAGGTAGTTTGGAGTTGGCCACTCAGGTGATATTTCCTCTGCTTTCCTTGCATCCGCAATGCCTTCTTGCAGCTTGCCTAGTACCATATTAGCGAAACTTCGTCGTGCCAGCATAGTTGGGGACACCATTGCACCAGTGTCGATAAACTGCAAAATATCCAAATCCACATATTAGTAGCCTGACAGTAGAAGATACCAACTCGAAGTAGCATAAATCAATAAAAGTGCAACTGTCTTGCTACTATTTTAGTGTGCAGGCACGATGTAATACATCCACTGTTCAGAGACGTTTACGCCATCTCTGGTGGAGTTGGAGCCTTGGAGGTAAGCCTGCGATTAGTTGAAACCCAACCCAAACCACCTATAACATAGCTTCCTGAATCCTAAAACAACCCACAGTATAAACCTAACCTTGTACACCGTTTTGGCTATAACTCATCATAAGCCACTTCAGGGCCTTGGTCTGAGACATAACAATTTCATGCTTCACACTGGCCCATAAGTTAAACTAATGCCTTGATCTATTCATATTTCATTTTTATGCCGCAAAAAAAAAACACTTTATTAAACTTCAGCTTTACAATGCCAATGCATCACATGTCATCCCAATTTAATAACAAACACATCTGACCAAACCCCAATACATTCCCTGTGAGCCATGTTAACATACTGATTGCCAGATAGCAAAATCAGGAACAGGGATTTTTCCTCCTCTGCCTAGTTTGAGGGAAAGCAATCTAAAACATAGGGACAACGAATATATCGATCTGTAATTGGACAACAGGGTACTAGAGTATAGATGCAGGAAGGAAAATTAGATTCACGCATGACATATGATATTCTAAACATACCCTTGAGTAACACTCAAGTGCAGTGGCAAACTCCTTGGATTGAAAAGCACTGTCTCCATGGTTCTTGACTAGAATGCTCTCAGAAACTTGGCCAGTCCATGACTGAAAAGATACCTGTAGCTCTGTAAGTTCCAAATTTTCAAAAGCATATGCAAGACATAAAGCATTGCCAAATGATCTTCCCCTCTGTTATCAGTTAAAGCAACACCTAAGAAGCAAGGTGACAAAACATGGAAAACTGAAAATGTGGCAAACATGAACCAGCCAGATTAATGGTGGCAACAGTCTTGTATGACATATTTTAGATCGACTTCTCAGTAAATTATCTGATCATGAAAAGAAACAGCAAATGTTCTATTATAATTTGTGGGCTAGAGCAATAAAAAAGCATGGAAAAACTAGTTGAAATTTAGACTTAAGATAATTTGATGAGCACATAAACCCCATTGATTTCTCATGCGCCCCAGCTTGGTTAAAAAGTCTGTTACTTCATAACGAATGTCCAAATTAAGCCACACAGAATTAGGTAAAGAAATCAACAGTACCAAAAAAACAGCATAAAACGCGAGCTGGTCATTCAGGACCATTGATGACAATTGCAACCTATATCTAACTATGACAGGTCTTGGAGACTTGGAATCAAACATAGACTAGCTACTTTCCCATCTTATGTCCCAAATTACGTGGGTTCTCTTGGTTTATCTACAATTCTACATAATTGAAATATTCCAAGTTGAGAGAATAAAGTTCAATAAGTGTCGCAGCAATGAGTGTCGGGAAGGAGTTACCATAACAGTGAGATATCTTTTGTTAGAGTAAGGTTAACTGACAAATATTTCTTACCTCGAAGGTTGCTATTTCATCCTCGTTATATCCATCATTCTCCAATATGTCATGTACCTCATCAAGGTCTGCCCTGGCATAAGCTTTCCCAACAGCAGATAATGAAAGTTGCTCTGAGTTCACCACATTATGTGGAATGCCCAGTAAAGCATGTGAAGGAGCCTGCACAAACATTCAGTGAGAATTATTAAGCATGCAAAGCTACATATATGAGGAGACAGAATAAGTCCATCCATATTTCAAAAGAGTAGTGTGATTGTGCTCTGCAGGAGGAACAAAACTACTAATCGAGGACAATTTTTTTGCTGCAGATTTTCAATACTACACAAGACCAAGGATACACATTAGTCTATGAAAAGTAGCAGCAAGACAAAGAACATTACAGAAGCATCTTTCTGGAGGTTTGCAAGAGCAGACACTACTGCCTTCAGGTTTGGACGGTCACGAGCTTCATATTGCAAACAACGGGATGCTAATCGAATCAAGTCAGTTCCATCAGAGCTGGAGACATGGCCTTCCAAGCAAGAATCCATCAACACCAGGAAATTCTTTCCTCTTATAAGGTCAAGTGCCTACAGCAAAAACAAGAGAAGTCAATGCTTTCCTTGGATAAAGTCGATCATCGACAAAAGCTAGTTACACTCAATGGCCACATACAAAAATAATATATACTAGTGCAAAATGCTAACTGAAAATTCAGCACTGTAATTTTGCATCATAAAAGCAGGTTCTGTTAACAGAAGAGCAAATAGCCAAAT
Organism: Ampelocalamus luodianensis; assembly: GCA_036346255.1. NCBI lineage: Eukaryota > Viridiplantae > Streptophyta > Magnoliopsida > Poales > Poaceae > Ampelocalamus > Ampelocalamus luodianensis. The sequence goes on along the minus strand of CM070622.1, from coordinate 91,447,104 downwards.
ACATACATGGCCTACATGACAATGTGAGTATATCCAAAGCATATATTCTAGAGGACATAACCAAACTTTATGATATAGTTTATTTAGCAACATGGCCAAAGAGGTGCTCAACAGTGGGTAGGTGGTTAACTCACATGGCTTGGTGGAATATGCTTTCCACTTAGGAGATCAAGCAAGATAGTACCAAAACTGTAGACCACACTCTCTGGAATTACTCTGCCTGCAGAATAGAGGGATGTTAAGAACCAAATAAAAGCATGTGCCCTTAAGCTTCCATGAATGAAGATTCATTTCATGGAGATTGTAAGAGATAGAGCAAGACTTGCAATGCAGAAATGTATTGCTCCTCTAGGAGTAAAATAAGTCAAATACTCAATATTATCCTTCATGAAAACTTTGTCTGCTTACAGCTTATATTCTTGCCTGAGTTTTATGTTTGGCAACAAGGTAACAATAGGGTATATCATTTTACAAACAAAAACAAGGTGAGTTGCTAAAAAGCAACAGAAGCTCAATAAACAACAATTGCATAACATGATTGACCCCACTAGTAAAAAAAACTATAGTGGCAAGGAACATGGGTATACACACTAAGTGTCAGAAGATTTTTTTTTTTTAAAAAAAAACTCATTACTTTGAGCTCCACTTGAGTATGAACAGGTTAATAGCTATGACTTGGAGATTCATGATCAGAAGCAAAAACATAAAATTCATGCAATGCATTCATGTTCACCGAATATTTCCCTTATGTATGAGACACTTACCAGTCTTAAGGTACTCAGGAGGCGTGAAAGCCAAATTGGTACTATAGCTCTTCCCATCCCTGCTGTTCTTCATCAGACCGAAACATGATAGTCTGGGGTTACCATCCTATAATTCACCGTCCAAAAACAAAACAGATTACATGCCTCATTAATGAAAGCCCCAACAAAGAAGCAACTAAGGAGCACAAGTACTGACTCACCACATCAAAGAGGACCCTGTATGCATGCAGGTCGTGGTAGAGAGCTCTCCCTTTGCTGATGCAGTAGTCCAATGCCTGTGCCACATAGAGTGCAGCTCGTACCCTCATAGCCCAGCTCAGTGGCTTTGTCTCCCCTGCCAAGCATAACCACCATGAGGGCAAAATGCAACCATCATATCAATATAAGCTCCTATGGAAAACCTTAAATGCTAAAAGCTCCTAACTTTTCCATTTCACACACATGAACCACAATTAAATGGTGGTATCATATGTAGTAAAACCATTCCTTAATGTAATAAGCACCTTCTGTCAGGAATCAACAATTGTATACTAGATGCAACTCAGCTATATATATTCATCCAGAAGGCAATAAATAACTAATCACCTTGATGCCTACCACTGTACCTCCAAACTAAACACTGATCACAAGCATTTATAGAGGAATTAATGCGTCCATTTCCAGTTAGCCTAGAAGAACAAAAATAGGACCAGACCAAACAAACAGCAAAAGGATACTCTAGCACACAAATTGCTTCAATTCAACATAAGATGCAGCGACAAACACATCTTTAAATAAGGGGCCCAATCTTATCTCCTTGATGCCTACACTCGTACTACCAAATCAGAAACAACATTACCAAGCCCAACATGCTAACTGCAGTTAATACACTTGACGAAGGAAAAAAAGAAATGGATAACGAACATACAGTGGAAGAGGTGCTTTGCCAAGGTCTCATGTGGCATGAACTCGGCGACGAGCAGCCGCTCGCCGCTCTCGCTGCAACACCCGGTCAGGTTGGCCAGCCGGCCACTCCGCAGCTGCCCAACAGCCCTCGCCTCCTCCTGCAAACACAAGAGCATTCAATCAAATGCCACAAAAGCTAGGCGAATACTGCAAATGGTCCATCTTACGAAGCAAGCTACACGAACCAAGAACTGGCGGGAGTCAGGCCACGCAGAGCGGCCGAAGCGCTTGATGGCGACGGTGCGGCCGGAGCTGAAGAGCGTGCCGCGGTAGACGACGTTGGGCGCCTTCTCGCCGTGCTCCGACACGATGCGGTCGGGAGCGAAGCCGTCAGTCGCCGCACGGAGCTCGTCCAGGCTGTACTCCGCGAACGCCGCCACGCCGCTGCCGTCGTCCCCGGCGGCGCCACTCTCTGCACAGAAAAGTTCGCTAGCGCGTGGGATCAGCACTGGGAGCGAGAACAAGAACAAGGAAACGCGTCGAAATCAAGAACACAGATTCTTGCAAACTGTTGCATTGCTCTACATGAAGAGATTGTCCGCAGAACTGCACAGAACCAAACACAGCACACTCCACACACTTGCAAGAACAACCCAATTCGTCAATCCGAATGATGAAAACATGGAAGAAACGCATCGAATCAGCAACAGCTTGCCAGAGTAAAAGAATAAAAAGATTTGGATCGTTCTTGAGCGTCCAAACAAAACAACCGAATGGATCAGAACCACACGCAGCGAATTCCATCAAGATCGACGGAACCACCACCGCAAACCAAAGCACGAAATTAACCACACAAACACGAGCCAAAAAAAACCCCCGGGAAAAACGCAAGAAAACCAGGCCCAAATGCAGGACCGACCCCGCCGCCACTCCCCCAAGAAACGAAACGAAGCATCAACTGGAAGCATTCAACCCGCAAAACCGAATCTTTCCGAAACAGAGTCGCCAATGTGTGCTGTAGGTGGTGCTTTACCAAGAAGCGGCGATTTGAAGTGGGGAGGCCACCAGCACACGGAGAGCTTGGAGCAGCGAGCTCCCATGGACGCCTTCGCCTAGATCTCGCGGACCTCCTCGCGACCAGCGATGGTTCCTTCCGGTGTACTACTAGTCTACTACCACCACCACCACCACCGCTCGCTTGCTACTGGTAGGACTCGAATAGACCGACTAAAATACGCGAGAAGTGGAGGAAGGGGAGAGAGAGAGAGAGAGACGAGGAGGGAGAAAGGACGGGAGCGAGTGGCGTGTGTGGGGGTGCGGTGGGGGTGTTTGGGTTGTGGATCCAAGGAAGGTGGTGGGCTTTCCGGTCCCTGCTTTTAGCCCTCCTGTTCCTCCTTCCTTTATATTCTTCTTCTCCTTTTTTTTCCAGAAACACCAAATACAACATATAGATACTCACACTCACACACATAACGTATATAAAAGACTGAACGAGTGAAGCTTGACGAAGAGATGACGAAGTCACCACCGGCGCCTCGCTTGTGAGGGGCACGTCGTCTCCTACTGAAAGAAAATCCTCCTAAATGAGACACGCAGGGCCAAACCTAGGGTTTGAACTCTGGTGGGCTGGAGGTACAACCACCCCCACTAGCCACCCAAGTAAGGCTTGGTTCTCCTTCTTCTTTTTTATTTTAAAACTCTTTTCTTTTCCCTTTCTTTGTTACTGTCTTATCCGATTCACAAAAACGAGTCGTTTTGGACATCGACGTAATTTTTAAAATACAACTTTGATCGCTAATTACTACTATAATATATTTCTAAAACCAAATAAAATTATAGTATTATGAAAGTACTTTTCAAGATGAATCTAAATATATGATTTTCATGTTTCTAATCTAACAATTTAAAAAGATACCGATAAATCTAAGCTTCCAAAGTTTGACTAGAAGCATTCCAAAACGACTTATTTTTAATAATTGAAGGGACTACTAATAACTGCCGCTTTTTTCCTTCTCTTTTTAAAGCACCGGTTACAAGTTACTTGTTGAAACTTGTTCGAATGGAGGAATTCTGGTGCATCACGGTTCGTTAGAGATAGATGACTGGAATTTACTTTGAATAAGTTTCATGTAGCACGCAGTGCTTTAAACACACTGTTTGATGGAATTTACTTCGAATAAGTTCGTTACCGAATGAAGTAGTTATTAGTTATTTGTTCGTTAGATAATGGCTAACGGCTTTCTGAATTTTACTTTGTAAGGAAGCGTTATGTAAAACGTTCTATTTAAGGAAGCGTTATGATTAGTAATTTTTTTGTTACAGAATGGAAAACTGTTTTTTTTATTATTATTTTACTTTGCGCGGAAGCGTTATGTCACAAGCTCTATTTAAGAGCGCCATTGAATGGCATGCTGTGACATTACCGAATCGAGTAGTCATTAGTTATTTGTTGGGAAAATTTGCTCGGTATAACATTGTAAAGATGTATAGATTAGAAAATAATACTCAACGTGAGGATGACAGGTAAGTTATGGGGTCACATGTCATTGACACACCGATGTTATTTTTCAACTCAAAATTCAAATAGTAGGTATTTTGAGAATTTAATTGTTGAGGATAATGGGTAACTGTAATTCAGATATTTCATGTAGTACTATATTTTTGCTTGAGATATCTACAATAGCTCCAATTCAACACGAGTAGGTAGCCTGAGAATCTAAGATATACTAGGTAATGCTACATTGTTGCTTTAGGTATTGAGCAAAGTCCAACTTAGATATTCAAAATAGTAGTATACTATTGCATAGATATCGATTGTAACTCCAATTCAAAACTAGTAGGTAGCTTGAGATTTGAGAACTTCAACTCCTGAGGATAACAGATAACCCATACTGTTGCTGCTTCGGTTAGGAGTACTTTTAATTCCTTCTTAGAATAGCTCATCTACTGCAGCAACGACACAATATATTTAGCGGTTTTGCTAAACAACGTTCGACTGTTTTTTTTTTTTGTCAAAATAGTTGAATTTTCACCAGTCTGATATACTCTGAGATTTGCACTTCTTTTTATCTGATGAATTGGGTCCGAATTTATTATGATATTTTCTTCAGAATATAACGGATTCACCACATAGCCGTAATTTGTTGGTATATAATTTTATTTTTTGTCTTTGTTTTTCTTAATATCTCCAGGCATATGTTAGATTTTGAATTATGAGATGGAAATACAAGTTAATAAGACTTTCAAGAAAAAATACATAAATAATTTACTATAATTTATATATAATAAAGTTTTATAATTAAATTAAAATTTAACTATCTTGAATCGAGAAAACAGTCGAATCTTGAGGGGCCCAGTGTTTAGGCCATCGTGATCGCCTTGCGTACGTGCGCTACCGACATGCGGTCCCCCGCAGTTGACGTGGGCCCACGTGTCTTCGGTGACTAGGATAGATGCTTCAGCTCATCTTGGCTGGTTTTGCACACGGCATTTTGTGCTCTTAATTGCCAGATAATTAAGTAACTGGTTAATAAAGTCGCTGGCCCGTGGGACCACCAGCTCGGCGCGAGTCTCGAGTGGGACCACATTTTTTGTTCTTTGAAAGTTCTTTGCTGTGATTTTCATGGGATTAAGATTGTATTCGTGTTCTCTCTCTGAAAACATTTGTTTTCGTACACACGTAGACTCTTAATCGTACTTAGGGTACACAATGATATAGATAACTATTATTTGTAGTATCTATTTATGTCAATATGTCATCTATAGACAGAGCTAAGACGGCTTCTACAATGTGTTGTTTTTTTACATGTCTTCGTAGACAGCTCTTTTATGTACAATATTTCTTATCTCTCATGTTACAGCCAACTATTGCATGAGAGATGATCCAATTCTTTATGCCCCCTCTTTTATCTACATCATCATATGTACTACGTGGTAAAATTTACAGACAACTATGTCACACTATTGTACATGCTCTTATACTAGTAGAGCTAAAATTAAACTTGTAGATACTAGTATATGGTACTTATACTAGTAGAGCTAAAATTAAACTTGTAGGTACTAAGTACATGCTTATCGATTCTGGTAGTTATTGGGTTCACCACTAAATTTGTAGGTGCGACACTGGGCTGTTTAATTTGGTGGCCTCATTGCACCAAAATAAGTTTCTAAATAGTGCAGTTGATAGTACGACAATTTCATGTGCTGCTAACTCTAAAACCCCACAATCTCAATCTATTTAGTACGTCGTTGCACTGGCCCAAATAACATGTCAGTTCATGGCACCATTTTCTGTAATTGGTTGTCAAGATTTGTCCTTGGATGTAGGTGGTCCTGCCATCAAAGTAGGGATAGCAGCGGATCCGAATCCTCTACTGTACTGCAGAGAATCATTGTTTGAACAACGATTTCAGCTTGCATAAACAGCGCTCGGCGACAGCTTGCAGCAACACGGTAGAAAATAGTGAAATATCTATAGAAGCGAAATATACTGTAGCAAATTTGCTGCATCCTTGGCTCTATAGCACTTGATTTAGATTGTTCGTTTTGGATCAGACGATAAAGAGCTTGATCTAAACAGTTCGTTTTGAATCGGACGGTGGAGAGAACAACCTAATACATTTCTCCCCCTTTGCATCACCTCAGTTAAAAACCAACCGTAGACATTCATTAATGGAATAGAACTGAATCAGAATGAATCAATGTATTACCACACTAATAACACTTCACTTAGAAAAGTGTCGGGTTTTTTTTTAAATAAAATAGTATAATTTGACTTTTATTTGTTTGATTTAGCCTGTCTTAAACAAGCTACTGTTGTTCTCGATGTTTTCTCACAGTTCCTACTAGGGAATATATATTTTTTATATGTGAACTTAAGTGGAGGGTAGCGACGGCGCATTAGCTAGTTGGGCACATGCAGCACAGATGGATGCACTACGAGGAAGGTCGCTGTTAGAAAAATCACTCGTCATTAATTAACAGATAAATATCACATGCTGCCTTGTTATGTAACGATAGATTTGACCTGGAGTACTGGTAAAGACCAAAGACCGACGATTCCATCTGTTTTTGTTTTTGTTTTTGTTTTTGTTTTTGTTTTTGTTTTTGTTTTTGTTTTTGTTTTTGTTTTCACGTCACTAAGAAAAGCACGCTGCGAAAATCATTTTCTGATATAATTCGTGTGAAAAGCACACGACTCAATCACTATTCGTAGCGTGCTTTTCTTGGTGAAGTAAAAACAAAAAAACAAAAAAAAAATAAAAACAAAAACAGCAGGAGCAGTGTATTAGTTCAGAAGAGTACCATTCCATAACATTATCGCCTTGGGCTACAAAGGTTAGCCACCTTAGTGGATGGACAGGCTTAAAGCGGGGTAAAGTTGATGTAGATCATCAATGACTAAACAAACAATGATTAAAGCCTCTTCCAAAGGGATTCCATTGATCCAATTTGCTCATGTAAGCAAACTTGCGCGAAAAGAAGCCGTAGCTCTCATGCCAGCGTATGGGATGTGGCAGTGTGAACCCGAGGGATCCAACGCATGCTGGCCATTAATTCCACACGAATTCTATCACAAGAGAATTCCAAAGCATTTTTTTATATTAAAAGGGTACTTATCTCCTCCGATTTTAATTAGTGAAATCAGCAACATTATCATCTACAGTACTACAAGATCGACTCCCACGCCCTAAACAAGGTCTTAGGGGACCCGTGACAGCCCGTGCAAGAGACTCCAATGTATTCTGATAGCAAATCTAGCAAGAGAATTGTACGTAGTGCTCGATCACACGAGTCCTCTTTTTTGTTGGTGAAACTTCATGGATGCTTCAAGCACCGAAAGATTCCTCGTCCAGATGTAGTGGTGCTATTGGAGTCCATTAGTAAGAGGTTTCGCTGCAAATATATGTCTAAAAAATTGTACATACAACCCTTGAAAATATGTAAATACCACATATATGGTGTTATATACTCGTATATTACACATACATACTCTCGGTTGCGCAAGATGCTCCCTACGTTGTGAGATATGTGAGATACGAAATAGGGAGTAACTACTCCTGGGAGTAGGAAAAATGCTCATATATATATATATATATATATATATATATATATATATATATATATATATATATATATATATAATTATCATATGATTGGATATTGATCCAATTGATGTTATGTGATTGGATATTGATCCAATGGTCACAACAAGTGACTTAAATTTAAGAAAATTTTAAGCAAATTATGAATAGACAGTCCCGTGTGTTTAATTACATGTACACTAAATTTCACTTGTAATATTACTCCAAATACATAGTAGTATGATCAAATATAACATATACTTCAATAAATTCAATAGGCGGCACTATCGATTCCCGTCAGTATTGTCACCGAGCCCCGTACTACTCTATACCGTTTTACGCGAAATGATATACAACAGTCGTATCGGTCGGTATACCAGCGGTGCGTACTCCTTGAACCTTGTAGGCGTACGTCGCGCGCAGCGAAACGCGAGTAACCATCGGCCCATCGCCTGTCGAGGCAGCCCTACGAACGGCGGAGGCCCGAGCGCGCGACGCTACAGCACGGGACGAGGCGAGCCACCACCCCTAGCCACACGGCCGCACAAAAGGGCTCTCTCCCTCGTTCTTGTCACACCCATGCACCTTTCTGACGGCGATTCTCACCGTGCTCGAGACAGCAAGCTTCGTGTCGTGGACTCTGCAGCAGCAGCAGCAGCAGCAGGGAGATAGCCTTTTTTATGTCCCCGTGCTCGGCGTGGCGTGGCATATAGCCAATGCGACCAAATCTTCTGCCCCTCTCCTCCTGCTCCGCACGACATGACCGGAGGCGTAAATGCCACGGCCGCGCTCACGTGCACGCCCCCCCGTACGTCACGGCACGGGATTCAGCTCAGTTCATCCCCTCGTGAGCTCGCACGACCGGGCTCGTCACTCCGTCCATCGGTTGGCCGTCCGTCCTCTCCTCCGCTTTCAATTGCCGCGCGCACGCAGCTAGCATCGCGCTGATTCGATTGGCACGAGTTAAAATGCACGTTCACAATGTTGTACCACTCCTGCTGGCTCATGCACGCATCCTTCCTTCCCTTCTGTCCCACAGCCTCTCACGCGACCAATGCTAGCCAAAATAGTCTCCCCTCCGTAAATGAATCGGTAAAAATAACACCACAGGTTTGTTTGCCGGTAGACGACATGTGCTCCTTGCCGCACCCTCACCTGGTAGGCTCGCGGAACCGACACTATTTTTACCAATTCACTTGCGATGGTCTATTTTTGATATTTCGTTACGTAACAGTGTCATTTTAGCCGGTAACACCGTTCGCCCTCTCCAGTGAAAACAACTGTACCCCTCTGTTGTCCGTACGAGCGACGTGACGATGGACGGACACGTGTGGAATCCAGCACAGCAATGCTATTGCTAGCAAGTCCGTGCGTCCTGCCTGCACGTCTCCATGGCTACCACCACCCTTGGATTAACTGCTTGAGCTGTACGTACCTGGATGTTCGATTCGCGCTGAAAAATCTTGATTGTTACCAATTGCTCAGTTGCACAGGTTGTTGATCTTCGTACGTACTACACGTTACACGTAGCTGATCATTTCATACCAAAACCAAATCCACCGAGTTTGGTACACGCCGATAGATAGATGGCCATGCATGGAATTTACTTTTGTGCTGCTCACCGAACATGCACGTCAGTAAATGTGCAGGTTTAGTAGGAGGGTAGCGGCGGAGGTTTGGATCTAAATGGCACTGTTTCGCATCGTATCAGTGGAAATAACTCTCTTCGTGTTGTAATTGTAAAAACAGCAGCACGGACGAGCTTTATGCCGCCACATGCCCGGACGCCCTTTATCCGCGGACGAGGCGTGTGCGGGCGGTGGCTGGGCGGATGCGGCTACGTGTCGGCACACGGCATGTCCAGGCTATAGGCCTGTAGACAAGATGTAATTTTTATAAATGCGATACGATGAGAGCCGTTTTCATCGATACAATGCGGAACAGTGCCGTTTGGGAAAAAGAAACTCTAGCGGCTGAGCGAGGGTTCAGGCTTACGTCCGTCCAGCCACTGGATCGCAGTTTTTGCATGGCAGACGCATGTCGGCGCAGCCGGTTTCGGCGGAGTGACTGGCACTCTGCGCGCGCGGGGGCCGCAGGCACGGGCGGACAGGGGAGTATCAGATCCAATCCTTCGATCCGCGCAAGCAGACGGCGACGCGGCCTGGCCTCGGAAGCTGGGGAATCCGTGCAAACCCGGCCGGCCGATCGCGTCCGCGTCCGCGTCTGCGTGAATTGAAGTAGGCTGGGTTGGTGGCAATGATGGGAACGAGATCCTCTACATCAGATCACCTCTCAACATCACCCGTGCAGACTCATTTACTGTAGCCTCATCTTCCTACAGTAATGAGGAGGATCGGGGCTCCGGCAAGGATGCCGTGGGAAAGGCAGGCAGGCAGGCCGCAACCATGCACTGGCCTGTCTCTGCTCTCCCCTGCCATGGATATTCTCTCTTGTCCGAAGCCGGCAGGTAGGAAATATTTTACTCTCAACTTGGTGTTCTCAAATCTCAACTCATGCTAGTCTGCTAGAGATCATGATGCAGATAGATAGATAGCTAGCTAGCTGTTGAGTCGAATCACGGCCTCACGGGGATTTTTTTTAGCAGGCGTAAGGGAGTGATTTTCTCCATATATTCTGGTTGTGTGCGGTTGATGGTCAAAAATTGTCATGGAAAATAAAAATCGAGTCTGTAATGGTTTCCTCTGCCGTTGTTTTAACTGTTTACGACCACAAATGTAAGTGCCGTTGTTTTAACTGTTTACGACCACAAATGTAAGTGCTAGATTGGAAGTACGGCTTGCAGCAGCATACTAGTTTAGTAGTACACCACTACTGAATTAGGCACCTCGTTGGCACGCACCAAAACAAAACGAGCTCGATCTTGAAAGTGACTCTGACATGGAAAACTCTTCGGATCAGCCATGAAAACGGTGAATCAGCAAATGGCCTGCAAAAACGTTCATCACCGATCTAGATTAGAATGGTCCCTTGCCTATATTATCCGATAGAGAGAGAAAACAGCAGTAAGCACGTACTTTCCGCGCGTGCAAGGAAGATGGTTCGTCGTTTTCGACGTGAAGTCGAGGTGGCTTAGCAGCTAGCAATGTCTCTTCTGAGGGTAGCTCGCTGACAGTTCGCTTTGGCTCGAAGATCTAATTCTGTACCGCTGGTGTCTAGGTTGTTTCTCTCCTCCAAGTAAATACACACAGGGGCACTCCTTGATTCAAAAAAAAAAAAGAGAAAGTAATACAGGAGTACCACCTTCAGTATTACTAGCCGAAAAAAGGGATTAAATAAAAAAAAAAATCGTTCTTTGCACCACTGACATTTCAGACACGAATTCACCACTACTCTACCTCAAATCGATTCACTGAGCAAAGTAAAAAAAGACACCTGCCAATGTGGCACGTTGACTCCGTCATGCATTCAGAAAGCATTTCATGCATGCATGCGTTCAGATTCAGTCATTATTTTTTAGCCCAAGGGAAGCATGAAACCTGATCGAAGAAGAGGAAGGGCCTGCTGGTTTGTTACTGTCGTGAACCAAACCAAATTTTGGTAACGTAAATAAAAATTAGCTATCGTTTGGTTTACTATTAATATTTAGTAATGCGAATAAAAATTTGATAACGTCAACAAAATCTAATATCATGCGTTGGCAATCCGAGCATAAAGAAATCACTTACCAAAATTTTGATAACGCTAAAATTTGACTTGGCCGTAATCTAAACAGCGTTCATTTTGTCAAAATTTAGCTTTGCTTAAAATTTGGCGTGGTTGATTAGGATCACGAACCTTTGCATTTGCACACCCAGCCGAACCCGAGGCATGGCTGCACAACGCCACGAAACCAACCTGGCTTTTGGGCACAGCTAGAAAGCGTCAGACCAACAAACACCGTGAGGGGAATATGCCTATGTCGTTGAATGTCACGTTTGGAAAAAAGCGAAAGCGAAAGGGGGATGAGATGCTGCTTAATTGATGACTCGTGATGTAGCTTGTCTGTTGGATTATTCCTTCCAGAATTACTTACTACTTAAATAGTATTCCATCTCCATGCAGAAAGTAGCTAGGGCAAAGCAGACCGGGAGACCGGAAAATGTGAGTTTGGGAAAAACCACGCTCGGGCCTTTCCATTGATTTTCATATAAATAGATTACAACCACACATGATTACATGATTAGTTTCTATCTATACGGAAGATTACAAGAGATGTTATCGGTTAACAATTAGGTAACAATATCTACAATACCGGGGGAGATCGAGAGAATAAAGGACACACACGGTGCATGCCTCGAGGAGCACAACACCAGCATGTACTCGCTAACATGTACCCGCAGTCGCAACATCGGCATTACGAACGTTGAGGCTGGCATGAAAGTCAAGGAAGAGTGATGACGATAGTCCCTTGGTGAACACGTCGGCGAACTGAGACTTAGAATGGACATTCGAGAACACGAATCTGTCCCAAAGCCACTTTGTCACGCACAAAGCGAAGATCGATCTTGATACGCTTGGTGCGTTGATGTTGAATCGGGTTGGTTGGCAGAATACAACGGTGGCCTTGGACAGCGGACGACGCAGCTCCTGAAGAATCTGTCGCAATCATGTAGCTTTGGCAACGGCGTTTGCGACGGCTCGATACTCGGCCTCCGCACTAGAGTGAGAGATAGTATTCTAGCGTTTAGATTACTAGAACACCAAATTTTCACCGAGATACATGCAACAGTCGGACGTAGAACGGCATGTGTCAGGGCAGCCAGCCTAGTTAGCATCGCTGTATGTAACATCGGTAGCAGCCTCGGCGGCCTTGGTGTTGTCGTCGCCCATGAGGAAGAGGAGTGGCACGTGCGACCGAAAAAGGGAACACACACGGGAGGGATGGGAGGAGCGGAAGAGACGACGGGTTCAAGGGTACGAACCGTATCTACTACCATGTTAGTTTGGGAAAAGCCACACCCGGCCTTTGAATTGATTCTCATATAAATGGATTACAACCATACTCCATACATGATTAGTTTCTACCTATACAGAGGATTACAAGAGATATCATCGGTTAGCAATTAGGTAATTTTATCTAGGGAAGGGACCGAGAGAGATCCTCTGAATGAAGGACACGTTCGGCGCATGCGTTGAGGAGCACGACACCAGCATGTACTCGCTAACAGAAAATGGTGATTTTTTTTAAAAAAAATAATACATTTAAAAAATAAATTTATAGAAATAAATGCCTGCTTAATAAAATTACAAAAATAAGCTATAACCCAAATGAATTTATGGGCCAAATGGATCAGTGATAAGATTGTCGGTCAAACAATACTCTATCGCCAAATGAATTGGTGACACTTTGACAGGAAATCTCCTGTCGCTAATTCATTTAACGATAGGGTCCTGTCGCCAATTCAGCCTATTTTTTTTAACAAAATCAACAAAGGACGTGGTGGTGGCGCTCCGGCCAGGGGTGGGGGGAGCACGGCGGCAGCAAAACGTGTCCAGGCTCGTCCCCACGGCCCCAAACTGTCGCCCCGCCCCGCCTCCTCCTTGTCGCCACTTTTCGAGCTGTAGTCCAGTCCAGTCCACTCCCTTCTCTCCTCATCCACCATCACCACCATTATCAAACATGCACCATCCATCCAGTGTCATTATACATGTCCATGCCCAGCTAATGGGAGTACTCTCTTAGCACACAAGTTCCATCTCATATATAAGTAGTAAGAATCAAATGCACGATAGTAGTCACGCGGCTAGATTGATTCCCAACGCCGGGTTACATTGGCCGCCCCCCTGCATTGACTTGTAGTATCTGAATTCTCAACTAACGGATAGGTCAGCTACAGGATTATGGCAAGAGGAAACAACAACTGACACGACGATTCCATGACCCTCGTGAACCAAGTCAAAATTTGTTACAGTAAAAACTTAGATAAAGCTAAAATTGGGCAAAATGAGTATTGTTTGGATTGTGATCAAGCTAAATTTTGGCGTTATCAAGATTTTGGTGAACGATTTCCTCGCTCTTAGATTGTTCGTACGTGACATTGAATTTCGTTGGTGTTACCAGATTTTTGTTGACATTATCAAATATTGGTAGCATTACTAAAATTTGATTTGGTTCAAATTGGTAACAAACCAAATAGACCATGTAAATTCGGTTTACTCGGGAGCATGCTGTGTCTGGCACACAGTCCAGGGGTTTTATTTGTGCAGCTACAACTTCCAAAAATATCGGTATCTTCAAAAAAAAAAAATTCTAGATTGCCCTGTAAAGAGAGAGAAAAGAAAGAAGTGAAGCCTCTCCAGATGAACCGGAAAGTAGAGACTTAAGAGTCGACCGATGTCTATGTGCCACAGGTCCAGCACGATCCAAAACCAGCAGACAACCGAATGCTGCTGCCGAGTGAGGCCAGCTCATATCCTCTCCTGCCGAGCGAGGTGATCGTCGATAGATGTATTATTTTTGTCATTTCAGGTGTAATTTTATGTGTAAGAGGGCTAGATTCACTCTTTGGTTTTAAAAACATGCCAAATAAACAGAAGAAAAAAAAAAGACTATCTAAGGGGCTGGCGCATGCAGCTCTCCCAAAACAGCACTCTTCTCCCTTGCAAGGAGCAACAGGTCTTCAAAAGAGTTTCTAAAAGTACTAGCATTCCAACTTCCAAGTTCCAAGTACTGAAGTGACAACAATTCTGTGATAGCGCTTTTCTCCTATTCGAATAGCCTTCCTCCTCTGCTTCAGTGCTAGTTATTTGGCAGATCTCCATGCACACAAGCATACGTCGAGGTAAACACATACGTATGCAGAAACTAACAAGCCAGTCTAGCCAACAAATGCTACAGTGCTAGTTATTTGGCAGATCGAACCAATTCGTATATCAAAATCAATTAGCCATGTGCAATCAGCGACTCAATGTAATTGACCAATTACACAATGCATCCCAACCCAAACAAGATAGAGGGGTACAGTTCAAGATCGACCAATTAATTGTAACTTGCTAGAAACAACGATTCATACGTATGTTTGACATAATACAATGCGGAAGTTGTACATGAATTCCGACGTATGGATCAGCAAACTGCAGGGAATGCTCCGAAGCTGCCCGTCCGCAAGGGCGCGGTTGAGAGATGATCGCCGCCGCACAACCGTGGTACAGCTGCTGGTAGAATAGGCCACGGCATGACGACATCGCCGGACGCCGAGAGGAGCGCCTCGATGTAGGCAGGCTCGAACGGTGGACATGGCAAGCCGCTGATGAACTCGCCGGGCGCCGGCTCGTCGTCCAGCTCAAGCTGTACTCCCTCCTCCTCCTCGTCCAAGCACGCAGCCGCCACCTGCAGGGCGTCGTCCGGGCAAGGGCCATGTACGGCGGTGGTCTGGTCGGGCTCAGCCTCAGGCTCAGGCTCAGCTGGTGGTGGCGCGCCCGACTCGTCGAGCCCGTCATCGGAGATCAGGTCGTGCTCGTCGAGCCCGAAGAAGGACATCAGGTCGCCTTCGCGCTCGATTATCTCCAGCATCTCCTCTATCTCGTTCATTTGCCACGGCA
Organism: Ampelocalamus luodianensis; assembly: GCA_036346255.1. NCBI lineage: Eukaryota > Viridiplantae > Streptophyta > Magnoliopsida > Poales > Poaceae > Ampelocalamus > Ampelocalamus luodianensis. Next base: position 91,431,830 of record CM070622.1, on the reverse strand, counting down.
GGCTGCAGGGTGAAGCCTCTGCAGGGTGATGGTCGTCGGCGTCCTCCGGCACGTGGCACTCCGACGTCAGGACGCGCTGGAGGCTCTCCGCAAACACGTCGTCGTCTTCCTCGTCCGTCGTTTGCCGCCGGGCGCTGCAGGTTGGTGGAGCCTCGGGGTGGTCACCGGCTGCCTTCCTCTTCTTGCAGCCCGACTCGGACAGGGCAGCCGACGTGGTCGATGATGCCCGCGAGCTAGGAGGCGCTCGTGGCGACCGGTACACCTTGCAGAGCACGAGGTCGGCGCCGCCGTGTTCTTGCGAGTCGATGCTGTACTCCACCATGAGCCATCCGGGTTTGACGACGCCCGAATCTGTCTTTACTTTGTAGGAGAACTTCTGAAACTTCCCTCCGGAGGCGCTGTCCTTCACCGGCTTCGGGCCCATCTCCGAGTGCCACCACTCGTTGCCGTCGGCGCACACCGTGCGCGACTTCCTCGCGGGGCCGCCGCCGCGCGCGATCTTGGAGCCGCCGACGTAGTGCACAGGGCTGAAGAGGTACCACACCCTGGCGTCCCCATCGCCGGTGCCAGGCGCGGAGGTGAGCTCGGCCACCAGCTTGTCGGGGGCGGCGGAGTAGACGTCGACGTCGTGGATCAATCCGGCTTGGAGGGGCTGTCCGGCGAGCTTCGGGCGGAGGAATAGGTCGATGAGCTCGCGATCCTGGGGGCGGAAGGAGAGGCATGTAGCGAGACCGGCAGCCTGCGCCATCTTCTCGCGTGGATCGATGGAGATCTGATCTTGCTTGGGATGGAGGAGCTAGCTGCTGCTATCGCGACGGATGAATGAATTGTTGGAGGGATGGATGGCCTCGCTCGCCCCTTTATTTTCCGTGGGGGGAGACGAGCGAACGCGGATTCATTTCCATGGCGGTAATTCGGCCGAAAACGGTTACGTACACAAGCAGAGTAGCTAGCTTATTACTTGGGTGCCAATTAATGCCGTTCCATGCTCCCATCCGATTCCGATGTGGTATCATCCATCCATGCATATCGGACTCGAGAGCTATACCGCGCGCATTTTTACTTTTGTGCCGGCAGATCTAAGCATCGATCGATCGCAGCATGTTAGTTGCTTAAGCTTGGTTAAGCGTCTATGGCAGTTTGCAGGCTTCAGGTAGAACTAAAGCAAGATCACCATGTTGAAGAGGAAGTTCAGCTTACATGTTAGGCTGCTCCCAATGGATGGTTTCTTACTACAATTTCTTATTGCATGAAAGGTATTTAGATATCATATTTTCAATGTATGGTATCCTAAAGTGTTGTATCTTAAGCCTTTAATATAGAGTCTTTACTAGTATTTCTACCTAGGATACTGTGTATGAGTGGTATCTAAATAAGATACTAGTCTGCTCTCTCTCTCTTCCTTAATTGCAGTGCCACATCAGACTTTTGCTTATGTGGCAGCCTTAAGATACTTGCCAAAGTGGAGCATTGAGAGCAGCCTTATGCCCAGAACAGAGTTCAGGCGCTGTCCAGTTCCTGTCCGAGACGGCTACAGGCTGCTGCCCTGTCCGAGATGGTTACTGTAGAACATCCGGCACAATTCAGTTTCAGTATAGTTGTTAGCACAAGTCCGGTTTGTCGTAGAATCCGTTTGTGATTCAAGGACCTTTGTATCCTAATCTTGTACATGTTATTGATCTACAAAGGTGATGTACAGTTAAAAAAGTATATTACCAATTATTATAAAGGTTTGTTTGGACCGTCCGAAGTTAACCATTTATCTATGGTTGATTCTTTTATGAATGATATACCTTAAGTTTCGGATGCGGAAAATAGTACCCTTATAGAACCTTTCACTGAAAAGGAGGTGAAAGAAGCAATCTTTCAAATGGAGTATAATAAAGCGCCAGGGCCAGCTGGATTCCCAGCAGAGTTTTATCAAGTGTCTTGGGAAGTCATTAAAAAAGATATGATGACCATGTTTCATGATTTTCATAAATGTTCATTGCCTCTATTTAGCTTAAATTTTAGGATCATTACACTGACCCAAAAAAAAAAACAGATGCTACGCAAATTCAGCAGTATAGGCCTATATGTCTTTTAAATGTAAGTTTTAAATTTTTTACTAAAGTGGTTACTAATAGACTTATGGGTGTAGCTCAGAAGATTGTTAGACCATCTCAGTCGGCTTTCATGCATGGGAAATTTATTCTTGATGGAGTTGTTATCCTTCATGAAACCACCTATGAGCTATATAAAAAAGAATTTGGATGTAATAGTTTTCAAGATTGATTTTGAGAAAACTTATGACAAAATTAAATGGTCATTTCTTCTTCAAACGTTGAGAATGAAAGGTTTTTATTCTAAGTGGTGCTCTTGGGTGGAAAGTTTGGTTAAGGGAGGGAGTGTTGGAATAAAAGTCAATGATGACTTTGGTTCTTTTTTCCAAACTCAGAAGAGTCTTAGGCAAGGTGACCCTATGTCCCCTAACAAGAGTAGTTCCTCACTTAATTGAGATGGCTTGGTCGAGAATCAGTGAGAACTACATGATGTGACCTGAGAAAGAACATGGGCATTGAGTGGATGGAATCACTCGATGGTATAGGAGGTTGGAGCCTTCACTAGTATTTTATAATAAAACTCAACTTTGTTAAAACATATGTTAGTTAAAAAATGATAGGTATCATGATTTGCTACTACATAATCTATTTCAATAAGTGACTTTATGTAAACAAAAGAACCACAAGTCATTCTTTTTATCAGTCTTGCATATTATATAACTGTATTCCATGTGTTGGCTCGCGAGTACGGTTGTGTACTCATGCTCGATCAATATTATTAGTCAGTAAGTATGAAAAAAGAAGGCTATATGGGCGCTTACGAGCATTCGTCAAGACTAGAGATCAAGAAGACCAAGAACTAGATCACGGGCCCCAATCGATTGCCTGTGGGTATATCATGAGGGTTCCACATGGTATATTTTTATCCTTCTTTCGCTACTGTTCTTTGAAAGGTATTTGATCTGTCTAGCCATTATGTAGGTCAAAAGCTGTAAGGTATATATATATTTTGTTTATTATTATGCAGTAGCTTTACATATTTGTGATATGTGATTGATATTCAGTGATATAACTGTGGGCACTATCTACTGATCCATGGACTAGTGCCGTGAACATAAAGATTTCAAATTACAAATTTGGGTATTACCACACGGAAGTGAGCAAAAAAAAGGAATGGATAGTGCGTGCACAGTCATAAAATAGTGCCAAGTAGTGTGTAAACAGTGCTTGTCCGCCCCGCCACCGCACGACACCGAAAAAATGTTTTTCATGCGCGGCAGATGACAGTCCTGCCGACACGTCCATGGCGATATTTTTGTCATTTTCGATGCCAAACAGTGCCATATAAGCCATCATATCGCGTGATTACACCTATGAAAATGTTGCACCTCATTCGAATGATTTTTTCGGACAATCAGACAGATTTCTCACCTTAGTTTATGCTCCAACATTCGTGCCGTCGCCTCTCCCCTCCGTCAACTTCGGGCGAAGCAAAGAGGATACGTCGACAAGCGGCCGCTTCCCCTGTATGCCTCTTTTCCTTGGGACGGCAAGAAAGAAGAGGAGGCGTGGGGGAGGATGCCAGAGGTAGAGAAGAAGATGTGTGGGAGGAGGAGCAGCGATGCGCGGAGAGGCATCTTGAGGAGCGGCGGCGGCGGGCTACCGGCGCGCTGGGTGGCACTCGGTGGTGGCGAGGACTTGGGACTGGCGGCGTTAGGGTTGGAGGAAACAGACAAGAGATGTTTGGACAGTCCATTGATCTTGGGGAAAGAACTATTAGCTCAAGCATGCATGCATGCAGAGTGCAGTAGTGCACAGATGATGGGAGAAGGACCACCTAAAAATTAAGAAGAAGAACCCAAGGCATACAAGACCAAGCAGTTTTTATTTTTTTAATCCTTTTTAAAAACTTATTTTAAAGATAGCATATTTCTAACTTTATTTTCAATTCTAACCCCTTTGGTCACGCCATGACCCGTGGCGTGATCAAACTGTGTTGTCACGCTATTGACCACGACATGACCAAATATGCCAGATAGCTACCCGAGCCAACACGCGTCCGTTTTTTTGTTAACTCCTGTCATACCAAGAGGAGTGACATGACAACACTCATTTGCCACGCCAAGATCCGTGGCGTGACAATATGTTTTTGTCACGCCACGCGCTGTGGCGTGGCCAAAGGAGTTAGAATTGAAAATAAAGTTAAGAAGAGGTTATCTTTAAAATAATTTTTTAAAAAAAATTAAAAATAAAAACTGCTCTACAAGACCTGACCAAAGCTTGTTATTTTCTTTTCCTTTGATGTCCTAAGAAGTAAGAACCAGGACAAACTTCCTAAGTAATTGTACTCACTTAACAAATTCGAACCTGTTCAGGTTCAAAAAAACGGTAGGTCGATTTTCGAAAATATCGGTTTTATTGGGTACCATCGGTAGAAGTCCAACCCGGCAAAAAAAAAAACGGATTTGCTTGAATTTTGTCGAATATAAGAGAAATGCATAACAACATCTAAGCACATGTGTTCATCTGGCTTGGTGGTAGCGCCCCTTGCCTTGGAGACGTTAGGTCATGCGCTCAAGCTTTCAAAATTGCACCTTATTTTAATCTTTTTTCATTGTAACTTCAAAAAATTCAATTTTTGATTTGAAATTTTTTGCCGAAATTTTTCTGAAACCTGATAACCTTGAATCCCTGACAAAAATAATATATAATAGACCAAAAAAAGCAAAGTAAACTGTAGCAAAATGATTCTCTATGTTGGTAACGTGAACACTTCTGGAAAGAACTCAAATTTGGCAATCAGAGCCAGAGATGATTCTTGTGGCACAATAACTCTCTGCGCAGCTTTTCGTTTTCTTGCCTTCTTTATTTAAACACAAAGGAAAGAAACTGATTACATGCAAACGGCAGGACCTCCTAATCCCATGACGCTGTGAGTCAAGGCACACTATGAAGGAAACACCAGGAAGGAAAGCCGACGGAAGGAATCATCAGAAAAAGAAAATATCCAATCTAATCAATCCCAATCCAACGTGATTGATTTGTTTCCAAAACAAATCACACGTGAATGATCACGTTCGGCCCAACACGCTACATGATAGCATGTGAGTGACCATCTTGTCGATGGCCAGGTCCGACGACCCGGTGCCCTTGCCGGTGCACTCCGCCGCCGCCGCCTTCAGCTCGCCGGCCCTGGCCCTCATCTCGGCGCCGTCCCTCTCCGTCATGAGCCGCCGGATGGCCGCCTCCACCCTCCCTGTTTCGAGCTCGCCGTCCACCTCGAACCCCACCCTCCACACGTGCTCCACGTACCTCGCGTTCCCCATCTGGTCGCCGAAGCAAGGGCGGCACAGCATCGGCACCCCCTCGCACACGCTCTCCGTCGTCGAGTTCCACCCGTTGTGCGTCCAGAACCCGCCCACGGCGCCGTGGCGCAGCACCTCCTCCTGCGGCGCCCATGCCACCACCATCCCGCGCCCGCGCGTCGCCGCCTCGAACCCGTCCGGCAGCCGCGTCGCCTCGTGCGCCGCGAGCCCGCGGACCATGCCCGGCCGGATCACCCAGAGGAACGGCACCCCGCTGCCGGCGATGCCCCACGCCGTCTCCACCAGGTCCCGCGGCCCCATGCACGCCAGGCTGCCGAAGCTCACGTACAGGACCGACTCCGGCTGCTGTCCGTCCAGCCACTCAAGGCAGCTCCGGTCCTGGCGCAGCAGGCTGCTCTCGGCGTCGGGGGAGAACTTGTGGAGAGGGCCGATGTCGAACACCGGCACGGCGAGGTCGCGCCGGAGCTTGTCCAGCTCGGGGCGCTCGAGCGCGTCGAACGTGTTGAGTATGATACCCGATGAGGCCTTCACCGCGGCCACGGCGCGGGCCAGCATCTCACACGCCAGGTCGTGGCCGGCCCTGCCGATGTGCATCAGGTCGCGCACCCGGTACGGCGGCAGCTCGCTCACCGGCACGTCAAGCTGCGACTCTGCAATCAAACCAAGAAACACTACGCGTGTTGAGTTGATCCAAGAAACATGGGAAATATATAGACAAGATCGTCACATGCCTTGCACCGGGAGGTAGCCTTTCTCGCAGAGCAGCGGGTAGGCGACGAAGCCAGCGAAGCTGGCTGCGCTGCCGGTGCGCAGCACGAGGGTGGGCACGGCGAGCCGCGTGGCCACCTCGACCATGGACAGGAGGAACACGTCGGCGACGAGGCACACGACGGCGTCTCTGGAGTACTCGTCGAGGACGGCGGCCAGGCGGTCCCGGAAGGGGGCCTCGCACGCGCCGTTGAGCGCGAAGACGTTGGTGAAGATGTCCTTGATGGCGGCGGGGGCCGGGCCGGACATGCCGTCGGGGACGGGGACGAAACGGTAGTCGGGGTGGCGCGCGGGGTCCGGGGCGTTGAAGTGGGTGTGGAAGACGGTGACGGCGAAACCGCGGGCGTGGAGGACGCCGGCGAGCTGGAACATGGGGTTGATGTGGCCCTGGTACGCGAGGGGGAACAGGAGCACGTGACGCCGACGTCCGCGGTGGCCGGCGGCCGCGTTGCTCTCCGCCGCCATGGTTGGCGCCGGTGGTGGCGTCGTGGCTTTGCAAAGTGCAGGGCTTGGGGTGCAGCTACTTATCTACATCCTCCCATAGGATAAGTCATTTTCATCTTTCCACAGTCTCCAACCTAACACTTTGACTAATCAGATAGGGATTTAGCACTATGTCCTCTATAGTCTAAACCCAAACATATATATGGCTTTTTTAAAAAAAAAAAACATATAGGACCTCTCCCTTGCATAAAATTAGGATCCAGCTAGTTAATTCACCTATGCCTTTTCTCTCTATATTCCTTTTTTTGAAATTTTGGATATATGCCACTTCAAGAGATACATCTTAAAAACTAAAATTTGGATATATGCCAATTGAAAAGATACCTTCAAAAGATGTATAGCACTTCCAAACTTTTCTGTAAACTAATTTTTGATGTGAACCACTTCAATAGATGACTTTAAAGGATGGATAGTGCTTACATACTTTCCTAAAAACTAAAATTTAGATATATACCACCTCAAGAGATAGATTCAAAAGATGAATTATGCTCCCATGCTTTCCTAAAAACTATTTTTTGGATATGTACCACTTCAAAGGATAAGTTTGAAAATATCTTTTATAAAAGCTAAACTTTGGATATATGACACACTTCATGAGACTAGGCGCCTTCAAGAGATGTTCATAAATGAATAGGGAGGAACTTGGGCTTGGACGTACGGTGGGAGCCTTCCCACCGTACGGTCTGGTCCAGGATGCAACATCTTTATAAGAACAGCGCAACATTTTCTTTCTATTGTTGAAACATATCAAACCTATATATGCAACATCACCTCAAAATCTCAGGATCGAGCAAAACAAAATTCTCAGAATCAAAACTCAGGCACACAAACACATCACAAACACATCTGGATATGCCAACATATCAAAAGAAAATGCAACATCTCATAATTTTATATGCAATATTTTTGTTTGTCGTATGCAACAAATTTTCTCCTCGTATGCAACAAATGTTTCAACGGTTGCAACATTCTTTTACAAAGGGGCGCAACATGCAGCAGCAACACTTAGATCAGGACACGAGCAGATCTCGAGCGGGGGAGGCGGATCCGAACCTGATCATGCAAAGCGGGTTCCACATGACGACGGAGCCGTCGCTCAGGCCGCCGGCAAGGAGGCCGAGGGAGAAGGAGTCGCCCTTGGCGGCACCCGGGCGGGACCAGGAGAGGCGGTTGAAGCGGTCGAGGGATGGGGCGGAGACGAGGAGGGGGAGGCCAGGGGAGTCGGACTGGAAGTCCAGGTGGAAGATCTCGATGTCGGCCGACGCGAAGAACTGCATGTCGACGGTGCCGCTCATGGTGCCGGGGCGAGCGCCATCAGCTCCACTGCACGCTCTTGATAGACACGCGAATGTGGATGGGGATAAGTGAACTCAGGGATGGGGGGAAGTTAGCAAAAAGGTAAAGAAACAAGTGGCTGAGGTGAGTGGATGAGTATGTGGCTGAGCGTTCGATGCCTTGTACGCACGTACAGTAACGTTTCCCAAATGAATAACACGAAAGCAAAGTCCGACTTTTTGTGTTACCAAAACCCCAACAACCAAAGTGAGGGGTTGTTTGGTTCGTGGCCCGAATAAACCAAGACAATTTGGCATAGTCAAAAATTAGCAAAATAAATGTTGTTTGAATTGTGGTTAAGCTAAATTTTGGGGTTACCAAAATTTTGGTGAACAATTTCCTCACCCTCGGATTGCCCGCACATAACATTAAATTTTATTGGCATTACCAAATATTGATACCAAACCAAACGATAGACAAATTTTATTGGTGTTACCAAAATTTGGTTTGGTTCACGTTAGTAACAAACCAAATAGGCTATGACTGCCTAAGTTTTGGCCAATGTTGGCTTTAAAAATGAGGTACAGGGCTAAAGAAAACGGAACCTTGCGATGGCCAAATTTGGTTAAATTTGCCAAAGTTGGGTAAGTAAACTTTGGTTCTAATGGGCTTTAAACAGAACAACCCCTACATGTACTAGGTCTAGACATTATATTTTTGCATATAACTAAAAATCTATTTTTAGGGGAAAAGGTATGGTTGTGTGAGACCATGTAGAGGGTCACCCTATGGCTTGTGACGAACATATTGATTTTGATGCAAGAATTGTCGTTGTTTGAATTTGAGCAGATTTCAGTGTTGCTGTCAAGTGGCAATTGGACATACCGGCTTTGGGTAGGCGGTCAAAACTGGCTTTGCTTTGGTCTTAGTTGGGTGGAGCTGAGGAGTTGCAGCGGTGGTCAGACTGGCTTGGGAGTCGCGATCAGACCAACGGTGCGAGCCCTTGGAAAATAGACACCAAATACTTGTGTAGGCTTATTTGGGGATGTATTCGCACTAGGCATCATTGAAAATGGAAAGTGAAACTGAAACTAGATAGAGTTTTATTAAAAAGATCAAAGAGGGTGTTTTTTGGTAAAGTAAAGCGGTCAGACCGGCCACACCATGGCGATCTGATCGCTGGTGGTCAAACCGGTGTCTTGCTACCGGTGGCCACGGTCAGACTGACCAATGGTTGGTGGTCTGGTCGGTATGGTGGCTGCGGTTAGACCGGCTGTGGCGTTTGAGGGCACAATGAATTATGGTCTTTGAGCTGAATTTCAAGAGTTGGTCCTAAAAGTTTGGGATTGGTGCATATGTTTGCATTATACATTTATAGACTAATGTGGGTCAAGTTGTGAAGAACTTATGCTCGAAAATTATTGCTTGGTCTATTATTGTGCAGTTGACTTAGAGTCAACTATGGTCAACGACGAGGAGGACCGGGACTTGGTTAGAAAAACCAATGTCCAGAACGGTCATAGATGTTGTGTGAGATGGTTGGACTCAAGTAAGGTATAAGATGTATAAGAACTATGGAAGACAAAGTTTGAACAAAGAACTTTTGAGGTAAAGTGATACTTCCGGGTGCGAAGCAAGAAGGTAGGTGTTCTTGACTCATCATTTGTGTTGATTGATGATTTTGAATGTTGTGCGGTGCTACGTGACGGTTTGCTTATTGGTGTTGATTGTAGGACTCTGAAACTACATCATGGTGAGGTGGATGGCACCGGAACTAAGCTAGGGGAGCTGAGGTCCAGAATAATCAAGGTGCTGCCAGAAGATGACTGACGCTTGCAGAGTGGTGGACATGACGGGTAACGACAAGGTGGACCAGGACTAAGCTTAGGGAGGAGCTAATGTCCAGAACGGTCAGGGAAGCCGAGTGTCGTCATAGTGCATGATAAGACATGTGGTACGCCAAGTGACTTGGACCCGTTTCCAAGCAACGACGGTTTGGTGGGATTCGGACATGTGGGAGGCTTGATAGGAAGTCATTTGAGACACATGGATGATGGTGGAGCATGAACGATGCTTCGATGTGAAGGATTTGGTAAATGTCAGTAAAGGGGCATTTTGGTAAATTGTTCAATATCGAAAAAGTGGTGGTGTGTGAAACCATAGCGGTGGCCTAAGTGCATTAGGTCAAGGGTACTCTACGGAGATCAAGGCATGATGGATTCTTGCTATTGGAGTCAAGGATGAAGATGACGCTTTGAAATGCATGTGTCAGTGTGTTGAGTTTTTAAAAAACCGTTATGTTGTTGGGTTTGCGGGTTTTCCAAATGGCTTAATAGATAGTATCCATTAAGTGGCTGGTGCTAGGGTTTCATGTGAGCCTCCACTATGTAAGGGGGAGCTACAGTTTGAGAGAGACGGATACGGGGATTGAGAGAAGAGAAATAGCTTGAGAGAAATTTCTTGTGAGAAAGGAGAGCACTTGTGTGTTACCCTAGTGGCTTTGTCTTCCTAAGAGAGTGATTGTAAACATTCATCTCCAAGTAGAAATCAAATATCTAAATTCGTCCAATCTTCCTCTAATATGCTTAAGTGTTCATTTTTGTGATTTGGCTTGGTTTTTTGTGTATCTTTCTCCCCTATTGATCTTACTTGATGCCAAGGACGTGTAAGTGATGAAGATGTCTCTTGGAGACCAGATTACATCCATTTAGGCACTTGTTTTTTGCAAGTTTCCTTGAGTTTGCTCAAATTTGGTGGAAGAAATTGTGATTTTGAAGGTTTTGCTCTTTTTTTTTTTTGCTTGATTCTTGTTGTGATCGAGGATGTTAGAATGTGTGAAAATCCATCTTTAGCCATCTTGGCTTGATTGCTCCTACTAGTTCCTCACTATCATCGTTTTCGTATCTGGGTTGGTTTTGGTGCAACTTGCCTTCGGATCGAAATAGGTTAAAGCTTTAGATAAATTTGCTTTGATCTCTTCATGGATTAGGTTCACAATATCTTAGACAAGGTGTAAGCAAAGTTTCAAGTAGTTTGAAACCATGGATTAAAAGTTAAATCGATTTGTAGTCTTAAAACCATGTTGATTTTCAGTTAAGTTCTGAGAGAGAGGTCGAACCGCTCACTAGTTGAAGGTCGGACTGCCTTGGCAAGTATTGTCTCGTTTTGTTGGGTTTTTCGCAGAGATTATATTGTGAGAGTTTAGACTGACTCCTCATATCTATTGGAGTGAAAGAAGCTCGAACTTCTAAAAACAAAAAACTTGAAAAAAATTATTGCTTGTGTGACGCACATTCAATCCCTTCTAGTTGCCTTCTCTCGGTGCAACAGGTTGCAACCCCCGACTCAGTCGACATGATATTTTGTGGGAAGGTGTTCAGGTGCGTGCTGCTTCAACATATGTTCTGGCAAGAGTGGTTTTTTCTATACGACTAAAGGAGTTGTAATTTTTTTTTTTGTCGAAGTCAAGCAGTCAATGCCGTGGAGGTACGAGACGCGACGGCAGATACTTTTCCAAGTCATGATCGAGATCGATGGATCGATCGGCACTCGGCCGGTCCTCCTTGGGAGCGTCTGGATGCACGGTCTGCTGCCCTGAAAATGGCCTCAGTTTCAGTGTCTGGATGCAGTGTACGTCTGATGTTTGGGCAATGTTTTTAGGCTGCTATTTTTGTCAGTGATCGTTAGGTAAGTGATGGTTTCCTCGAGTGGTTTTTCTCTGGGGAACCTATGAAAGTGATGTTAGAGAGTACCTTAAGCTTGTTTTGCATTGCCATTCTTGTGTAGACCTTCAGGCATTGGACCGAAAATGGCATTTTCCAAGCAGGCCTAGCGAAAGTGGGAAAAGCAGAATGAACACATGTTCAATAGCAGAAACAAAATTGCATTTCCAAAGAAGAAGAAGAAGAATCAAAATTGCATTTCCCGTGAGGGCTGAGCGTAAGCTCGGTTGGTGAGAGCTCGGTGGGTTGCTCTCCCCTGTTAGCGTTCGAAGCTTGCTTCAGCGTTTGTGCTCACTTGGGTTGTTAGGAATAGTACACTCACAACGTGGGGACGTTCAATGATCAAAGCGTATGCCTGCGTTCTGTGAGATTGAAGCCTCTGCTCTAGCTTGGATGTGTATTAAGGACACACCCCAGGTGTGTGTGTGCGCTCCGTAGTATTTAAACCACCGCTCTAAATTAAACATGTATTAAGGATGTACTTACGTGTATATGGACGTGAGGGTGGTGCGTGAGTGCATCCAGGCGTGTACTCTTGAAACAAGAGCAGGCATGGACCTGTACTGGGCCGGTCCGTTATCGGCCCAGTAATCAACCGGTGCGGCCTCTACCTCCGGAAGCCCACCTCCTTTAGACGAAGACCACACAGTGGCACACAGCACTCACGCGTCTCGTCTCCGGCGTTCCATTTCCGCGACGAGGGTTTTTGTGCTGGTGCGAGGAAGGGAAGAGAGGAGAGGAGAAGCGGCGCGGCGGTGATGGCGGTGGGGGACCTGGTGTTCAAGGCTCTGACGGCGGGCTTGGGCGTGGCGACGCTCTACCTGGCAGCCACCTTCTCCGTCAACGTCTACCGCGGCCTTTCGTGGCACTCCGAGCAATCCGTAAGCAAAGCAAACTGTAACCCTACTTCCTACCCCCATTTCCTCCTCATCGCTGGGAAGCTGCTTATTGACAAATCCGCCCCTTCTTTGGGCCACTGTGTTACATCAACCCACCCCTGAAAATCGGAGCATTTTGATGCGTGAGTGGATTGGTACCGAAGCAGGTGAATGTTACCTTGTGATTATTCGCTGCGTTGCGCGGCTGGCTGCGTAGTTGGCAACTTGGCATGGTAAATACTGCCGTCCGCTTGTTCTAGATTGATGTAAAGAAACTGTTAACATGCTTCTTCCATGGTTACATTGAGCAAAACTTAGATTTCCTATTTATGTTGTAGCGAATATATCGATGTTACCGCTGATTATTTCATTACAGTAGTGGAGCTACTCAGGAAGAATCACATTGTTTGTTGGATGTTTTATATCCTGCGTTGCAAAGCAGATATTTAAAAGTTTTTAGATATTATTCATCTTGTCTGGTTTGATCGTTCAGGTGCAATGTTGCCACCTTCCTCATTGTGCTTGGAATAGCATGCCTGATTTTAGGCCATACATTATTTGGGTTTTTGTGTGGAGTGATAACTTGATGCATTTTTATCAAAATGTTAGTCAGTTCTTGGGGATCATAATTCATATGCTTGCGTTTCTGTGGGGCAGAAAGGAATTCTCCATCAAATTTGTGTGAGCTTTGACATATTTAGTTTGAGTTAACCAGTAATATCGTACTATCCATAGACTTAAATGTGTCTGAATGATCAGCACCATCAGTTATAGAGTGCAGAAGTGAAGGTAAAGGTTGAGTGTACTGTAAGCTTCCCAACAGGAAAATTGTTGGCACTTCTTGATGTATCTGACTTAAATAAAAAATTGAAACCTACATTTGTGATACCAATATTGGTTATATGTAAATCTGTTTTGGTCCAATAAATAATTCAATCAAACTATCGGCTGATAGGAAATGCTTGCAATGTTAAACGCCGCTAATGCTAGACTACAATTCTGCTACCATTTATTAAGATAGGGACAAACTCCGGGTAATAATTTTGGGTTTAATTTAGTCACGTACTCATGTGTATGCATTTTGAAACATATGCTGAACTGCTGTGGCAGCAAATTGTGTTTGTTTCAATTTTTGAGGCGGTTTTATTCTCTATTCCGTACTGTATTGTCACTGTTTTGCTTCTTCTGAGCTGCATGCTAACTTTTTTTTGGTGTGCTTTACAGAAGTTAGAGAAGGAGAAAGCGGAAGATTAAAAAGGATCAGCTAGCTATTCTAGATGTCAGACACTACCAACCAAAAGGGACTTGCAAGGGAGAGAGAGAAAAAACACCTTTGATGATGAGTGATCATTCGTACTTGTTATGTTTCCTGGGACAGTTTTTGTAGACCTTTCAAGTTTTCCAGGCTGTTGTTTTTACGTGGCATAGGATTCAAGGAGTTTGGGATGATCATTCATCTTTATGTGCACGCTATTTCAACATGTTTGAACCAACATAATAAGGGTGTTATGGATGTCTTAACCCTTGGTCGTTTTTATTTGGGAATCGCTATTAAGGCTGTCTTTGAGTGCAACACTCTACTTCAGGATTTGTAAACCGAAATGTCTTTGTGTGTTCTATGTTCTCCTTGTTTATGTGCCTTGCCATTTTTATCTACTAACCTGGGAAATACTCCAGCAAGAGGAATGGTCTCCAACGATTTTTTTTTAAAAATAATCTATTTTTTATTCAAAATTACAAAATTATTCCATCGACTTTTTTTTTTACAGAAATATACTCCTGTCGCTCAACTGTTGGACGACTGGTTCCAGTAGCTCAACCGTTGAGCGACTGGGACACTTGTCGCCCAACGGTTGAGCGACTGGAACCAGTCGCTCAATGGTTGAGCGACAGGGGTATATTTCTGTAAAAAAAAAGTTGTTGGAATAATTTTGTAATTTTGAATAAAAAATGGATTATTTTTTAAAAAAATTCGGTCTCCAACAAGGCAACACGACATGTTCACTGTGAACTAAAGATAGACAAGTAGTGCTTCTAAACAAATAACCCGATGTCTAGTGAGCTCTGCTTCACTTTGGGTGATTAAAGCAGCAAGTCTTGTTTAGTTCGTTTACGAGGAGACAAATCCTGGGAGATGAGTACGACCAACTCATGCAATTAGGCATTGCGCTATGAGATACATGGAATATAACATCGGCAACTGCACATACGGCTCATAAAGGATAAAAGGAAAAAATGAGTTGAAAAGAATCTTGTGCGCAGACGGAGCTATGGATTCTGGCACACAATTAGCGCATTCAGACGTAACACATTCTCATCAGTATTGGAGTTGAAAAATTTGATCAACGAAAGAAGTTCTCGAGTTAAACAGGAAGGATAGCAAAATCATCATGTTAAAGTAAGGGTATTTATAAACCAAAACTTGTGTACAAGAATACACTTGCAAGTCCGAAAACATTAGTAATTTTATGAAACTCAAGCTGCAAACAACATTAAAATTCTCTATGCCACGAGTTGTCCAATAGCAGTTAGGCATCTATGGTATCTTTTCCCCTATGTTGTGAGCAACAGATACACAAGGCCTTTCAAATATTCAACTATTTCAGATCCACCAAGTTTTGAAGTTCCAAAGACCCTGTCAACAAAAGTTATTGGAACCTGGAGAGGACAATCAGAACTTCATTAATCAAAGCCACCGCGCTAATCCAATCTTACACAGATGATAATGAGACGATACGAAATGGCTTACCTCTTCAATGTGATAACCTTTCCTAGTAGCCCTAACAATCATCTCCATTTGGAACACATAGCCCTTGCTGACGCATGAGGAGATCAAATCTTCAAGAACATTTCGCTTATATAGCCTAGGAAATCATGCCGCATCAAATAACAGTAATTATAAAGAGCTTATTCTGTTCAAGTAAAAGGAGACACACCTAAATGATCCAGTCAAATCAGAAGCTCCAGGCTGTAGTAATGTCTGTGCTAGAACATTCGCTCCCCTGCTAGTCAATTTGCGCATGAGATTCCAACCATGGACACCACCGTTCTTAACATAACGAGTGCCAGTTACAACATCAGCACCGATTTCCTTTTGCTTCCTGGTTAAGGAACGAACGTGATTAAAAAGACACAGATTCTTCTAAGCTACTTCTTTTCAGTGGGCTTGGTGGGTGCCCAACTATACCCAACTTTGCTTTATAGTAATTTCAGTTATTGCATCCAACAACTGACACAAATAATGAAATAATCCTTTCATTATCATTAAAGTATAACTATACCATGGTTAGCCAAGATTCCGTTTATAGAGCTGACAAAAGCAAATCGATGAAGAAAGTGAGCTATCGGCTATCGCAGACAACTATTTTGCTAAGAAATTTTCAGATCAGCCAGACTTAATGGTACACATAGGGCATAGACAATTAGATTAAGAATGTGCACTAAATATCTGCAAAACAATATGTAGAAGAAATCCAATAATCCTTGCTGGATAAATTAAAATGCATCTTCACAGATACAATTCTCACCTAATGAAGCTTGGCAAGTACTTCGGCTGTTCAGAGTGAGAGGGGGGAAAATAGTCAACTAAACAGGAAGAAAATATTTCGAATAGCTTAAGTATGCCAAATCACGGAGAGAAGAAAAAGTGAAGAATAATACATGATGAGATAGATCAGCATCCATGATAACAATGAAGTCCCCTGAGGCATGCTTTAATCCATGTAAATATGCAGTACCTGAATGCTTCCAGTTGTTTAGTTAACACAAGCAACAAGCCTAAAATTCACCCTAAACTTAAATGGGGGAGCTAAGCTCACCAAGTCCTAGCTTCCTTGGTCTAGCTCGCAGTAGCTGGCGTTATGTCGGGTCAAAGACATTGCAAGAAGCCATAAATAACATAAACCACACCACATATATACATAAACTCCTAGCTGAAAGCATGTTTGTGAAGTCACTTACAACACGATCTTCACCATATACTTGCTGCAACTGCTTTACGATGTCTTGGGTTCCATCAGGGCTTCCATCATCCACAATAATGATTTCGAAGTTGACATCCCTAAGGTGGAAAGTTACAGCTTCCCGTTTTCATAATATGACAAGAGTTTAGCAAAATAAAGGCAACAGCCTTGCCAGTGAAATAGACTAAGGTTCCGGATAACAAGAGGGCGGTTAATTGATGCTGACGAAACAATAGGAGTATAGAGCAGCAATGGAAAACAGGTTGTAAGTTCAAAATAAATGTGGTGTATGATGGCATTATAAAATAATCATTCCAGACAAGCTGGATACAAAAAGAGAACACTTCCAAGACCTAGAGAAGATTAGTGCCTCCAATCTCCAAATAAGATGGTTTCTCGTCACCCATTTGACATAGCTGATGAATTAATAACATGTTTCACAACTCTCTGTTCATACAATCGAGCAAATTAGCCACACCAGCACTACGATGAAGGGTGTCTATGACATGAACACCACAAATATGTAAATAGCAAAGAAAACAGCTAACGGGAACCAGCTCTGCACGGTGACAGCACCGCACACAGTTTACCACCATCCACAATTGTGCATAACTTTGACAAACAACATGAAGTGAATTCTAGTTTGAATACAGTGACATGACATGGTCAGCTTAATCTTATGTCCTTTTTTCTTACTTTCTAGAAGAGCGGGTGGACAACAGCGACTCATTTCAACCAAACTCACTGCACACAGTTTACCACCATCCACAATTGTGCATAACTTTGTCAAACAACATGAAGAGAATTCTAGTTTGAATACAGTGACATGACATGGTCGGCTTAATCTTATGTCTTTTATTCTTACTTTCTAGAAGAGCGGGTGGACAACAGCGACTCATTTCAACCAAACTAGGCACCGCTAGCATTTAGCAACTACATATCGAAAGATGCGCAAGCGGGGCTAGATACCGGCAGTGGTCATATTTCATCGTCTAAAATTGCATGGAATAGGGATTAAAAGGGTGTTCTTCTATGTGAGCGGACAATGGACTAATTGACGATCATCTTTTCTGCTTGAAAATGGCATGTGCCTGTGAATCTCGGAGCAATTAGCAACATGTGAATAAAAGCTTCCACCAAAAGATCCAGAGCAGATCGATTACTGTCGATGCATCTCGCCCCAGGTCTAGCTAGATAGAAGCGAATCGAATCTAACTGAATTGCGAATGCGCATCTGACGTTGCTCTCCACCGAAGGCAATCTCGAGAGAACATAGGGAAGAACAGATCGGCAACAGGAGGATGAGGAGAGAGAGAGAGAGTTACGGGAGGTGCTTGAAGATGAGGAAGACGATGAGGGCGACGTTGAGGCGCTCGTTGTAGGTGGGCACGATGATGCTATACGCGGGCTTTCCGCCCACCCACTCCTCCTTCACCGCCCCCTCCATCGCCGCTCGACTCGACCGAGCGGCAGATCTGTCTCCTGCGCGATCTGTCACAAGCACTGCTTCTAGCTCCGGCCACTGCCTGGGAACAGTGGCGCAGGTCCGCAGCTACCGTTGCCGAGGAAGGGGAGTAGCCGGCGCCCGGGGTGCAAGACCAATTAGGCAGCCGCCTCCGCCGGGCGTGAAACTTGGTGGGCGTTTTGCTCTCCTGCGGCATGCATGGGCCCAATGGTCGGCGCGAAAAATAGCCCACCGATGTAAGTAGCACTGTAACAATCTTGCCTTTTAGAGCTGGGCCGAGCAACCGTAGCCGAATCGCTCACTCTCATCGCACCACGAATGAGTGAACAGTGTTATAACATTAAGGTTGATTTGAGTCGCGATATTCGGCGTGATATTTTTGCTACAGTATTTGAAAACAGTGCACATCCCAATCTCGATCTCTTGTTTTCGATCCAACGAAGTGTTTGAAAACAGTGCATGTCCCGATCTCGATCTCTTGTTTTCGAACGATCCGTACGTAATACCACGGTTGCCGTGCGTGTAATTTCGATGGTGCGTGTATATATATCAACACAGTACTCAATGCACGATCTTTGACTGTTGCTTTTTCTAATTATATGTTACCAAAAATTATAAAAGTTATACTGATATCCAGAGCTGGCCAAATGGGCGGCCCAGCCCGGCACGGTACGAGCCCATGGTGGCCTGGCCCATTCTGGCCCGGCTACTATTCGTGTCGGACCGAGCCAGCCCATGGGCTAAGGTGATGGCCCAGGCACGGTCCATCGCCCTTTCTTGTCGTGTCGGACCGGCAGGACCCATTTAGCCCATCGGACCAAACATGGTCCGTTTAGCCCATTTAACCCGATAGAATGAAAAAATCCTAAAAAAATCAGAAAAATTAAAAAAAATATGTAGGATTCATAAGTAGACATGAAAATTGAAAAAAAAATGAGACAACCATATTGAAAATGTAATAGAATTTTATTAATGTTCAAATAGCTAACTCGTTAAAACATTTGTCATTTAACTCATAAGATATGAAAAATTGAAAAACAATCCTAGAAAATATATATATTTAAAAAAAACCAAAATAAATTTATATATACTTATAAAATGAACTATATAAAATTTAAAAACTACAAAATAAAACCATATAAGTATTAAAAATGAAAAGAAAATCATATAAATATTAATAAATAAAAATAAAATTATATATGTATATTAAAACAGTGTCATACCTAATGGGCCATCTTTGTTTGGAAAGTCGTCGGGTCATTTGGGCGACACTATTCGTCTTGCCGTGCCACTCGTCGTGCGAGCGCGCCAGACCGTGCACTACCGAGCTATCGTGTCGTCGCGGCGACTACCGTGAATAGTGTCGTCGCGTCGCGACCAAGTCGGACCAACAGTGTCGTGCTTCGTGTCGATCCATCAAGCACGGCCCGTTTGGCCAGCTCTACTGATATCTAAGTACGACAAATCTACCCATATAATTTTTTTGTGACAAATCTAAATATTTTTCATAGGAATTAATGGTTAAAGTTTTACAATGTTGATTGCACGTATTTTAAAACGACATCTATTTGAGAGACAACAACACACCGATCAGACAGTGGTATTCTTGTAACTAGTTTTGTACAGTTCCAAAGTAGCCCGAACCTTTTTTTCTCAGAATGAACTAAAAGTAGTAAATCCATACGGAATTAACAGGGCACAAATTACAAATGCAGGAAGATAAGAAATCCATACTAGCACATATACACATCATGGGAAGATAAGATGCCAATTTTTGGCAACCAAAATAAAAAGGTTGGTACTTTAGGGTCTATGATTGCTTGATTGCACATCAGCTCATAGATAAGTCCAAGTTAGTCTTGATTCTTATACTCTGATGCAAGTCAGAAATCAACATCTCATTCAAACACGTCTGCCGACACTGCCAACTTTTGAAACTGGAGAATTTCTTGCTATATTTTGAAACTGGAGAATCCAAATTGATAAGGTCAAGAACTACTATGCATTTTTATGCCAGAGGGATCTGAAAGGCAACTGCGAGAGCCATGACGACTCAGTGCCAGGAGATTTAGCGGCTTGAGAAGCATTTGGGCCAAAGGCAACCTCTTGCCAAAACTTGAGAACAAAAAGGCTCTCCTCCTCGGTACATCTCTTCAAGAGAACACGTGATGCATACCCCTTCTCATTCATCAAATGGCATATATCCAGAGGATCATTATCTTCAAGGGCCATCAAGTACAGACACCCTCTTTCTGATAGCAGTTCTTGCACAGCAGGAAGAATCCGATCAATCACTTGGCGCCCATTCAAACCTCCAGCCCAAGATGAAGCAATGCCCTTGCACCCAATTTCCTCCTCAGGTGTCGGCACATAAGGAGGGTTCACAACAACAACATCAACCATACCAGCCAGACGTTTTTCAAGACCTGATACAATATCAGTAGCAATCACATCTGCATGAACGCCATGGGCTTCAAGGGTTGCTTGAGTTGTCTCCACAGCATGTTGGTTGATGTCAGTTGCTAGGTACTGGGTTCCAGAGCCTAATTGCCTGAGCATGATGGCTAGAGATGTGATGACATAACCACTGCCACATCCTACCTCCATGCATAATCTCGGGTGTAGTGTCAGAAGTTGAGCTTTGTCAGAGAGCAGTGCATCAACAAGGGCAAAGGAATCATCACATGGTTCATACACCTCCGGATGGCTTGCGACAAGCTGAATCTGTGCAGTGTTTAATGTCCTTCCTGATGAAGTCTGCAAAAGCAAGTTCTTGTAATGCAAACGCGCAAATAATAACCCACGTTCACTGAAACAAAATATTGCTTACGTATTTTCGTTTTGTTCTGTTCAAAATCAAGTAAAACAGCACATGACACAACACAAAATGGGTCAGTTGCTTTTGGCAGTCTATGGCAGAAAGCAATACAAAATACATCTTTTCATAAAGCAATGCCTTCACTTCAAAATCAATTTTCAAGTAAGATCTTTATTGCCTTCAACTGAAGGGGTACCTTGGGATCTCATGTAGATCTCATGTTTACTCTAATAGTAGAACTCATGTTCACTCCAATATTAACAGCTCATATTTTGGAATATCATCTGGATAACATTTTCCGTTTGAATCATCGCTCCCTTGTGATAAATGCACACATCCCCCCACTAAGGCACAGTTCACAGGAGAGAAAAATATACCACATGGAGACTTATAGGAGTAGCTGGGCTTCCTGCTTGCACTGCCATTGCTGAAGGGAAAGTATACATTAATGCCTTATCTTAAACAGAAACAATTAGATGAATATAAACAGAACAGCAGCATTAGAACAAGAATGTTTTAGAAAAAAAGAAGATTGATCCAGAAGGTTAATAAATAGATGCCAGCAAACATGTGAGACCAGAACATAAAAGGCAGAAAAGAAACAGCAAAAAATGGATTATTGAACAAAATGTCTACTGGGATCATATTATATGCATTAATAAATATACTGGAAACATCACGGTTCAGCAAATGACAAATTGCTTTGACATAAATGCAATGGCTCAAGAACCAGAAACCCAAATGCAGCTTCTAGAAATTATGCACTCCAAGCCTATGTCCGCAATAACAACAAAAAAAAAGATCTAGGTCGCATGAACCACTGAAATAGGAGGTAAAACTATAATACTCCAACTCAATAATACTCCCAGTCACCCAATTTCGCCACAATAATGCCCAAGTCTTACCGAAATCATGTGTACACCCACTCCTTAAAAAAAACCATTGTGAAGGAGCAAACCCTCACAAGACGTGCAAATATATAGAAAACCCTCAAATCTACAAACTCGAAACAACAAGATAAACTACGAAACAAACATATTATAGTATTATATATGATAAATTCTACCCGATATCTGCATTGTACATATCCCATCAGACAAATAAAATACCATACGCACCGTTTGACTACTATCACAGAATTAAAAGGCTCAAACTAATCACTGCAATTAAACAGCACCAAAGACCCTACCAGTTCAAGCATAAAACCAAACCAGAGACAACAAAAGCTAGCCTATTTCCCCCAGAACAGTCCTCAACAACAACCACAAATCCACAAAAAGAATCCGAATCCATATCAATGCTCCCAAAAAGATATCCTTACTAAGCTAAATACCAATGAACACAGGAATAGAACTGCTAACATTACCACAACCAATCACTAGAGCCGCAACTAACAGGGAAGAAAAGAGAAAGTTTTCCGTTACTTAATACCTTTAATCCAAGAATTAAAGTTCTTCTCATCAAAAGAAATGAAACCTTACACAATTACACTAATCACATGCTACAAGAGTCAGTAGCTATCGAATTCCAACGCCTGGTCAGAATCGCTAAACCCTGAAAACAGAAAAACTTCCAACTCTAGACCCTCAAACTAAACCCCTGGACGGCGCTACATGGACCAAAATAGAGGATAATATAAATAAAAGCTATCCGATTGGCAACAGCACAAACCGAGGAAAAGGCGACACAAAACCCTAAGCCGTGCAGGGCAGCAAATCGAACCGCCGCCACGAGCCTCACAAAACCCTCACGAGGCCACACCGAACGGCGGCGGCGGGTCTACGCCAAAACCACCCACGATACGGATCAAAGTACCCCCAACAACCCCCACCCCCACCAGGAGAGATCCACACCACACACAAAGGGAGGGGGAGAGCGAGACGAAGGGGCAACGACGATACCTCACGCGCGGAGGAGCAAGCGGAGTACGGGGTAAGCGCGACGCGATCGAGATGGAGTCGCCGGTGCCGCCGTGAGACACCGCCACCGCCGCCGGTGATGCGAGGGGCGGAAACACTAGAAAAAGTAGGAAACGGCGGCGAAGAAAAGAAAAGGGTAAATTATTTACCGGACAGGCGAGCAGGTGAGGGGCGCTGTCTCACATGGTAAGCAGTTTTCGGTTGGACTGATGGGCGAGGGGCCGAGCCGGAGACGATTGTTGTTTAGTTGTTTGTTTTTTGGCAGGCTTGTTGAAGTTTTTGAGTTAAAAATTATTTGAAAATACTCCTGAGATAAAATGATTGTTTGTTTGATGCTTTTTAACTACATTACGATTGCATTTGATTTTAAGAAAAAATTGCATGTCACATACAAATGTAAATATAAACGTTAAACGTAATACAATCATAATTAGCACGTACTAAATACAAAATGTTACATATACGTGATCTTTCGCCTATCCTATCGGCATGTACCAAAGCTGATGCAATAGCATCACACAGGTGGGCCATGTCAACATCATTCATAACAAACGTAACATCATGTGCAATTTTCCGTAAGTCAACAGGGATTGACAGTTCAGAGATATGCAAAAATATCAGAGGAGGAAAGTTGAATATCTGATTTGCCAATTGTCGTGATCTGATTAGATGATGATCCCATCAAAACACAAATCTTACATGTCCTCTCAAGAATCAGCAGATTTACCACTCCAACAATCAAGGCAACCAAGGACAGTAACTTTAGTTCATAACAGCACTACATCAACCCTTAACACTCCATTAAACACCAAGTCCACATGTCAACATAAGTTCCCTCCTAGTAGAATCTAAATTTACAGCAGAGAAAGCAAAAGGAAATGGCAGTAGCAACAACTCTCACTCCCTAATTCTTGACCTGAATGGAATACCGTCAAAAGGTTCTTCAACAACATCAACCATACCAGCCAGACGTTTTTCAAGACCTGATACAATATCAGTAGCAATCACATCTGCATGAACGCCATGGGCTTCAAGGGCTGCTTGTGTTGTCTCCACAGCATGTTGGTTGATGTCAGTTGCTAGGTACCGGGTTCCAGATGGCTAGAGATGTGATGACATAACCACTGCCACATCCTACCTCCATGCATAATCTCGGGTGTAGCGTCAGAAGTTGAGCTTTGTCAGAGAGCAGTGCATCAACAAGGGCAAGGAATCATCACATGGTTCATACACCTCCGGATGGCTTGCGACAAGCTGAATCTGTGCAGTGTTTAATGTCCTTCCTGATGAAACCTGCAAAAGCAAGTTCTTGTAATGCAAACGTGCAAATAATAACCCACGTTCTCTGAAAAAAAAATTGCTTACGTATTTTCGTTTTGTTCTGTTCAAAGAAAGTTCAATTATTAGATTAATCAAGTAAAGCAGTACATGACACAACACAAAATGGGTCACTTGCTTTTAGCAGTCTATGGCAGAAAACAAATACATTTTTTTCTTAAAGAGACGCCATCACTTCAAAACCTAGGGATATATCTCATAAGATCTTTGTTGCCATCAACTGAAGGGGTACCTTGGCATATATCTCATGCAGATCAGTCGCTGGCCAGAACACGGCTGAGGCTAGTCTCAGGTCAGGCCTGCGACTGAGCCCAATCGCATTCTAGTCCAACAACAATATGCTATTTTTTAAGAAATAATTTAAATAAATTAAGATTTAATTGGTTGGAAGAGTTGTTTGTGTATAATTATTTGTAAATAAAACATGTTTTAATCGTTTTACGTGGATGATAACCCTTTTAAGTTTTTACACAAATAACCCAAAATTAGCAAAATATGTTGTAAGTTTCAGTTTGAGAGAGACGGAAATGGAGCAACCAAGATGAGATTGCAAGCTCGATATAACACTTCACCATGAAGGTCTGAATTACATGGCATGTAGGGTACGGTTAGGTGCACATGTTTGTCTGGCTATTCCTATAGTACAAATGGCTACATGTACGAACCTTTGATACGAATTACAACTACGATACAAACACGTCTTTCGGAAATTAAAATACTTGACGAATGGAACTCAAGTTAGGTTTGCCAATATACATCCTACTCTCCTTTACGAGTGCAAGCCTCGTAGTACTCGACCCAAAGGTCTTTTTCGGGCCAATCTTCGTTCAGAATAATATTTGGTGCAACAAGGGCATCAAGGACCATCGGTGCCTTTCTATTGTCTTCCCTGTTCCCGGTTGAGTAAAATTTTCAACGAGTAAAGGCATCGGAAGTAACTGCATAGTTTAGCATGTATTGGAATCATCTATATTGGCCCTCAGTCGCGACTGGCATCAGGCGCCTAGATTAGGCGACGTGGCTCGCTCATCGCGCGACTATATGTCGTTAGGCCTTACTCGCATGATGTGGCCTCAATTGTGGGCCAGTTGGGCTCAAATCGCTATCTCCCTGTATGATTGGGTCTAGTCGTTTGGTGGACCAGCGGTCGAGGTTATTTCTATATAGAAAAACAAGTTCTGGTTTATTTATATAAAATGATTAAAAATAGTTTATTTTTTTTTTAAAAAATATCACGAGTCGTGAACCTTTCTCCCTCACTCTGATTCTATCGAAAACGCATCCTCTGACATTACATAATAATGTCACGGGTGAACAGTGCCATGACATTGCGTACGGGCCATCGGCATGTACGGTTCCCAAACATTGTAACAAAAACATTGTAGCATTGTCACTGTTTATGAGTACTGTAGCATTACTGCAACTGTTACTTTGGACCGTTTTTCCCGGAATCGACGGCTCAGATCTACCGAATGTCATAGCATTGTTCACCCGTAACATACCAATTCAGAGGATGGCATTCCGATTCTACCCGCTTTCCGTAAGCAAAAATTGCCCCCAAAATCTAGACGAAGCGTGGTGGAATCCTAAACCCCTCCTGCTTCGCCATCGCCGCCGCCGCATGCTCCCATGGCGCTCGTCTCTACCACCACTGTCGCGTCGTCATTCTACTACTATGACCTCTGCTTCCCGACCGCCAGAAGCTGGTGCAGGAGGCCGAGGAGCCGCGGCGGCACGAGCGCAAGGCTCGCGATGCTGGCACGAGCGAGGGCAACGGCGGCAATGAGGGTGCGGATGGGCTTGCAGAGGGAGGAGGCAGTGGCGGGGGATGGGGTAGGTACTCGTACAAGGTGGAGTTGCTGATCGATCGACTGAGCAACCTGCCGCCGTGGGGCTCCATCGCGCGCTACCTCGAGACAACGCGGCACTGGCTCACGCTGCAGGACTTCGCTCGCTCTGGCTGTTCAAGTACATGCAGCGCCAGTCGTGGTGCCGCCCCGACGAGCACATCCACGCCATTGTCATCGGCGTGCTCGGTCGGCGGTCGCCAGGGCCCCGCCCTGTTGAAGTCTTCCACGACCTCCTCGCTGAGTCATGCGCCGCGCTCTCCTACACATCCCTCATCGCTGCCTGCGCGTGCAACGCGCTCCACAAGGATGCCCGCGAGTTGGTCGACCAGATGAAGGCCGCAGGGGTCACGCCCACTGCTGCCACCTACAACACCGTGCTCGCTGCCTGCGCACGCTACCGACCCGCCAGTCCCATTCGACATGCTCCTCGGCCTCTTCGCTGAGATGCGGCATGATGCGTCCCCCACGGTGCACCCCGATCTCACTAGCTACAACACCCTCCTCGCCGCCGCCGCGCTCCCTCTCCGACCAGTCCGAGATGCTGCTGCGCACCATGCTCGAGACCAGCGTCGCACTGGACACCGCGTCTTACCGTCACATTATGGATGCCTTTGACAGCGCCAGCAACCTCTCCCATGTTGCCGAGTTGTTCGCCGAGATGGTGGCCACGGGGCACACACCGGACCCCTCCGCGTATCTCGGACTCACAGAGGCCCACACGCGGGTTGGCGCCATTCTTGGTTGTGGTCGTCTTTGCGGCGAATGCGGTCGATGGTTGTGTGCCTCACTAGTGCGACGTCTTGTGGCGGATCACCGACTCCACTACTTCTTCTTTGTCTTTCGCTGTGTTTGCTTATTGTTGGCTTGTAAGCTTTTCTTATAATAAACTCTGATTATTAATAAAGTTGTGCGAGTTATGGATGTTACCATATCTGTTTACTGTGTGGACTAGCTACTGATCATGAGACTAATTCAAAAATACACAGAGGATTTGGGGGTGTTACTCCTGGGTCCGACACAGTCCAACTTATTTTGCAGTATGTGAGATGTGACCGCAACTAGTATGTGTGAGATGTGAACTCCCTTAGTATGCACTTGTGAACTTAGTTAATTTGTAGTTTGTTTAATATGTGAACTTAGTTAATTTGCAGTTTGTGTGAGCCGCGAGCTCATTACATTGTCAGGGTCTGTTGAATGTTAAGTTGTCAAGGTCTATTGAATGTTATGTTTTGTCACAACAACATAAAGGTTTCATTACATGCATTCCAGGATCACAACTACATTACCAATATATCCATTCCAATTGAAGAATTTAGATCCGTCATTATGAGTTAATGGAGTATTTTGGTAATTAATGATAATCATCATGTGGACTAACATTTTTTCATGAGTTGGTGAAACAGGTTGAGTTCCGTGATGATGAAGATTTTGGATGACATCATGAGTTGATTGTCATCAAGTCAAGGTTCGGGATGAAAGAGAAATCATTATGTGTTGATGATATTTAAGACAAGATCCTTAAGTGAAGAAGATCATCATGTGTTGATGATTATTAAGTCAAGAACCCGAACTTGGAATAGAGAATTTTGTCATCAAATGATCACTTCAAGATGGATGCCCAAAGTAAAGGTATGACTAGTATAGGCTAAGGATGTGTTCCTAATCTTTTACCGGTCTCGGTGTTTGGTAAGGGGACTGGATTGCTAGCATAGGTTGCATACTATTAAGAGCAGTCTTGACTAGTAGCTTGAGTGTGTCATGTGTTGATAGCTCTTAGTGCTTGCTCTAGCTCTCTTTAGCGTATTGCCGATATTTGCAAATGTGTTTTGTAAATAGTTGTGGCTCATGTATAATCTTTGTGGCATGTGACTTTGGTTTGTGAATGTGTTTTTGTAAACGGTTTAAGTTCATGTACCAAATTTCTTGTGACATGATTCTAAAAGTCGGCAAATGTGTTTTGTAACTTGTTGAAAATCATGTTTTTATACCTTGTTTGCATCGGCACCAATTAGCAAATGCATTTTGCAATATTGAGTTGGAGCGATATGCAAAATCAGTTTTTCCTATCTTTCGCGGTCTGACCGTAGCTCTAGGGCAGTTGACCGGGCTGAGTGCCGGTCCATTTGTTCTGGCGGTCTGATCGCCATGTTTGACCGATCTGACAGGTGGGCAATCGGTCTGAGCGCCATGTGTTGGCCGGTCTGACCAGCCCTATGGTCAAAGTTCCCCGGCTTGCTTTTTCCAGAGAGGGGTGTTTTCCCCCTCAGCTTAACTCCTCTGTGGAGCAGTCTGACCGACCTTGGTCCGATCTGACCGGCCCCTGTGAAGGAGGTTAGTCCGGTTAATTGTCCAATGGTTAGTTTTCTTGTATGGGTGTATAAATACCTCTTGTGGCCAGTTGTAAGAGAGTTCTGGTACTATTTTTGTTCCCCTTGAGCAAAAAGTAAGTCCTCTCCTCTCTTTTGTGCATGTATTGCATTTAGTGAGCAAAAACTTAGTGCGTGTGTTGCATTAGGTGTTGAATTTAATATCCATTAAGCTTAGACACTTGGTTCGTTCAAGTGAGCGTCTCCGACTTGTTACTCTTGGTATTTACTGACACCCAGATGACTGAGAGGAGTTGCACCAGCTATATTCTTAAAGAAGGTTGTGAAAAGACCCAAACAGTTGTGAGTGGCTTGGTGCTCGCCATCTCCAAAGTGGAGGATGAGCAACTCCGAGTGGATTTGAGGTGTAGGCTTAATTTGTGGAGTCGGTCCAATCCGTTTGGGCTTATCTCGATGTGGACTAGGGGAAACTGGCAAGTTTTCGATCACTGTGGAAAAAAGTTCAAGCGTTCTTTTGGCTTGCTTTCTTGAATTTTACTTTCTTGCAATTTACAATTATAGAATTAAATTGTTTGCTTGTCTCCTTAGGATTGCAATCATTATCTTAGTCTTATCTTGTTGGTGCACTTAGTTAAGACTAGCTGATTTAGGTTTTAATTGAGCAAAATTGAATTGATTTACAATTCCGCATAAAACTCGATTTTAGCAAAATAAAATAAAATAAAATCGACTATTCACCTCCCTCCAATCGGCCTCCTCGATCTTACACTAGTGCTTTACTAATATCATTATGACAAGTAAGAGACGAAACATATAATCAAATTTCTCATTTGTAAATAAAAATAATAGAAATCACATGAAAGATGAGACATATAATCAAATTTCTCATTTGTAAATTCAAACGAGGAAGATCTAATGTGGTGAACCACCGAGCGAAGCAACTAGCATGTGGGGTCAACCAGGGGCGAATCCACCAGGTAGGCCTCGTCAGGCTGAAGCCTACCCTCCACCGGCGCTCGAAACAAACCCCCACCCCCACCTCTGGCCAGGCTGCCATGGCTGTGTGACTTGCGTGGGCGTGGCTACAGCAAACAAGAACAAGAAGCAGGAGGCAGGACCACAGGAGCAACCCGAGAGGGACGGGAGTACGGGAGCAAAAGGAAGCAAAAGCAAGAGTTCGAAGCAGCGAAAGCCCAGGCCGGTAGGACCAACTCACATCTGCCCACGTTCCCACCGGTCCCACACGACAATCCTTCTCACGTCCCCTGTTTTCGTGTCCCAATATTCCCCAAATCCCCAATCGATTTCCCATTCCCCCAAATCCTCGATCAATTGACTGAGGCAGTGAGGACTGAGGAGAATCTCTGCTCACCTGAGGCTGAGGACGAGCCGGCGAGGTAGTGAGGAGAAGCTCCAGTCGGCCAGCCCGCGACGCCGTCGGTAATCGGAGGCCTGGAGCCCAGTGGAGGCCGAGGAGGGAGTGCGCCGCCAGCGAGGCACGAAGGCAGGGAGCCCGCGAGTAGATCTGGGTGTGGCCGCGTGGGAGCATGCGTGAGCCGGTGAGCCGGTGAGTGAGGGGGAGCCGCTGACGCTGACAGCCGGGGAGACGAGTTGGGTGTGGCGTGACGCCGGTTCGCCCCTACGGCCCTGCCCCTGGTGCCGGTTCGCCCTTGCGGCCTGCCCCTGGCGTCGTGGCCGAGTGGCTGAATGGGAAATGGCGTCCACTGTCCTGTCTTGTGGAATTGGGAATTAAGGAAATTGGAAATTGGGATCTAATCTAGCTGTGATGGCCAGTGTGCAGTGCCCACTGATACTGTCATATTGATAATTTGATATCATGATATGGTCATCTACTCATCTGTTGTTGAAGGCTGAAGCTGCAGTCTGAAGCAGTGAAGCGTGAAGATTGAGGTGTAAAGCCTCTGTCCTCTGACTACATTTGTATACCGTATACTTAGATTCTCATAATTCATTCCTCAATTAGTCGATTAGCAGTTTGTTAGAATATAGTGTGGTATTGTAGTATATACTCAATTAGCAATTAATTCGTAGGATCGCAATAATGGAGAAATGAATTTTACGTAATTATTTCACAAGTAATTCAAGTAGTACTATGTGCTATTGTATCACTAATTTTAAGTACAATGTGCTATTGTATCACTAATTTTTTTTTCTAATTTTGATGTATAGGTTGTTACCCACTGGAACAATATTTACATGTTTTGAGGATGCACCTTCCATCAGCGATGTACCTTCATTGAATTTCTCTTTTTTTTTTACTTTGCTTTTATTCATGTATGAATTGGATCGTACAAAAATACAAAATCATATTTATTTCAAATTAGTTTAATCATTTAAGATTTTGAGCCCACCCTTTCGCCACTGGGGTCAACCACCGAACGCAGTCACTGGCGTGTGGTGCCATCTCTTGCGATATTCTTACTCGAACCACACGGTTCACCAGCCATCGTGCTACCGCGCACAGCACTGGAACCAGAGCTTACTACTACCTACCAGAGGCCGGAAGCGACGGCGCCGCCCGATATGGAAACGGAGGCGGCAGCGGCGAGGCAGGCGAAGGAGTCGCTGGAGCTGGCCTTCCAGATGTCCCAGATCCTGGACACCGGCCTCGACCGCCACACCCTGTCGCTGCTCATGGCGCTCTGTGACCGTGGCGCCAACCCCGAGGCCCTCGCCGCCCTCGTCCGCGAGCTCTCCTCCGCAACTCCTCCAGCCGCCGCCCCGTCGCCCGTGCCCAACGCCGCCGCGGCGCCGACCCCTACAGCCGCTTCGCTGTTCCCCTCCGGCCTTCGCCAACCCTAGGGTTTGTGCGCTCCCCCCCCCTCCCCCGCCGCCCGCGGACGAGATCACTTGTCACTTGATCTAATAATATGCACTTGGGTGTCGTGAATGTAGGATCTAGCATGTCGTTTTGTTCAGTATTTTTGCTTCGGCTGCAATAGATTCCTGGTTCGTATCCTCAAGAGTGATAATGCAGGGAGTTTGAACTCCTACATTCTAGCACATGAATTTGGTTCGTTCAAAATACGCATATTGGTATGACATCAATACATGATTACAGAAATGAATTGACTGTAAGGTGTAAGACTAAAAATTACGATCTCTTTATTTGGCCCACCTATGGATAATTTTGAATTCGACATTTTTACTGACAGGAAGTGGCGTCATGAACTGTCGAGATCGTCATCTCAATGTCCCTTGCGCTAGAGGCATCCCTTTTTAGCCAGTGTTCCCCTAGGTGCGGCCCTACCGCCTAGGCGGTGACTAGGTGCTGGTTTGCCACCCGACTAGCGCCTAGCGTCTAGGGGAACACTGTTTTTAGCTAATCCTTCTATATCAGTGGTTTGGTTGTGGTGTAGACATGTTGCAACAACCGCTAGATTCATCATTTATGTAGGTCGACTGAGCTTCTGAGCTCACCCTTCATTATGTTATCTTTGTTGCTTAGGGGTTAAGCAAGTTTGTGCTGTAGTAAAATGCTCAATTGCCTATCAAGTTAGTTCATTGTCCTTGAATAACAGATTAGATATAAAGGTGATGCTTGAGCAATAGGTTGATCAGTTTTGATGTTGTTATCTTATGGTTGCGTTTGGAATGGCTTCGGCTTCGGCTTTTATGTTGGAAAAGCCAGAAGCTGTTCCAAACGCCTGGCTTTTCACACCGGCTTTCCCGAAGCCAGAAGCTGCCCAACACGTTAGAAAGCCGGAAGCTGCCGTGGGGCAGCTTCCCGCAACCCTCGATCCAACTTTGCGTGCCCCCCCAAGTTGAGGGGTAATTACCCGCTTTTGCCACTCGATCAAAACCCCTCCCACCGCCCCCCTGGCTCGAACCCTAGCCTCCTCGTGCGCCCTCGTCCTCCCTCCTCCCACGCGCCCGCCCTCCTCCTCCTCCTCCTCCCCCTACCCCGGCGCCGACACCCCGCCTCCATCCTCCTCTCCTCCTGCCACGCGCCCCCGTCCTCCCTCCTCCTCCTCCTCCCCCGGCACCGACACCCCGTCTCCGTCCCCCTCTCCTCCTCCCACGCCGCGTCCTCCTCCCTCCTCCTCCTCCTCCTCCCGCGTCGCCGCGTCCTCCTCCCTCCTCCTTCTCCCGCGCCACGCCCTCCTCCCTCCTCCTCGGCGCCTCCTCCCTCTTCCTGGCCTCCCCCATCTCCACCGCACCAAGGACCCGCGCCCACCCCACCCCCTCCTCCCCTTGCCCGGCTCGGCCGCCCCTGCGCCTCCGGTAGCCATCCCCGGCGGTCGCGGCCGCGCAGCGGAGCACCAGCCCGCCATGGCCGCGGCGCCGAAGCCGCCGGCCCTCCCGTTCTGCATCGGCCACGGTTCCGACCTCCACCGCCTCGAGCTGGGCCTCCCGCTCATCATCGGCGGCATGAGCACCCCCCACGACCGCGGCTGCGACGCCCACTCCGACGGTACGTGCGCCAACGTTTATTGCTGCTTGTTCTTTTCCTGTGTTTCCGTTCCTTGCCTCATTTCGTTACCGGATGTGCGGAATCTTGCCTTTGTGCGCAGGGGACGTGCTGCTGCACTGCGTGGTAGACACGATTCTCGGCGCACTAGGGCTGCTGGACATCGGGTAGATCTTCCCGGACTCCGACCCCCGGTGGAAGGGCGCCGATTCTTCTGTGTTCATGAGGGAAGCTGTGAGTTTCTCAAGCTCTCAGTCTCAAGTTCACTCCGAATTTCATTCTTTGAAGGTGATTCGATCTTATTTCTGTAACATGTTAGGATACTATCAGTAATTAGGACGTTTTACAGTGTGTGGACTGCTTTATCAGAACAAAATTTAGAGTTCATGCGTGATGCTTTTGCTGAGTAATTCGCAATTTCTGATCATATAGCACTTTGTATTTAATTAGTTTTTCTTCGACTTGAATTAGTAATAGGCAAGTCTGAAGTCTAGACTATTGAGTGTTAGATGATCAAACTTGTGCAACCCTTCTTTGGAAAAAAGAAGTGTTTCTTTACTTATGTTGTTGGGAGCATAAAGCAACTTGGTTTCATGTTCTGAAATATGGCATGCAATTGTCATGGCCTTTTCCCCTGTTGGACGACCTGGTTGTCATGGCCTTTTCCCCTGTTGGAAAACTCAAAAATCAAAGAGATTGAAGGTAAAAATGTTACATATTGATTCTCTGTTAAATGCAGGCGAAGAGACAGATGCGTGTGAAATCTTCTTAATCTAGCAGAGCAGATGTGTGATGATGCAGCGAGCCCTGGGAATACAAGACACATTTGAAGTGTTCATGTATTGCAAAATGTAACATAGTTTTTTGAAGTATTAGGACAACGAAATCGCCTTCTTTGCCCCATCATTGATCTTCTAGTCCGAAACTCAGTTGATTCTGATGGCCTCATATTTTTATCCTTCTTGAGACAGGAATTTGGTTCTCTGACAGCTTTGGTACCAGAGGGCAATTTAGTCTGTTTATCAAGCATGTATACCTGCAAGTGGAATCTTGACAGTGTTTTCACAAGTTTCTCTAGTCAATTTAAGCTGCTTGTATTCTCAAAAAGGAAAATGCTTCTTGTACAGACATTTGGTTTTGTAATGTTTTTGCTTCAAACACTCGATCCACTGAAGAACATCTCATGAGTGAAACTGATGGATATAGATTTGCTTTATTAAATGTGTTTAACTAACGGTCCTTTATTACATAAATTTTTGGGTTGTCTCACATTCTGAAAAGGTTATCATTCTCTTGATCTGTATGCTACTTTTGAGCTGCAAGATTTATCAAGCAGCACTCTATGATAGTACGCAGATATGCCGCTTGAACGTATGGATCTCCCAAGCATGCATACAATCTTTGTTGGTCCAAGCACCTAGAGGCTAGAGCTAATTAATCACTTTCTGTATAGAGTAAACAACCACACCAAGTAGTACATATTTTTTTTCAGTTGGGGGGAGGGGGGGGGGGATCAATCCATGCCAAATATGGTGTTAATTGCGGTAATCATTGTTAATTGCGGTAGATGTTGTTAATTACGGTAATTGGAGTGTTAATTGTCGTCAATTGTGTTAGTTTGTCCTTAATTATCGGTAATTGTCGTTACTTCTTGTTAAATGCCGTCAATTGTGTTAATTGGAGTGTTAGTTATCGTTAAATGTTGTTAATTGCTGTCAATTGTTTTAATTGCCATTAAACGGCATCAAACAAGTCATTATTTGCTTTAGAAGTATTTTGGATATTTCTCATGTCAGAAGCTGCAGCTAGCCTACTTAATGTCAGACAAACAAACACTAAACCTCTTCAACCCAGCCGTTCAGCTCTGTAGTCTGGTCGAAAGCCGCTTTTCAAAAAAGTCACAGCCGTACTTAACAAACCCTATATGTCTATGACCAAAAGAAGCTTTACAACTTGTATTTTGAAATTCTGTTAAATATTAACTGTTAGACTTTTGATATTGATATTGCTCAGGGTGAAAAGAAGCCTTACAACCATGATGCTACCAAACGAATAGCCCTAACACTGACTTGAATGAAGTTGCAAACCGTCAGATTTCAGATGATGTGCAACACCTACAAGTGGCACATATTGTTTTTAAAATGTTTTCAACATTACCTTACAACTCATATTGCTTTTATTTCATTTATCTCATGCAATAGAATCTTTTTGGGGGTGAAATCCAAGTACTGTTAGCAGCATTTATCTAGTTCATTTAGATTTTACTGGATGACATTGCAAACCTTTTCTCTAGGTGGTGTTGGTGTATCATAACTTTGTGCTTAAGCAGGTATTGAAGACTGGATGCAGCTGGTGTTCTCGATTAGAACTCAGAGCAAATTCAACATTGGAATTGCCGGATAAAAAAAAAGAGTAGCCATCTTAGGACGATGTCAATCTTTGCTTTAGAGTGCATTTGTGATGCTGTGGTGGTTGTTTGCACAAGAAAGCCTTGGTTCATCGAGTTTCAGGAATTGACGTGTGCTTTGCTTGACTTTCAAGAGTACTGGTAATAATGAGGGGCACTCTCTTTTCATTTCGTCACTGTCTTATTCCCATCAGTTGTATGTATCAGTTGGACATCTGGTCTTGTGTTGATTATCCTGTCTACTCTTTGGCCATACAATCCTTTTGCTTCGTCATATGCTTATCCAATAAACGTGTCATAGGGCTCCTATGACAATGAAACTACAAGAATGACATCTCTGTGCCACTACCCGGCTCAAAGTTCATTGAGCCATTTTACTGCCGCTCTTCTTGCCTGTGAACCTGTGATCTTCCAACATTTTATGCCACGATTTATCTTGTTCTGACAAAATTATCAATTCTGGCAAGTAGTCGTGCATGGGCGAGCAAACTTGATCAACCCATTATAACTATATATATTGTTTGATGCCTGCATCTGCAACTGCAAGTTATATTTGTTTATTAGCAAGTTTTGTTTAACTTGATCGAGTCAGGATAAGTGACTGAGCCAAAGCAAAACAATTGAAGCGAATCAATGAATCGAACAACCACGAGAAAAAAAAACCCGTCCTGGCCCGACCCGGCCCGTCATAGACTGGGTCGGTCTTTTTGTTCGGGCCTTGTAGGTCCGCGATTTCAGGTCATTTTCTAAGCAAAAACAAAACATTTCTAAGGAAAGTAGGCAACCAATCATCGCATCGCACCGCACTGTAGTCGAACCTGTCCGTCCGGCGCATAGTTAGGTCGCGACCAGCGACGCGAGCCGAGGTGAAGCGGCGATCGGAGCGAGGCAAGGTTGTCGGAGATGTCGCAGAAGAGGCAACCGGAGGAGAACGAGGGCCCGCGGGCCTGCGGCGGCGGCCCGGTCGAGTTGGGCGGGAGCTCGTCCCCGTCCCACCGCCGCGGGGAGCCCAAGCGCCAGAGGGTCCCCGCCCTCCGCGAGTATGCCTCCCTCCCCTCTCTCACGCTCACTATCGAAGCCCCCTAGTTTGGCATGTGTATGCATCAGACCTTGATTCGTTGACATCGGTGGCTTGGCTTCCCGCAGGGTGATCACAGAGGTGATGCGGAAGAGCAACATCGAGAAGTTCTTGCTGGCGATCGAGCCCCTCATCCGAAAAGGGGTGAGCCAGCCTATGATGTGCCCCCTGTTTTCGCCCCCGTTTCTCGATCCCGTATCACGAAAAATTCATAGGATGTGATAATTTGATATGATGCCGCGTTTAATCTGTATCCC
The DNA here is from genome assembly GCA_036346255.1 of Ampelocalamus luodianensis. Classification (NCBI taxonomy): domain Eukaryota; kingdom Viridiplantae; phylum Streptophyta; class Magnoliopsida; order Poales; family Poaceae; genus Ampelocalamus; species Ampelocalamus luodianensis. Next base: position 91,395,462 of record CM070622.1, on the reverse strand, counting down.
CTTTCATTCCATTGGGCTTAGGGTTTAGTACCGTGATTTCCAAATCAACCGTAAGTTATATTGATGATAAATAGCATTGTCACAGATCCCTTCTGTATCCGCCGTAGCTGCATATTGCTTAGATCGGTTTTGAGGGTATAGGAATTAGGAACCCCACAAACTCACAAATTTTGACTATGAGATTTATGACCTTGTAGGTTTTAATTTAGGCAAAGTGAGTTCTTCTTGAATAGTTCCCAATCACACTTTTAAGAAGCCAGACTTTCATCTGTATTGAATTAGTTGTTGTGTATATTTGTTCTAATATTTGTATTCGGAACCATTCCAACCCTGGAAGATAAAGCTTTCATTCCCAAACTCCCTTCTGTGTTCAATCATTCCTATTCGGGAGGTAATATTTTCAGTCATAGCTGCTGTGTGCATCCTAAAGTTTACCCTAGCCAGGTCTGTCTTCAACCATGTGTTATTTTTAGCTATCCAGTTATGCCCTTGATGTTTAATTTAATTCTAATGTCTAGGTAAAAGAAGGTTTAGTCAATCTTACCGGTTTAGAACCGGTAAAATCGGTTGAGAAGAAGAGGAAGGCCAGCGCAACGGACTTTGCTTCGATGCGTTACAAGGTTAAACTCAAAAAATCGACCAGGTATATATTAAATGAAGAGGTCGTATATATACATACCTTGGATATTTTCGATGTATTAAAACCTTGATCTTCTTTACCTTCTTTTTTCGTAGATCTTCTAGTGTTCCCGTCGTTTTCGACCAGAATGCCCCTCAGGAAAAGGTTCCTGGGGAAGAGGTTGTCTTGGAGGTTTCAGAGCAGGATATCCCTTTAGAAAAGACTGGAGAAGACAGAGTGGCTACAGAAGCCCTCGAGCATGTTACAGCTCCGACATCTGCTCAAGATCCTCTAATAATCCTTACTCCTTCTCCAGAAGTAGTCATCTCCGGAGATCCTCAACAGGTTCCACCTCCTCCTGGAAATACTTCTCAGGTTAACAAATTTTCTTTTTCCCCCCGATTTATCGAGGATAAAGAACTTGACGAGGCCTGGGGAAAGATATCGGACCGTCAAACCGAGATAGATCCAGATATGATTTTTGCCGAATATAACGACATGGCAATTCGGGTAAGCGTTCTACGACCATCCTTACAACTCTTTTCTTTGAAGTTTCTTTGAAAACTTACCAAAGAAAGAGATTTTATTTTTGTAGCACATGGTCGAAAAATATGCTGTGGTCGGAGGACTGACCCAGCGAATAAAATCTTTGGAGCAAAAGCACTCCGATCTGAAAAGTGAGAACATTTCTCTTTTCAGTTTTGCTAGTTTTAAGTTGCCTGAAATTTTCTTAAGTTTAAGTCACTTGTTGTGACCATTAGATTTGTGTAGAGATCAGTGTGTTATATGATTGGATATTGATCCAATGGATGTCATATGATTGGATATTGATCTAATGGTCACAACAAGTGACTTAAACTTAAAAAAATTTCAGGTAACTTATGAATAGATAGTCCCTTCTTTTTTAGCTTGACCTCCTAAATTTTATCATCTTATTTCTCTTTTATAACTTAATCTTCCTTTTCTATCATATTTGATAGATTTAGAGAAAATTAAAGAAGAGGTCGTGGCTAAGGAAGCCATGATAACAAAACTTAGGAAAGAAAATCAAAGTAAAGATCGGTCGATCGAGCATGCGATGACCAGACAAAATGAGGTTTTCGACTCTTGTGAGAAGAAAATCAAAGGTAACTGGTCGTAGACTTAACTAGTACTCCATGACTCCTATTTTAAAGAGTATGTTAACTTCTTTTTATCCACTCGTGCAGAAAAAATCCAAGCACTTGAACGAGCGGAGAAGACCCTCGAGTTTGAGCGTGACCAAAAGACAGCCCTTGTATTTGGCCTTGATGAAAAAATCTTGACTCTTAACAAAATGATCTTTGATATGGGATCAGGATCAAGCTTGCCTACCTTAGGAGATCCAGCGGAAAAGATGAACTATTTTGGCCAACTTCTGGAAGATCTCAAAGGCCTGCTCAAAACTATGAGGGAAAACCATATCCAGACAATGAAGGAAGCTATTGCCAATGGAGTTAGTGTTGCTTTAGCAAAACTGAAGGCTTCCGACCCCTTTGTTAGTCTTAGAGCTGTTGAAGAAGACTTCGACTGCTCCGAAAATGAAGCAACAAAACTTCTCGAGGAAGTAAGACCTCTCGGAGAGAAAGTTGCTGAGGAAATGGAAGTCGGATCTCCATCACGCAATGACGATCAGTGGTCCCAACAAGTAAATGGATGTAATATTTAGACTGTGTAAAATGAAACTTACCTTTTATCATCAATGAAGTTCTTGTTTTGTTTTATTGATGTTATTAAATACTCTTGTATCTTTTAGCCCCCGACTGCTTGTTTTAGTAGATGAACTTTACAAAAGAAGCAGTAGACTAAGAAACTGAGTAATAACAATGACCATGGTATAAGTGCTGATAATGTTTGTAACAAAGATCTAATGAACACTAGGAAATCATGTGGTCGGAACCGGCTGATGATTTCGACTAGTTTAGATCTTGTCCATTATCGAATCACTGTGAGAAACCACATATAGTCGGAAGACATAACAAAACTGGTTTTGATGATAAGAAGATATGCAAAAAAATGTATGCAAAAAAAAGGAAAAGATAAGTACATTTGTTTATAAATTATTCGAATCTAGTCGTAACGAATCCTAAGAATTGAAGATTTGTAAAATATCTCGCGAAACGTGTTCATGCTCAAATCCGACTGGCAGCAAGGATCGTAAGAAAAGGATCGTCACTAGGAAACTCCTTCCAGTGGGCAGGACCACGTGCAGAGAGGAGAGACTTCGACCAGGAGGCTTTCCGTGTCCCGACCAGTAGCCAAACTCGAGTAGAACAGAATGTTAAAATAAAATAACAGTCATCAAATCGAGAAATAACGAAAATCATATAAATTGTCTGAGTTGGTACTCCTTATAATCGTATGTTTCTTTAAGAAAAGAGTATTTGGTTGTGCGTGTGTAGCATCGAAGCAATGATCACGACTAAAACCGGTGTGGTATGTGACATTTAAGTCAGCACCCATGAGTAATGGAGATCCCTTCAAAAGGAATATCGGAGAGAATGAGTGTCTTCTCCGACCAACAAGTAATAATAAAGGCATATGACCAGATGCGACGAATAATAAGTATAAACAACCATACTTATCGTTGAAAAAAGGAAATGCATCTTTATTGAAATACGAAATGAAATAAATACAGTAAATTATACAAAGAACTTACGCAATTGATCAATATTCCAAGAATTAGACAAAATTTGCCCATCCAACATAGCTAATCGTACCGATCCTGGTCGGGTAACTTCGATCACAGTGTATGGACCTTCCCATTTGGGTGAAAGTTTGTTGCGACCCGCTTGGTTCTGAATTTTTCTAAGAACTAGATCACCTATAGCTAGGCTGCGAGGTTGCACCTTACGACTGTGGTACCGACGCATGGCTTGCTGGTAGATTGCTGATTGTAGCAAAACTTGATTTCGTCGTTCTTCAAGGAAATTGATGTCGTCGATTCGTCGTTCACACTGATCACTTTCAGAAAAGCAATCAGTTCGAGCAGAACCAATTTTGAGTTCTGGAGGAAGTATGGCTTCAGCCTCATAAACCATAAAGAATGGTGTTTCACCGGTCGCACGACTAGTTGTGGTACGAACGGCCCATAATACAGAAGGAAGTTCTTGAACCCAAGCCCCTGACCGTTGAAGTAACTGATCGAAAACTCGTCGTTTGATTCCTTGCATTATGATACCATTGGCTCGCTCAACTGCTCCATTGCTCTGCGGATGAGCAACAGAAGCGAAATGTATCTTGATACCTAGGTCTTCGCTGCAATTCACGAAAATTGCCGCCGAGCGGGTACCGTTATCAGTGATTATACGACTGGGTACACCAAATCGTGTGATCACGCTTTTTGTGAGAAACATCTTGGCGGCTTTAGTTTTAATTTTTACAACCGGCTCGGCTTCGATTCATTTGGTAAACGTGTCAATCATGACGAAGAGGAACTCAAAGCCCCCGGGTGCTTTTGGGAAAGGTCTCAGAATGTCTAGTCCTCAGGTTGCAAAAGGCCAAGAAAAATGAATTGTTTGCAAAGCTTGAGATGGCTGATGTACTTGTCGGCTATGAAACTGACATTTTACGCACTTCGTCACGAGCTCTTTTGCATCATGAAGGGCAGTTGGCCAGTAGTATCCTTGCCTAAAGGTTTTACCAACCAACGTTAGAGGAATGATGAGCTCCACGACTCTCCATGAATTTTGGTTAGCAATTTAATGCCATCCGAGTGAGATATGCATCTCATCAACACTCCGTGAGATCCTCGTTTGTACAAGGTACGTTCAATGAGAGTGTATGATTTGGCTTTTCGTGCTATACGATCGGCCTCTACATCATCTTCTGCAATTAGGTCATGCTGAAGATAATTGTAGATCGATGTCATCCAATCTCTACCGTGATCGTGATGGCGCCAACCATCATCGACACATGGAGCATCCATGTTTGCGTAATCAAGGTGTGCAACCTCCTTACGAACATCTATGTCCTCGGAAGGCTCGACTACCGAGGTGAATCGAGTTTCTCGAGAAAACTCCGCGGACGGATGTCCTTGTAGAAGCCATCCGCCAATTGGTCCGCAGAAAGTTTTCCTTTTAGGAATGTGTTGGATCCAAAACCGAAGAAATGCTTTTCAAGTTTCGTATACGCGGATATGATGACATCTTGGTACTAGAGCATTGATACTCTTTTCATACTTGATTCGCTACTAGTTGAGAATCGTCTTTTACTAGCAATCTGCGAATCCCGAGCGAACGAGTTGCTCGAAGTCCTGCCAGCAAACCTTCGTATTCTGCCACATTGTTAGTAGCAGAAAAGTTTAACTGAATGACGCACTTTATTTGTTCGCCAGTAGGGGAAATTAAGACGACCCCAGCCCCCGAGCCGTGTAGCATCAAGGAACCATCGAAGTACATTGTCCACTCATCGTGGTGTTCGTATTCGGGCCCTTGGGTGGGTTCAGGGTTTGTCCATTCGGCAATGAACTCTGCTATTGCCCAGGACTTGATTCTTTGCTCGTGGGATGAAATGGAGGTCGAACGCCCCAAGCTCAACCGCCCATTTTGCTATTCGTCCTGACGACTCCCTGTTTCCTAGGACTTGACCAAGAGGATATTCAGTGGGTACGACCACTTTGTGGACCTGAAAATAATGCCTTAATTTTCTTGAAACCATAAGGAGACCATAAAGCAACTTTTGTATCTGCGAATACCTTTCTTTTGATCCATGCAAGACTTCGCTTACATAATATATCGGTCGTTGAACATGGTCTCGTTCTACGACCAGTACACTACTAACCGTTTTTTGTGTTGCAGCCACGTAAATTAGCAATGTCTCTCCCAATCTCGGAGAGACTAAGATTGGGGGACTCGTAAGGTACCGTTTTAGTTCTTCGAAGGCGCTGCTTGCCTCTTTAGTCCATTCGAAACTTCCATGTTTTCGGAGAAGCTTAAAGAAAGGTAGTCCTTTTTCGCCTAACTGTGCTATGAAACGACTTAGTGCTGCCATACAACCGGTTAGTTTCTGAACTTCCTTCTTTGTGGTCGGAGCGCGCATCTGATCGATAGCGACGATTTTCGCTGGGTTTGCTTCGATTCCCCTAGCCGAAACTAGGAATCCGAGAAGCTTTCCCGACGAAACTCCGAACACACATTTATCTGGATTTAACTTAAGGTTATGACGTCTTAAGTTATTGAAAGTCTCCTGTAGATCTAGGATATGATCGCCGGCGTTGATGCTCTTTACGATCAGATCATCGACGTAGGCTTTAAGATTCCGACCTATCTGTGGACTAAAGGTCTTTTGCATCAACCTTTGTAATGTTGCATCTGCATTTTTGAGACGAAATGACATCTTTACATAACAGTAAGTACCATATGGAGTGATGAAGGAAGTTTTCTCTTCATTTTCTTTACTCATATTAATCTGGTGGTACCCTGAGTAAGCATCTAAAAAACTTAATAACTCACACCCGAAAGTAGAGTCTACAAGTTGATCGATGCGAGGAAGGGGAAAGCCATCCTTCGGACAAGCTTTATTAAGATCTGTAAAGTCAATACACATTCGTCATTTTCCATTGGCTTTTCTGACCATTACAGGATTGACGAGCCACTCTGGGTGGTCAACCTCACGAATAAACCCAACTTTGAGAAGCTTGTCAATCTCCGTCTGGATTGTTTCTTTCCGATCATATGCGAAACGCCTTAGCTCCTGTTTGACCGGTTTTTTGTTAGGCTGCAAAGCTAGCTTATGCTCGATCACCTTCCTGTGGACTCCGAGCATATCGGACGCCTGCTAGGCGAATACGTCCTGGTTAGCTCGGAGGAAGGAGACGAACAACTCTTCCTATTTAGGGTTGAGTCCTGCTCCGACCAGTATCTTGGCACCCTCTGGAGAAGTGTTTTCGTCGAGTTGTGCCTCCTTTATCTGGTCGGAAGGCTTTGGTGTCATCTTTGGTCTCGAGTGTTTGACCTGCATGTTAATGGTGTTAGTTCCCCTGGTCGGAAGTTCATTGACCAGTTCTAAACATTTTCGATCGCATACGTAGGCTATTTTCTGATCGCCTCAGACCGTGATTACACCCTTTGGTCTCGGCATTTTCAAACTCTGATAACCGTAATGCGTGACAACCAAGGATTGCATTATATGCGGTTTCGAAATTCACCACATCAAATGAAATTTTTTCTGTCCGGAAGTTGCCGGGTTTTCCAAACGTAACCAGTAGGGACAAGTGCCCTATTAGCTTGGCGGTAGATCCAGGAACTATGCCATGGAAGGCATATTTCACAGGTTTTACGTTGGATTTGGGAATCTGCAAATAAAATATTTAGAGAACTACCCCCATCTATCAAGACCCGATTAACCTTGCATTTATTAATAGTAGGCTCAACGACAATTGGAAACCTACCTGGTCGAGTCGAAGAAATAAGGCAATCTTCTTTGCTGAAGGAGATTATTGTCTCCGACCACCTTGGAGGTTTAACAGCGATCGAAGGTTCGGTAAGGTTGACTTCTTGCTCCATGACTTTCAGGTGACGTCTGGACTCGTACGAAGAGGATCCACCGAAGATCACATCGACAGTGTGCTGAGGCTCTTGGTACTCTATTTCTTCGTCACCATCTTTGTCCTTCTTGGAGCTTGTTTCCCCAAGCTCTTGTATCAACGGGAGTGGACCTTTACCTGCATAATAATCTTTCAGCTTCTTTTGCCAAGCACGACAATTGCACAAGTCGTGTCCTGCTTGCTGGTGGAGAGGACACCACTTTTTATTTTTCTTATAATCATTGGTCGGGGCCTTAGCCTTGCCATGACCAGAATAATCCTTTCTTCCTTTGGTAAATTTGTCAGGAACAACAAGAACCTCCTTGTCATTGGTTCTGCCATGCTTCTTTTTCTTGAGAGTCTTCTTTTGCTTCTTTTCTGTCCTATGTAAGCCAGGTTGGGGAATTTTATCTTTTCGATCAATGGCCTCGTTCCACTCGATCACTTCACTGGCCGTCGCGTACTTGTCAGCCATGTCGAAGAGCTCGATGGTTGTTCGTGGGGGATGTATATCTAAATCTTCCGTAAACCGTCGATTTCTTAATCCCGCTTTGAAGGCTTGGATAACAGAAGATTCCGCAACCTCCGGTATTGAGTTACGAACCTGGCTAAAACTTTTGATGTACTGCCGGAGAGTCTCATTAGATTTTTGCCGTATTCTATGAAGATCGTCTTCCTTTCCAGAGCGATCATACGTACCCTGGAAATTTGCAATCAAAATGTCGCAGAGTTGCTCCCAAGTATACACGGACCCGACCGGAAGGTTTAGCAACCACGATCGGGCTGATTCTTCTAATAATGTAGGAAGATAATTTGCCATTACATTTTCATCACCACCAGCGGCTCTAATAGCGGTGGTATATATCTGGAGAAATTCCAAAGGGTTTTGGGTCCCATTGAATTTATCCAGATTGGCCGGTCGGAACCTATGTGGCCAACGCACAGCCTGGAGCCCTGCTGAGAAGGCTCGACAGCCTGTGATAGTTTCGTGGCGTCTTCTTTGAAAAGGTGCCGGATTATAATCGGTTGGAGACCGATTTCTAGAACCAGATTGTCAGTGCTCCAGTGTCCCGATTCGGTCGTGGACGTTACTAGAACGCCTCCGACCGCTTGCCTGGTTTAGGTGATGTTGAAGATCATCAGGTCCAAGCGATTGTTCCTCTCGACGAAGTGAGGGTGAGGATTTCTGGAACAGTCTCCTCCCCTCATGACTTGTTGGTTGGAATCGTCGAGGTGGTCGTAATGTCAACTGATCCTCAACACGACCATGTAGGCGCCTGCTTCGGGAAGAATGCTGAGACGAAGTCATGGTCTGATTTTGCGGGTGCCTTCGTTCCCGATATGCTTCTGTGCGCTGCATTGTCTGTTGGATAATCTCTGATACTTGACCTACAAGTTGGGCAAAACCTGGAGTCTCTGCCAAAGCAGGGTCAGAAGTATTTAATATATCTCTAACTCGCTGCAGGTTTTGTATTGTTACCGAAGGTCTCGAAGGATTTCTGCCAGAAGAAGGTGTCAGATGGCTTGAATCACCCGATCTCATAGTCGGTCTTGCCTGGTCCTTACATTGGTTGGGGCAGGATCAGGCGAATTAACTGATAGACGTCCACCAGTTCCGTTACCTCTGTCATTTGGTGCTTGACCCATCTCCATTATTACGTGGTGGCGAGGCAACATTTGGAGGACCGTACACGACATTTTGATTTGTATCTCCAATCGCATTGACCTCGTGCTTCCAGCAGTGATCCTCCGATGAGCTTCCGTCGTAATCGATGGAGAGCCTTTCAGAGTTTCTGCGAGAAGTTTCCACGACGGAGAGCAGTCGGTGATCAGCACTTCCTGAGGTTTTCGGAAGGGTCTCAACCTGATCCGACGAATTGCCGATCGAATGCTGAGTCTTAACATCCCCACTTGGTTTATGACCAATGGAGGTTTCATTGATACCGTCACCAGGTGTCGGTTGACTCCTAGAATTGCTAGAAGCCGTCGGTGAGTACCTATCAACCATGATCGCATCAAAGGTATATTGAACCTCGAGTTGCGGTGTTGAATTTCCGTCACCTTTTTTGCCGGTCGAAAAGTCCGGGCTTGCTGAGGCTTTAGGGTGTTCTGAACTGGTCGGAAGCACTTCCTCTGAAACCGCCACTGATCGTAGCGGTGTATTCTCATCCATCCGGTCGACTTCGCCGATTTCTGCGATGGGCGAACCGGCGGAGGAGGATGATGAAGAGATTCTGTTTTCCTCTATGGCGCGCATACATGCGTCCATGTCGAGGTTGGCGTAGTCCGCCAGGTCGAACCAGCTTTCTTCATCCCAACTTCCCGCCATAACTGCATTAGCGATCACAAACGGGGAATGGACAAAGATTTGATAAGCAGAGTAATTCTTCCAAGATTCCACGCCGCGCTCCCCACGGACGGCGCCAGCTGTCGACGATCAAGACGTCGATCTTACAAAAAGAAAAGGAGAAAGTGACGTGGGAAATCTAGGGTAATAATGGGACTGCTCTTTTATTAATATAAACTGGGTTTTACAGGGTATGCCCTCTGACTAGTTGATAAACTACTCCTGTATGCACTGAGAACACTGCTTATTCCTTTACAATGTCAGACTTATAATACGAATCTAAGACTTGTGCTTTAGTCTGATGGCTCTATCTTTTTTCTCTCCTCGCTCCGTCCATACTCCATCTTTAAATAGCCCTTGAGGAGGTGACAGTTACTTTTTGGAGAAGACGTCTGATGTGAAACGTCGCGACTGGTCGGAGTCAAGTGACGGTTTATAAAGAGTCAACCGTTCGGTGGTTATATGTCTATGAGACATATAACCGCATGGTGGTTGTTCGTCAGTGCTTCTGGATAAGAAATATCGTATGGTATGAAACATGCACGTGTTCCATTCATCATACGGTAGAGAATATACCTGAACCAGTTTCAAGTATCAGTTCATCCAATTTCATGAGGGAAGCTGTGAGTTTCTCAAGCTCTCAGTCTCAAGTTCACTCCAAATTTCATTCTTTGAAGGTGATTCGATCTTATTTCTGTAACATGTTAGGATACTGTCAGTAATTAGGACGTTTTACAGTGCGTGGACTGCTTTATCAGAACAAAATTTAGAGTTCATGCGTGATGCTTTTGCTGAATAATTCGCAATTTCTGATCATACAGACTGCTTTATCAGAACAAAATTTAGAGTTCATGCGTGATGCTTTTGCTGAATAATTCACAATTTCTGATCATATAGCACTTTGTATTTAATTAGTTTTTCTTCTACTTGAATAAGTAATAGGCAAGTCTGAAGTCTAGACTATTAACTATTAAGTGTTAGATGATCAAACTTGTGCAACCCTTCTTTGGAAAAAGAAGTGTTTCTTTACTTATGTTGTTGGGAGCATAAAGCAACTTGGTTTTATGTTCTGAAATATGGCATGCAATTGTCATGGCCTTTTACCCTGTTGGACGACCTGGTTGTCATGGCCTGTTCCCCTGTTGGAAACTCAAAAATCAAAGAGACTGAAGGTAAAAATGTTACATGTTGATTCTCTGTTAAATGCAGGCGAAGAGACAGATGCGTGTGAAATCTTCTTAATCTAGCAGAGCAGATGTGTGATGATGCAGCGAGCCTTGGGAAAACAAGACACATTTGAAATGTTCATGTATTGCAAAATGTAACATAGTTTTTTGAAGTATTAGGACAATGAAATTGCCATCTTTGCCCCATCATTGATCTTCTAGTCCGAAACTCAGTTGACTCTGATGGCCTCATATTTTTATCCTTCTTGAGACAGGAATTTGGTTCTCTGACAGCTTTGGCACCAGAGGGCAATTTAGTCTGTTTATCAAGCATGTATACCTGCAAGTGGAATCTTGACAGTGTTTTCACAAGTTTCTCTAGTCAATTTAAGCTGCTTGTATTCTCAAAAAGGAAAATGCTTCTTGTACAGACATTTGGTTTTGTAATGTTTTTGCTTCAAACACTCGATCCAGCGAAGAACATCTCATGAGTGAAACTGATGGATATAGATTTGCTTTATTAAATGTGTTTAACTAACGGTCCGTTATTACATAAATTTTTGGGTTGTCTCACATTCTGAGCTGCAAGATTTATCAAGCAGCACTCCTAACTATCCTGGTCAATTAAATTTTCCTTTATAAATCTGACAGTGTTCTATGATAGTATGCAGATATGCCGCTTGAACGTATGGATCTCCCAAGCATGCATACAATCTTTGCTGGTCCAAGCACCTAGAGGCTAGAGCTAATTAATCACATTCTGTATAGAGTAAACAATCACACCAGGTAGTACATATTTTTTTGGGATCAATCCATGCGAAATATTGTGTTAATTGCGGTAGTCGTTGTTAATTACGTTAATTATCATTAATTTCGGTACTCATCGTTAATTGTAGTTAATTGCAGTAATTGGAGCGTTAATTGTTGTCAATTGCGATAGTTTGTCCTTAATTATCAGCAATTGTCGTTACTTCTCGTTAAATGCCGTCAATTGTGTTAATTGGAATGTTAGTTGTCGTTAAATGTTGTTAATTGCCTTCAATTACCGTAAATTGCGTTAATTGCCGTCAATTACGTTAATTGCCATTAAATGGCATCAAACAAGTTATTATTTGCTTCAGGAGCATTTCAGATATTTCTTATGTCAGAAGCTTCAGCCAGTCTACTTAATGCCAGACAAACAAACACTAAACTTCTTCAATCCGGCCGTTCAGCTCTGCAACCTAGCCGAAAGCCATTTTTCAAAAAAGTCGCAGCTATGCCTAACAAGCCCTATGTCTTTAACCAAAAGAAGCTTTACAAGGCAGCCTATGCTCCGCACCAGTGATGTATGTGAGTTGGCTTCCCCCATGTACCATTTCGTTTTGTTTCCTGATGTTGGACAGGCCTAATTCAAGTAGTAGCGCCGCATTCAAGTAGCTTGTATTTTGAAATTCTGTTAAATAGTAACTGTTAGACCTTTGATATTGATATTGCTCAGGGTGAAAAGAAGTCTTACAACCATGATGCTACCAAACGAATAGCCTAACACTGACTTGAATGAAGTTGCAAACCGTCAGATTTCAGATGATGTGCAACCCCTACAAGTGGCACATATTGTTTTTAAAATGTTTTCAACATTACCTTACAATTCATATTGCTTTTATTTCATTTATCTCATGCAATAGAATCTTTTTGGGGGGGGGGGGGGGTGAAATCCAAGTACTGTTAGCAGCATTTATCTAGTTCATTTAGATTTTACTGGATGACATTGCAAACCTTTTCTCTAGGTGGTTTTTATTGTATCATAACTTTGTGCTTAAGCAGGTATTGAAGACTGGATGCAGCTGGTGTTCTCGATTTGAAGTCAGAGCAAATCCGACATTGGAATTGCCGGATAAAAAAAACGAGTAGCCATCTTAGGACGATGTCAAAGAGTAGCCATCTTAGGACGACGATGTCAATCTTTCTTTTAGAATGCATTTGTGATGCTGTGGTGGTTGTTTGCACAAGAAAGCCTTGGTTCATCGAGTTTCAGGAATTGACGTGTGCTTTGCTTGACTTTCAAGAGTACTGGTAATCATGAGGGGCACTCTCTTTTCATTTCGTCACTGTCTTATTCCCATCAGTTGTATGTATCAGTTGGTCATCTGGTCTTGTGTTGATTATCCTGTCTACTCTTTGGCCATACAATCCTTTTGCTTCGTCATATGCTTATCCAATAAACGTGTCATAGGGCTCCTATGACAATGGAAACTACAAGAATGACTTCTCTGTGCCACTACCCGGCTCAAAGTTCATTGAGCCATTTTACTGCCGCTCTTCTTGCCTGTGAACCTGTGATCTTCCAACATTTTAAGCCACGATTTATCTTGTTCTGACAAAATTATTAGTCGTGCATGGGCGAGCAAACTTGATCAACCCATTATAACTATATATATTGTTTGATGCCTGCATCTGCAACTGCAAGTTATATTTGTTTATTTATTTATTAGCAAGTTTTGTTTAACTTGATCGAGTCGGGATAAGTGGCTGAGCCAAAGCAAAACAATTGAAGCGAATCAATGAATCGAACAACTACAAAAAAAAAAAAACGCGGCCTGGCTCGACCCGGCCTGCCATGTACTGGGTCGGTCTTTTTGTTCGGGCCTTGTAGGTCCGCGATTTCAGGTCATTTTCTAAGCAAAAATAAAACATTTTTCTAAGGAAAGTAGGCAACCAATCATCGCATCGCACTGTAGCCGAACCTGTCCGTCCGGCGCATAGTTAGGTCGCGACCAGCGACGCGAGCCGAGGTGAAGCGGCGATCGGAGCGAGGCAAGGCTGTCGGAGATGTCGCAGAAGAGGCAGCCGGAGGAGAACGAGGGCCCGCGGGCCTGCGGCGGCGGCCCGGTCGAGTCGGGCGGGAGCTCGTCCCCGTCCCACCGCCGCGGGGAGCCCAAGCGCCAGAGGGTCCCCGCCCTCCGCGAGTATGCCTCCCTCCCCTCTCTCACGCTCACTATCGAAGCCCCCTAGTTTGGCATGTGTATGCATCAGTCCTTGATTCGTTGACATCGGTGGCTTGGCTTCCCGCAGGGTGATCACAGAGGTGATGCGGAAGAGCAACATCGAGAAGTTCTTGCTGGCGATCGAGCCCCTCATCCGAAGAGTGGTGAGCCAGCCTATGATGTGCCCCCTGTTTTCGCCCCCGTTTCTCGATCCCGTATCACGAAAAATTCATAGGATGTGATAATTTGATATGATGCCCCGTTTAATCTGTATCCCCTTTCATTCCATTGGGCTTAGGGTTTAGTACCGTGATTTCCAAATCAACCGTAAGTTATATTGATGATAAATAGTACTGTCACAGATCCCTTTGTATCCGCCGCAGCTGCATATTGCTTAGATCGGTTTTGAGGGTATAGGAATTAGGAACCCCACAAACTCACAAATTTTGACTATGAGATTTATGACCTTGTAGGTTTTAATTTAGGCAAAGTGAGTTCTTCTTGAATAGTTCCCAATCACACTTTTAAGAAGCCAGACTTTCATCTGTATTGAATTAGTTGTTACACAATATTTGTTCTAATATCTGTATTCGGAACCATTCCAACCCTGGAAGATAAAGCTGTCATTCCCAAACTCCCTTTTGTGTTCAATCATTCCTATTCGGGAGGTAATATTTTCAGTCAAAGCTGCTGTGTGCATCCTAAAGTTTACCCTAGCCAGGTCTGTCTTCAACCATGTGTTCTTTTTAGCTATCCAGTTATGCCCTTGATGTTTAATTTAATTCTAATGTCTAGGTAAAAGAAGAAATTGAGTCGGCGTTTGCTAATCATGTCACTACGATGACAAGGTATGGCATTGTAACACTACTTTGATAACTAACATGATAAGTATTGGCCACTGTGTAGGTTCTTAAACAGCTTTCTCTAACAACTTGATTTCTTATTTTTCATTAGAAGTGTCATGGACAGTTTTCCATCTACATCAAAAAATTTGCAGCTGCAGTTCATGACTAAGCTTTCTCTTCCAATTTTCACTGGCTCCAAGATTGAAGGAGAGGGCTCCTTAACTATAACTATTTCTCTAGTTGATGCTTTGACCAGAGAAGTTGTAGCATTAGGCAAGGAGTCCCAGATGAAGGTTGAAATAGTAGTTCTAGAGGGGGATTTTGAAGGTGGAGAAGGTGATGACTGGACAGTTCAGGAGTTTAACAATAACATCGTTAGAGAAAGAGAAGGTAAACGGCCCTTGCTTTCTGGAGACGTGTTTGTTGGCCTGTTAAAAGGAATTGGTACAGTGGGGGAGCTATCATTCACAGATAACTCCAGCTGGACACGCAGCCGAAAGTTCAGGCTAGGTGCAAGAACTGAGGATGGTTGTTTTAATGGTGTAAGAGTACAGGAAGCAAAAACTGAATCATTTGTGGTAAAGGATCATCGTGGAGAATGTGAGTTTATGCATTGGATTTCAATCATTCTTTTAATTTCTTGCTCTCCTGCCTCCTGGACTTGTGCTAGGTTTCCTATCAATTTGGCAGAGTGTCCTTTAATTTGACAATTGCACATATAAATATAAAGATGTGAATTCCTCATTGCGTTCTAGACTAGATTTTGTAGATCACACTATTTTACGGAAATCACCGAATACATAGTATCAGTATGTTTTCTTAACGGAAGGATTAATTTACTACTATTGTTAAATGATTGCCCTGTGTCATTTCTTCATTGTCTCAAATGTTACCAAGATGACCAAATTTCAATTCCTCATTTGGCATGTTTTCTTCTCCCAGTGTACAAGAAGCATCACCCACCAGTTCTTGAAGATGAGGTTTGGCGCCTGGAGAAGATTGGCAAGGAGGGAGTTTTCCATAAGCGTTTGAATAGGGAGAAGATTGGTACTGTCAAAGATTTTCTCACCTTACTACATCTTGATGCTCCTAGGCTTCGAAAGGTACTATGCTCGTCTTTGCTTGTACTTATGCATTCCTTCCAAAGTTTACAGAATTTGTCCATGTTTGTATTTTGTATTCTTTCCAGGGTTTGCATAATTTGTCTATTGTTGTGGTTCATTCCGTCGAAAGATTACATATATGTTTACATCAAATGTGATTGTCAGCATTATTTTGTGATGTTGATAAATGAGAAATATGATACTGTGAAACTGCATATATGTAGAAGGTACAAATTCCTCATTTTGATTTAATCAACTGTTTTCTCTGTGGTAAACATGGTTGTCTATCTGATCTTCTGAGCTCTAAAAATTTTCCTTATGCAAAACAGATTGCACATTTTTACATTGTTACCTGTATTCTGCAAGGTGTAAATTGTTACATATGTATATAGTTTAGGGTGATCTTTGCATATTGCCGACCCTGTACATGTTATATTGGCCTTTGGCCCATTGTAATAGAGGTGTGTTCTCATTCAAACATGGTATCAGAGCTAGGTTAGGGTTTCCTGTGACCGTGCCACCGTCGTGCGCGCTGTCTCGCCTTGCGTGCGCCCGAAGCAGAGCAGGTGCTCTGTTTCTACTCTTCCACGCGTGGGACCCGAAGCAGACCAGGTGCTCTGTTTCTTCTCTTCCACGCGCTCCCGCGCTGCCCGAAGCCCTCCCGCTGCTGGAGACTCACCTCCGCTGGATCCGAGACCCCGCCGCCGGATACCCGCGCGCCCCACCCAAGCTCGACGTTGCGACGCCACTCGGGCCGCTGTCCTCGACGCCACTCGAGCTCGACGCCGCCGAGCTCGCGCCGTCGCGCCGCCGAGCCCTCCGGTCGCGCCTGCCCCCTCCGCCACCTCGAGCTCCTCCGGCCGTCGAGCTCACCTCCGACCGACCCAATGTCGCCGTCCCTCTGCTCTGTGTCCGGATGTGCCGACTCTGGGCCACCCATCTACTCTAGATGGCTTCCGCCGCCGGCTCATTCGCCATCCCGCTCCCCTCGATTCGTTTCGATGGGACGAACTTCCGGGAGCGGCTTGTTCACCTGAGGATTCACCTCAACAGCCAGCGCCTCTGGGGCCATCTCCCGGCGAGCACCCCTATCCGCCTCACCCTACGCCACCAGCTTTTCCTGCTGGTGCGGATCAGGTGGCTTAGAAGGTCACCAATGCTGCACTGGAGGAGGCTCTGGAGTTCTACCAGTTTGAGTTGCATGCCTACGAGAGATGGCAGGATGTCGAAGCTCGTGCTACCGCCATCCTGGTGGGTAGTATGCCTGTGGCCATCTCCATGGATGTAGCGAAGCTGCCGACGACTCAGCTTATGTCGGAGCGCCTTCGAGCTCACTACCAGCCGGCGACTCAGCTTATGTGAGAGCGCCAGTGAGCTCACTACTAGCCGACGAGTGATGCTATGTATCTCTCTGTCGTGCACCAGGCGCATTCTCTTCAGCAGCTCGATGCCACCGTGGATGACCTCTACCAGCAGATGTCTAAGGTGTGGCGTCAGCTTGACTCTCTGAAGCCATATGTCTGCCGGACCTGTCCCTGCCGTGTGCAGCTCCGCGCTCACCAGGCTCCTCCAGTGACACCACGCAGCAACTCCTCTCCTTGCTCCAACGCCTCGGTGTCGGCTCGTCCTCGGACTCCTTGGGTTATGTTCGTTTGGCTCTTGCTTCTCAGCAATCTTCCACGCCCCCGCCTCTTTCCTCGTCAGGTACCTTGTCTCCGTGGATCTTGGACTCTGGTGCTTCCATTCACATGACACCAGATTCTACCCACCTCACTTCTACTACTACAAAAGAGGTAATACTGGATGCCTCATCACAGATGGTTCCCCAGAAACCGTCAGTGTTGTAATTATCATAGGCGATTTTACAATCGTGACCGTCTATGTTACTAGCGATGTGTAGAACCGTCTGTGATACATCAAATATCACAGATGGTTTTTAATAAGAATCGTCTGTGATAATTCCCATCACAGATGGTTTTTAATAAGAATCGTCTGTGATAATTCCCATCACAGATGGTTTTTAATAAGAATCGTCTGTGATAATTCCCACAAGAACCGTCTGTGATTATTGCAGACTTCATAGACGGTTTTTAAATATAACCGTTTGTGATATGTTCAAGACGGAACCGTCTGTGATATGTTTACGCCTCTTCGGCTCCCACGCGATGCGTCTCTTCGTCTCGCGCACCGACGTTATGATGTGTCTCTTCGTCTCAATTTGTGATACGTTTTAAAATAACGATCATCCGCCACCGAAGATGAATCCCCACATAGCTCTACTCTCTTTCGCACCCTTCATCAATAACCGTCGCTATGGTATTGAAAACTCACAGATCGTCGCGCACCATGGTAAGCACGCGGAGTATGACGGCGAGGTGTGCGATCGCCGTCGCTCTTCCTCACGATGTCGTCGTCAACATCGTCGGCCTCGTGGCCGCGAGCTCTCCTCAGCCCATGGCTGACCTCTGCAGACTACGAGCCATGTACGTATTTATATGCCTACAAAAATACGTACTATTGTTTGTGGCGGCAACCAATCCATGCATGCATACATGTTACTGTTTTTTATATTATTTTTTAGAAAAACATGTCACTAATCTGACTGGCAACTACGCCCTTAATTTGGCCTTTTAATTCTCTTATGGAGTAATTATGACATCTTGAATTGTGTACGCATATTGGAATTGCAAGGCCATATACAAGGCGTCCAAGGAACGCGCCGTGGGGAGGCGTGTGGCGCTAGAGTGGGAGAAGGCGATGAAGTGGCTGAACAATGAGCGCTACCTCGCCATCGTCAACCACCAAGCTGGGGCTGGCAACCCGGAGGCCTGCTTCATCGTCGGCCTCATGCTCGTCTTCGCGCACCAGGACATGCAGCGCGGCCTCGCGTGCCTCGACTGGCCGGCGACGGCTGCAAGGCCGGGGCCTACGTGCTCGGTCTCTACACGGCCGGCGAGGCGCGCAACGTTGGGAAGCACTACATCAGTTAGGTCGAGGGCGAGCTGGCCGATGGCGGGTGCAAGACGGCTAAGAGGACCAACCGGGAGTGCAGGCGGTGCCAGAGGTTCGCTGCGGACGCGGTCTGGGAGGCGACGTGGAAGAAGATGGCCGGGCTGCAGGGCCGGGTGTTGGCGCCGGCGGAGGATGGCCACCGGTGCACGAGCATTGGCTGTGGCGTGACAGAAGGGTGGGGCGACTACGTCGTCTTCTGCAGCGGCGACTGTAGGATTAGATATGAGTATGCCAAGTTCTTTGCACATATGTTGAACTAATCGTCGTAAAATTAGCGCTTTTAGCAAATATCCAGATATAATTTCAGCCAACAGAGGATCATTTGTTTAATAGCATAAAAAGAATCACAATTTCAGCACATTAGCCTTGTGGCACACAGGATATCACAGTGCAAAGAGGTCACATATTTTAGCACTTAAGCCTTTCGGCAAACAAGATATCACAGTGCAAAGAGATCACAGAGGATCAACAAGATCACAAAACAACATGATCAAGTTCATTTCAGTCACAAAATGATCAAGATCACTGTGCCGCGAATACCAGAAGATCAGAGTTATCACAGACGGTTTTATCTACAAACCATCTGTGATACATCAGCTATCACAGACGGTTTTATCTACAAACCATCTGTGACACATCAGCTATCACAGACGGTTTCATCTACAAACTGTTTGTGACACACCAGTTATCACAGACGGTTTATGATAGTCAACTACCACAGACGGTTCTAGTTTAGAACCATTTGTGATGTCTAACCCTATTTATATTCAGACTCTAGGGTTTGCCCGCGCCCCCCACTCACACGATTTAGAGAAGAGTTTCTCTAACTCTCCCTCCTCCCCCGAGCCCATTGCCGCCGTCCTCGACGTCGCCGCCTCCTCTAGCCCCACGCGCCTCCTCCCCCGAGCCCGCCGCAGCCTCCTCCCAGGGCACGAGCCGTCACCTCCCAGAACTCGGTGCCCCTCCTCCCTCGAGCCCGATGCGCCTCCTCCCCGATCCCGCTGCCGCCTCCCTGAGCACGAGCCGCCGCCTCCCCGAACCCGGTGTCCCTACTCCCCCTAGCCCGACGCGCCTCCTCCCCGAGCTCGCCTTCTCCCCTCCCCCGAGCACGTGTCTCCTCCGGCAAGGTACCTTCGAAGTGTGTAATATGGACTCATTTGGCTGGCTGGTACACAAAACGAAAGAACGAACATATGCCATCCAGCCGATGCCTTTTTTCAGATATTGCAGAACGAATAAAATCCTTCGTGCAAACTACTTTGCACTCTTTTCAATTCATAATCATACATGTTGGGTTAATTGGAGCGGCTCCATGATTCCATTTTATCATATATGCATCTAGAATACAGTTCTTGAATTAAGTAGTACGCGCCAAGAAGGTGATTTATCGTATATGTTTTAGTTTTTTAGAGTACACATGTTTTTATTAATTGGAGTGTATATCCATACACAGAGAATCTTATGATAATATGTTCATGCGTGTCAGAACTTCTATTTCTTGTGAAGATGTCGTCCGCTCATTCTCCGTCATCGTCGCCTCATGCGTCTGATGCGCCGCCCTCTAGAAAAATCCAAGCGCGATAGAAGAGGAATATCGAAAAGGCCCGAGGGCCGATTTACCATCACAGACACTTATGATAATGGTAGGATGCTGCTGTGCATCCGAAGCGTGGTAGGGATACGTGTTGCTTGACTAGTCTACCGCGATGTTATTCTTGTAATTTCGGACATGAGAAGGCAAAATTTGCTATTCCATTCCAAAAGGACCAAAACAAGACCAAATGAGTCAAAAACTACTACAACATCTCTTCACCCGCCTCGCCATTTATTTCACCTTTGTCTGTGTAACTGTGTTCATATCGGTCAAGTTCTCCCTTGCGTCCCAGGGTCCTACCATTCCATTCCTAATCTCTTCTCTATTAATTCTCCAAGCAGTGGCTGCATTGGAGGTGGGAGCATGTAGAGTGTTTAATGTTGGTGCATTAATGATTAAGTGGATTGGAGGTGGGAGCCCGCATTAATCTTGGCTGTTCAATCAAGATCCAACGGTCAAGATTGACATTAGCACCTTAGCACCCAAATCATCATTAGCACTAGATATGTTTCCTTATATATATATATATATATATATATATGGTTTCAAAGGTACAAGCGATCACTGCTTGGAGATTTTATAGAGAAGAGATCAGGAATGTAATGGTAGGACATTGGGATGCAAGGGAGGAGAACTTGACCGGCATGAACATGGTTACACAGACAAAGGTGAAATGAATGATGAGAGGCAGGTGAAGAGGTGTTGTAGTACCTATTACAGACGGTTCTTTAAGACAAACTGTCTGTGATACATCATCTATCACAGACGGTTTCATCTACAAATTGTCTGTGACACATCAGCTATCACAGACGGTTCTGAGTTAATAACAAATGCAGGATAGTTCATCATCACGCGGTTGGCTCAAAACCGTCTATGATGATCTCATGTCATTACTGACCCATTAACTCAGACAACTCACGAAACCGTCTGTGATGACGTTTTTGAACCGTATGTGATGACCTTTTCTGCAGTAGTGTTCTATGAGTCCCACAGCTCTTCCTTCTACTGTTTAGACTGCAGATGGTACCTCTTTTCTTGTTGCAGGCCGAGGCACCCTTTCCACTTCTTTTTTTCATGTTCCTGCAATTTCTCATGTTCTTCAGCTTACTACGCAACTTATGTCGGCTAGTCAGATCACTGATTACGACTGTCGTGGTGTTCTTGAGTCTTGACTCTTGTTGTGTTCAAGACCGCCGCACGGGGACTCTGCTTGAATTGGCCCTCAACGTCGTGATTCGCAGTGTCTTTGGGAGCTTGACTGGCTAGATCTTCCTTCTGCTATCTCCAACAGCCAGTCAGTCACTACCACTGCCTCTTGTTTTGCCGTGTCCTCTACTACTTCTTAAGCTTAATGGCACCATCGTCTGGGTCATCTCTGCGGATCGCGTCTATCATCACTAGTAGGTCGTGGTGTTCTTAGGTCTGTTTCTGGGGACACCTCTTTACATTGTATGGGTTGCAAGCTTGGCAAGCAGCTGCAGCTCCCCTATCCCTCTCGTGATTCTGTTTCTACTCGTCCTTTTGATCTTGTTCACTCCGATGTTTGGCATCTGGCTCTGCTTGTTTCGAAAGGGGGTCGTCGATACTATGTGATCTTTATATATGATTATTCTCGTCATACTTGGATCTACTTCATGTCCTCTCATAGTTAGGCTCTCTCTATTTACCAGAGTTTCGCCACTATGGTTCGCACTCAGTTTGATTCGGCGATTTGTGTGTTTTGTGCTGACTCTGCTAGCGAGTATCTGTCTACTACTTTGTGTCGCTTTCTCGCTGAGCAGGGTACTCTTCCCCAGTACTCGTCCTGGTGCTCACGCTCAGAATGGTGTTTCTGAGTGTAAGCATCGTTACTTGCTTTAGACAGCTCGCGCTCTCATGTTTGTCTCTTCTGTTCCACCTCACTTCTGGGCTGAGGCTGTCTCCACTGCTACTTTCATCATTAACATGCAGCCTTCTACTACTCTTCTGGGTTCTACTCCGTGAGCGTCAGATCTGATCGGCTCCCGAGTACGATCACCTTCGCTGCTTTCGGTGTGTGCGCCGTCCTTCTTCCACCTCATGAGTGCACCAAGCTAACTGCTCAGTCAGTTGAGTGTGTTTTTCTTGGCTACAGTCTTGAGCATAGGGGTTATCGCTGTTACGACCCTGTTGCTCGCAGGATGAGGAACTCTCGGGATGTCACTTTTGACGAGTCCCGGCCTTACTAGCCTTGTTCCCTTACTGTCAACTCAGATTCTCTTGTTGAGTCGATCTCTTTTCTGATTTTTCCTGACCCTCAGCTTCCCACTTTTGTTTCGCTCCAGCCTCCACCTTCTTCGCTTCCCTCTCCTCCGGCTCCACCTGTTCCCTCTCCAACAGAGGTTCCTTCAACCTCTTTTGCTGAGATTCCACTCTTTTCCCTACACTATTCTCGTCGTTCTTGGCCTACTCCTTCTCCAGTTGAGATTCCACCCTTTCCCCTACACTACTCTCGTCGTCCTCAGTCTACTCCTTCTCCAGTTGAGCCTTCGTCTTTGCTGGGCCCTGTTCCCAGCTCATCTTCTCCATCCTTGCTAGGTTCTACTCCATCTTCTCCCCCCAGATACGATCTACGTGATCGTCACACTGTTAGGCCTCTTGAGCGCTACGGCTTTGCAGCTGCTGCTCTTTCTGAGCTTATGACCTATCGTGAGGCTGCGCTCACCCTGAGTGACAGTTTGCGACCTATCTTTCAGCTGGACGTCAAGAATGACTTTCTCAATGGTGAGTTGCGTGAGGTCTACATGTAGCTGTCTGCTTGGTATTCTGCCCCTGATGGTATGGTTTGTCACCTTCGTCGCTATCTCTATGGGCTCAAATAAGCCCCTCATGCTTGGTATTACCGCTTCTCTATTGTCACTGTTGCCGGTTTCTCTGCTAGTGATCACGACCTTGTCCTCTTTGTACATACTTCTCCTCGGGATCGAACACTCCTATACGTGGATGATATAATCATTATCCGTTTTAATGAGCAGTTATTGATGTCTGATTTGGGTCCTTTTTGTTACTTCCTTGGGATTAAGGTCACTTCCACGCTTGAGGGCTACTACCTCTCTCAGGAGAAGTACATTCAAGATATCCTTGCGCTTGTCTCATTGATCAGCGCATGGTGGATATACTCCTATGAAGCTTGGTGCTCACCTTCGGCTTACTGACGGTGAGCCTCTTGAGGACCCCACTCGCTACCGTCATCCTGTCGGGAGCCTTGTCTATCTTGGAATCACTCGACCTGATATTTCTCAACCAGTTCATATGCTGAGTTAGTTCGTTTCTGCTCCTACTCAGCTCTACTATAGTCACCTTCGTGTTCTGCGATATCTTCGCGGGACAATCACTCATCGCCTTTTCTTTCCTCGCTCTAGTTGTCTGTAGCTTCAGGCGTACTCTGATGCGACCTGGGCTAGCGATCATTTTGATCGCCGGTATTTTTCTGCCTATTGTGTTTTTCTTGGTTCCTCTCAGATTGCCTGGAAGACAAAAAAACAGACTGTCGTTTCCCGTTCGAGTGCTGAGACTGAGTTGAGAGTCATGGTGTCGTTGACAGCTGAGATCACCTGGCTTCGGTGGCTACTTGAGGATTTCAGTCTTTCAGTTTCTGTACCGATTCCTCTCTTATCAAACAGTACTGGTGCGATTAGCATTGCTCGAGATTCAGTGAAGCATGAGCTCACCAAGCATATTAGAGTAGATGCTTCGTACGTGCAAAACCAAGTTATTGTTCTTCAGTATGTGCCTTCGGAGCTTCAGTTAGCAGATTTCTTCACCAAGGCACAAACTAAAGCTCAACACAGTTTTTACTTCTCCAAACTCAATGTTGTTGATCCACCATGAGTTTTAGAGGGAGGGGGTGTTACATATGTATATAGTTTAGGGTGATCTTTGCATATTGCCAACCCTGTACATGTTATATTGGACTTTAGCCCATTGGAATAGAGGTGTGTTCTCTCATAAATGAGGTGTGCCATGTTGTTGTAGATGATAATTGCAGGTCAGCAAAGATGTTGATATACTGACTGACTCTTATGTTCAAATTATGCAGATATTGGGTAGTGGCATGCCAACAAAGATGTGGGAGGTCACTGTCGAGCATGCAAAAACCTGTATTCTCACTGACAAGGTGCACTTTTACTATCCAGACAGCCTAAGCAAAACTGCTGTTGTGTTCAATGTTGTTGGAGAAGTGAGAGGGTTAATATCTGAGAAGTTTGTTTCTGTTGATGGTCTTACGGAAAAGGAGAAGGTATTCATGTTTCTTTACTTTCTAAGTTCCTTAGAACAAACACATCTGTATTACCCCTTCTACCAGTTGCGACCTGGACTGTCTGTTTTTACAATGTTTGCTCTTTATAGACTGAAGCACATGCAGCTGTGAAGCATGCGTATGAAAATTGGAAGAATGTCTTAACCTGTGACAATGAAATACTTTTGGAGAATCCTTCACAGCTCTTCGATATGAGATCTCCATCTTTGCATGAAAATGAACATAACCAGTTTCCTACACAAGTTGCCACTGATGGTTTTGGTTTAAGCCACTCGGACATACCATCAGCTGACATTTTCTCTATTGAACCGTCAAGTGCCTTAGATCCTTGTGCACTGGAAACTGCAGAGAGCAATGAAAATCGATTTCAATCAGAGCTGCCTCCACTCGGTGGCCATGGACCGCCTCAAGAATCACAGGCATTCGACAAGTTTTCCAATTCTTTGGTTTATGAGGAGTGCACCAGTCATCCCTCATTCAGTGAAGACTATTATCGCTGCGCCGATCCTACCGTATCCTTTGACACACAAGATCTAGGAGCTGCATTGAAAGGCTTCATTTCAACGATATCAAAGCCGAGGGCATATAGAGGATGGAGGACATTGTCTTCTGTTATAGGATGGATATTCTACACCAAGAAGATTGTCGCTCTAAAGAGAAAGAAACCCGGGAAATGATGGTTTTCATTTGGATGTATTTATCCCTGTGGTGTTTAGTATAAAATTGTTAAATACGTAAGTGGAGAAAAGGAAAGCATGTACATATGAGTGGTTGGTTATCTTCTTATCTTTTTGGGCACAGTTGGCATGCTCTGCTGGTTGCCTCAGCTGCATGGCAACATTTTATTAGCAAGAGTTTTCATATGTGCCTGTAAATAATCAGATGAAGTTTTGTACAGGGTGAAAGATATGAATAATAATCCGTAAATATTGGTGATGCTTTGGCCGTGTTCGTCGGCTGTTTCGCGGGCTATGATCAGTGTGCTCTTTTATATGGTCAAGTTGTTATATGTGGGTAACAACATTGTTGTCCTATGACATGCATTCACCATTCATTTAACAATTGTATTGTTTTGCCCGCTATTGTATTGTATAAGTAGTACTGCACTTGTTTGCTGTAAATGGTTTCAGAGAAGACGTCAGATTATGCAAAAAAACGCACATATTACCCGAGAATATCCTGTGCTACCTACTCACGGCCCCCTCTAACGTTGGGTGGGGGCGGGGGCGGGCGCAGACGTCTTTTGCTAGCTTGGATTCTGATTTAGAGATGTTTAGTCATATTCTGGCACACGGTAGTTTCACCCCCACTGATTTTTCAACCAAGCGTGTTACCTACTTAAAAACACAATGCATATGATCATGATTTTTTTTTAAAAAAAAACAATTGGTAGCATTGACACAAAATCAATCTACATACCACGAAATTTCAAATCTAAATTTGATCTATACATAGATAAATAGAAATGACAAATTCAGCTCAAAAGAAAAACAAAAGACAAAGCTACTGCTTACTAAAATTTTTCTTTTTTGTTTCTCCCTATAAGTAGTTGAATTTTTGTAGAACACTTCCTCGTATCATGACGTGTCTAACCAATTTGTCTAGGAATTTTTTTTATAACTATTTGTGCCATATTTTTTTAGGAGGATAACATTATAGCACTGTAAGAGTAGATAGCACATGATATCTTTTCTATACTACACGACCAACCATGCACATTTCATTTAACCACAGCACCTAAAAAGAAAATGAAGTGTGATGTAAGTGTAGAATTTGGTTAGAGAGAATCAGAGAGACGTTAGGAAAAGTAATAAAGTATGCATAACCTAATGCATGCACTCGATCATCATCATAAAAGAAAAGAGTAGAAAACTAGAAAAAAAGACAGCGGTTTGGTATTTGCAGTGGCAACGTCTTTATTCTCTGACAGAGTGCCTGTCAAACCCTGCGGTACTCCACCATGCATTACCGTGTGATTTGCTCGCCGAATCATCATAAAACCTGAGCTGTACTAGTCACTAACCAGTATTATGTCCATAACCTCGTTTGCTTCAACTTGGTAAATTACATCGGCCGGTCGGTGGGTTGATTCCTTGCGGCCGAAATCCACCTTATTATAGGAATTGAATAAAGCAGAGAGGAGGAAACAAGAGGGGTTCCCTAGATCCTTTCCTTGCACCTTTCGCCTTATCTCCTTTTACTCAATCCACCCATGTGAGGGGATCAATATAATTCAATGGGGGCCCTAGTATCAAGTTCAAGTCTCCATGTGGGTCCCCACTAACTCTTAACCACCCTATCTTTACCCCCAAAACAAATTCCTTTTTGGTATCCGTTTTAACTGGTAATGGCTCGTCTAGCGGCCTGATTGCAAGGTGCGAGTAATTCTGCATGAATTGCCAAAGAAACCGGGATGACATATTTCGTACCGAAATGTTTCGCGTACGATGAAAAACAGTGCGCTATGTTAAAGTATATTGGCATATCTTTATATTTGGTAGTTTAGGATTTGTAATTCTTACCTGTCTTATCTTTAGAAGAGGCTTCATGTCCTCCAAATCTTGTACTCTATATAAACCGCTCTCGAGTCTCAATACAATCATCCATTACAGTACATTCATCTTCCTACATGATATCAGAGCCGGTGTCGTTCCTGAGCCGCCGCCTCCACGGCTTCCGCCGCGCCGCCCCTGGGAGATGCTTCGATCTCTATGATCTCTCCCGGGGGCTGCGCAGCTCGTAGTTTAAGTCGTGTCGCCGATTATCCGATCGACTACCAATTAGAGTTATCCATGGTCATTTTCAGATCGGATTTTCTCTATTTTTTCGATCATAGATCGGTTTGCGTCGCCTTACCGACCCATCGACGTTCCTCTACTCCGGACTTCACCGCCTCGGCTTCGACCTCTCCGGCGCCTCCTCTCCTCCGATGACGTTGTGGCGTGACGCGGCGCGCTCGTCGACACGGCCCTCCCTCCACGGCCTTCCGAGCGCCCCGTCTACCGTCGTCTTCACGCCGGATCATCATCGCCGGCCCGTCGTCCGTGAGTACGAGCCGTTGCACCACCGAGAGCCCGCACTTGTGGTCATGCCATCGGCATCTCCTCCACAGCTACGTCCATGGTCACCTTGCTCTCGGCTACCTCGGCAACAAAGGGCTATCATTATCTTGAGCAAACTCGTTGGCTTCCTCTCCAGTCTGATCGTCCGCGACGCTCCTGCTGTCCGCAACGCTACCGCTATGACTGCGGGGGATGTTAGAGTATATTGGCATTTCTCTATATTTGGTAGTTTAGGATTTGCAATCCCTGCCTGCCTTGTCTCTAGGAGAGGCTTATTGCCCTCCAAATCTTGTACTCTATACAAAACGTCATCGAGTCTCAGTACAATCTAAATTCATCTTCCTACACGCTGTCCTTGGCTGGACACGTGCATCGTAGCGCGTACAGCGAAAAATTCGTCGTGTGTATAGCACAACCCTATTTCGTATGTAATCCCATCTAAGTTCCGCGTTCCAAAGCTCTCTTTTTATTTGCTTAAGCCAAGTTTAATCTGTTTGGGAGCTTAGCTCGCGTCGCCTCCTTGCCCCTGTAGTTTAGGGAAAGCGAGTAGTAGGGGCGCGTCCTCGAAACGAGGGAACGATTGTGTTTGAAAAAAACGAGATCACCGTGCCGCCCGCGTCGCAACAAACCGCCGGCAGGCCCGTGCGTCTCCGTCCCAAACGGACACGCGAAATGACCTCGGAACACGAACGGTAAACGGGGCATGAAATGAAATGATGATGGTCCCGCAGGGACGAGGAGTGAGTGGTAAAGGCGACGGTGAGGAGTCGTCGGTGACTCGGCCAGAGAAGAGAGAGAAGCCTCTCTCTCTCTCTCTCTCTCTCTCTCTCTCTTTGCCTTTGCGACGTAGTATTTTATTGCCGCCGCTTGATGTGTGGCCGCCGCGTGAGCCATCGCAGAGTCGGTGCGGCTGTGCGAGCGTGTGCGCCTCCCCACTCCCGGTGATCGCTACAAATCGCGCATCTCGAGGAGGAGCCCACTCGGATCAGCTGCTCCTCTTTGCGGCTCAGTCACTCGCACCACTGCTCTAGTGCTCTGCTCTTCCACTCCTAGCTCCTGGGCGAGAGGCGACGAGAGGATGGCCGCGCCGGCGCCGAAGCAGGAGGAGCTGCAGCCGCACGCCGTCAAGGACCAGCTGCCCGCCGTCTCCTACTGCCTCACCAGCCCTCCCCCGTGGCGTGAGTGAACCCATATGTCGGCCATTCCCTTCCATTCTCTCCTGCGCTGCCGCCTTCTTGGTTGCCGTTGCGTTTCCCCTCGAATGTTCGTTTGGATCTCTCCAACTGATTCTCTTTCGTTGCCGCGCTTGCGATGCAGCCGAGGCCATCCTTCTGGGGTTCCAGCACTACCTCGTCATGCTCGGTACCACCGTCATCATCCCCACCGCCCTCGTGCCCCAGATGGGCGGCGGCAATGTACGTACCCTCCCACCTCTCTCTCTCTCTCTCTTCCTGTGTGTGTTGCCGCTGCTGTTTTGGGGGAATCTGACGAGAAATCTATATACATCTTGCTTCTTCCCTCGTCTGAATCAAGGAGGAGAAGGCGCGGGTGATCCAGACGCTGCTGTTCGTCGCCGGGATCAACACGCTTCTGCAGAGCTTCCTCGGCACTCGCCTGCCCGCCGTCATCGGGGGCTCCTACACCTTCGTCGCGCCCACCATCTCCATCATCCTCGCCGGCCGCTACAACGGCATTGCCGATCCTCACGAGGTCGCCTTCTTATCTTCTGCTCCCTTCTCCTTTACCAGTTCCAACGCGCCTGCCGTACCAGATTACTAACAATGCGGTGGTGTCTGCAGAAATTCATGCGCATCATGCGGGGAACGCAGGGCGCACTTATAGTGGCCTCCACGCTCCAAATCATTCTGGGCTTCAGTGGGCTCTGGCGCATTGTCGTCAGGTATAAATGTCTCCTCCTCAGCCTTCAGGTCCCAAGTGTCGTGTTCATCAGTTTACCACTGTACCTTCTCTGAACTCAATTTGTGCTAATTCCTGTTTCATGTGCGTTTTAGGCTGCTGAGCCCGCTGTCTGCGTCGCCCTTGGTCGCGCTTGTCGGATTTGGGCTCTATGAACTTGGATTCCCAGGTGTAAGTACCAATTTGTACATGTACATTAATACGCGTGGCTGTATTTTACAACAGTGGGATAACAGCATGAATTTGCTATGCAGGTTGCCAAATGCGTAGAAATTGGCCTTCCACAGATTATACTGCTTGTGGCTCTTTCTCAGGTACGATGCATCAGGATGACTGTTGTGTGATTTGTAGCAGTAGTTAAATCCTTATGAATACCGTGTAATTTTGCTATGAATACCGTGTAATTTTGCTTGCAGTACTTACCTAATCTGCTGCCCTTATTGGGGACTGCCTTCGTGCGGTTTGCTGTCATAATGTCTGTTGCCCTTGTGTGGCTTTACGCGTTCTTCCTGACTGTTGGTGGGGCATATAAGAATGCTGCTCCAAAAACCCAATTCCACTGCCGTACCGATCGATCTGGGCTTGTTGGGGGTGCTCCCTGGTAATACCACGCATCTGTTTCTATATCATTTCCCACAGTGAAAATTATCATATATTTTCAATCATATTATGGATGGTACATTTGCAATTTACAATGAAGCTTAGCTACTGAATAGATCATTGCTCTACAATTTGTAGGATAAGTGTACCTTACCCATTCCAATGGGGAGCACCAACGTTTGATGCTGGTGAAGCTTTTGCCATGATGGCAGCTTCTTTCGTTGCTCTTGTGGAGGTATTCTGCATAAATCCACGATTAAGTATTTAGAGAGATATGCAGCATTTCTATGTTAGATGGCATCGGATATCGACCAACTAATATTCCCTACTGTGTAATGCAGTCTACTGGTGCATTCATTGCCGTCTCACGGTATGCCAGTGCAACACCATGCCCTCCTTCTATTATGAGTCGCGGCATTGGTTGGCAGGTGTCATCTAAACTTCTTCCTTTGCAGTTAGTGTATCTGAAGATTCAAATGACGTGCAAGCATCTTACATATATCATTTGTTTCTGTGCTTACGTAGGGGGTTGGTATTTTGCTGGATGGCTTATTTGGAACAGCTAATGGATCCTCTGTATCTGTGTAAGTAGATTCTAGCTGATTGTTGCCTCTAATGTTTATAGTGTCATCTGAATGCCGTTCGATGTTGGTCTGAGATATTTTACACTGTTCTGGAACAGAGAAAATGCTGGGTTGCTAGGTTTGACACGTGTTGGTAGCAGACGTGTGGTGCAGATATCTGCTGGATTTATGATATTCTTCTCTATTCTTGGTAAGCCTCATGCTTTGATGTAATCATATATTCATCTGGTGTCCATCATATTCTTATTGTTAAGTAACTGAATATCTTTGAAGTTTGGAAGGTGCACAAAATGTTGACATTAAGAATATACTAGTAGAATGTTCTCTCTTATTTCTGTCGTTTTGCGAATTATTTAAGCTGGACAAATACAATTAAATGATTCATGTTGTTCTCCTGCACTTCTGACAATAATCATGAACTGTATCTGATGGTAGTGTTTTTGTGCTGCACTCATAGGGAAATTTGGAGCTGTTTTTGCATCAATTCCAGGCCCAATAATTGCAGCTATATATTGTCTTCTCTTTGCATATGTTGGTATGTATTACAAAGTAAATTTTGAACGTTGATGTAAGTTTTGTTTGATGATAGTTGAACTATACTAAAAGGCAATACATCGCTTCTGCGCAAACAGGTATGGCAGGGATTGGCTTCCTTCAGTTTTGCAACCTCAATAGCTTCCGAACAAAATTCATCCTGGGATTTTCCTTGTTTATGGGTTTGTCGGTCCCACAGTATTTCAATGAGTACACTTCTGTCGCAGGCTATGGTCCAGTGCACACGCACGCGAGATGGGTAAGATCCAGTTCACAGTCTGACACACTTCTTTTAAAAGCCCATTTGACATACTAGTTTGCATACTTTCTTTGACGAGGTACTAGCTTGCATACTTGCACAGTGAAGTTTGACTCTTGATTATCATAATTCATATGTTGAGATTCAAAAATATCGTAGTTCATAGGCATCGTGCTGCAGTAAGCTGGTGCAATACCTGATCCTTGTGTTTGTGCATAATAACTGAGTAACTATGTAATACTTGGGCAATGGTATATGAGTATATGACCAGCGTATGATACTCAAGCATCCTGTTATGTTCCACATTTATGATGTTGGCGACGATGCTCAATCTACAAGTATTATAATGGTGCCGTGGTCAGTGGTATGTTACCCTAGTAGGTATTAAGAAGTTGTTTCTCTGTTATTTAACTTGCAAGCAGGTGTGTGTACCTAAATAACTACTAGTAATTTTAGCGCTTTCATATGCTGAAGAGCTACCAACTGATGGTTCTCATTTGCTCATGTCCAGTTCAATGATATGATCAACGTGGTATTCTCGTCGAAAGCATTTGTCGGAGGCACTGTAGCTTATCTCCTGGACAACACCCTGCACAGACATGATAGCACCACCAGGAAGGACCGGGGGCACCATTTCTGGGACAGATTCAGGTCGTTCAAGACAGACCCACGCAGTGAGGAGTTCTACTCCCTGCCTTTTAACCTCAACAAGTTCTTCCCGTCCTTTTGATTGTGCGATGCACACTGTTTGTAACAAAAAAAAGGGGAAATGTTGTACGATCAGTTCTCGCCTCTTGGGGAAGTAATTCTAGCAATGCCACGTTGTTGTTTCTCTTGCTGTTCTTGTACTTCTGAGCTCTGAATCCTGCAGAGCTCAGTTTAAACTGTTCTGAGAGAGGAGAAATGGCTCATATTCTTTTTTATGTATATCGGGTTGGATTAACAGCTAAATCAATCAAGTAGAAAAATTGCGTAGCTTATTCCTGGTCAATTTTTCAGTTGTGATTTTACTGTCTTGCTGAACCTCTCGTGCTGTTTCGAATAATTATTTTACACTGAGCTCTACAGGATTCAGAACATTGCAACGTTCTGAACCGGCCATTTAGCAAATGAAAATGTCCCAGGCAATACCAGGTTGGCATGTAGCTGTTGAAGTGCGCAATTAAGAAAATAATTGTAGCCCATTTTTATTCCACATCTTAGGTCTGAAGGAGTCTACACGTGAAGGGGAGTGTTGGAGTATAAGTGAATTGTCCGTCTTTCCTTATCAGTTTAAGTTTTTGGGTGAATTGATTGATGCATGTAACTCAATAGTAGCGATGACTTGAGAAATCCATTATTCTTAGTACCTGCAAATCATTTTTGGATAGGTGAAGAAAAGAGATAGATGTGGAAAACGAGAGGAACAATGTCTTTTGACTTCACAAGCATACGAAGATCACAGGACGCCTGCAGGACAGACTGAGAAAAATTCTACACTGGATCACTTGTCTCTTGGACAGACCATCAATGCAGGCATTCTTGGCGCCTTTTCATCTTCTCTTTTTCATTCCTCCCTCTGACGACACCAATCTAGTCCGAAATTTCGCACGATGCTGCGCCACTCTGTCCCACATCTCCTCGATTTTTCTCAGATTTTTTTTCGTGGCGTTTTGATCCGGGAAAGAAGCGTGATAGTGTGAGAAGCCCCCGGACCTAAGCACGACGAGCGTCCGTGTCAGAACTCATGGACTAACGATGTGGATTGTGTCTACTTGTAATGAGCTGACTGGTGGGTCATAGCTGCCAGAGAGAGAAACGTGTAGCAACTGAGAAAGCATCGATGAAATTTAAGTTGAAATCTTGTTTCCCTCAGTTGTTCCTCGTCGCATGTTCTCTTACTTCCATCCCAAAATTCTTCGCTTATCTTGGTGTTTGTGTTAATTTGATCTCACACCGCCGTGATTGTTCGTCGGTGCTCACGAGAAGCTATTCTATCCAAACGGAGCGGATAATTTCTGACCGACCGATCGAAAGCTTGCAGAGCAATGGAGAAATTGTATATGATACTATCCATGTCCGACTCCGATTTCAAGAAAAAATACGAAATAGTATACAAGATGGGTGATATCCATCTGTATGTATCCGTATGTGAGGTGGTACGAGAAAAGCCTGTTGTGATTTCACTTAAGAACAAGATAACAGATAGGTGGATTACTGCATCTGAGTAATCAAGGGATACTTAGTGTTTTTACACTTACATCTCAGTGATTAGTCTCTTCGTGTTCGTTCTGATTGCATTTCTACTGTCCAATATCTTGTGTAGGGTGTAAAAGAAGTGGATAATTTCCGTTTGACAAATCGACCGAAGGCTCGCAGAGCAAATACGGGATGGAGAAATGGGTATTCATTACTAACCGTATCCGACTCTGAGCTGAGAAAAAAATATATAAGATAAACGATATTCGTCTGTATCTGCTCCGATTAAACTCTAGTCGTGAGTCGTGACAGTCCGAAAGTAGGTCGTCGGACCGGGGCTCTCCACGTCGTGTGGGCTGCGAATGGCCCAATCTGCCCTAGGGCCATGGGGATTTCCGGAGCACCGCGTGGATAGCTCGGCCCATAAGCGAGGTAGCGCAAGGAGCCACCGGACGTAACCACAACGTGCGTCCGGAAGCAGGCTGACGGGCCGAAGCGCTCCGCTTCGCGTGGGCTGCAAATGGGCCTATTTTCCCATGGGCCACAGAGATTTTGGAGCACCATGCGGCTAGCTCGGCACAAGTAGCCCGTCGAGTTGCTCTTATGAGGTTCTCGTACCGTATGATGTTGGTTTTGTGCGTGTTTCGATATGCGTTTTCGTCGTACGCCGGTATACCACCAAAGACGCACAAAGAAGCAGTGGGCTATCTGTATTAAAAGAGTCAATACAGAGAATCTACGATGCTAGAATATTAGAGCTATCTTCACTGATACAAATCAAAGACCAAGATCCATTGCTACAGTTTTTTCCACGATGGTAGTAACACTCCTGAACTTTTTTAACGGTTGCTAGTACTATTCACTTCCTAAGAAAGCACTGTTCATATCCAGATCCCACCAAAAAGCAAACAGGACGCGGTGTGAACTCACATAGCACGCACGGCTATACGCGATGACTAGTGTGATTTTCAGAGCTTATACTACTGTAATGTAATGTTGCCTTGCCACCTAAGCTCGTAGTAGCTCGTTCAGATCAAGGCTTCTAGAAAAGCCGGATCATTTCAATTCAAACTCGTAGAAGGAAAGAGAGAGAGAGAGAGAGTACACGGAGTCGCACACGCTACCTCGTCAAGTACCAACCGACAAAACGCGGGGGAAACATGGGGAAATTAATTTCTTTTTTTTTAAACAGCAGTAGCAGCCGACGTTAAACGTGATGTTACACGAGAACAATTTTTTATTTATTTCGCACCGCGAATAAAAACGCGGGATTAAATTCTAATTTACAGCAAGAGATCTGATGCAACCGAAGCATAAAAAAACTCTAAATAATTTATTTTAAAAGCCCACGAAACAACTAAATTAAATTCGAATTCTCCTGAATTATTACTTTTTCACTTATTATTTAATTTTAGCCTCCCTGCCACGTTGCATACGCCCACTCCGCCGCTCGTTTCGTTTCCTCTTCTCATCTCATCGTGGATTCGTGGCCATCTCCTCTCTCCACCCCTTCCTCCCTTCGGCCTCCAAGAACTACACGAATCATATCAAATCCAAATCCGAGGTACGCGCTATTCGCTCGCTGCGATTCTTGTCCCATTTCGTGATTCGATCGATCCGTTTCTTTTCTTTCCTTGCTGACCTCTCTTCATGGCTGGATCTTGGCTGCGTCTGGTGTAGGATCCGCGGCGGCGGTGGCGGTGGTCTGCCATGGCGCACCGGGTGGACAACGAGTACGACTACCTCTTCAAGATCGTTCTCATCGGCGACTCCGGCGTCGGCAAGTCCAACATCCTCTCGCGCTTCACCCGCAACGAGTTCTGCCTCGAGTCCAAGTCCACCATCGGCGTCGAGTTCGCCACCCGCACCCTCCAGGTCCCTACTCTCGCACGATCCATCATCCTCTTCTTGCCATTGCGTTACGGAGTCTTGGGATTTTGCACGGCCATTGCCTTCGATGCGTTCTGCATGTGTCCATGTTTGTAGGTTCTTGGCGCATCTGTTTGATCTAGACCTATTTGTTTCCGCATGGACAGAAATGAAGTTAGGTTAAATGCTGCGATGAATGAAATGGGAAAGATACTAGTATCCGTGATGGAGCCTGTGGCATCCATTGATTCATGAGTACAGGTCTGACTCTTTTGCACGTACCGATTCCGATTGTTTATGAGTCATTTAGTTGCGGTTGATGGGGCCCTTGGAATGATTGGGAACATGTACTAACTTGGTTCTGCAATGCACAGGTATCAACATAAATCAGATCCATAGCCATAAATCTGGCATTCGTTTTTCATGTGCATATTTAATTGACAAAGGGGACTGAAAATTATTATGAATCATTGTAATTAATTATGCAAAGCTGTGAAAAAAGAAGAAAAAAAACCCACCACCAATAATGATTTAGGAGGTATATGTGGTGTTAAAATTGCAGAGAACATTAGTCCATAGTAGGGAAAGCAAGTCGGATGTCGATGTTATGCAATACTCACAAATCACGAATTCATCCAATGTTGGTTGTACTGCAACTTAAGTTCTAAGTTCTAACATAGAGTGATTATACAATCACAATGCATGAATGATATGATGAGTTTCTTACAGAAAGCTTTGCCTCTTGCCTTTCCCTCTATAAACCAGTTGAACTATTAATCCGGTTACTTTACTAGTGCTCAGATGTGAATATACTTTTCAATGTTGAAGAATGAAGATGGTGAGTTTAACCTTGTGACAGTTGAGCTTGTGTTGCTAATTTATATGCGGTATGGAAATTTCCACTGCTTCAATGAAACTCAAATAACAATTGCCTTGACGCATATTGCTGATGTATGATGTGTTTATCAATTTGGAGGTTTCTCTGCTTGTCTGTTCAAACTCCATTGGTTCATCCAAACATGCATCTTATGTTGCAGTGCTTTTTTTTGTCAGCATCTGAAATACCTGCAATTTGTTATCCACTTTTTATGTTCATACCTTGACATATTTTGTATGCGTCTCATTATCCCAATAACAATTTAAAGCATGCATTTGTTTGTTGGTTGTCTTTGTACCGTTATATGTCTTGTATCCAAGTTCACTACAGTTTTATAATCTCAATGGAAAAAATATATTTAGAAACTAGCGTGGTAAATATGGTTTTGCAGGAAATTTTATTTTCACTCTCACTGGAACATTGCTGATGCATTTACAAAGCATCTGAGCACTGTATTTATCATCATGTGATTATGATGTAGTAATCGAAATGAGTACCTTGCGGTAGACAAGCGAATGTTCAATACAACCTTGTTGATGAAAATGATCAACTTGCAATGAACAAGCGACTGGCTTGTTATCATTTAGTGGATAAGGCCTTCCGATGTCCATGTCTCGAAACATGGCCAGTTAATGTTAGACGAGTTATTTGATTGGTTGTATTACATTTAAGAGAGAACTTCTGAAATTTGGGATATGTTTGGTTGTATCATATATTCATATTATTGTTCTAGTGTAGTAGTAGACCTTCATGATCTAGTTTCATTACACTGATTTTTTTTTGGGTGATAATTGATCTACCTTTTGCTTATTTTTCTGTTACCATGTGTATGTTTTTTCACCATTTTTATTTTGGCAAGTGGCTCTCCAAGTTAAATTTATTTGAGATTCGCCATTTTAGTTTTGTTAGTTTTTCTGATTGAGTTTGAAACTATGATTACAGATAGAAGGGAAGACTATTAAAGCTCAGATATGGGATACTGCTGGGCAAGAGAGGTACCGTGCAATCACAAGTGCTTACTACAGGGGAGCCGTGGGAGCGCTTTTAGTCTATGACATAACAAAGAAGCAGACATTTGAAAACATCCAGAGGTGGCTTCGTGAACTTCGTGACCATGCTGACTCCAACATTGTCATTATGATGGTTGGTAACAAATCTGACCTTAACCACCTGAGGTCAGTTCCGGAGGAAGATGGTCAGGCATTAGCAGAGAAGGAAGGGCTATCCTTCCTCGAGACCTCTGCACTGGAAGCCTTTAATGTTGAGAAGGCATTTCAGACTATCCTTTCTGAGATTCATCAAATCATAAGCAAGAAGGCACTTGCTGCACAAGAGGCAGCAGGCAATGGACCTCCGATCCAAGGAACCACCATAAATGTTACCGATTCGTCAGGTAACATGAAGAGAGGGTGCTGTTCTACCTAGGTGGAGCAAAGAAGTGGTGATGCTGTAGAAGGAAATATTCATGGATCTTCAACACTGTAGGTGTTATGTAGGTCACTTTGATTCCTTTTGGCCTCTGATTCTGGTGGGGTTGTAACCACAATTTATACTGCTAGAAAGAAAATTTTCCTTTAAGATAGATATTATGTGTAGTTACAAAATTTTGGTAGAGACCATTGTTTGGCAGACTTTCTACAGTTTCAGAGCAATGTCATGTTTTCTTTCAGTATGCTTGTCCTAAATCCTACTATGGTCTGAATTATTGGAACAGGAAAATCAGATATTTATCATATTTTTACATGAGTTGGCGGTATTATCCAACATCTTTTTGCTAGCTAAAAACATATCCATGTCCCCAGCATTGTTCTTCCAATCTGAACCGCTCATCTGTTCTCCTTTATGGTTTTTGCCTTTCTGGTGATCCTGCTTGTGCATTCTCTTGCTTGAGCTATACTGCGTGTTGCTTGAGCTATACCTTCTCGCGTGAACCATATCCTTCAATAATAAGTTCGTGTAATGTATCAAGATTTCAGTTTGTTCTATTCAGAGTTGTTCCATTCTGATGGAATAAGTTCTGTGCTCTTTGCTTTAGCATAATCTGCTTTTCCATTGCACTGCCAACCCCATCCTTTGGCTTCGCCGTCAATACACTTACTAGCCATGCATAACTCGTGCCACTACCTTAACCTCCTTTGAACTTTCAATATATTCATTTCTGCCTTTATATCATTGTTCCGTTCTTGGCTGATTCATTTCACGACAGTTTATCGCTTTTCGCAAGATTTTAACAAATTATGCTGATGCCCAGTCTTTCAGAGATCAGACATCAACTTGATAATAACAGCAAATTTGGGCAGCACTATATGAAGAACCTTCTAAGATAAGGCTGGCGAGTGCCAATTCCTTGTGAACTTGTGGATTGTGATATCCATTTGTTCAATGGGAAGAAGAATATGTTCTCTTAGGCACAAGTGCCAGTCAATCCTTTCGGCTGGGATGGAGAGACATGCTTTCAAATAACTAGGGAAAAAAATCGTGCAGCTTTGTCAACTGCAGAGTCTCCTCCAATGGATTATCGATTAAATCTCAATCGACGCAACATTTGCCGAATCGTGTTCTGTTCCCTTCCAAGAACGTGGAGTCACCAGCTAAGACCTTTCTTTCTTTCGTTCTTTCTTTCTTTCTTTTTGCAGGCAAATCAAAAGCGGTTCGACAAACCTCGGCTCAGCTTTCGTTCGCACGATCCAAATCCAATGCACGCATCTCTCCATCTCCATGGCAGGGCACGCTCACTTGGCTTCGATTGTGATCTGTCCTGCATATGATTATCAATAATGTGTTTTCAATGTTTTTCTCTTTTTCCTTGATGCTGCTTCTGTCAGGATTATTCATTTTGTGGCTATGAGTTGATTCTCTATTACGCTGCATTAAATCAGCAGTGATCAACCGGATAGGTATACCCAAGGATCAAAATCCCGGCGGTAACCGCCAGTTACTGGAAATCCCGGTGGGTACCGGTATGAAAAAAAAGTATCGGTCGGAAATTTCAAATTTAAATTCGAATTTATGACTGCATAATGCACTTCTTAGATTGGTTTATGCATTTTTTTTGCTAGATTACATATTATATGAGCTAAATATACTTGAATTATTGTATGAGCAAGTCCTAACATCCTCTAATTAATATTTGCATTATTCCTCTAATAAATATGCTTGAATTATTACACTTTCTATAGATTACTTATTGTATGATCTAAATAAGCTTTTTTTAGGCCTTATGTATCAGTATTGTTACTTCATTAAACACTTTCTAATTAATATTTGTATTATTCTAATTGCTAATTACCCATAACCGGTTTTGGTTCTGGTTTTTTGAACAAGTTTTTTCGGTTTTGGACGGTAACTGTTTCGGTAACTGGTTTCAAAACACCCTCAATTCAAATTTTAGTTTTTGGATTTTATCTGATTTTTTTTTCCTGGTAACTGGCCGACAACCGGTTTTTTCCACCGGTTCCAGGATTTGCATCCTTGAGCATACCTATTAACCGAACCTAAGTTACCCATCATGATGGCATGCACACTTGTCTTTGCAGAACCAAGTGCGTCTTCGGTACCAAAGCAATATAAATTTTTACTGACCACTACAACTCTACAACCCTATGATTATGAATGCTCACTCCATTCATCCATGAGTATATTGGGTGCTGTTAAATGTCACATAATGTTATGGAAAAAGTCTACTTTGGCCCCTCAAGTATGGTTATTCGTCTACTTAACCCTCTAAAGTATTAAACCAGGTATTGTGCTCATTGAACTATACAAAATCGTCTAAATACCCCTAAGACAGTTTTGGAGGTGATCTTGCCACCGTATGATGTGGCCAGATACATGGGTAAACCAACAAATTAAACATCTTAACCAGCAAAAAAAGGGATTTACCATAGGGCAACAGAAGAAATCGTTCCACCCTACCTACGATTTAAAAAACACCAAACCCTACATAAAAAAAATCGCGTCGGCCACCCCTGCCCCTAGGTCCTATAGCCTTCGCCCCGTCCGTCCCTATCATGGAAAAGAAGGCTCATCCCACAATCTATAATGCTTGTCCTCGTGGAGGTTGACCCTTGCTAAGAAAAATTTAACTATGACCTGGCTAATTAAAAAAAAAAACTCACTTCTGTCTAGGTTGCAAGCTGGTACTAGTTAAGAGTAATTAAGTACTAGCTAGTGTTCCAATTCCTCTCTAGATTCAGTTTTTTAAAAATTAATATAGGTCATGCGGTTGACCAGGAGATTACCCACTAAATTTGGAGCTAATCATTCTAGGTCGCATCATGCATGGAGTGTTGTGGCAGGAAATTACATGCTCCACATGCAGCCAGGGTTCAAATAATTGGCCGGCCGAATTTCAGTAAAATTGGTTCTGCCGAGGGAATTCCATACCGGCAAAAAAAGAGGATTTGATGGATTTTTTAAAGTATGAATAAATTTTAACATTTCAATTTTCAAGTTTTAGAATTTGTTCTTGTAGATTAGGTTCCAAAAAAAATCACCAACTTTCTTGAATTAATAAAGCTTAATCGAAAATTTCCTAAATTAAAATTATTTAATGTGATTAATCTCAACATCAATTAATGTCAAAACTATTTTATTTGGATTCCTTGTGCTTGGAAGTATTTTTCAGATTTTTTTCAAGTGCATTTGCTATTTTATTTGGATTCTTTTCCTTTATTTGTAATTTCTAAAAAAAATAAAAACTGGAAGGCCAAGCGGGCCAAATTCCTTTAACAGCCAACTCTTCTCTCTTTCCTTTCTTGGGCCGTAGCCCATCTCCCCATGCCGACCCGCTCGTCCGCTCTCTCTCTCTCTCTCCCGTGGGCCCGACCGAGTATCAACATTGCCACCGAGCGGCCCCCGACCCGGACTTCATCGCGGTAAAACATCTCCTTGCCAAGGAGAAGATACGGGTTCGATTCCCGCAACTTGCTAGCTTAATTTAGCCCTAGTTTCCTCGGCTTGTGCGCCGCACCACACAACCCTAGCTGTCGCTATAAAAGCCTGAGCCCCTCTGCATGCGTTGCCCTCCGTCCCACAACCCGCCACCATCGTTTTTGCCAGAGTTGCCACCCTGTCGTATTCCTCTTGTCCGATGAAAGAAGCCATCGAGCCCACCATTGCCATCGCGTCCTCGCAGCCTCGGTGATCTAATCGTGAATCCACTCATGACATCTTGTGCCCCTCAATCCAATCTAGCCATCCCTCCTTTTAATTTGATTTTGATCCACCGTGTGCGCAGATCGAATCAATTCAATCTTTTTTGTTGCGTTGTCTTCACTGTCCGATTCTGTCGTCCCCGGTGAGTCTCCTTCGCCGTCGATCACATCGTCGAGTTCGCCGTCACATGTTCTACCCTGTGTGCACCTTATTTCCGCCATTGTGCCGTACCTCGTCGTGGCCGCCACCTCTCATGGTTGTTCGCCGCCGACCTCGACACTCATGTCACTGTGTTTGCCTCATCCTCCTCTCCATGGTTCACCTACTCGCCTAGCCGAAGTCGCCATCACTAGAGTCACGTCGTCGTCGCTCCTTAGTTCCCACGCGCCGTTGCTGACATGGCTGCCATGTCAGCACCGCCGCCCAGTCAGTGCCACTCTTACCCTAACCCCATATCCAAATCACGTGGACCTAGTCCACGATGAACCAAGCCTATAACATGTAGGTCCCACGTGTTAGCTACTGTTCCGTAGACCTGTGAACCTAGTCCGTAGACTGTGGACCCTACCTGACAGCCTCTCAACCTTTTTTTGAAATTTTAGAAAATAAAGATTCCAAGGATATTCTCTTGGTCCTACCTCTCAGCCTATGTACTCTCTCTCCTATGTTATTTTCCTGAATTAATCCACCCGAGCCATTGTCAAGACCTCATTCTCCCTCATATGAACTTCGATTGAGCTCGTTCAAGTTTCTAAATTTATATAAAATAAAAATATACCTTTTAGTATATTTATTATAATTTTTGGTGTTGTTTTTCATCTCTGTTTTTTTTTTTGTCGTGTAGACGTTGAAGCTTCAAGAGCCTATGAAGGAGGAGAGCTAGCTCAAAGATAAGACTAGGACCTATTCCAAGGCAAGTTGTACTTTGATCATGTTACACCTAGTTTTATAAAATTACTTTGTTTGAAAACAATTGCATGTTATTTAATTTATCAAATGGTTCTAGGAATAGTTTTGCAACCCAATTGTCAGTTATTCCACCTTGTTGATTGTATGCCATGATCACTTGTTACCCTAGGATGGTTAATTACTAGTTGGTAACTATTGTAGCACCAATGTGTGTTGGATAGTGTAGTATGATGCTTAGCCATGCTAGGTTAATGATATCATTTTGAGATGGCAACATTATACCTAATTAATAGAATATGGAATTACTCCGTGAATAACTATGAGCTATGTGTAGGCAGCTGGGATGGATAAATGATTTAGAGCAGGCCAAGCGGCAAGACTTAGTGTTAGACTATGTGTGGTGGATTATATGTTTCTATGTGTATGCTTAGTGTATTGGGTAGTCTTGCCCTAAACAATTAGGGACTTAACTTTATGTGTCATTGAACTGAGCCATAGTCTTGCAACCGCATGCTCTAATGGGAAGGGCCTGATGTAGTAAGTAACAGAGTTCAACATTGGCTTCCTCAGGAATTAGATTATCTATGGGTAGGGTGGAGGGTGTGGAATGCTATGTATGAACCACATCACAGACGGTTTCTGTTCCCAAATCCAATGGTATACCCCTATGCCCGTTTACTGTGTTAGGATATTCTCTATGTATAGAATAAGGGTGTAGATAGATTACTGAGAGGGTTAATTGTTTGGGAGGAGAAGTCTCTTAAATGCTTTGTTATGATCCTCCGGGTCGCACATCTATGGAAACGTGTCAGAACCATGTTGTTGATCATATCTTGTGAGGAAAGTTGTACAATATCTGCAGAGTGTTAATCAAATCTATTCAAATACCTGTGTTCGCGGTCATGGAAATACTCGGGGATTTCACATAAGGGCTAGTGTTACAAAACAAAACTAAAAAGGTTGGCTATGTGAACAAATGGATTAGGCTATGTGAAACTTCATGTCAACTTTTGATTGCTTGATAGTTCTATTACGGTTTCAACTTACGCTTTCAACTTTTTATTGGAATTCATTTGCAATATGTTGCTTTATGCTGAATAAACCTAGAAGTCATATCCTTCGGAATAAGCCATCATATGTTTTTGCATTCCGTGTGCACAACTTGTTGAGTACTCTATGTACTCACCTTACAATAATCATTACCTAGTTGACAAAGTGGAGGAGTCTACACCTGCTTTGGAAGAGTACTACAAGGAGGTCGATCGTTAGGTCTTATTCTCAGTCGATTGCCTGTGGCAAGTCGATGGGTTCCAATAGAGTTTCTTTCGTTCCGCTGTCGTTATCGTTATTTAGTGCTTAAGCCCTACGTGGCTAAATAAATGTAAAGTCGACCTTAAGGTCTCCACTTCTACTTGCTTATCAATTTCGATACGTTTATTCCTAATCCATTATGTGTACAGATGATATTTCATCGATGTTGGCACTATATGCACTAGCGTAATTCTGGACTAGTGTGGTATACACAGAGGGTTCGAATTTGCATATTCGGATTCCGACAGAAATCCATAACCATATCAAACCAAGGATTATGTGCCCTGGTGGTAACGCTCCCTAGCTTTCGAGAAGGTAGGTCTTGTGTTTGAACCCACAAAAACTGTACTTTATTTTATCTTTTGGTTTTAACTTTAATAAGTTCAAATTTTGGTTTGAAACAATCCATTCTATTAGTGACCCGTTTTAACTTTAATAAATTCTAAGAATGAAAATAGATGGTTATCAGTCGAACTCTGGTCAAGAAGACTAATCGATCAACAGTTGGCAAGGGATTTAACACATTCATATGCAATTACTACAAATCTTCTACTACCAGCATTTCAAAAGCCAAACTTCTATTGGTCCACCGGCTATTCACAACTGCACAAAACTCATGAATGTCAACCGTAGCATAGTCCAACTGTGTGACACATGTCTCTCTAGTCCAGAGTTCGACTCCCACCAACTACGAGTTGGTGGGTTATTTGTGTTGATTTTCTACTTTAATTATTTGGGATTTGAATCCGTAACTACACACTGAGGGGTTGTGAACTTTAAGATGACTACCCAATTGCCCCCAACTCTCTCTCAAAAAAAAAAAAAAACTCATGAACTGGAGAGTGCTTTTTATTGC
This sequence comes from Ampelocalamus luodianensis, assembly GCA_036346255.1. Taxonomy (NCBI): domain Eukaryota; kingdom Viridiplantae; phylum Streptophyta; class Magnoliopsida; order Poales; family Poaceae; genus Ampelocalamus; species Ampelocalamus luodianensis. The sequence continues at coordinate 91,350,874 of CM070622.1, read as the reverse complement.
CAAGAACCGCTCAACTCAGTTTGACACTAGATTTGTTTTTGCCATGATCTTGAACGAGTGGAATTCGGCATGATCTCAAAAAAATTGTCTGCATTTTGAGTGGCGTTTTCGATCCATCATACAACATTTTGTGCACGTCAACTGCGCCGATTGCCAATCCAAATCCAATCAGTCGATCGGACGTAAAACGATCACGAACAACACGAGCGCATCTCCAGCCAAATTGTCTTAGGTCATGTCGAAGAGGAGAGTCGATATTCAACCTAAAACACATACACTCCAATGCATTATGGGGCTGTTTGGTTCAGTGTCAATCTAAGCCAAACTAAATTTTGATAATACCTTAAAATTTTGGCTAGAGTTTGGTTTGATTTCAATATTTGATGTCGTCTACGAAATTTTGATAATACCAAATTTTTTCAACAGATGAGGCAGGCATTTTTCGGCCGGCAAAAATGGGCACCCAAGTTTTGGCTGGGCAGCATGCATGCACTATGACACGTGTTAGATGATGATTGCATGAGGATAATGCATTAATTGGTTACTTAGTTTGATTAACAAGTTGGAAATGATCATATTTTTAAACCGAGTATCCGATTTGTGATCCGTTTGGACCGTTATGTTTTTTATCATTTTATCAACAAAACAAGACCCATGTTAACATATTTTGAAGCACAAAAAAATAGATGTTATACAGGACTCACGTGTCATATTCATAATTTTGGTATGGCTGCAATCCAAACACATTAAGTTCGACATTGCCTATGAATTGGTATGAATACGATCTAAATACTATTTTTCCTCATATTTTGGTATTGCCTGGGTTTTGACAGTGCCAAAATTTTGATATAGCTACCTGGAGTCACAAACCAAATAGGCTCTGTCTCTTAAATTGCCATCGACTTGTCTCCTCCCCCTGAATCTAACGTGGCATGGAATTAGACATGCTGAGGAGTAGCATTGGAGTAGTTTGCAATTAAGCACGGAAATATATTAAGTAGCAACAAAATCTTCAACTGGAGATGACCTCGTGCCGAGCCGTCGGATCATGTGACGGGGGATTTTCGTCCATTCGATCTTCAATCACACCTAGCGCACTCCTAGAAGAAAAAAAAACTATTGGCAATAATACCTTTCTATTTAAAGATGGAATTTCTTTAAAGATTTACGGCAACTAACGAATCACGATGGCAAAATGGGCGACACGTGGATCGGCACCTCTATCCACAGGGATTAGTGATAACCCTCACTAGTCACTAACCTCGGCATTGCAGACTAGTCAAAGCTTGATACGCTCGCTCGTTCGAATCGACAGAATGTCGTAGTATCCGGTGGCGGAGCCAGAAAAAAAAACTAACCTGAACAAGTCTAATATAGTTATGAACTAGGGTTCGTCGTGACTCGAGAATGCTTTGTTCTTCAGCTTCAGTGGGCAATAGCGGGTATAAGATGATTAGCGGTGGAATCCGAACAGATGACCACCCTTGGCTTCGCCACTGATAGTATCATATTCATGTCAAACTTACACTTACAGTGGTTCGAAAGCTAGTGTTGGATGATGCTCATTTCATAGTGGGAGAGCACGCACACTTTGGTTGGATTCCTACGGCCGATTTGTGATCTTGCTCCCACAAATCCTGGTTCAATCGATAGAAAGTTTTATCTATCAAGCCCAAGAGAGTTGCTACGCGTACGACCGTTTATAGACAATTAATCACCGATAAATAAGCTCTACCGACTGGTGCAATCTCAGTGGGGCCTGTGTGTCAGTGGCTGGTTTCGACAATTCCGAGAGGAAAAGTTTGTACCCGGAGCATTTGCATATATGTAAGCCTGCGTTATCACACACCACTTATAATGTACGAGCTAGCTGTGTCAATTTTCGGCTCCATTTCTTTCATGTGCTAATTTGGTTAGTTGGAGGCACTGAGTAAAGCAAAGCTAAAGTGGGGGCAGCAAAGTTGTGGATCGAGTCGATCCATCCATCCATCCATCCATCCATCCATCCATCCATCCCCGATTGCATCCAACTTGATGTTGTCGGCAATGCAATTGCAAGCATGCATTGTTGGTTGGTTATCTCTGCATGCTGTCATCACTGACAGATATTCATCAGCAATATTCAGTAAATGTGATGCATGGAACTACTGTTACTTCGGGTTTCAGATTGAGAATGATGTCAGATGGGTCAGGGTAACAACTTAACTTGCAGTTAATAGTATGAAGTGGTGTCATGTCAGAATTGCAGCAGGATCATGTAGTGTAATTGTAGTGATGGAGATGTTTAGCTAGCTGCAGGTGACAGCCGCATGCCACATCAAATTATCATCTGATCTCGAAAATGTTTGTGCTAGCTCCACCACTCCTCTCCTGTGCTGCTATCTAGCTACTTTTTTTTTCAGTCGACAAATTGTACTGGAGCAATCCCATCCATGATTCACTTTGACTCGATTTGAAACGCCGAGGAATACTCACGGGCTTAGTTAGTTAACCAATAATCCCCCCCCCCCCCCTCCCCACACATTTTTTCTCTGCTGTAAACAAAAGAACCAGATTCTTGTTTTAATTTTGCAAAAGAGGAATGTGCCATCTATATATGCTAGGCTTTCATGGTCAAAGAGATCCAAGGTGCAAAAGAAGTGGTATATCATAAAGAGAGATGGGGAAAAGGCAAGAACAGATGACAACTCAAGAAAAGAGGGAAAAGGCAAGAGCCCATAATGGAATATGACATTATGACACAATTGATATATGGTATATATGCATGTGCTTAATTCCTTGCTATTCCAAATATAATGGGTGTAATTTTGCAGCAATTTATTATGGATAGTCCAACATATATAAGAACTAACAAAATATGGTGTTAATTACCCTATCTATATCTTCATCAAATGAAAACTAATTATGCGCTTCATCGAGTGAAAGCTGGTTAATTAGTTTCTCTAAGTACTACTCCCTTCGGTCACAAAAGAGCGACGCCCTAGAACACGTGCAGTCAAATTCTATTAATTTTGACCAAAGATATTATTTAAAATACATAGTTTAAATATATAAAAATGATTCGAGTGAAATTATTATAAAAATACTATAAAAGATAAAAAATATCACTCTTCTCTTCTATGACCGGATGGAGTATTCTGTATCAGCGCCAACCTGTTATTTCATTGTTCTTGCTAGTAGAAAAATAGAACAAGATCAACCCCATTACGTTATGCTAATGATTACCCCATTACAAAATCTCTTGGTCAGATCAACGCCGTCCACAAAATAATATTCAGGTGGTAGTACTTGTCGTAAAACAGTACAACCGAAGGTAAGCGCTACCCCTCCTGATGATTGACCCTTCATATTATAATCCTCTAGCTTTGAGTTGACCACTTCATGTAGTATGATATTACATTTCCATCATACTAATCAAAGCATGCATGGAAATTTTGGCAAGGTTCAAGGGTTAATTCTACGAGCTCCTCTTCGGTACACTCAATTTAATACGAATCGTCTATTCTCTTTGATACAATGGTTTAGATTAGTTGAGATTTAGTTATACTTTACATGGTAGTATGAGTAGTAGAATCTCGAGAGGTAGAATTGTAATTACCTATGTGGGGGATCACATGCCACAAAGTAATATTTTCAACCATAGTTAGAAAAATCTGTAATACCTTCATGAAAAATTATAAATGCAAAGAAAAATATATTATGTCCATCACAAAACAATGGTCAAATTTAATTACACTACTACCATATACAACTAGTAGAATGTACCGTAAAATTTCTCTAATTCTACATGAACCAATGTAAATACTCCGAAAATTCATATAGGCTAGAGATCCAAACGCACCCTGTGTTGCAAACTGAAAAGACCCAAAATTTTCAAAAATTTAAAACTTGTTTGAAGTTTGGTTCAATTTGGATTTCTTGCCAAATTCGGAAAGTTTTCTCCAAAATCTGTCTTCCTTTTTTGTCCTTGTGCTTTTCCATCCCAAAGGCGCCTTTGAGAAAACCATCGCCGCCCCTGTTTCTCACACTCGTGTGTCGCTCCGCCAGTAGTTGTGCCACGCACAGCTTCATCCTCGCGCCACCCCCGCATCGCGCCAAGACCCCACCACCTCCCTCGCCACCTCGCCCTTGGCTTTAACCCGCCGCACCAGCGCCTCTCGGCCTCGGCAACGCCCCGCACCGCCCACACCGGGTGTTCAACGCGCCATGGACGCCGCTGCCGCCCCTGCCAGCGTAGGCACCCGCACCATTGAGATGCCACCATTCCCGCAATGCCACCCGCCGCCACGTTGCCCCATGCAGCACCTTTTCCTCCCCGCAGTCCGGGTTGCCGTCCATGTGTTGCACCCGCTCTCGTGCCACCGCCTCCAACGGCTATAAAAGCCCAAGCCCGCCGCATCATCTTCATCCATGGCCTCAAACCAATCCGACTGCCACCTTCCTTCTTCCCTAATCTCGGCCATGCCCTCAATCGCTGCTGCCCTATCTTCTTCCCCGGTGAACCCCCTCCCCGATCCGCCACCTCTCCCATGCCCTCGCCCCTCCAACCGCATCACGTGGACCACCTCAACGCCACCACCCTTAGCTCGTCACTGTCGTGCGCCATGGCTCCGCCGCCCACGCCCACCGTTGCCAAGCCGCCTCCGACCTACCCGAGCTCCACCGTCACCACTGTCGTGCCCCCCTCGATCCGCTGGTGCTCCCAGGTTGGCCAATTTGGCTGGAGCACCGCCAAAGACCGTTGATGCCGTTGCTCTGTTCCGGCCTTGCGCCACCCTCGCCGGCGAGCCATCTTCGAGCCTCCGCTATTCGCGCAAATGCCCAAAGTGGGTTGCCCACACCTCACTAAAGCTCCCTACATGTTCCCTCGCCACCACCGTCAGGCAAAGAGAAGGGGGGAAAGCAAAGAGAGCCAACAAGAAAGACAAAAAAGGGAGATGGGCTCCCTTTGGTTGAAAGTCGATTCAGGTCGAGTGCCCATGTGGGCCGCCAAGTAGGCCTATTTGCCAAGCCAGCCCGACACTATGTAATATTGTGCAACCCATTACTATTCAAAGACCACCCGAAAAACCCAACACTATTTAGCCCAGACCCATTACTATCCACCCAAACACGTTAGTGAATAGTACCAGATCCATTAGTGTTCACCGGATATGATACTATTCATCTAGACTTATATATTATATATATATATATATATATATATATATATATATATATATATATATATATATATATATATAATGCATGTTTCGTACTCCCACTTCCAATATACCATTTAAACGAACATATTATACTTTTTTTATATCACTTTTCGTATACTTAAATACTAATTATAAGATACCCCAATACGACTTGATTGGAAAAAAAATCATTGGAGCCCTTTATATTTGCTATATACCCTTTTCATATATAAAAGAAATATATACACGGATTTTGGTATAAAAATTGGATTTTTATGAAATTTTTCATAGAACTCACTTTGGGGTATCTTTTAATCATTACTGGAGTATGCTCAAATAGATAAAGATGTATCATCATACGATTCAAATGGTATATAAGAAATAGAGTACGTACTCCCAGGAGTACCATACCATACCATATATATCCCATTTTCAACCCCGTTTAACCAAATCAAGCACCCAATAAATCCCAATCACCCACACCACCTTTCTTTCCAATTATTTCTGAATTTATTTATTTTATTTTATTCCCAGCTCCTTTCTTGTTGAGCCCGGACTTATTTATTGATTTCCTTCCATGTGAGAGCCCAAACTTAATGATCAAGATACAGAAGAAGTTGATTAAGACGCATAAAAGGTAAATCTAGTCAAGGACTGTGGATGTGGAGGCAAGTTGCATTCTTTGATCATTTTGAGCCCACATTCCATTTATTTATATTATTAATTTCATTATCGTATTTATGTCAATTACTTCTTTATTGAAATAATATTTTTGAATGCCACGATGTTTAGATAAATTCTACCACCCACAACCACCTACTTATATGTAGGTCATATTCACCTTGACAACTTTAAGGAACATAAAATATTATTAAATGTTCGGTATTGTCACACAATGTGTTTACAAATATTGAAAAAGAGTATCGGTTAACTACCAATGGTTTTGGTGGAAAGATGAGAGTTGAGACCAGGAGGATGGACAACTCAATAGACTTGATGAAAGTGAGTCAAAGGGGGGGGGGCAAGAAGGTGGATTTCCACGAGTAGTTGGTTGTTAGTCCACTAGAGATAGGTAAGGGCTATAACCTCATGCCAAATAACAGACATAGAACTTGCTCATCCACGGGTTTGGTATATCCAACTTGGCTCAGTACATTACTCTTCCGATTGAATATCTACAGGATGTCACCTGCTCTTGTTGTATAGAGCAGCCACAGATTGGGGGTGGGACAGGAGTGGGCCCGTAGGGACACTAGCTGATCTACACAATGGTAAGTACAATCAACATCGGACTGCACATTCTACTATTGGTTGGTGGTTTCCCGATGACTGTATTGTCCAAGATCCTACCGGGTAGAGGCTAGAAAGGTTGAGTGGTAGGAATATCTTGTTATCTCAACTCAGTCGTACGCTATCAGGTTGTGTGTGTATTGTATGACAGTATGAGTTTGATGTATCTTGTGGGTAAAGTTGGGTAACTCTACAGAGTATAATCAATAGTATTTGGATACGTCGTGCTTATGGTTAATAAAGTTGCGTTCGTGGATGATTCCAATATATGATGCATAAGTAGAGATTTTAAGATGTTAATATGGTAACTACAAATGTTGAGAAACCTCTGATGTTATATTAATATGGTTTTACCGTTTTAAAGGCAAACTGTTTACACTCAAAAGTTGCATCCACATACACCTGATATGGCAAACCCTCAACCATCAATTGAACTCCAAACATATAATTAAATAGCTTTCCCATGTGACTTGTTGAGTACTCAATCTTGCTTATTTTTTATCAGAAGGTGCACCAGAGGATTGAAGGGCACTCTAGAGAACATATTAGGGTTGCAACCGCACTCAATCTTTCCTATGGAGGCTCTTTGGTTCTTCTGAATATAAGTCAAAGCTTTGGGTTTGAGATGCTCATTTTGTTGCTGCAAAACAGCTATGAGACCATAATTCAATCAAATGAATGCTTTTAAAATGTTCGTGAGCAGATTTGGTGTCATTTTGGACTATAACCGAAATCTTGGGCGGTTACGCAAACAGGAGATACCTTGTTTGAAAAATAGGGTCGTTTCGCAAACCGCCAAATCCAGCCATCTGAATTGCATCACAAATCAATCACATCTTCTCAGGCCAAGTGGAATATCTACAAGACAACATCTGCACATGAGCGCATGGGCGGATCCACCGTCCCTACAGCCTGGGCAGTTGGCCAGGCTTGTTGGCGACGCGTCATGGTAGCTCCGATGAAGTTCTACGGCGACCATAATCGAAAAATGACGTCCTGTTCAGGCAAAACAAAGTGACCGGTACTTAGCTTGCGGCTTGCTCAGACTTTGAAAAATTCTTGGCTCCACCGCTGCACGAGCTGTTGAGGAACCAAATCCATATGCCGCCGCTGCATGAGCTGTTGAGGAACCAAATCCATATGCAGCCTTGCTTGTAGAGTCGTCGTGGGCCGATCGATCGGCACGCGTGATTTCGTCAATCTGCGAGGCTGTAAGCAGAGCAGACATGAAACATGTGCTTTGCCGCTCTGCATATCTGCACAAAGTCCGCGCCAGATATCATACATATTTTGGATTAATTACATTTCATTTCAAACCAGAAAGATATCTCCTGGATTGATGCTCGAGACTTGAGAGGCATGCAATGACGTCCAGTGCTAGCTAGTACTGAATTTTCTTTGTATATATGTGTATTCTTCGGTGTGAATGCTAGTATTAATTGCCTTTGTATATATTTGTATCTTCGGTGTGAATGCTAGTATTAATTGCCGCATACGCTCAGTAAATCACACTGCCTCTTTTGCTTCGACTACTAGCTCTGGATGCGGTAGAATTATCAGAAACGCGGTTCGTTTGGGTTACGATACGAGATTCGGGCTCGTAGTTTGCTACTTTTTCTTTTAATTTGTACTGTAAATACGAACTTCGATCCAAATTCGACGAATTCGGTTCGCGATTCGCAGAATTTTATAGCGAATTCGATAACTATATATGTTTAGCTGCCAGATGGATTAAGCAGTCTACAGTTCCACAGGTCCACTTCACAGTCCTTTCCCATTGATTCGCCTTTGACTGACAGAATTTTTTTTATAAAAAAAACGCAGCCTCCTTTCCTCGATTCGATTCGTGCACATCTATACATATCAACAGCGACCACCGGAGCCGCAGTTGCGCGAGCGAGCGCCCACCTCTCTCTCTCCCTCGCGGCCTGCCTGCCTGCGTGTGTCGTGTCATACCCCACGTACGGTAATATAAGGCAACCCCACCCGCCCCTTTCCTTCCCAGCCTCAAACCAAGAACAAGGTTGCTTCTTGTTCCTTCCACTAGTCCTAGGTCTTCCTAGCAAGAGAACCTCCTGATCTTGTGGCGACGAAAGCGAGGGTTCGCTTTGCCGTCTTTTCGGAGGTGTAGCATGGAGCGCGCGGGCGCGGGCGCGGGCGCGGGCGCGGGGAAGGGTTTAAGGGGCGGTGAAGCCGAGGCGGAGGGCCGCGAGGAATGGGTGCACGACTCGTCGGTGGATCACCGCGGGAGGCCGCCCCTCCGCGCCGCCACCGGGTCGTGGAAGGCCGCAATGTTCATCATCTGTGAGTCCGATTGAGCCCTCTATGTGTTGATCGACGACTAGTAGCTCTTTTACAATTTTTTTTTTGTTGATGTATGTGTATAGTCTTAATTGTAGGCTACTAATTGGTAGCCATTGAATTGATTCCTTTGTTTGTTCCTCTTTCCTTTTTGGCAACGAAGTGATTGAGTTTAGCGAGAGGTTAAGCTACTTTGGGCTGGCGACGAGCTTGATGATATATCTCACCAAGGTGGTCCAGGAGGAGATGAAGGTCGCGGCCAAGAATGCCAACTACTGGATGAGCGTTACCACTCTGATGCCTTTACTCGGAGGTTTCCTTGCCGATGGATACCTTGGGAGGTTTGCCACTGTCCTCTCCTCGACCCTCATCTATCTTGTGGTCTCTCTCTCTCTCTCTCTCTCTCTCTCTCTCTGCGTGCATAAGGTTCTTGAGGCCTCACATGCGGTTGTTTTGTCCCCCACTGTTGCAGGGTTTGATCCTCCTGGCGATATCGCAATTGACCCCGAGCCTAAAACCAAGCCATTCCTTGCATCTCCATGAAACGCTATTTTTCGTAGGTATATATCTGGTGTCCATAGGCACCGGCGGGCACAAGCCAGCTCTGGAGAGCTTCGGCGCCGACCAGTTCGACGACAGCAACGCGACGGAGCGGGTGCAGAAGATGTCCTTCTTCAACTGGTGGAACTGCGCCCTCTGCTCGGGCGTCTTGCTCGGCGTCACGCTCATCGTCTACCTCCAGGAGAAGGTAGGCTGGGGCGTCGCCAACATTGTGCTCGCCGCCGTCATGGGCGCCTCCCTCGTGGTTTTCCTCGCCGGGCGGCCGTCCTACCGGTACAGGGTGCCGGAGGGCAGCCCATTGACGCCGCTGCTGCAGGTCGTCGTCGCCGCCATCAGGAAGAGGCACCTCGAGCTACCTGCGGACGCCAATGAGTTATACGAGGCCAAGCCACAGAATACCAAGAAGAGGCTGCTCTGCCATACCGACCAACTTAGGTGAGAACTAACGTTCCTTGGCCTGCGCTGCCCTTTTTTATTCGAATCTGCTGTACATCAGTCGAATGAAATTTTTTAGGAAATCAGTCAGATTTCTGACCTTTAGATTCATGCCATGATTCATGCTCCGCCCAACGGCATGATTGTCTTCTCCGGCGGCGGCGGCAGCCGCGGTGGCGGTGAGTTAGAGCGGGGTTTCGCCGAATTAGGTTTTGGGTTCACCGGGCCGGCTATAGAGGAGGAGGCGGCGGCGGCGGCGGTGGGCGAGGCGACGAGGCGGCGGTGGTGCAGCCGGCCGCGGGTCGGAGGAGGATGGTGGAGGTCGGCAGGAGAGCACGGGAATCAACTAGAAATTAAGAGGCGGTGGTGGCGATGGCGGATCCAGCGGCGGTAGCCGCCGGAGACGGGGAAGAAAGTGGCGGCGGGGGAGCACGGGATGAGCAAGGGCGGCGTGGAGGAGCAGAGGCGGCGGGGGGAGCACGGGAGGAGCAGGGGCAGCAGAGGAGGAAGATGAAGCGGTAGCGCAGGAGGCGAGCGGTGCGGTGGAGGAAGAGGAGGCTGTTGTGGTGGGCCGATGGCTGGGGTGGGGCCGACGGGCCTCGTCGGCGCCGGGGGCGACGCCAACGAGGCAGGGGGCGGAGGGGACGGTGGCGGCGGCGGCGGTGCGCGGAGGGGATGGGGAATGAGGTTGGGTTAGGTTTGGCTTGTATAGAAATAAGGGGAAGGATCTGGACCGTTGGATTGAGATCGTGCGGTTGAAAAAGTGATTGATTTTGTGGGCTGAATCAGTTAATTTTTTTGTGAATGATGGATATTAGTAGTGACCGGCGATTACGATTTTCAGTTTATCCTGTGTATGAGTACCCAATTGTGCAATAGCAAATCATGTACAGTAACCTTCATTATATCACGTACCTACACGTCATGATCATGATCATGTTGTGAATTAATCATGTGTACATGTACATGGTGATGTTGTAGGTTTCTTGACAAGGCGGCCACAGTGGAACACGGTGGCGCCGACGACGAGAGGCGTGGGCCGTGGTGGCTGGCGACGGTGACGCAGGTGGAGGAGACGAAGCTGGTGCTGGCCATGGTGCCTATCTGGCTGGCCACCCTCCCGTTCGGCATCGCGGTGGCGCAGGTGTCGACCTTCTTCATCAAGCAGGGCAGCGCGATGGACCGGCGTCTCGGGCCGCACTTCGTGCTCCCTTCGGCGTCCATCTTCGCCCTGTCCGCCATCGGCATGATCATCGCCGTGGCCGTGTACGACAAGGTCCTGGAGCCGTACCTGCGGCGCGTGACGGGGGACGAGCGCGGGCTCAGCATCCTGAAGCGCATCGGCGTCGGCATCGCGTTCACGATCGTGGCCATGGCCGTGGCGGCCGTCGTCGAGAGGCGGCGCCTCAGCTCCGCCGCTCCGGCGTCCATGTCGGTGTTCTGGCTGGTGCCGCAGTTCATGCTGATGGGCGTCGGCGACGGGTTCGCGCTCGTCGGGCTCCAGGAGTACTTCTACGACCAGGTACCCGACAACATGCGCAGCCTGGGCATCGGGCTGTACCTGAGCGTGATAGGCGCCGGCAGCTTCCTGAGCAGCCTGGTGATCACGGCGGCGGACCGCGTGAGCTCGCGCGGCGGGCGGGCGGGATGGTTCGGCAAGGACCTGAGCCGCAGCAGGCTGGACCTCTTCTACTGGCTGCTCGCATGCCTCGGCGCCATCAACCTCGCCTTCTACGTGGTCGTCGCCACCAGGTACTCGTACAAGACCGTCAAGGCCGCCAGGGTCCGCCACGAGAAGGGCGACGTTGAGTGCGCCACCGCCGCCGCTGGTTACTAACCATGCATCCGTCGATCGCCTAGCTAAGCTAGAATGGTAACGTGTAACATCCAAAAAACCATATTTTGAACAAGTATAGTGAAAATGAATGGAAAAATAATATTGAGCATGTTTATGTATGGGGAAACTATTTTTAGCATGATTTTGAATCTTTGCATAAATCAATTAGTGAATTTACATGCAAACAACAACTTGAATGAATTTTCGAGAAAATTACATAACATATAAATCCTGAAAATATTACACAAGAAAACATAATGTATTGGGAGCCTTCACAAAAAAAAATACATTTTGGAGCCCGTTTGCTGAGTTTAAAAATTCAGAAACCCTAGCCAGCTTGAAAATTCAAAAGTTAATTTGAATTCCCATCGAGCCATTGGGCCGAATTCGCCCGGCCCAAATCCACTGCGCCCGCTCCAGCCCACGTGAGTGCCCCGCATCTCCCTCTCGCTGACGCACCGGGACCACCTGTCGGAGCTTGTCTTCCACCTCGTGTTCGCCTGCGCGCGCTAGCACGCTCCGCCGCTCGCTCGTGGTTTGCGACACTGCGCCCACCATTTTCACTCCTCAACTGCCCCCATCACATCCGCCTGCCATCGCCCATGCTAGCTGCCCCGTCGACGCACCGTTATCCCATGCAAGCGACGAGACCAAAGCTTGGCGCGAGAAACCCGCACGCCGCGCCATTTTCTCGCCGCATCTCTCACATCATTCTCGGCTGCATTTGAACCCCTCACCGCGTCACAAGCTCCTCAGCTCGCCATTCTCGCTTCCCACAAAGAATCAAAGCCTCTTGTGCTTTGCTTCGCCGGGAACAAGAGCGCCGTTCTCGGTGCTGGTGAGCAAGCCTCGCACCGCCATTTCCTCTGGTGAGCTTCCTTGCCCTCGCCACCTGCATCACCATGCGCCCTTTACCTCATTGATACTCCTTCTTACTTGATGTAGCTCTGGGATCGAACCCCGTAGTGTGATCATGTTGTCATCTTCTTCGTCTCAGACGCACACCCCGTTTTGGACCCCGCGTTTCCGACGCTCTGATGAGCTTCAACCTCACCTAACCGCGTCATATCCCGTTCCATACTCCACTAATGCTCCTTCCTTACTTAATGTGGACCCAAGCTCAGGGAATCACCGGAATCGAGCTCTTCCCCAAATTCGACTACCGTTGACTTTTTCTGTTCGCCATCACTCCGGTGAGTCCCCGTTCGATTCCTCGCTCCTACACCATCCTAGGGTCTCCAGTGAGCTAATACTACACATCTTGTAGCATCTCCATCGTCGTAGAGCGCCAAGACCGAGAGCTTCCTCTATGCCACTGTTGTTCAACGTCGCCAAGCCACTTCGACTATCCTCCGGCGCTGTCAACCGTCTTGGTGAGCTTCTAGTAGTCCCCTAGTGCTTCTATGCACGTTAGATCGGTAGATTAGCCATCGTAGCCTAGGAACTGTGGTAGCCGATCAGGGAGCCGCCGTGGGAGACAGTGGCACCACAGCTCCGATGGCCATTGGTCCCCAAGTCGCTGCCTATAGCATCATAGTTGTCCCCTAGAGTCAATGTGCACCATCTTTCGCCGCCGAGTTGCTCCATGCGCGAAAGCTATTTCGGACCCGAGGAGCTCTGCCGCTTATCACTGGCGTAGTGCCGTCTCCGTCCATCTCTTCGGCCTCCACCACCACCCAGTGGGATCGCCATCGAGAGAGGAATCCATTTTACCCATCCCTGAGCCAAGTTGTTGAGTCGTTCACCGCCGGCGAGCTCGCCATGGCGCTCGGCCGCATGCAGCTCCTCCCTTCTCTTCTCTCTCTCAATGACAATGAGTCCCACTCGGGATGAGTATTAGCTTAACACTAATGACAGTGGTTAAGTGAAACTAATCACTGACATGTGGGGGCAACTAAAAACTTGATCAAAAAATCTAATTTAAAACACGCTTAATATATGAGTCATGACACGTGGGACCACCCACTGTTTTCGATTTTAAAACATGTTGTGGGCCCTAGTCATCAGTTAATTAAAAATCAAAAATATGTTTAATCATTAGTTAATAAATAACGAAACTATGACATGTTGTACCATCTCTGTTTTTATAAATAAAATCAAGAAAATAAAAATATGAGTCCCTGAGAACTAGACCCCACATGTAAGTTAATAAAATTCGAAAAAAATGAGGAAAAGCCCCTTTCAGTTCGGAGGAAAATATGCTTTCCCTGTTGGAAAGCGTAAACCTCAGAAGAACTCAGAGGGAAATACGTTTTCTCTGTTAGAAAGTGTAAACATCAAAAATACGCTTTCGACTTCACCCTTTTTCTTATTTTTCTGAAATTTTCAAACTAAAGCAAATTAAAACGTTAATAAATGTAATTGTATATAGATGTGTATACCAATGTTGTAGATGTGTGTACTAGCCACTGATCATGAGACTAGTACAGTACACACACGAGGATTTCAGGTACTCAACACCGGGGTCCGACATAATGCCTACTGCGTATCGTTAGTTAAATGGTACTGATCCATAATTCCATATGTTATACTATATCCATGTTTGCATGCTAAATTGTACAATTTGCATTAAGGATTAAGGGATATGTGTATGTATCTTTGCTTCTGGATGCAGATCGATCGTGTGTGTCGTGGGTTGCACAAGTGATGTTACGTTTGATCTTGATCGTGTGACAGTAATTTTTTTTTGTTTTTTTAAAGAGGTGTCGATAAATTACTATCGATATTTGTAAGTAAATGCAGGGGACACAGCTCTCGAGATCATGCAAGAAAAGACAAGCATTTTTTAGACAGGTTCATGACTTCTTCGGAGAGAATAACAACACTACTCATGTGTTTTTGTATTGAATGAGGTTACAAGGCCCAACAAGCTACCGAAATTAAGAAATATTATCAATGGCTTCTGTGTGTGTTGGTATCTTCTCCCTCTATCTGCCAGCACCGCCCCTTATAGAGCACTGAAGGGGTGGCAGATGTTGTGAGTCAAGAGGCGCCTTGACAGTTCCTTAAATCCGCACGTTGATGACGGTTACTATCAGTAAGACACGCTCCTTGTACATTTGCTAGACAGTTATTGCCAGAGAGAGAGAGAGAGAGAGAGAGTATGCGGTTATGTCAGATACACATACATGCACATGTTGTATTAATTACCACGTATAGTTGAGTGTGATGTGCAAGGTCCCTAGTCAATTAGATAAGGCTCACATGTCTGTCTGTGAGATTTATAGACCAAAAGATTGTCGCGATTCTACCTAGTCGTAACCGGCTTTCCAACCAAGGGTGTAACCGTAACATGGCCTGATCAAGATGGGCATCTCTGACTAGGGTATACTAGAGGGATGTTAGAGTACTATTATCCATTATTAATATTATAGATAAATAACTTTATTAATTAAGGATTATTCAGTCCTCAGCAAGGGAAGAAAATAAAATGTGATGGGGGGAGGGTGGGAGGGCCTCGCCCGAGGCCTTACCCATCAACCATTGATTTGGTTTGAAAGAGAGGGAATCAATGGCCGATGGGGAGAGCCTCACGGTAGTAAATTTCCTTCTCTCGGCAAGAGGGTCTGCTTAATGCACTAGTATGAAAAGTACTAGAACGGCCGCACGTTTTCGCTGACATGGGCAGCGTAGAAACTATTAATGGCATGTTTAGACGCAGACATAAAACTGGACATAACCATATGCAGATCGAATGAAACATACACCATCCTTGTTCACCCTACATCCATGCATTGACCATCCATACATCGCTACTCATAGGTCACAACCATAGTTCGGATGGAGCATAACTGCATAAGCCATCGATGTTTGTGTTACATACATACATCCATGCGTTGGGCAGCCATACAACACCAACTTTTACATGGATGATATAGCGGGCAGAGGAATTGCGGCATTCTATGTACAACAAAAGAAATCATTGCTTGGTAAGCACAGCAGTAACAAAATGCCCGAGATACCTGCAGCAAGCAAGCAGGACCATAAGAGAAAAGAAGCTGCAGGAAGCTAGTTGCTTTTTACAGGACGCGAACCAACAAATGCTGACACATACTATGGTTTACCGTTAAGCAAAAGGAAAACATTCGCAAGGGCAGCAACCTGACAGGAATAGATGTACTAAAAAACAATTCAAGAACCCTGTGAGATGGTGGATTAGGACCTAGCCTGGAGCGATCCAAGGGTAAACTCCATAAATTAACACTGGACCAGCACAGCAAGACGACATCCCAAGAATTGTTGCTAGAGGTTATTTCTTTTGTGAGCTTTCTTAGACCTGATCAGTTAAATATGAACATATAACATGGAACTATGGAAGCCTTATTCCCTTTTTTAAAAAGAACAAAGGTCAATTCTATGGATTATACAGTACTTCAGTTAGTCGCATCATGTCGAGCTAAGAGGTCGCAGTTATAGGTTCTTGATCACCTCCTTAGTTTCATGAGAGACAAAGATATGAGCAAAAGCGCACCTGTGATTTCTATTATCACATATCAATCTTCCTCAGCCAGTAAGTTTCATTTTATCAGATAACCTGCATAATTCAAAGCATTGTTTTATAGACAGTCTTGAGTTTCCTTTTCTCTAAAATGAAGGAGAAAGTAATCTATACACTCTACTGCAAGTAGATAAGAACTGCGCGGTCTACTAAACTAACTTGTAACACACATTCTTCTATCACAGAGGCAAGAATAATAGCTACATTTGAAAAGTTCTGCAATAACCTTTTTTATATTTAAAAAACATTTTCTGTAGAGGTAAACTCTAAATGTGCAAATCATAACAAAATGATGATCTATAACTGAAAATGTTTTTACTTTTGACCTCTGAATATATTCCAAACTAAAAACATTTTATTTATATTACTACTGGAAAGGTACACTTAATCAATTATGTTTGCACCCCCAACTACATTCTCCAAAGTCCAAAGTATATGCACGACCCGCAAATGATTAGACATAAAATGATCCATGCAAACTGAGTGTCTCAATCTTGCTTTTAGAACCTAGACAGCTCCAAGTCTCCCACATTCCTTATGTTAGTCGTAGCCTCCAACCATGCCATGTTTCATTAAGCAATAATAGCTTACTTTTCTGTGATGAAACTGTTAGAGATATATGTATAGTGTGTTATTCCCCATTGTTATAAGGGGTTCTTTGCATATTCACCACATATACTTGTGTATATATACTGGCTCATTAGCCTCATATTGAATACAAGCGCTATTCATAACATGGTATCAGAGCGAACCTAGGGTTCCCGTCGCTTCGCTTGTCGCCGCCTTGACGTCATCTTTGACGTCTCCCGATCGGATCCGCGGCTTCCACGCCGCCTCCGCCTCGGCTCCACCCGACGCTGCCATCGCTCGCTCCACCCGACGCTGCCATCGCTTGCTCCACCCGACGCCGCCGTTGCCGCTCCACCCGACGCCACCGTCGCTCCACTCCGACGCCGCTGCCGCCGGGGCCGCGCCACCCGCCACCACCGACCACCCGCCGCCGCCGTTTCCGCCGCCTAGCGCGCGCGCCGTTCCTTCCGC
Source organism: Ampelocalamus luodianensis (assembly GCA_036346255.1). Taxonomy (NCBI): domain Eukaryota; kingdom Viridiplantae; phylum Streptophyta; class Magnoliopsida; order Poales; family Poaceae; genus Ampelocalamus; species Ampelocalamus luodianensis. The sequence goes on along the minus strand of CM070622.1, from coordinate 91,333,728 downwards.
CGCCATCATCGATCGCGCCGCCGGTCACCGTCGCTCGAGCACTCGCCGCTCTCAAAGCGCGCGCGCCGCCGAGAGCGCTCTCAAGAGCGCGCCACCGCCAGAGCGCGACGGGCGCTCTTGAGCGACTCGACGTCTGCGCCGCCGTCCGAACCTTCGCCTCCCGCTGCCGCGTCGCGAGCCGCCGCTGGTCCGAGCTTCTCTTCGCTTGGTGCCGCCCAAGCTCTCGGAGACGGCCAGATCCTCTTCTCGGGCGCCAGTCTCGCCCGGATCCCGGCCTTCCTCTTTGCGTGCGCCTCCCTCACGCGCCTCCGCCGACCACCTCGGCCTCGGCGACGTCGCCCGCTCCGCCGTGCCTCCCTGACGCAGCTCGCTCGCCGCGCCTCCGCCGCTGGGGGAACTAGGGTTCCCCCGAGCGCGCTCGGTTTTCTGGCAGGCCGAGTAGGCCTCGGCCTTTTCTAACGAGCAGCGGGTCGGTTAAAAAAAAGAAAAAAAAGAAAAAAACATTGATCTAACCGCCGCGCCGTCCAGCGCCGCCTGTTAGACTTTGTTGCCTTGGTTGCCGCGCTGTTCAGCGCCGCCTACCAATGGCTTCCGTTCGCCTGAGTGGCGCTGGTGCCGCCACTCCGTCGTGCTCGCGCTCGTCCACTGCTATACGCAAAGACATCGTCTCCTCTGGCGGTGCCACGGTGGTGGTGGCGCGCTCCATCGGCGATGGTGTCCTCTTCGCTCCTCATTGCGACAAGGTCGGCCACATTGAGTCCCAGTGCTATAAGAAGCAGCGGCATCTTTCACGCCGTTCTTCTACTAGCACTTGCACTGGTGCTTCTACATCGACTCCTTCAGTAGTTTCTCTCACTGAGCAGGAGATAGCCAGACTTCGACGCCTACTTGCCGCCGTGTTCTCCTCGGCGTGTTCTGCGGTTTCTACATCGACTCCTTGGCAGATTTCTCTCCGAGCGGGAGATAGCGGACCCGACGCCTTTGCTTGCCGTTTCGGTTCTCCTCGGCGCGAGTTACGCATCGACTCTTTGCACCGCGAAACCACCACCTCCACACACAGGCACCTCACCGTGGATTCTTGATTCTGAAGCATCTTTTCACATGACTTCTGATTTTTCCACTCTTTCTTTTATTACACCTCTTGATTCTCCTGTCAGTGTTCTTACTGCTGATGGTGCCTCTCTTTCTGTCTCTGGTCGAGGATCTCTTAGCAACTCATCTTTTCATGTTCCTTCTGTTGCTCATGTTCCTCGCCTTACCATGCAGCTTCTTTCTGCTGGGCAGATTACTGACCTTGGTTGCCGGGTCATTCTCGACTCTAACTCTTGTTGTGTTCAGAACTGCCACATGGGAGCTCTGGTTGGTTCTGGTCCTCGACGCCGTGACTCACAGCGTCTCTGGGAGCTTGACTGGCTTCACCTTCCTTCCGCTGCCACCGTCACCGCCAGTCTCTCGCTACGCCACTCCGTCTCACGGCTCTTTCCAGTGATGGCATCACCGTCTTGGTCATCTCGTGTGGATCTCGCCTGCCGTCTTTAGTTAGTCGTGGCCTTCAGGGTGCATCTCAGAGACGTGTCTTTAGATTGTCAAGGCGTAAGTTAGGTAAATGATTGACTTCCTTATCCTCATAGTGAGTCGGTGTCTCGTCCTTTTGACCTTGTTCATTCGGATGTTTGGGGTCCGGCTCCTTCGTTTGAAGGGGTCATCGATATTATATCATATTTATAGATGATTTCTCTCGCCACACTTGGATATATTTCATGTCTTCGTAGTGAGGCCTTATCTATCTATAAACAATTTGTCACTATGGTTCGCTTTACGATTCTCCACTCCTATTCGTATCTTTCGTGTTGATTCTGTGGCGAGTACCTCTCGTTACTGCGCAGATTCCCATCGAGGCGGTACTCTTGCTCGATTCTCTTGTCCGGTGCTCATGCTCGAATGGTGTCGTGGCGCAAGCATCGTCACCTCCTTGAGGCGGCTCGTGCGATGATTGCCTCTCTACTCCACCTCACTTTTGGGCCGAGGCTATTTCCATCGCCACCTATCTCGTCAACATCCGGCCCTCTTACGCTCTTGAGTGCGACCACTGAGCGTCTCTGTGGTCTTCTTCGACTACTCGCCCTTCATCTGTTTGGTGTGTTTGCTATGTTCTCCTCGCCCCTCGAGAATGCACCAAATTGCTCGATCTGTTGAGTGTGTCTTTACAGTATCTGATTTGAACATAAGGGCTATCGGTGTTGGGATCCTGTTGGTCGACGGATGCGGGTTTCTCGGGATGTGACTTTCGACGAGTCTCGTCCTTTCTACCCACGTTCTGCCTCTCCTTCGGCTTCCTCTGTGGAGTCTCTGTCCTTTTTGACATTTCCGGATACACCTATATCTGTCTTGCCCTCGTCCACCCCTTCCCCCGAGGGCACCCGTTCCCCTGAGTCTCCACATATTCCTCCTGTGTCCTCTCCGCCATTGTCGCCGCTTACTTCGCCTCCTGCGGCATCTCAGGCTCCTCCCACTACAGCTCCTTCTTACCCTCTCTTCTACACTCGTCGACCTCGTACTAAGGGTATTCCGGCTGAGTCATCTTCTGATGCTCCATCTTCCCCTGTTGGTCATCTTCTCCTCGCTACGCTCTTCGCGATCGCCAGTCGCTTCGGCCTCCTGCCCGTTTTGGTTTTGCTGGTGCAGCTACTCGTGAGCCTGTCTCCTACCGGGATGTTGTTACTCATCCTGAGTGGCAGCATGCCATGGCCGAGAGATTGCGCCCTCAGCGTCTTGGTACTTGGGATCTTGTTCCTTTTCCATCTCACTCTCGTCCCATTACGTGTAAGTGGGTCTATAAGATTAAGACTCACTCTGATGGCTCTTTTGAGCGCTATAAGGCGCGTCTTGTTGCTCGTGGTTTCCAGCAGGAGTATGGTCGTGACTACGACGAAACTTTTGCTCCTGTGGCCCACATGACCACTGTCCGCACTCTTCTTTCGGTGGCGTCTGTTCGCCATTGGTCTGTTTCTCAGCTTGATGTCAAGAATGCATTTCTTAATGACGAGTTGTGTGAGGAGGTCTACATGCTTCCGCCACCGGGTATTCATTCTCGAGGGCATGGTGCATTGCCTTCGTCGCTCTCTCTATGGCCTTAAGCAAGCCCTCGTGCTTGGTTTGGCGCTTCTCCTCGTGGTCACTGCTGCTAGCTTTTCACTAGTGATCATGATCTGCACTCTTTGTCCACACTTCGTCTCGTGGTCGAACTCTTCTTCTTCTGTATGTTGATGATATGATCATTACAGGAGATAATTCTGAGTACATTGCCTTTGTCAAGGCTCGTCTTAGTGAGCAGTTCCTTATGTCGGATCTTGGTCCTCTTCGTTACTTCCTTGGGATTGAGGTTACTTCCACTCCTAATGGTTTCTTTATGTCCCAAGAGAAGTATATTCAGGATCTTCTTGATCGCGCCTCTCTCACTGATCAGCGTACTGTTGAGACTCCTATGGAGCTCAAGTTCACCTCCGACCCTCTGATGGCGAGCCTCTTTCTGACCCGACTCGCTATCGTCATCTTGTTGGGAGTCTTGTCTACCTTGCTGTTACTCGTCCGGATATCACTTATCCAGTACACATTCTAAGTCGATTCGTCTCTGCTCCCACTCGGGTCCACTCTGACCACCTTCTTGAGTTCTGCGATACCTTCGTGAGACTATCTCTCGCGTCTCTTCTTTCCACGCTCCACTCGTTCTGACTTCAGCTTATTCGGATGCTACTTGGGCCAGCGATCCCTCTGATCGCCGGTCTATCTGTGCTTACTGTGTTTTTTTTTTGTGGTTCTCTTATTGCACGGAAGACAAAGAAGCAGTGCGAGTGTCCGTTCAAGTGCAGAGGTGAGTTGCGAGCTATGACTCTCTTGACAGCAGAGATTACTTAGCTACGGTGGTTACTTGAGGATTTTGGTGTTTCTGTCACTACACCGACTCCTCTCTTGTCAGACAATACAAGTGCTATCAGTATTGCCCGTGATCCTGTGAAACATGAGCTCACCAAGCATATTGGTGTTGATGCTTTCTTCATGAGGTCTTGTGTGCATGATCAGGTGATTGCTCTTCAGTATGTGCCTTTAGAGCTTCAGATAGCGGATTTCTTCACGAAGGCCCAGACTCGAGCATAGCACGGTTTCTACCTCTCCAAACTCAGTGTTGTTGATCCACTATGAGTTTGAGGGGGGTGTTAGAGATATATGTATAGTGTGTTATTCCCCATTGTTATAAGGGATTCTTTGCATATTCATCACATGTACTTGTGTATATATACTGGCTCATTGGCCTCATATTGAATACAAGCGTTATTCATAACAGAAACAACAATATGCTTTGTTCATAGAACATGACCATTGGACGTCCTTGTCCTTACTAAATGTCAACAAATGAGCTAGGATGGGGACTTATCATTAGAGGATCAATCCTAAGGGTGGCATGACACCTGTGTCCAACATGAAGCGACAATAGATAAGTATTCCTATGATGGCAGCTTATAGCATGCAAACAGGATTTAGAGCTAATCATTCTTATCTACTTATCATATACATAGGCAAACATGCACTAATTCAAAACCGAATCAGCTTTTGAGCTGTGAGCCAGAACTATCAGAATATGTGTTTGAAAAATACATAGAAATAATTATACAGAATGAACAATCGTCAGTTTCCATTGTAGGACAAAAGACTCACCGCCAAATTGATACAGAGTATGTTCTATCAGTGCTTATTAAATAACCAATCAGTGGATGCACTAATCTGTATGTATATTGGATTGGAGCAAACATGCAGGAGCTTTCATCCAATGTATTCTCACAAAATATCTCGTTGAAAAAGAATACCACCAACTTTTCTTGAGAAGAAAAGGAGCCTATTTCCCTCTATAACAATTCCTCAGTCCCTGCAGTTTGATCTCGGGGAGTGTTAGAGTTAAATTAATACTATTAGTATTATCTAACGAATAAACAACACCCTTATCTCGTGATGAGCCTAACCACTCAAGATTTAATTTTGATTCTAGCAATTCACAGTTTCACACCATCTAACAACGAGGCGTAGCTAAATCCAAAGCAATCTGAATGTAGAATACTTGAAATAATAAGTTCAGTGTTTGACCTTGCAACGATCTCGACAAAAAGGTCAAATTGGCAGAAGGACCTGCAGCGTTACAGAAGCACTTGCGGAGGGGCCAGAGCATGAATGGACGGATGATGTGGTCGCAGCTCAGATGCACAAATTCCAACTCCTGACACCCTAATTAATTCCTAGCTTCCAAATTGATCACAGAGTCCATAATGTCACCTATCAGATCGTAGCAGAAAGCAGATAAGTTAATATAAAACACAAAACCAATAAAAAACAGTAAGCACGGTCTTACCATCCATCGTGAAATTGGGTTGTGTCGGTGATCTCGATCAGTGGGAAGAACGACAAAGCTGGGTGAGGCGACCAGTGATTGGAGGGGTAACGGCGGAAAGAAATGGTAGAGACGAAATGGCGTGGGGCGCCAGCCCTCTGCTGATGCCCCGCCGGTGCCACCGCCGCGTGCGCTGCTGATGCGCCGCCTCCAAACTGACAATGGATGGGACAACGGCGCAGGGGACAAGGAAGCGAAGACGGAGCAGATCTGGCCTGCACCGCCACCCTCACCGCCGCCTCCCTCGCACCGTGATGCGGCCAGCAAGTGTGTGGGTGGGAGGACGTGAACGGCGGCCAAGCGGGCGAGCGCGACGGAGACGGTGTCGGCGCATTGGGGAGTAGGCGGAGGCGGGCCCCGCGCACCACACCCTCCCTCTCTCGTGCAGATCCGAAGCCGCGCCGCCCCCCGCCCTTCTCCTCTAGCGGCAGATCTCGCCATCGGTCGTCGTCGGCCCGCATCAAAGGCGCGGCGGCGGCCGATGGCGGTACGCTCGCGAATGGGAGAGAAGGAAGCACGGCGAGCGGCGGTGGGAAGGAGGAAGCGGTCGCGGGGAAGCGGTGGAGGCGGCGACCACGGCGGAGGCGGAGAACAAGAACATACATAAAGAAAAGTAATTCGAGCTTTCCAAGTGCATCCAGACATACGAGCATACTCTCCAGAGACACGATCTATAGCTATAAGCTACAAATGGTGGGAAACAAATTTTCTGATGAGGCTCTCTTCCTCGTTACCGTTGGATCGTGTGAGATATCACTGTAGTACATGTGTGAGAAGAGAAATTTAGATTGTTGTAGAGGCGAGGCCCTCACCCACTCCCACTCTCCCAGAAAATTTATTTCCGGAACGGTGGCCTGGGGCTGTCACCGTACATTTAGTCTTTAAATTGCTACGCATCACGTGTCTCCCGTTTGCTCCATTCACACGATGGATGTCGTGCACAGGAGTCTATCATTGGGCATCCACGTCCCCCATACCCCCGGCCCTTGCATGTGCAGCGGCATCAAATCCACACTCGCAAAGCTCTCCATGTGGAGCTGAGTCACACTGTTCTCCCTCCCTCCCACTCCGCTACAACCTGGCGGCTACGCTACCGCCCTCTGGTTCTCGACCCTTGCAACGACATCAGATCGACGCTCGCGGAGCCCTCAAGGAGACGTCGAGCCGCACCTGTTCTTCCTCCCTCCCACTCCCCTATAACCGAGCGCCGCCGTCGCCGTCCCTGGTCAAGCAGCCTCCCACCTCCCTACAGCGCGCCGCCGATAACGCCACTCCCCTACAACTGGGCACCGCCGCCCCGGTTCCTAGCCCTTGCAACAGCATCAGATCGACGCTCACAGAGCCCTCGAGGAGGTGCCGAGCCGCACCTATTCTCCCTCCCTCCCGCTCCCCTACAACCAGGCGACACTGCCGCCGCCCCTGGTCAGGCCGCCTCCCACCTCCCTACGGCGCGCCGCCGATGCCACCCATCAGATCAACGCTCGCAAAGCCCTCAAGGAGGCGCTGAGTTGCACCTGTTCTCCCTCCCTCCCTCCCACTCCCCTACAACTAGCCGCCGCCTCCTACGTGCCTACTCAACAACGGGGCGAGCCGTTGGGGCAAGGTGGGCTGGCGCCACAACAATTATGTAATTTTATAGAAAAAGTAGTATTTAGGGTAATTTAGTGATTAGTATTGAAAATAGTCACATCTAGATTGCATAATTCACGTATCACCTAGTGTTAGCCCCCCTCTGATTTTGAGCTCAAGCTCCATCACTGCGCTCCCCCTCTCCCTATCGGTGAGTACCCGTGCAGCAACCCCCTCCTCCTCTTTCAGCTTCTTCAGCACATCGGTGCCCACATCTTGTGGCTACGACGCTTCTTCTTCACCCACGGTGGCCGCCGTGCTCCGACGAGCACCCATGCAACCGATAGAGCTCCGGTGAGGTTCGAATCCTATTATTCTTCCGATTTTGTCCCCCCTTTCCTGTCACTCCTCCTTGCACATCCTCTTCTTTCCCGCTCTCCCTCCCTCCCACTCCCCTACAACCACGCGTTGCGCCCTTGGTATTTTATTATTGTGGATTAGACGAGGATGGGTGGAAGGAGGCGAGTGCTCCTAGCTACATCTCGAGGCCTCTTCAGTCTACAATATCATGAATGTACCAGATGATACCACCTTTCAGTGTGAGATGTATTTGCAAATCACGTAGAATTTTGTCAATCCATCGTTCTTTTCTTCTGACTTTGATTTGCAGTGCACGTCTCAAAAGGAAATAAGGATCTATTCACTTGGAGGACTCATGAACAAATGATTAAATATAAGGTGAGATTACACACATCTATCTAATCTGCTCCTAATTGGGCATCCTTGAACTTTAGGTGTGCTGGTAGTGCTAAATCAAGATATTTTCTTAGGATATGGAAATTACAATGTCAAGTTTCTATGCTCTTATCTTTCAGTGTCTTATTGTAACATCCCAAGTTTTGGCTTGCGTTTCAAATGTAAGAAAATGAGTAGAAATTAAAAAATTTCTTACATCTTGCAATTCTTGTATGTTCTAAAGAATTCTTGCAAAAGAATTATGGGATTACAAGTCACAAGTCACTCTGATCGAAAACCTTGTCTTCCAAAAGCATTCTTGTCCAACCTTGTGATCATCCTCTGGGATAGTTTTCCTTAGTTCTAGGGTTATTGTGTGACCCCTCTGAAAAATTTCATATTTTTTAGAAATTGTTTGAACATTTTAAGAGGCCGTCAAACCACTTTGACCCTTGGTCAAAACCCTAGCTCGGCACCTTGGGAAATTTACGGGAAAAATGCTCGACATAAAAACCTCTAGAAATTTTTCACAAGGTTCATCTCATGGTTAGCAAGCTCTTGTAAAAATTTCATAAATTTTGGAATTAGTTTGCTATCTCTAAAAATTCCTCAAAGTTCTCGGCTCAAATGAAACCTAAGTCAACCTTGGGTTGGGTTTGAGTCGGACTACGAATCATGGTTGAACCCAACCGCCTAGACCACCTCACTCTGCGTTTTGGGTGCAAACCACCTCGGTAGTTGGATTCTTGTCCTACGGTTTAGATCTTCGGGATCTCCTCAAAGACCTCCTCGGCCTTTGCAAAGACCTCCCACTGCTGGGACCTCCTCAGGTCCTTTTTGCAAAGACAACCTCGGATCTCCCACTCGCACGACCACCCCGTGTCCGTTTTGCAAAGACAACCCTCCCGGACCTCCTCGGATCTCCGAAGACCTCCTCAAACCACGTTGGCATTTTTGCAAAGACCACCCATTGGTCTTTCGCAAAACAACCCATAGGACCTCCTTTGTAATTTTTGCAAAGACCACCTTTAGGCATCCTCAAAGACCTCCTCGACCACCCCTAGCGTTGGGTGACCGTGGGTCGTCTATCTTGAGATCTGGGGCTCGAGACCTCCCTAAGTGTTGGGACCTCTGAGTCTCACTTAAAATCGGGACCCTTCATTTCAAATCCAACCACCGGACCTCCCCAACTCCAATGAAGCCTCCCCAACCATTATGTTCTCTTGTTTGGTCCTCGCAGGTTGTTCATCGGACCGTTGGACCTCGGGACTGGTCATCATCGCTTTGCGGGCATGCGTGTGTGCGAGCTCCAGCGATTGGGCGGCGCCTTGTCAAATCATATTCTTGTCAACGGCTAGCTCGCCAACCTTTAATGCATGTCGGCACCTTTTCCCAAAGTCCTCTTTTCCACACCGCCTGTCATTTCATGTACTTTCATGGCGAGGACTTTTGACTTCGAGTGCAGTGGAGCTCAACCTTGCTCCACTCCTTTGCTCTCTCGGCCATATAGGGCCCTGAGCTCCTCCTTAGCTCCTCTTGGTTGCCTTTGTTGCCACCTAAGCTCCTCTCTCGTTCTTTCCTCACGCAACTGCAGAAACTTCCTCTCGGCATTCCCGGACTTTGGAGCTCCTCGAGGCCGTCCAAGCTCAGTGGTTCCATTGAAATTCTTGGCATATCAACTTGTCATTTTGGTCACTTCAAGCATTCCCTAACTTGTTTTGTTGACTTCACGGAGGAGGTCAAAGTGGGAACACGTTCCTTGAAGTCGAATTTCTTTCTTCCTCATCTCCAAGCTTTTGGTCGCGAGCTCCTCCTACTATCTCCTTGGCTTCATCGTCCTCGGGAAACCCTGTTTAGTCCCTTAGTGTTCGAGCTTTGCCCGATTAGCAATGCGGGTCTACTTTAGTTCAGTGTTTTGCCGTTTTGTGCCTCCGACGATCATCTCGACGCTAGCCGTGGTGGGAGGTGTTCAGTAGTAGTTGTTGGCACCTCTAGGTTCACCTCACTATTTTGGACCTACCCTTGTCCTTGGTTTCCTCTGTGGATGGAGCTGCGGTGAGCTTGTCTTTAACCTCGGGGTTTTTGTCGTGCCCTACTCGGACAGCCCCTGTAGCGCAATGATTGGTAATTATTAATTAGCTGTCGGAAGGGTTGGTTAAGTCGTCGGCTTAAGGACCTCTTGTTGTCGTACACCAAACCACCTCCGCGACAACCTTAAGGACCTCCTCGATTCGATCCCCACCGTTAAGGGCCTCTGGGAGATTAAATCTTAACCATAGGAGTTTGTTTGATAAAACCTAGCGTCAGGACCTCTTTTCCTTTAAATCTCAGCCATCAAGATCTACTCGTGCACATCCTATCCATCCAGGACCTCCTCTCTTTTAGTTTGTATCAGTTAAGGCCTCCCTGTGGTGTTCTGAGCCCTCAAAGACCTCTTTGGGTTTGATCTGGACCGTAGAACCACTCTCCGTGATTCCGCAAAGACCTTCCCTAGTCGTTTTGTGAAAACCACCCCCAGGACCTTCCCCGAGGTCCTCTTTGCAAAATACCACCCCTTGGTCTTTTGCAAAGACAACCTAAGGACCTCCCCTTCCCATATATCTAGGCCTTCAGGACCACCCCTGATGAAATCTCGACCGTTCAGGACCTCCCAGCGGAGATCTGGACCGTCAGGACCTCCCTCTGTTAAGTCCTTGTCTTTGAGGACCTCCCCAGCTCAGATCCTGACCGTTAATACCTCCCCTGATGAGATCTTAGCCGTTAAGGACCTCCCTCCGTTAGACCTCGTCGCGTAGGACCTCTCTGTGAAATCCTAACCGCTGGGACCTCCTTCCAGTTCATCTCGACCGTTGAGATCTTCCTCCGTGAAGATCTCTGCTGCCAGGTCCTCCCCCATCTAGATCTTGGCGCCCAGACCTCCTCGGTAGATCCCGGCGTCGGACCTCCTCGCTAGGACCTCCTTGGATCTCCCCTACGAGATCTCGGCCGTTAAGACCTCCTGGTAGATCTCGGCGCTAAGACCTCTCCTCCTTTAGTTCTCACCGTCAGGACCTCCCATTCGACCGGACCGTTCGGGACCTCCCGGATCCATCTAAGCCGTCCAGACCTCCTCCGCTAAAACCCTGCCGCATCGGACCTCCTCGATTAAATCTTGATCGTTCAAGACCTCCGGTAGATCTTGACCGTTCAGACCTCCCCTTCCTTAGATCTTACCGTTCGGACCTCCTTCGCTTGATCGTGACCGTTAAGACCTCCCTTGGGAGATCTTAGCCGTCGGGACCTCCTCGGTGGTCTTAAGCGTAGGACCTCTCACGGAGATCTAGACCGTCGGGACCTCCCAGAAATCGATCCATCGGACCTCCTCCGTTGGATTGGAGTTCTAGGACCTCCCTTAGTGATCGGGACCGCGGATCTTGATCGGCGGTCCACGACCTCCTAAGGCGCGAGGAGCTCTTCTCGCGCGCATTTGTGCGCTCTATCCAGTCGTAGCCGTTGGATCTAATCTCAACGGCCACGACCTCCCTTTCGTTAAGCGGTTGGACCTCCCGAGAGCTCCAGTTTTCTAAGTCTTTTGTAGATTCAAATTTCTTAAGTGCATAAGTTGGTCATTTTAACTCCTTTTGAATGTTTCAAGTTCTGATAGCTTTGTGGTAGGATAAATTTTAATTTGAGATTGTATGTGGTCACTATTCTAGGCTGGGATTTATTAATATTGCAGTAGAAGTTTGAATAGTTCAAGAGTTAGAAAAATCACTTCAAAATTTGTAGAATATATAACTTTATGTGTGTAACCCCAATTTGAGCAAACCCAAGTCAGTAAATCCCTCTGTAATGTACTTTAATTTAGCATAGGTTTTGTTCATGTTTATATTCTGTAGAGTGGTATATGCTAGTTTTACAACTTAAGAAAATCATAACTAATTCATTTTAACTCCAAATTGTGCAAACTCAATTTTGCTATTCTTAGAATGTCTTAACCTGCCTACCATAAAAATTTTAGGTTCTAGATCATTCTAGAAATTTTCTCCATGAACGATATGAGATAGGATTTTAGTTGATTTATCGGTGAGCAAAATTGATTTAGCCATAACTTTTGCATACTAAGTCTAAATGAAGAAATTCTTGTTTCTAAAATTGTCTAAAATCATAATCTTGCTTCTGCATGCAATTTCATGGTATTTGGAGAACTTTTTTTGTTGAGTTTTATTTGGAGTTCTTGTTCTTATTTGATTATCGCCTTTTAGCGTTAGGCTCAGGAATTATTATTTACGTGAGTGAATCCTCTGCAACAAGAAAGTGATCTCAACAAGGCAAGCGGTTTGATCATATTCACTCCATCCCATTACTTTTAAAATCTAATACTTTGTTTTACTTGTATGTATGCATGCTTTTGTGTCAATGATTAATTTTGCCGAATAGAGGTAGATAATCATATTGCATTGTTTCCCTTAAATTGTTCACCCTTGCCACTACCTTAGGAATATTATCCTCACCGGTGAATTAGAGCCCGGTGAATGATTTAGGGTCTTTTATTTGTCTTTACGATATGATGCTTAGCAATACTTAGTTACCGGTAGAATTGGGCGGTTATCGACCTAGTCGATAGCCTTGATCACATAAAACATATTATCACTTATGATTTCAGCCTTGTGCCATGTTTACTTGTGAAAACTAAAACCTAAAAAACAAAATGATTTAGACTTGAGCACAATGGTATGTTGGTGTGCTTCAGGTGTGGCGGAATGGTGCCGGGTCATTTAAGGACCGAGTTACTTGCGCCGCCGTCTTGAACATTTTGCGTGCTAACCACACTAGAGGGTATGGGACCTCTCTTGACTTAGTACTTTGGCGTGTATTGGCTTGGCGCAGGAGTCGCGGGAGGATGGTCTTTGGGAGCATTGTAGTGTCAGAAAGGCTTCCCCGTGATGGTGGTTGTCTTTCGACTTGCAATGTAAGCGTATGGGTTTCTATCCATACGAGCGGCTCGTAATCAATACACAATATTGGAAAGCGTCTCGTAGGACTTAGCGCGCTTGGCATACCTTGGAAGTGTGCTTTGTGGCTTAAAGCGATGCGAAGTGTGGGTACATTGGTACACCTGCGAGGTTAAAACTATTCGAATAGCCTCGTCTAGGTTATGGACACGCTCGGATCGCCCGTGAGAACTAGACTACAACATTTAATTAAAACTTGATGGGTTGGTATGAATGGATATTCATACTATTGTTATGTTGACTAATGGGTTAGTCACTTCGAGTTGTCCTTATTGTTGTTATTATTATTGTATATTTGTTATTTCAACAATTACAAGCAGTTTGTCAAATTGCTTTGAATCTATTACATTATTGCAAATGAAAACTTGCTTTATGCTAAAAGTAAGTCGAGCCCTCTCCTTAAATAAAGCTTGCATGTAGTTAATTATAGTTACATTACCCTTACACGTCGGTCTTGCAGTACAAAAACAATTTTTGTACTCGGTTGCTTTGCTTAATATTTTTGTTGCAGAGGAAGAAGGTGAGCCCCAAGGGCTTCCCTTTTGTGAGATGTGCTTGGGTTTGACGACTAGCTTGGCGGCCGGTTGGTTGCCTTGTGGGTAAGGCACACTAATTGGCTCTTTTGTTTATCGCCATCTTATGGTACTTTTGCTTCCATTGTTTAATTGTTATTTAGTTGTCATTTGGCGGTTGGCCCTTGTTGTAATAAATCTCTATTATGTATGTCTTTTGTTAGACTTTGTTGTGTGGAATTGATGCATGATTTTGTAAGGAGGTGTGTATCTTTGCATTTAGGAAGTATACATATCTCGAAGCTTGACTTATTTGATTTGTGATGCTAGGACCAAAGGATGGTTAAGCATTGCAAGCCGAATAAACCGGGGTCCTCACAAAGTTGGTATTAGAGTCATACTGACCGTAGAAACCCCTAGCTTGGTCGTCTTTAGGATATTTTGAAAACTTATTTTCAAGTGTCAAATGGTTTATGAAAATTTAAGTAGATTCTCATATTTTACTTCTCATCTATCTTAGCTTGCTCATCTCACCTTATTCTTGATTGAGTTTGAAAAATTGTTTTCCCTCTCCTCTTCTTTCTAAAAGATAGTTGTTTAGTCGATTAAATTGGTTTTGGGAGAACCATGAGAGCTTTAAATTGAAGTGTTGGTTGTTTTGGTTGGTGCATGCAACTCAATATGGTATCAGAGCCAAGAGGTCTTGAGTTCAAGACCCGGTTGGTGCAATTAAAAATAATAATTGCAGCCCATTTCTATTCCACGTCTCAGGCACGTTTAGTCATATAGATGGTCACCGATGGATTATCTCACACAGGACATGCACCATAACATGTAGTAAACAGTAACATTTAAGGTGATACCATGAAAGAACTAAAAGCAACGTTTCGATGCAGTGAAACACTGAAACTACACTCTTAGCAAAATCATGACTACATATTAGGCAAGCAGATTCGCCAAAGAACACACAATACTCATCTATTTTTTCCGAAGAAGAGAATGACACAAAAGCTCATAACACACACAATACTCATCTATTTTTTCCGAAGAAGGGAATGACACAAAAGCTCATAACACTGTTCAGAAAGGGCAAAGTTTATCCAGACACCAAAGAACATAGAGCTAATTGCATGTATAAAATGCCTAGACACTGAAAACATTAATGTTGCAATCTGAACTTGGGATCTTTGAAACACATGCTCAGTTTTTGACTCTACAATTTCATCTCACTCTGCAAGAAAAAAGAACATAGCTATTTCAGCAAGTAAATAATAACAATATGCTTCCGGTTGTTCATATAAAAATGCAGCCATTGACCTTGTGTTAAAAGTAAAAAGGTACATCTATTACTTTTTTTAACATTTATAAACAAAGATCAAATAAGAAGCCTGATCAAGAACCATGGATGCTAACCCCAAAAAAGAAAACAAATCATGAGCATCCATGTTGTTTACAGCAGCTGACAAAAACTTGCGTACATAGCATAATAATTTGCAGACCCATAACACTGCATTCCTGGTAGCATCGCATGACCACTGATTACTGTTATGAATAATGTGTTCATCTATTCAAGAGGCCCAAGGGGCAATATATATAGGGAGTACAAAAGGGGTTGCCATATACAGATAAGAAAATACAAGAGTCCTATTCTAACACCCCCTCAAACTCATAGTGGATCACACACACTGAGTTTGGAGAGAAAATACAAATGTTGTACCCTAGTCTGTGGTTTCGTGAAGAAGTCAGCAACCTGTAACTCGGATGGCACAAACTGTAAAGCAAGTACTCTATCCTGCACCTGTGAGCGAGTGAATGAAGCATCTACACCAATGTGCTTGGTGAGCTCATGCTTCACTGGGTCCCGAACATCGATGCTTTGTCTTGTCGGATAAAAGAGTCGAGAGTCTCATCACGGGCACTCCGAAATCTGCAAGTAGCCACCTCAGCCAAGTAATCTCTGCTGTCACTACCGCCATAGCTCTTAACTCAGCCTCTGCACTCGAGCGGAAGCGCGATGCAGCTGCTTAGTCTTCCGGGCAATCGGGAGGAGCCAAGAAAAACACGATGTGAGAAGAGAACGACAATCGGAAGGATCACTAGCCCAGTCGCATTGAGATACGCTGAAGTCGTGTAGTGAGGTGGAGCTAGGGAAAAACAAGCGGCGAGAGATGGTCCGCGCAAGTAGCGAAGAACACGAAGAAGGTGTGCGTAGTGAAGATGGGTAGGACAAGCCATGAACCGACTCAAGATATGAACAACATAAGCAATATCGGGACGAGTGCTCACAAGGTACACCAAATTCCCAACAAGATGGCGATATCAGTAGGATCCTCAAGAGGATCGCCATCGATGATCTGAAGCTAGAGGATAGCTCCATGGGAGTCTCGCGGTGCAGTGTTAGTCGGACCGGACCGGTCAAGAAGATCCTGGCCATACGCCTGGCTGGAGAGGTAGTAGCCCTCGGGCATGAAAGAGACCTCAATCCCAAAAAGTATGTAAGAGAACCAAGATCGATCATAAAAATTGCTTCGA
The DNA here is from genome assembly GCA_036346255.1 of Ampelocalamus luodianensis. Taxonomy (NCBI): domain Eukaryota; kingdom Viridiplantae; phylum Streptophyta; class Magnoliopsida; order Poales; family Poaceae; genus Ampelocalamus; species Ampelocalamus luodianensis. Next base: position 91,317,949 of record CM070622.1, on the reverse strand, counting down.
GGTGCTTCTTCACATATGTGATGAAGGAGGAATCATCACCGATGATGAGCATGTCATCAATATCTGAAGAAGCGATGTCCTACCGAGATGAGGTATGGACAAAAGAGTAGGATCGTGAGGCGGCGGTGAAACCGCAGCGGTAATCAGCGAGGTAAAGCGCGCAAACCACGCACGAGGAGCTGTTTGAGGCCATAAAGAGAACGATGAAGGCAGCGGACATGCCCATCGAGAGCAGAATACCCGGCGGTGGTGCATGTAGACCTCCTCATGCAAAACACCATTAAGAAAGACATTCTTAACATCAAGTGAGAGATAGACCACCGTGACGAAGCAAGCGCAACAAGAGTGCGAATAGTGGTCATATAGACGCGGGGCAAAAGTCTCGTCGTAGTCACGACCATACGCCTGCCGAAAACCGCGAGCCACAAGGCGAGCCTTGTGGCGCTCGATAGTACCATCGGGCCGGGTCTTAATCTTGTACACCCACTTGCACGTGATCGGACGAGCATGCAGTGTCGGTACAATATCCCAAGTCTCCGTCGTCGAAGAGCATCAAGCTCCTCTGCCATAGCGAGTGCCACTCGGAATGAGGAGCGACCTCACGATAAGAACTAGGCTCGATGGCGAGAGAGCATGAGCTATCGGAGCAAATCCAAGGCGATTAGGAGGTCGAAGGATGTCCGGTCACGAAGGGCGTAACGAGGAGCATCATCGGGAGGATCGGATGTGGGTGTCGGCAATATACCGGGAGAGGAGGCGGTAAAGGACAAGGGCGTGCAGAGTAGTGAATACTAGAGAAGCGAGGCGTGGTGGTGCAGAACAAGAGCGGTGCTGCGCAGAGGCGTGCGCGGAGGCGAAATGCTGAAGAACCGGGGACGGACTGGGGAAGAGCGTGATAGTGGAGAAATAGGTGAAGAGTCGAAAGAGACAACCACGAAATCGACTCAACGGTGGAAGCAGGAGGAGCGAATCTCGATAGAAGAAAGGTCGAGATTCGTCAAAGACAACGTCTCGTGAAACCACGATCCGTCGAGCGAAGGATCGGCGATAACCCTTATGCTCGAACTATAACCAAGAAACACACACTCAACCGGTGGCCGCGGTTTAGTGCGCTCACGAGCTACAATGAGAACAAAACAAGTACAACCAAAAACACGAAGGTGAGTGTCTTGGGGGCTCGAGTAGAGGCGCTCTATGGGGCGATACCCTTAAGAGTAGTGGAAGGTGCATATTGATGAGATATGCGGTAGTAAACAACCTCGACCAGGCGTGGTGGGCGTGAGAGGCAAGGAGAAGAGTGCGGCGATCTCAATCGGATAGCGATGTTTGCGCTCGGCAACCCCATTCGAGCATGGGCACGGGAAAGAAGGCGGTAAAGAGTGCCTGCTTAGAAAGAAACTATCTAAAAGCGCGAGCGATTACTCGCGCGAGAATCACAGTGAAAAATGCGGATGAGAGAATCAAGCGAGTACGAACCATCGTTGCAAAGCTACGATAGATCGCAAGCCCGACCTCGATTAGACATAGGAAAATCCATGTAAAGCGGGAATAATCATCAATGAAGATCACATAAAGTTTATGCGCCTTTAGAGATAATAGCGCAGTCCCCATACATCCGAATGAACTAAGTCAAAAGCGCGAAGACAAGGGCTCACTAGAATGATAAGGAAGGCGTAGCGCTGCCCGACTTACAACCACGACAAAACATGGTCGTGTCAATAGTAACACGTCCAAGAACACCCTTACGAACTAATGAAGAAAGGCGGGACTCACACAAGTGACCTAAGCGGTGATGCCCGCTGCGCAAAAACTCAGTGGTGGTGGCGGCGGTGGGGTGGAAGTAGTCGTAGAGGTGATAGGAGCAAGCGAAGTGGGCGGAAGGTGGAGGCGATCAAGGATGTAGAGACACGGCGATCTCTATGACGGCCGATCCCAAATACCGATCCATGCGCCGGTCTGAACAAAGCAGAGTGATAGTCAAAACCAACCCTACTGGTAGAGATCGGTGGTGACCCAGAGAAAGCGCATGGTAAGCGGGGAACATGAGAAACAGTTGGAGCAGAAAAATCGGTGGACAAAAGAGTGCCACGGCGGTGACGGACAAAGGAGTACCGTCGGTGCTCGAGCAGAATAGGAAAAATAGGAGGTCCAAGCGGCGTGAGAGATGTGGAGTCGGTGTCATGTGGAAAGAGACACGAATCCGGAACCAAGAAGTACGGAGGAGGCGTCGAGCTAGGCGCGAACTCGCCGAGTGTGAGAGAGGCTGTGAAGTAGAGCTGGCAAAATTGCTGAACGAGTCACCTCGCGGAGAAGGTCACGACATCTTGGTGCATCCTCCGTCGAGGAAGGGCCTCACTGCTTCTTTGATCGATCCACGCGTCTTGTTACGCTTGCGCACCGCGCTAACGCCGTAGTCGTGCGAAGTTCTTGCAATAATTGCACTGAACGGTTGGTGCAAGCGGGAAGCGGCAGACAAGCGAGAAGATCACGTAGTCGAGCGGCAGGCGGTGTAGTCGAAGAAGAAGGGGTAGCAAGCACGATCGGAACAAGCGTGATGCTAACCCCACGCCAGCTCCTCGGCCTGGCGTCGAAAGAGCCTCGATGGAATCGGTCGTGGTGGCGGCTCGGCGGTGAGCCACGGCGAGCTCAAACTCGGGCGCGAGCGGCGAGCGAAGTCATAAAGCGGCGATCACGATCCGCCTTGCGCTTTATGACACTCGGCGAGCGGAGAAGCGAGCTCGTCGGTGGCGCCGAATCGGCTAGGGCTCGGAAGAAGTCGTCGACGAGGAGTAAATCTGGCGGCGTCTCAACTCACGCTTGGGCGAAAAGAAGCGAGCATCGCGCTCTTTGGTATCGCCGCGCAAGTACTCCCGGATCGGCGAGTGGCGCGGACCAGCGATGTGCGGGTGGATGGAGTCGTCGACACTGACCACCAGGATGGCTCGAACACGGGCCTCGTCAGCACACCAGCGCTCAAAAGCGTCCATGGCATACTGAAAGGCCTCATCAGCAGCGGCGGCGGCGACCTCTGCCTCCTGCTTGGCAGCCTCATCTTCTGTAGAAGGTGCAGAAGTAGGCTGTCTGGGAGGAGGCTGAACCGGCGACGGCGGACAAGGTCGGGTACCAGTAACATGTCCCCAGAGGCGGAGACCATCAAGTGTGATCTCCATGAGTGAAGACCACAGCCTGTAGTTCGTCCCATGAAGCTTTGTTCCCGAGAATGGGATCGCAGCGGATGGAATAGAAGCCATCGGTAGGCGACGATGGACGGCGTGGCGACCAATGCAATGAAGTCTAACAGGCGGCGCTGGACGGCGCGGCGGTTAGATCGACGTTTTTTTTTACCGACTAGGCCGGCTCAAACTAAAAAAAGGCCGAAGGCCTAACTAACCTACCGAAGCTTCGTGCGCGCAGGGGGAACTAGGGTTCCCCCTGCTGTTGCTTGAGCGGCGGCGGCGGCACCTCCGGAGGGTCCTCCGGCGACGGCTTTGGCGACCTCGCGCCAGCAGCCCGGCTGGCGTGCTCCTCGGCGGCAACCGGCGACCTCGCGCCAGCGGCCGGCGGCGAGGGGGCGGAGGCGCGAGCGGATGGCGGCGGCTGCGGGCGGCGGCGGCCTCGCGTCGGACCAACGAGTGGCGGCGGCGCATCCACCAACAAGCGGCGTCGCGTCCGTCGGCGGCGGCGGCTAACGCAGCGTCGGCGCCTCGCGTCCACCAACAGCGGCGGCAACGTCGGTCCGTCCGGCGGCGGCGGCGGCGGCTTCGGGCTCCGCGGCAGTCGCGGCCTCCGCGCAGAGCGGCAAATCCAGTGGCGGCGCGGGAAGGCCTCGACTTGGCGTCAGACGACCGGGAACACGGGCGGCGGCGACGGCAGCGAAAGCGGAAGGGGAGCTAGGTTAGAACCTTGCTCTGATACCATGTTGAGTTGCATGCACTAACCAGTTCACCCAAAAGCTTAAGCTGATGAGGAAAGGTGGACAATTCACTTATACTTCAACACTCTCCCTCACGTGTAGGCTCCCTCAGGCCTAAGACGTGGAATAGAAATGAGCTGCAATTATTATTTTTAATTGCACCAACCGGGTCTTGAACTCAAGACTTCTTGGCTCTGATACTATGTTATGAATAATGTGTTCATTTATTCAAGAGGCCCAATGGGCAATATATATAGGGAGTACAAAAGGGATTGTCATATACAGATAAGGAAATACAAGAGTCCTATTCTAATAATTACTACTTCATTAGCAGTTGTATTCTACCTTAAATAACTGTTGGAGAAAAACACATCACAACATGTCAAGAAAACTGCAACACAAAAGGCAGCTGTGGTCTACCTTTGCAACAACACTAAAGCATTGAGCACCAAATTATTAGGCTAACCTTAATAGACAGGAAAAGCCCACAGACATGGAGGGGACAATCGGCAAAGAAACAAAAACAAGGTTGGATACTAATTTAACAATGCAATATACAAAGAGAATATGTATTTCACACACAGTTACATATTATGTGTAAAATGCGTGATCTGCATGCATGTTCATAAACAACTTTGGAGAAACGTGCAGCTAAGCAAGAGAGAGAGAAAAGGCAACAATGAAACAAAGATTTGGTGGCTGCTGTTACTGTGAACCAATATGCATTCACTCCAGGCTTTCATAAAACAACGGCACTAACATGCATATTCAATTCAGGATTGTGAGGTTACAAAAATAATAGAAATGTTGTAGCCATTATGCTGGCCAAAGACTACATCATGATTTGCAAAAATGAAGGACACATTGTTATAGGATTAGTAACCAATAAAGCTCTTCTACCCATCCAATTATCCACATGTTAACATTTGACATAAAGGAGTGCCAAATTTATTGTATAATTTGTAAAATAATTACTATTTTTTTTCTCTAATACCATGAAATATTTAAACAGAAAAAAATGGAACAGAGCAAGAGGGCTGCTTAAAAGTCATTAAAAGTCTTTCACCAAAAGTCATAGCATCGAGAGAGCAACCATCATCAATATGTACATTAATTTTCTAATCATGGTGATAGTGACAAATGTTGAATCTGCATGAGTGGATCAATTCCTGTGCATTGCTATTCCTGCTAAGTAGATACAAATAGAAGGAAATACATGAAGCAACAAATCTCATGTTCAACGACGAAAAATACCATAGTAGTACAAATTTTCAATAACTAAATTTTTTAGATAATAGAAGAGAAAAAATATATCCCGACTCTGCATCAAGGATGCATACAACCCATTTCAGGAACTAAATACAAAAGAGATTTCTAGACTTCCAATAAAAATAATTTGCACTGCGTACAGTGACAGAAAATCTGCAGAGATTGTTTCACATTGTCTCGCCTAAACGATTGATCAAGTCGAAAGCTCTGCTTATCTTTAGAAAGGCCACCAGTTTCAACTAGTTGACACCTTAGCCGAGGTAAAAGGGAATTTCTGAAAAGCATGTGTGAAAGATTACGAAAAACTTCACCAACTAAACATGGTTAATAAAATTCACAGCTTTATTGAGTCTGATTCTAATCCAATTAGTATATTGACCCCTTTCGTCATTCTACGAATGGTTAAGAAAGACGGGAAAATTTCTAAATTTCGGAACACAAAAAACTCAAATTGTGGGGAGAGAGAGACCATTACTGTAGAGCTCCTTGGTCTAGTAGACACATGTTCTCTAGCTTCCTCCCTCGCATGGTGGCTGTCTGCAACAGGGGACCGAAGGTGAGGACTCGCTACGGTGCTGGCTAAGAAGGGGGCACACAACGACATCTACCGTCTCCGTATGGGAAAAGGGGAAAACTGTAAGAGAAGAGGGTTGGGAGAACAAGGTCCCGTGGCTTTCTCACCGGAGACAACGACGACAGGCCGGCAGTGACCACAGAACGGGAGGCAGGTCTACCTCAACCCCAGCTAGATTCGGCGTCGTCACCGGAAGGCAACAGACGTGAAGGGGCGAGGAAGAGGTGAACGCAAGTGGACGACGGCGACACGGGCCTGTGGCAGAGGCGGGGTGGTCCTCAACGTCCTTCCTCTCGCAGATTCGCTCGCCGGGGAGAGCGCGGGCGGATAGCGACGGCCAAATACCTGGCTTCCCCCGAGCCACCTCGAGCCTCGAGCACCACCCCATCCCTCTCTCATGCAAGCGGCGGCGGGTGGATGGCTGGGAACGGGCCAGGAGGCAGTCGTCGCGTGACCGGCGAGGGGGAGGCTAGGTGGACGACCGGCGGCAGGGCGTGCGCAACCCACGGCAACAGCATGGATGGGGGATGGACTAGAGACGACCGCACAATAGACGGGGACTACGCAGCCGATGGGGGTACGGGCGGGGAGGACGTCGACGGGAGCTGCGCAGGCGAGTGCGACCGAGACGGCGTCAGCGCGTCGGGGAGCGGGCGGAGGCGGGTGACTGGCCATACCGAGCGAGAGCGGCCGAGACGACGGCGGTTTCTGCTCGTCGCGGGCGAGGGGAGGGCTCGCAAGGGGTCGGGGCGGAGCCCGACGACATCTGCGAAAGGGTGGAAGACAGGAGGGTAGCGCGGGCGGGGAGACGGAGCGCGAGATGGGACGAGGGAGCGTGAAACAGAGGTGAGGAGGGAGGACGGCGTGAGAGTGCGAGGCGGGCGTGACGCGATCTGGGCTATAGTTGCCTCCGCGTGATCCAACGGACGCCAAAGAGTGCGGCACATCCCCGCCTCGCCTGGTGCCATCATGGGCGCATGTGGGACGAACACTCCACCCAGCGGCGAGGAAGACTGAAAAAAATCAACGGTGTCGTTGTCTTTTCACGAATCTCAGCATAGCCCTATAAATCACTAATGTGAATTTTCATTGAATTCCGAGAAGAAAATACCTCAACCTCCAAGACCTAATTGGAGGAAGCTGGAAATGACGAGCTAGAGGAGATCACGTGGTCGACTCGGTTTAAATAGGGAGGAGAAGAACGATAGTTAGGCACGATTTCTCGCGGTCACGATGGCGAAGGGAGCGGGCGAGAGGCGGAAGACGACCACTGACAGGTGGGGTTTGGGCCCATCGGTCAACGACAGCGAAGAAGGCAACGAGAGAAAACGTATTTATCAGAAAGACGCTTTTGCGCGAAGCAAATGGAATTCGGAGAAGAGGGAGGCGGCTTGGGCGGGTAGGTAGTCGACAGCGCGGTGTTGCTGGGCCAGAACATCACCGGGCCAGGCCGAGGCGGGAAGAATCAGCCCAAGAAGGATATCAAATTTTAATTATCTTCTGATTTAATTAATTCCATAAGTCGGGTTTCGATTTTTAAAATTAGCAAACCAACTGAAAAGTTAAGAAAAGTTTTGGGGAGGTTCATGTTACCATCTAGTATTTAGGGAAATTATTAGGATTTGAACGGCTTTTATTTTTTCTCCAAAATTCATTTGTTGTTGTTTTTATTAGACAAATGTTTTTAATAAATAGCCAAAAATGCAGAGAAAAACTCATAAATGCATAATTTAATATTTTAAACATGAATAACAGAGAATTTAAATTTTGGGTTGTTACATAAACACATGCGATTCCACTAAGAAAAATAATAAATGCTCATGCAATTTTAAGGAATTTCATTTGTTTACTTTGTACAGCATCTTTTTTGCATTTCAATGCATTTTGTGATTAGAGTAACTGAATAATAACATGTCAGTTCTTGCCTTCTTGGTGGAGCTTAATCAAATTAAAGGAATCACATGACATGCACTAGCTAAACAGTGAGTAATCCAAGAAAGCAAGGCTAGAGTGGTACTACAACTATGCGACTGTGGATACTGTTGTAGCGATGTTAAAAGAAAGGGGTTTCTGATTAGATAGATTCCTTGCGTGTTGGCACAATTTTAATCCGAAAAAAAGAAGAAGAAACAGCTACACATGGATACAAATGCAGCTGGTGTTTCAAATAGTAAGAGCTTGAGCTGCACGTATCCGAATCATCTGTTGTACCGCAAAAGACCACCATTTAAACAGTAATTTCGATCTGTACAAATGGTATTTAGCAGTAACACCGTCTCAGCTACCGCAGAAATAGTAAAATACATTACACCGATTTTACCGGTTGTTTAAATACTGTAACGCTCAATCTAAACCATTCTTTTCGAATGGAACCGTAGAGAGAAAGATCTAATGCATATTACTTCCTGTGCTCCTCAGCGTAAGCGTACAATAATGCAGAGTCAATAGGCGCGAAACGATGCCCTGTTAGCGCCAAGGGTGCTCTGCTCTGACAGTAAAAGAAGTACTATCATAATAGTACGAACTTTGCCCTTGGCAACATGGAAGGTTATGCACACTGTGGCCGGCACAGGGGATCCCAATAGGCACTGCACACTAGAACAATTCCGCGTGGCCCACGAAAGTAGTGGCTTCCTTGGTCTTATCTGGAGTGACTCATTTCACCATGTGAGTGGTCACCACAGTCCAACTTATCAATTATATCTTGCGATGCTTTTGCATATAACTCCCTATGATGTTCATATTAGGCTCGTATCGTGTCAACACCTCGGTTATCTTGAAATCAAATACAGGTCCAGGTTTTACTCTAAGCTCGCATATGCGCCCTAGATTGCGCATGCGTGCGATTGCGCATGCGTGTATTCGGTCCGTAGTTATGGATCGAACTTTGCTTGATGACCAACTACCTTATCCATTGGCTATTACTCCCTTCACCCGTTCCTTCCTTCCCCGTTGCATCTAGACTCCAGCGCATCATTTTCCTCCTTTACAATCTTATCGTCTTCCGCCTTCATGCCAACGAGCTGAGCTAGATCTTGATGACTTCGCCGCCGACTCGAGCTCCGCGTTCACAACCTCTGCCCCAGCCACTGATTCTTTTCCTCTCCGATGTCGCGCCGCTTGCCTACACCCTACCCCCGCCCCTGCTTCCACCACACGCGGTTGGCAGCGCCCTCGTCGCCACGCCGCCCCCTCTTTCCCGCACGCCATCGCGCAAACTCTGCCCACCCTAATATTTTATTGGTGGCCATGTCGTGTCATCCGTCGCCTCCGCCCACTGCCCTCCCACGAACCAGCGGTTGGCGACGCCCTGGTCGCCCACCGTCGAGCCGCCGCCTCCCCCTCTCTCTATACCCCAGGGTCCTGATGAACCCCTCCATAACCCCGATGAACCATATCCCCGGTGCCGTCTTTTCACGTGTCAACGAGACCTAAGACTTAATCTAAAGAAATTATTAGATTGAATCTATTTGCATTAAAAAAATTACATTAAAACCGATCAAAAAGGCGTGAAGTAAGTGATCAAAAACTTTGCTCTTTGTTCGTCCTATCTATAAGAGAGAGCATATGAAAATGTAACCCATTCTTTCGTTTTTAGCTCACTGGCCATCCGCTGGGAGTTTCGGGCTTAATACCGATATTTTAGCAACAAATCTAATAAATCTAACTGTAGTGGTTGGTGTATTGATTTTTTTTGGAAAGGAGATCCCACCATCGGAGTTGGAGAAGGTAAGTGATTTGTATTTTTGTTGTCTGAATTTGTTATCCTCCTTGATTTGTCTGATTCGCTATATAACTATGGAACTCTTATTCGATAGATAGCAAATGCCATTCACATAAAGGTGATATGTCCTAGAGGAGAAAAGATAGGCTGACCGGTTTGCTTTAGAAACTTCCATTGTGTTTCATCTTTCGATAGAACTACATGCATAGCATGTTCACAGAAATCATGTGCCAGGATTTCCATGGTTATCTTATCTCGAAAGACACATACGAGACTACATAATTTAGACCGTTGATCGTTGTACTTAGTTTTATATATTTTGACATTGCTTAGGGTGCGAAATTAGGAGTTCGAATGTAGCATCAACCTTCAAAAGGGGGGGGGAGGTAGTGTACTGTCTATACGCAATATGCTGTATTCGTCTACAATTTTGAGAAAGGGCATGGACTATCCTGCAAAAGGAGTGATGAGTAGCCCTGCAATTCCATGAGAGTGAAAGGCTCCCACTGTTTTTCAACTTGTTGCCTTTCTCAGTGGGCAGGGGCACACAGACACAGCCTTGTCCGGGACCCCTTCTATAAGAGAAGACTTCTATTAGCCGCGTACAGATGATATATAGCAACTCACTCAAACCTAGAGCAACCAGAAGACTTTTCACCGATTCTTGCAAAGTGAGAACGAAAGGGAAGAGAGAGATGAGGAGAAGCCAGGTGCTGTTGGTGACCTTTGCTGTTCTTGCCGTCGTCGCAGCTCTGCCCCTTGCCGAATCCAGCGGCAGGCACCAACAGCACCACCACTCTCACGCCCAGAGCAAAGGTGCGATACTGCTTCTTCCCCCAGATTCTTCTCTCTCTTTTTTTGGCCAAGTTATAAAATCAGAGAAATCAGGATCTTTCTTTAGGTGGCTGAATCGAGGTGAAAATGGAATTCTTTGGCTGCAGGAGGGCATGGGGGAGGGGGAGGGGAGCTAGCGGCGAAGGGGAAGGAGGCGATGGCGTGGCCGTGCTGCGACAACTGCGGCGGGTGCACCAAGTCGGCCCCGCCGCGGTGCCAGTGCCTGGACGCCGTGCGGGGAGGGTGTCACCCGGCGTGCAGGGACTGCGTCAAATCCAGCCTCAGCGTCGACCCGCCCGTCTACCAGTGCATGGACCGCGTGCACGGCTTCTGCCAGCGCCGATGCGCCGCCGCCGCCGCCGATCACTGACCGGCCGGCCGACCAGCCAACTGACGCACACACCGACACCAGCCACTTGTTTGGCGGCTTGTCTCTGTGAGACTGTGACTCTGTAACCTGTGTGGTTTTCCTTGCGTTCCTTTTTCCCCATGTAAAGCTAAAGAGGTCGTAGCATCTGCTGATTGAGGTTGGTTGGTTTGTGCAAATCAATCTCCGATTAATTACCGAGCTATATAAGTATGTATGCTTATGCTTTTTCAACACCTTGTACTGCCAGTTTTGACTCACCCTTCTTACTGTTGAATGTGAGCTGGAACCTAACGAACTTTTTTTTTTTGCGACTCTGGCACTTCACGAGCAAGTAACGAAGAAAATAGGGTCTGATTTTCTCAGACCAAAACAGTTAAATTTTAATTTATTTATAATTTTATTATATATGAATTATAGTAAATTATTTATATAATTTTTTGTTTTTGTAACTGAAATTATTCTCAAAAGGCTTAATAACTCATATTTGTATCACATGATTCAAAATCTAACATATGCTTTGAGAGATTGGGCAAAAATAAAGATAAAAAAAATAAAATTATATACCAACAAAATATGATAATATGGTGAATCCATTATGTTTTGAAAAAAAAACATAATAAATTCGGATCCAATTTATGAGATGAGAAGAAGTGCAAATCTCAAAGCATATCGAACGAATAAAAATTCGACTATTTTGACAAAAAAAAAACAATTGAATGTTGTTTAGCAAAACCGAAGAAAACATTAGTGTTTTTTTTCCTCGTGTTCGCCAAGGTTGTCTGATGAGAATGTATATAGGATAGGTTCCATCGATCAGGGATGAATGAACCTGGACGCGATTCGGCATCCTGGTCGAGGTCGCCAACGACGACGCGCTGTAAAAGTTTGGAACTTAGGCGTGTTTGAACCTGGACGCGATTTGGAACTCAGGCGTCGAAACACTTGTGTTGTTGTCAAATCAATTCACCAGAACGAAAATAAAAGGCACTCGTCGTCTGACAGCAGGGAGCTATTTCAGTGCACGAGCAAGCCAAGTGGAGGGCTAGTGATCCAGAGGATATGCGCCGCATAATTCACAGGGCACCTGTTTAATATCAGATATGTGATCCTGGAAAAGGAGAATATGCCCTCTAAGGAACCAAGCGTCCAAATCCAACAGTGCAAATTTGCGATACTCGCTATCTTGAACTCTGAAGCGCTCTGCTTGATGCATGGTCACACACGCAGAGAGGCATCTATTGACATTCCCATTGGAACGTCACAGGTAAATAGTATCATAACATTTCTAAAATATGAGCCGTTAGATCGGAAATCAATGACCGGGATTGATTGCTACAACGCCAGTGCTCATAAACAGTACTCTGCAACATATGTCATGTTTCCGACTTGCCAGGGCACAAATAGCACTGGAATATGGGTAGATTCGTAGAGGATCCATATGGGCAAAGACCAGTCCGGTGAGCCCGTGGTCTTTTTGCCGAAGCCCAGGCTGAAGCCACTCTTGGGCGAGTACGTGACATTGTGACAAGATATCTGAAGATATTGGCAACTTTTTCTTTTTAACAGAAGTAATATTGGCAATAGAGTTGTCGCGTATCTTTCTCCAGGCCAACATATCTTTCTCGAACTTCGTGGAGGCCCAAGTGGTAGGTTGCGTTCATCCAGGCCTGTTTGCACAGCGCGAAATGAAGAAAATTCAGCATTTTGGGCCTCTTGCATCATCCGAGCTCCATACGTACAAGTTACAGCACACGTAGGACCGACCTCCTACAGCGCGCTCCCCTCCCGCAGCAGCGTCCCGGTTTAGTACCACATCGCCTAGCTAAGGAGCAACGAATGGGAGAGGCGACTATAAGAGAAGGGGCAGGGGCGTCCTTGGTCCATACTTACCTGGACGGGGTCGACGGGAGATCAGGAAGTCCCGTGGCCTAGGTCAGTGGCCCACATTGCACTCGGTGGGCGCGCTTGCTTACCATCTCCCCAAGTGGGAGAGTGGACGTCGTAATTTGTGGTAGAGGGGGTACGCGTCCGCGCGGCCCCTGCCAACTCTTAAAAATTAAAATGTGATGCCGATTGGTTGTATGGACTTGATTGTACATCAAATGTTTCGTAACTTTTATTGTGATGTGAGTTTGGACCGTTTTGACTTGGTCGTAACAAACCCATTTTCGATTCAGCCATTCTCCTCCAACCAACCCCACTAAATCTCTCTGCAGGGATTCAACCAACCCCACCCACATGACATTTTTAACCTAACCCAACCTATTTTTTTTTTTCTGTATTATGGTTGCAGCTCATTTCCTCTACTCGTTTCAACCCAAACTTTGTGCGTCAGCCTATCTCAACTGTCTTGGCCATCTGAGTCTTACCTGTCTGCCCTGCCCTGCCTGTCCCCGCCTGACGTGTCTCCCGTACACAGTAGCTTCCTTTGCTATGCCTTGCCATGCCATGCCCCTTTGCCTCGCTCTTGCTCACCTCTGCTGTCCAGCCTCATGCGTGTCACGTAACAAGAACATCTGTGATGGCCCCATCGAACGGTGCCCGAACCCGAGCCATTCGCTTCCCTGCTCGATCGAATGTCACCGCCGTCGGCCATGTCGACGCCTTCCTCGCCTATAAAAGCCTAGGCTGCCACAACATTTCTCCCCCTTTAGCTCTCCCCTACATCTATAAGCTCGCCACATTGTCGCGTTGCTCATTGTCTTCCCCCAAGTCCAACAGAAGTGCAGAAGTGACGCCCTTTTCCACGATTGCCATGGTAAATCTCTAAATTAACTATCAACTTCGTTCCTTCCTCGAAATTGATTCCACCATTGAATCCCTGGCCCTTATGCAAATCCTCACAGTACCACTCCTCCCCGTCGAAAGGACACCGACGTTGAGTCTTACCGCTGCCAATCTTGGTTCCCGACGACCCACCGCCTCCCTTGTCTTCTCAAGACCCGCCACCTCCATTGTCTTCTCGTCGAGCTAGTCGAATCACGAGGTCCGCCTAGCCGTACTGAAGCTATCCCTCACCTTCTCTAGCCATCCTCTCTACCATAGGTCTCCATCGCCGGCCTCCTCCTCACCACCATGCCTACCCCCCTCCCACAACTCATCTCGGGTCAAGCCATCACTGCATGAGAGTTCATCGGAGTTGTGTCGTGCTTATATGCACACCACCACCATCGTTTTTCTACCGGGGTTCACCACCGGTGATTCCTCTTCTCCACGGCCGTGGCCCTCGTTGCCATCGTTCCGGCCTCCTTCGCCCTTCTCTTCATCTCCCACCACCTGAAATCGATCCCCCTGAGCCCAGGAACACACCCTGTTCCGGCCTTATTCTCCGTTCCACCGCCGAATTTCATCGTCGTCGTCGTTCCTCTTTTCTGCGGCCACCGCCTTAGCCTACCCCGTTCTATTCACTGCAGTCGTCCCCGTCGCCACCCGTCCATTGGAGATGCAGGGGAGGAGATCCGGGGGCAGGATACACGGCGGCTGGTGGCGACATAGATCAAAGGAGGAGAACGGAGTCTACGACGACGGCGATTCACACTAACACTAGAAGCCATAACCTCACCCCTCTCCAACTTAGTCAGACTCAGCAGCATATCCCTCTCCAGCTTATGACCACCCAAACCATATGAACCCATATAGACCCAAACTTTTGAACCCCACACCAAACCAAACCAATCCATTTTTAATGAACTAAATCAACCAGTTAGCCGTCTCAACCCATTTACACCGCCAAAAGCTAACTCGAAGTGAGAGCCAGTAGTCCATTACCGACCCTGGCCACAATCATCAATTACCTCGCCACAGTGTACCTGATAACGAACGATATTGTAGCATAATATTAAATTAACCCCACGTGCTGGGCCACGCGGCCAAGCTAACCCGAAAGCATGGCCCATGACGACCAGTGGCTTCCTCCCCTCGTCACTCGCTACATGCGCCACCGCCATTCGCGCCAGCACAGCGCCCACCTCCACCTCGCGCCTCCGCTGCCTCTCACCTTGCCGCATCCACCCTCTCGGCCGCTCCGCCGCTGCCATGGATGCCTTCCACGTGTCATCGCAGGCCGCCGAGCCGCTCCTCCGCTCCACCGCCGCCGCCGCCTCCCACCCCGCTCACCGCAGGCTCGGCGTACGGCGCCCGACCAGACACTAGTCCTCCGCGCCTAAATATAGCCATCGCTGTCCCTTCTATTCTGGGGGCGGATTCTGGTTGTGGTGGTTTTGACGAGATGGAGGTGCATGTGCAGGTGCGGACCCACGCGCAGATCGGCGAGTTGCCCTCGACCGACGCCGGAGATGGCGCGGCAGCGGAGGCCGACTTCTCGTGGGCGTCCGTCCTCCTCCCGTAAGCTATTCCTCGCTCCATCTCTCGTGGGTGTAATCAGCCATGGGGGGAATTAAACCAACTCCAATGCATTGCGAATGCCTTGTTTAGTATATTTTGCCTAGTCCAGGCCTCCAGGGTATTCTGGAGGATAACAATGTCAATTCGGTCAGTTTTTAGATTACGCAAATTAGGGCTGTAGTATGGGAAATTAGCAAGTGTATAGTCAATTGTAACAAAGATGCGACATAATTTAACATTGTCTTCTCTTACGCTGCATAAACATCGTCTCACAAGGACTTTCCATGTCTTGCACTTAAAGCAGTCATAAAAAGCATGGTGTAATTCAGGATAGGTTATATTTGCATATATTTTTATTACAGACTGAATGCATATGTTGCAGCATTCAGGTTTAATCCAGTGTTCCTTGTCCTAGCATTCCTGTTTGGTATACGGATTCAAAAATAAATAAACAAACAAATAAAGGGCCAATACGATAGTCTCTGGAGCTTCCAGTATTAATGGGAAAATTCGGAATCTAGGTTCTTGTTCCCTGCCTTGGGGGGTCTCCTTTTCGGTTATGACATTGGAGCAACCTCGGGAGCATCTATATCGTTGCAGGTCTGTCCCCATTTTGTTGTTTTGCAAGTTCCTGTAGTTGACATTCACTTTCACGGGGTTGCTTCCTCTTCATTTTTCAGTCTGCTGATCTCAGTGGCACCACTTGGTTCAGCCTCTCATCTGTGCAGCTAGGGCTTGTGGTAATCCTTTGGGAGATTTCCATGTTTCATAAGCTTTCGCTTCACCTTCCCAATCAAGTTGTTATGTTTAATGAGCTTTTTTGTCATTTTATTTAGGCAAGTGGTTCACTTTATGGTGCTCTTGTTGGTTCCATTCTCGCATACCGCGTTGCAGATTTTCTAGGTGATTTTAAACGCTAGCCTGCTTCAATTTTCCTTACTGTATATTATTTGACAAGGAAGTGACTTCACTGCTACTACCATCTTGGTGCAGGAAGAAGAATAGAATTGGTCACAGCAGCTGCATTATATATTTTTGGTGCTTTGGTCACTGGATTTGCCCCTAATTTTGTAGTTCTGATCATAGGTCGTCTCCTTTATGGCACTGGTATTGGTTTGGTGAGTAGCTGCAAGCACAACTGTTTCTTGCAAATATGAATATGTGTAGATGAATTTGTGGGGACCAGTAGTTAGATATTAAATATGCCCCTTTTACCACTACTAACACCCAAAAAACATTGGTAATCTATGATTTGAAACAATTCCTTCCCACCTATGATATTCACTGTTCTGTGTGTCATGATGCCTGGTCAGATTTTTATGATTTACTAATTAATTACCGAAGTGTGACACAGTAAAAAAAATTGGTACCAATGTAGCATGGTGACCACGTTTTTACTGAATTAGTTTTAATATAAGTAGATAGAAATCATGGATGGCACTATTTGGATGCTGGGAGTATAATATTATCATGCATATATAGCGAAATCAACTTAGTTGATGATATCCACCTTTTGGGCTAAGATCTCTCTTTTTTTTCTTTGTTTGAATTTCTGAGCTTGTTGGGACTCGGTGCTGTGACTGTAATATCTACACTATCTTGTTTTGCACCAGCTTAAAACACCCATAATTGTTTAAATTGTCAGTGTTTTGTTAAAAAGGCTTAATAACAACTGAAGATGAGGTTCCCAAATTTTTTTTTTTAAAAAACCACTAAGAGGAACAGAACTGCAAAGTAGCATAGTCATGATCAACTAGGGGTATGGGAGAGATCATCGACTAATACTGTTATCTAACATTACATTGTTACGCCACTGAACCATCATGGTGCTCTGTGCCAGACAATGCATGGTGCCCCTCTCTATATTGCAGAGACTTCTCCTTCACAACTACGTGGGACATTGATATCTTTGAAGGAGCTATTTATTGTATTAGGGATACTGGTAACTATCTACTCTTGCAGATGTTACACTTATACAATTGTACTTCAATGTACCCATTTGATGCCTGCTGACTATTAATTAATATAATATTTTGCAGTTTGGATACCTCACAGGGAGTCTTGAAATTGACATTGTAGGAGGATGGCGTTACATGTTTGGTTTTGGTGCTCCGCTGGCAGCTATAATGGCTATTGGTATGTGGACTTTACCACCTTCACCGAGATGGCTACTTCTCAGGGCAGTGCAAGGAAAGGGACCTATGGAAGATAACAAAAGGAAGGCAATTCATGCCCTGAGAAGACTGAGAGGCCGGTCAGCAAGTGACAAGGTTTTGGCAGATGAAATTGATGATACCCTTGTCTCTATTAAGGCTGCCTATGCAGAACGAGAATCTGAAGGAAACATTTGGGAGATATTTGAGGGAGCTAGCTTGAAGGCCTTCATCATTGGAGGAGGACTGGTCCTCTTCCAGCAGGTCTTCGTCCTCTTCAGCCCACTTATATGCAGCTCATCTGAATTTAAAATCTGCTTTGATCATCCTATTAAATTTGAAATTTTCTGCCCCAATAAAGTAAAGTGACAGGTCCTTTGTAATATATTTCCTACTCTAAACTAGATTTTTTTTCTTATAGAAGTTTTTTTCTCATATTTAAAATTCTTACTAGAATTTATGGGGCAGTCCTAGTAGAAAAATTCAACAAAATTAAATGTCTATGCATTCTATGCTGTTTGAACCTTTCTTAATTTTCAAAAATTGACGAAACTTACTTCTTTTTTAGTGTTCATGAACTTGATGCATTGATGTTATCAAGTAAGCTAAAACTCTTATTTGGCAGATAACAGGCCAGCCAAGTGTTCTGTATTATGCAACTTCCATCCTTCAGGTACCTCTGTTTTGCTTGGAACTGTTCAATGCTTTCTTTTGATATAGAACAAATGGAAGTAGGAATATTAGTTTCTCATATTGCTGAATTGCTTTGATGCATACAATTCAATTTCTCGATGTTCTATATTTCTGTAGACTGCTGGGTTTGCAGCTGCATCCGATGCTGCCAGAGTGTCAATTTTGATTGGGCTGTTCAAGGTAATGCTAAGGAACTAGATCATTACTATACTCAGAGTATGTTATGTTAGCTATTTTTGTACCATGACATGTAGGTAGAAATGCTAAGGAGCTTACACTTTCTTTTATTCTTCAATGTATGTGTTTTTTTTAAAAACAAATTCTTCAATGTATGTTTGATAGTTCTATTCTTTGCAGTTGCTGATGACAGGTGTAGCAGTATTTAAAGTCGACAATCTTGGAAGGCGTCCATTACTGATAGGAGGTGTTGGTGGAATTGTGAGTAATTTTGCTCTTTCCTAGGACTTGTTTAGGTTCTATGGGTTGCATGGAAAGTGCACTCATATAGGACTTGTTTAGGTTCTATGGGTTGCATGGAAAGTGCGCTCATATCCATCTATTTACCTATTTGATTACATAGTTCCACTTGATGTAGATACTAAACAATATTTTCGGTAGTATTCTTTACAACTAGATGCTTAAAAACATTTCTGACTTAGTTCAAGTTACATCAGACATAGAAACAATAGTACAAGGTAGATTCTGAATAAATTGCCCTTATGCTTTGTATTACCTGGAGATGCAGGCTATTTCCCTGTTCCTACTAGCTGCTTACTACAAGATTCTGGACAGATTCCCTTTTGTTGCTGTTGGTGCTTTACTTCTATATGTCGGATCTTACCAGGTTGGTGCTTTACTTCTGTTACTTCTTTAGGGGATTGAGATGCCTATGATGTGCACAAGAAATTGAGACGTCCTTATGTTTCAGGTGTCGTTTGGTCCAATAAGTTGGCTAATGGTCTCTGAGATCTTCCCACTCCGAACAAGAGGACGTGGAATCAGCCTTGCAGTACTTACAAATTTTGGCTCAAATGCATTGGTGACATTTGCGTTTGCACCCTTGCAGGTATTGCTACTCAAGTTGTTATCCCCTACCAGATATTTTGTCATATTTTAATCTCATCAAATGGATACCCTAAATCTTATGTGAACAACTGAATGTATCTATATGGAGTTGATGCGCTCTAGGAATTTTCTCCAGTAATAGCACATTTTTTTTAAAGAATATAATAGCACAACCTACAAAAGACGAGAACAAATTCTTTAGTATCATTGCCTAGTTTTGCAAAAATCAACTTCTTCTCCAGTCCGGACTCTGGACTAACGTATTTTGGCCTCCTGCTTTAAATACTGCTATCAGTTGCTTGTTCACAAATATATGGACAAACAGAACTCAAGTGCCCAAAAAAAATTGCTGCAGGAATTCCTTGGACCAGCCAACATTTTTCTTCTTTTTGGAGCCATATCGTTGCTCTCCCTCGTGTTTGTTATCCTCAATGTTCCAGAGACAAAAGGACTGAGCTTGGAGGAGATTGAATTTAAGATCCTGAAGTAAGGTGCCAAAGGCTGCACTGCAAAGTGCAAGCCAAGCCAGGAAGTCCGTTGGTACTCTCTAGTCTCTACCTGGCCGTTCGCAGGATTGGAGATTAAGGGTGTGTCACAGTTTCGTCAGATACACTTGATAGATCTCGGTGTAAAGTTGTTCTGCCGATTTTCTTTTGTGTAATTAATATAGTTGTAGATGCATCTGTAGCTCTATCAATCATAACCACGCTCCAGTTGTGAATTGGCCTTCGTCAGCTCGTTCTGTCATGTTGTGTTGATGCCTGTAATTTTAACGGTACTGTTAAAAGTGCATATATGTAATTATGTATAAGTCTGCAACGTAGAATTATGGTTGCTAAATTTGCTTGCATTTGAACTCGAGAATTCCCTGCTTTGCTAGCATAACCTGCCAATCAAGATCCATCCGCATCACTACTAACTCTGATGCATTTGCCCCTAGACTTATTTAACATGACTGGGCCAAGTCCCAAGCTGCCAAGCATATCACAACCAACGAATTCACAGAAAAATGAGACAGACAAAGACACCGCGTTTAACATCGCCGATATTTAGCATTGAAGTAAGCTGCAGATGTACATTTGGCGTTTTATTTATTCGTGACAAGATGATTTACCTGATGTATCTGGCCCATATCCTGGCCTCGTGGGGGATCTTGGACGCAGTATTATATATCCAGGGATACACATAGTAATGCTCTGTAATAACAAAATAAAACCACGAGGCTACGGGCCCAGAGAGAGAGAGAGAGAGAGAGAGAGAGAGAGAGGAAGAAGACCAGTTGCTTTCGTTCAAGTAGTCTTTCTTCCGTGTGTTAAGATTTTCGCTTTTTGTCTCAGCCATGTTCAAGTCTTTCCTCTCTTATTTTTTGTAAGACTGAGCTTTCATAAATTTTGCTATGTTCACTGATGCTTTGTCATCCAGATGATATCGTGATAAGCAAGAACCCAATCGAGAATCCAATCATTCTAGAAAGAATAAGCAAGAATGTGGAGAGAGAATATACAAGACCCATGGACCAGATGGTTTATGTGAATCTAGAATTCTGCAAGTGTAAATGCTGCTCAGTTTGCTTACAGTTCAGTCCAGTCCATTCTATCCTTCCCTGCATCTTCCACGCTCCTGAAGTAGCCAGTAAACTCACAATATTAAATGACTGACCATATGTCCATATGGTAAGTAATGGTAAGGTTAACCCGGAGAAAAAGTATTTGCACTCAAGTCTCCAACCACGAAGAATTCAGAAACAAGAAAGGAAACGATATAATTTTTCTTGCCGACTTGAATGCATGCAGCCATTAGGCACCATCACAGTCGGCTGACTCTCCAGTCTCCAGGTCTGAATTTTTGTTCAGTCTGAAATGAGTGAGATGGATTGACTGACTGCCCAACGAACGATCGACCGGACCTCCAGTCCCGGCACAGCTACAACATGGGTGTTACGACCTTGGGGTAAGTTTGCGAGCCAAGAGTAACCGATAGGAAATTGACATGTTCAATACTTTCATTCTGATCAGATTAGGGAATGACAAGAACATGTTGTTTTAGGAGGACCGCTGGCTAAACGGTTGCTTCATCCAAGACCTCGCACCGTCCATCGTTTGAATGGTCAAACCTTCCATCGGAGGAATAGAACAGTGACCCAAGCACTTGACAATGATACTTAGATTCTGGACTTGCAGATCAGCCAAACAGAAATTCTGTTGCTGAACTACTAAGGCTCTGGAATAGGTTGCAACATATTCGGCTAGCCCTGGGAAAGGTCGATTCCTTAATTTGGCGCTGGGAAGCCTCAGGTTGCTACTCTGCTAAGTTGGCGTACTTGGCTTTCTTCACAGGATCGACGAGGTTTCCGTATGCAGAGGCCATTTGGAAAGCTCGGGTGCCACTGAAATGCAAAATTTTCATGTGGTTAGCGATTCGGCGACGATATTGGTCAGCTAATCGTCTAAGACGTTATGGTCTGCCAAATCAAGGAATGTGTGTTTTTGCAGCCATCAGGAAGAGACCATTGATCATATTCTGCTAAGATGCGCAGTAACGGCGCAATTTTGGGGTCGCTTTGTAGCACTGATTGGCTCGCGATGTCCTGTGTCTAGTGGATAGCCCACTCTCCAAGATTTCTGGTTGGCCGCTAGGACTTCAGCGCCAAAACATCTAAGAAATGATATAGATTGTTGTATTATTCTTGTCTCTTGGTTCATCTGAAAAGAGCGCAATCAGATGATTTTTAACTGCATCATCGTAGCTGTCGATCAGCTCTCTCATCTTACTCTCCAGGAGTACCGGCAATGGCGCTTGGCGGCTGCGCATCGATTGGGGTCGGCAACGCAGCAGCAGTAGTCACCTTCTGTTTTGTCGGTCGTTAGAGTTGTTCACAGCAGTTACCTTCTGTCCGTTTTCGGTTTTCAGCCAGCGTTTGACTGCTGAGCGGTTATGCTCAAATTTTTTGGACAGACCAGTATACCTTGTACCGTCTGTGATTTCAGCTTCTTTCTGGCAATGATACCACGTGAAAAAAAAAACAACAACCGCCGTCTGCGGCAGAATAAATTCGTGTCAGCTGCTCCGCTCTGCTCTGCACGTGTTTCCTGACCGGCCATGGGCCATGGCTGTCTCGCTGTGCACTGTTGCAGCCATGGGCCTCACGTGCTTCTACCTTAGCCAATGCCTAGTTGAGCTGAGTTGAGCCCCCCTATCACATCATCTCCCCGCGATCCATTCCGATCTGCTTTGGACGCGCCGGATCCGATCCTACGTACTTTTTATATGCAGTGGAAGAGATCTTCTATTTCGGAAACCATGAATTTCCTCGCCTGTCCGATGCGAAACAGGGTAGTCTCTAGCTCAAAGCTCAGAGAGGGAGGCCCTGCTCGGAATGCTGCGATATTTCATATTTGTGCAAGAATTGGACTGTTTTATACGAAAACCCTGCTTTCCTAGCCAGTAGGCCTCTGATTAACTTGCGAAAACCGCTGCAAGTCCTAGTATCTTGCAAAACTAAACTGACAAAACTGTTAGTATTCCTTGTGTATATGGTATATTTAGATTTTACGTAGAGTTTGTTTACGTAATCCTATAGTATTTAGGCAATATTTATTATGAATTTTAAAGTTTATGTAGTATCCCTTTAAAACTAAACCAACAATTGATATCAAAGCTCCAGATTCGAAACCCTAGCTACTGCTCGGAGAGAGGTGATCTCGACTCCCGGAGTGGCATATACGGCATGTCGACGCAAGACGTGGCTGGCGCGGCGGAGCTGCACTGCAAGCACGGACAGCCAGAGACATGGCGGCGCGGATGGCAGCTTGGTATGGGCCAGTCTCGACGGGTCAACAGTGATGCTGGGCATAGCAGAGCTAGCGGCGACCGCGTATCGCAATCTCGTCGGCGAGCGCATGCATGTAGTTGAGTTCATACGTGTAGGAGCAATAGTACCGAGTTATGTATGTGTGCATGTTAGCACATTGAGTTAGTTGTTTGCATGCGTGCGTGCATGTGGAATAGATAGTGATGCACGTCGGTGGAACGCAAGATGAGTTGCGCGTTGTCAAGATGAAAGCGTTGTGTTGGTACTAGACAGTTGTGGTGCCGTATTTGTGTGTGTGTCTGTGGAGTTGAATTCGAGACGTTGAATCGTTGTGCATATAGTATATCTAGATTTTACGTAGAGTTTGTTTACGTAGTCTTACAGATTTAGACAATATTCAATATTGATTGTAGAGTTTGTGTGATATTCCTTCAGAATGCGTAGAATGTTTTTCAGATATGAATAGTCGTTTGCTCTCAATAAAAATGCACTCATGTAATTAGATTTTGTGAACATGAACAACAGAGAAGAAGAAGAAATCAAAAAGTTACGGTGGTTCCGACAGCATATTTGTTTGTTTTTATGTTTGCGTGTTCGTTTTGTTTAGACCAAGGGAAACGCACCTTTCATTTCCAGAATATATACACTGAAATAACCGCGACATTTGCGTTGAAAGAAGACACACATAGAGAGGGATTGATTGTGGCCCAGCCTAGGTGATATCGATAGGAGCGAGGCGAAAGGCAGCATTCTATTTCCAGCTAGCTGAAGGGCGCTAGGTAGACGTAGCAACAGACGACGGTCGCTCCTCGATAGTGAGGTGAGGTGTCACGCGCTGCTTGACTTGCTGGTTTCCACACGAGACTAGATGAAAGCGAGCTAAGCCGTTTTTATATAACTCATAGTACAAGAACACAGTACAGAAAAGAGGCAATAACTGAACAAGTGAGTACATAAGATCAAAAATAAGAAAACATTAAATAATCTCTGTGAAAATCGTGAGGCATACCTGCGTTCACAACGAAACATTACACAACAAAATGTGTGGTTCGATAATCTTGAATCATACCTGTATTCATAAGAAAACACGAGACAACAAAATACACGAGAAACAAGGAATATATGCCGCTAAAGGCTATAAAAGAGAGAGATGTGGAATTCGTAACTGTGTAATCTTCACACTAGGAAATGAGAATAACACAAGGACGCCACAGCTTTTTCAGTATTATCTAGTGTAACGCCATCTATAATATGAAAGTTAAGCGACATCTACGCAAAATTCCAACCCTCAACAGCTGAAATACCAATGATAAGAACAAAGGCAAGAGTGGTAGGTATCACCTGTAATTTGTTAATGTTAACGTATAATTGGCTAGTGTATATTTGGTAGTCCTAATTACCTGATTTAGCTCCCTAATCGTAGCCTTAATTAGCTGTACTCAGCCTGGTAGTCCTAATTACCTGATTTAGCTCCCTAATTGTAGCCTTAGCTGTACTCAGCCGTTGTAATGCCTCCCGGCTATTTATGTACGTTGTATGACAATGGAAAGGATCATCGCGTGATCAATCAACGCTTTCAGTTAAGATGGGACTGCAAACACCATGCATAGCAAAAACCTTAAAGGTTTACTTCGCGAAAAGTAGGAAATTTTGGCAGTAAGATTTTTTTTTTTTGCAAGATTCTTTTAGTAAAACATAACAAGGAGGTAAACTAAAGATGGAAACATTACCTGCACTCTCCATCTCTAACACTAGGGAGTTTCCTGAAGTAGTGAAGCGCAGGATCTGACAAATTATACATCGTACTTGGACTTCACTCATTCCTCGAATATATCTGTGCCATCACGTAAGCACCAGGACCGGAAAATTTAGCCAAAATCAGAATGTTTCGTATGCAATAATTTTTGGACTACTACATGTAGCACATGGATCGAGGATGAAGTGTTAACGCCTAATTAGCAGTATTGCCGGAGGCAAATTCTAAACAGTTAATAAGGCACGAGGATATGTATAGCATAAACGTCTAAATCAGTAGCCGTGCAGTAAGAATTTTTAGTCTGTTTTGTAGGCAACCATTTCTGTTAAAGCGTTGAACAATATGTGCCTAAGAGATAGGGTAGGATGCAAGGTAAACGTCACAAACCATGTTCAAGTAAGAAAACTGGGAGTAAGAGAATCAGGGTAATGTGCATATACCTTTCCATTGATTGGATAATGTAAATGAAATTGTGAATCTATTACCTCAAAAATTCTATATATATTTTAGAAAGATATATAATTAAACTAATTGTAAAAAAAATCTGCCGGAGGAAAAAACAATGTAACCATAAGCACTGTTGAGAGACATGCAAGCAAAAGTATCACCTTCAAAAAGCAGAGATAACACAACATAGATTGAATAAAAATCTTATAAGATCATCTTTCAGGCCATTTTAATTATGCTATTTTGCATCTTGCTAACTAATATGTCCTGAGGTGTAAATGTGTGATGGTCTCAAGGAAAATCCTTTTTGGCAATCTTATCAGATTCAAGGCATTTTCTTGGCATCTTGCTAACTAATATCTCATGAGGTGCAAATGTGTGATGGTTTGAAGGATAATTTTTTTTAGTCTAGGGGAAAACAAAATTAGTCTAGGGAAAACAAAAGAATCTAAAAAACCTTGAACAATATGTGCCTAAGAGATAGGGTAATTTACCTCAAACAAAAACAATTGGACAGAGGCAACGAGGAGCACAAATGGAAGAAACCCTCAAGCACCAATGTGGCCGCAAGAACGAATTGGTAGCACACTGCAAAGCATCAGGACGAAATCATTTGGAAAAAATAAGAACCATGGCAAGAACAACGAGGGGAGCAGACGGCGGCGGGGCAGGGGAAGAGGAATCGACGACGGGGAGGAGAGGTTGTCGCAGGCGGTGGGGAGGAGGGAGCGGTGCGGGCCAAGGGGAGGAGGGGGCATCGCGGGCACCAGGGAGGAGTGGCAGCGCTAGGAAGAGGAGCGACAATAGGGAGGGAGCGGACGGAGGGGAAGGGAGTTGAATGGATGGGAGGAGTCGGGAGGGCTCGCTATGAGCAGAGAGAGAGATAGAAGAAGGGAGGAGAGGCGTCGGCTAGCGATAACCCAACATGTGAAAGCAGCGTCGCGTGAAGGAAAACCCGAGGACAGGTGTCGGCGTGCAACTGGGAGAAAATGCCTGTAAATCGCAGGAAGTGCTCCAATTCTAGGCGCAATAAGGAGCTAGGTATGTTGTAGAACTACTACCTACGACTACGCACGTCGTCTGCAGCATAAAGAAGCCTACAAGGGGGTCGTTTGCCTATTTCTAGTTACTGTTACCCACACTATGCTTGTACTACTACCTCCCTTTCTATATAGTGCATGATACAGTGTTATAGTACTATGTACAGTGAATTTGCCAACCAATGATACATATCTGAAAGTTAGGCGATCGAGTGTAACCATGGAGTTTTCTCTGCTTCGATATTGTGATCTCTTGGTGCTAAGCGGTAAGATGGGTTCCGTCTACAAGCAAATCTTGTACGATGAGTTTGTCGACTGTGAAATTACTTCATATTTCCTCTTTATCCTTAGATTCGTCAGGAATTTCACAGAAATCGGAAAGAAATCGCATGTTCGAAATAGGTCCTTAATTAAGGGGGGCAGAGCGCCTTTTGTCTCGACAACGTGGGCGGCGGTAAGTGCGCGGCAATGCGAGCGAAGGCTTGAGCCAACGGTGTAGTCAGAGGATAGAGCAATAGGGGTTACCATACGCCTCGTCACCGCACCGTGGACCAGCATTTTTTTCTAATATAGCACTCGACAAGGATTAAAATCTCTATGTATTATTTTAATACATAGATAAAAGACTGTATGCCTTCGTGGTTGTAACCCCTAAAGTTAACGAGCTCCTTGGTCGTAAGGATTCCAGAGGTCACATCGTGGGTACCCTAGTCGGAGAAGTCATGTACTTGCTATCTGACCAGATAACTACTCATGAAATCAATGAACTGGCACTTGGTCCTAATTCCAAGTACATCCCTACCGTGTGACGAATGGAACATATGCCTTATTCGTTTCAAACCGCACGACGTTTCATAGCTCTAAGTGTTGGTGATATGCCCTAGAGACAATCATGAAGATGATTGTATCACATCTATGTTTATGAGTTCCTGAATAAATGTTATTCTGTTCCTTGAATGAATCGTTAGTTCTAAAGATCAACGAGTATGTGACTTGTTGGTGAAACTCTTCGACTTGTATGATGTCGTTCTAAAAGTATCCCTGGTCGAATGTCACTGATCGGAACACCAGTGACTCTATGACCAGCGCATATATTGATTGATGATCATGTTTCACCAGTCATAGATATAGTGATATCGAATCAATAATGTGAACACATGTTAGAGAATATGGGGTTGGATTGACCCACCTTGAGACACTATTGAGATTGCTATGATTTTGTGTGTCATTAGTTGGTCTCAAGCAATGATGATGTATAATCCTTAGACCTGATATCAGCACGGTTCCCTACATGTGTAAAGCACTCTTAAGGGTTGTCAAACGTTACTCGTAACTGGGTAGTTATAAAGGTAACTTTCGGGCATGCAATGAAATATGCGGAGGGATGTGACTAGTCGGATATGGGATTTGCCCCTCCTAACATAACCCCTCGAAGTGGTCGGATAAAGAAAGTGCATGGCCATGCCACTAGTGGTCGAAGTGTTCAACCACATAAAGTTATCCGACAACTCGATCGAGAAAGTATTGAACAGTCCATGGATGACACATTATCTCACCTGGAGTTCAAACCAGATATCGTGAGGCAAATGGAGAATACTAGAGTAAGTCGCTTAGTTCGATCAGATCCAGACAAGTCGTATGGTGATACGAGCAAGTCGTAGACTGATCGAACGAAATCATAGAGTGGTCGAAACCTGGTCGTAAAGAGTTACGAACTGGTCATGACCGAGCGCGAACTGGTCGTATAAAGATAGGACCTGGTCGTAAGTGATGAGAACCTAGTCGTAGATCATATTGCATTAAGGTTCGTCCAATATAATTTATGTGTATTCGGGAATCGTTATGTCCTGCTAGGGACCGCTACGACTCGTGGTCGGAAAGAGTTTCCGAGTCACAACCGATTACACATAAACCTAACGGGTGACACACTTAATGGGATGGAACAAACCAGTACGAATACGATTCGTCAAACGTGTTCGGATAGAATCCGACACGGGACACTATAAAAGGAGATGCTTGAGGCTAGTGTGCTAGAGGAGAGAGAGACACGTGAGTTGTTTCCACCGAAACCCTAGCCGCCATCTTCTTGAAAGAGCCTTCCCGTGCGACTTGGTGCTAGCACACCGGCGTACGGTTGTTCCTTCTCTGGACATGTGGATACCGTAGAGGTGCTATTGCGGTCGCTGTTGCACTAAGAACGATCCGCGATCTTTATAAGGAACTACGGAGGTTGCTGGAGGAGACGATCGACTACGAGGACGTTGGACAATCTCCTACGACCACTACATCAGCGCGTTCATCGTCGGATTAGGCTGCTCCGACTCTACTTCCGCTGCACTGCACGTCTGGTGGTAATGATCTGTGATCATTTAACTTGCTTGGCATCCTGGTTTATGTAGTAGAAATTTTGAATTGTTGCTAGCATAGCCTACCCGTATCCCTTCACTAAGTCACTAACAACAACCACTATATGGTTTTGTCTTCCACTGACATTAACTGCTCGACGGTTGGTATTTCACCAACTGTCACTGATCCTCCAACCAATTGTGACACTTCCAAAGGACGTCTCTTCAAAGAGTATCTGCCACCACTTTATCAATTATTTAAAGGAAGATCAAAAGAGGAGATGAAGGAAAAAAATCGGATTAGCTGCAATCCAATTTGGAATATCATCAGGCAATTGGATTTCATCTGAAGCAATAACATAGTAAGCAATTCACTAAGTGTAATTAGGGCTAATCCACTCTCTTGTCAAGAGCACCCCTGTAAGGTTCCAGTTCATTGCAATAAAGATCGTCATTTTTCTTTATTTATTTTGTAAGATCGACAACTCGATCGTGAACAGCACTGTTACGTGCGAAATAACTAATCCAGCTCCATCCGGAGATCAAAACCAAAAATAGCACCGTGGACTCGCCGGTGGACAACATGTGTCAAGTCCGTACCCCAGGGAGGGGACTTCCCCCATCCACACGATTTAGTTATAACCTCTGGCTCGGACGCCCCTGTTGTAATTAATTTATTCATAATTAATTAGTCGTATCTAAATATTTTTAATTAATTAGTCATAATTAATTTAATCATAATTAATTAGTCTTAATAATTAAATTTAATTATGATTAATTGCGAGTTTTTGGCTTTTTCGAAATCTTGATTTATTAGTGCAAACTGTTAAAGATTACGATATGTTGTTAAGTAGACACTGATTAAGCATCTTGACATATCCAACTCACCCGATCCGTCTCGTACGGGACCGTTGCCAAAAAACACAAACAAATTTTGCATGTTCAATATTACCTGAATCTACAACAATCCAATGCATATGTTATAAGCAATTCACCGTTCTTTATTATACACAATCAGATAAACATATCGCACTAAATAACTACACTTCGGTAATTCTTATGTACAAATTTAACCTAATAAGTGCATAACAAAAAATACTAAATTTCTAGAAAAAAAAACTAGTAATCCTTACGACTAATTATGTACTACTAATTTATTTGGACTAACTAACTATGGCTAATTAACTACAACTAATTAATTATGAATAATTAATTAAAAATATTTAACTACAACTAATTAATAGTGAATAATTAATTATGAAAATCATGACTAATTAATTATAAATTAATTAAATATAACAAGGGGTGTCTCGGCTAGGGGAACGCATCCTCTGCCATTGCAAAGTAATGTCACGGGTGAACAGTGCCGTGACATTGCGTACAGACCGCCGGATTGAAAACGAGAGGCTGAGATCGAGATGTGCACTGTAGCAAACACTGTAGCAAAAACACTATAGCATATGCACTGTTTACTAGTACTGTAGCACCACTGTAGAGATTAATCTGGACCGTTCTTCCCGAAACCGACGGCTCAGATCTACGCAATGTCATGGCACTGTTCACCCATGACATTACTCTGCAATGACAGAGAATGCGTTTCCCTCGGCCAGGGATTGCAACTAAATCGTGTGGTCGAGGGAAGTACTCTCTGTTGGGGCACGGATTTAACACATGCTGTCCGCTAGCGAGTCTACGGTATTATTTTTAGCTTTGATCTCAGAAAAAGATTAGATTTGATATTTCGTGAGCAAGCAATA
The DNA here is from genome assembly GCA_036346255.1 of Ampelocalamus luodianensis. Lineage (NCBI taxonomy): Eukaryota > Viridiplantae > Streptophyta > Magnoliopsida > Poales > Poaceae > Ampelocalamus > Ampelocalamus luodianensis. The sequence continues at coordinate 91,287,854 of CM070622.1, read as the reverse complement.
CTACTTTAACCAAAAACTCGCGGACCAGCGGCTGCCGAGCCATCGACTACTCGATCCCCTATTCATGCCCGCGTGGTGCACAAGAACCCAGACGCACACCTTGTGATCGCGAAAGCTAGCAAAGCACACCGGCCTCGTGTCTGTGTAGGTTGTCTCCATTTTCTCACGTCGTTTGCAACGCGGGTTAATTGTTGCCGTGTATACGTGCCATGCCGGCCGCTCTTGCCATGCTTCGGCGGCGGCGGCTGATCGAGATTGTCGCGTTCTATATCGTTCTTACTTGGGGTGCCGCCGCCGCCAACGAGTTCGTGTTTTCCGGCTTCGCCGGCGATAGTGTAACGACCACCGGCGCGGCGGTCGTCACCTCCTCCGGCCTTCTGCGTCTCACCAACGACACGAACGAGAGGTTCGGCCACGGATTCCACCCCGTGCCGGTCCGCTTCAAGAACGCCTCCACCGGCGCGCTGGTCTCCTTCTCCACCACATTCGTGCTCGCCATCGTACCGCACTACCTGGACGCGCACGGCCACGGTCTGGCCTTCGCGCTCGCGCCGTCGGTGGCCGTCCCGGGGGCCGTGCCAGGCAAGAACCTGGGGCTGTTCAACACGTCAGACAACCTGGGAAGGGGGAGGAGCAACATCGTCGCCGTCGAGCTCGACACGGCGCAGGACGAGGAGTTCGAGGACATCAACGACAACCACGTCGGCGTAGACGTCAACAGCCTGCGGTCCGTGATCTCGACCACGGCGGGGTACCACGACGTCGGAACCGGCAGATTGACCAACCTCAGCCTGATCGGTGGCGCGCCTCTGCAGGTGTGGATCGACTACGACGGCCAGAGCGAGCGCCTCGAGGTGACGGTGTCGCCGGCCGGTACGCCCAGGCCGGCTGTCCCACTCGTGTCATGCAACGTCAACCTCTCGTCGGTCGTGGCCGACGACACGTACGTCGGGTTCTCGGCCGCGAACGGCGCGGCCGCGAGCTCGCACTACGTTCTTGGCTGGAGCTTCCGCCTCGGCGTCGGCCGCGCGCAGGACCTCGACCTCTCCAAGCTCCCGTCGCTCCCGTTGTCAAGATCCAATAAAAAGACGCCTCTGCTACTGCTCGTGACACTGATCCTCCTCACCGTCGTGGTCCTGCTCCTGGCGTCGGCCGCCGTCGTGGCGCTTGTCGTGCGGCGCCGGCGGTTCGCCGAGGAGGAGGAGGACTGGGAGATAGAGTACGGCCCTCACAGGATCGGCTACAAGGACCTGCACGTGGCGACCAAGGGCTTCCGCGATGTCATCGGCGTCGGCGGCTTCGGCCGCGTGTACCGCGGCGTGCTGCCGAGGTCGGGCGCCGAGGTCGCCGTCAAGAAGGTGTCGCACAACTCGCGGCAGGGGCTGCGGGAGTTCGTGTCGGAGATCGCAAGCATGAGCCGGCTGCGCCACCGCAACCTGGTGCAGCTCCTCGGCTACTGCCGGCGGCGGGGCGAGCTGGTGCTCGTCTACGACTACATGCCGAACGGGAGCCTCGACAAGCACCTGTTCGGCGGCGCCAACCAGCCGCCGGCGCTGAGCTGGAAGCAGCGCGCCAAGATCGTCCGGGGCGTCGCCGCCGGGCTGCTGTACCTGCACGAGGGGTGGGAGCAGGTGGTGGTGCACCGGGATATCAAGGCCAGCAACGTGCTCCTCGACGCAGACATGAACGCCAAGCTCAGCGACTTCGGCCTCGCGCGACTCTACAACCACGACAGCAACCCACATACCACGCGCGTCGTCGGCACGTTCGGATACCTCGCGCCGGAGATGAGCAATACAGGCAAGGCCACCACGAGCACCGACATCTTCGCCTTCGGCGCCTTCTTGCTCGAGGTGGCCTGCGGACGAAGGCCCATGGAGTTCAGCTCCAATGCCGACTCGCCGGGGCTCGTCGAGCTCGTCCTCGACTACTGGGAAGCCGGGAAGATCAAAGACGCGAGGGATCCAAGGATCGGCAAGTGCGACGAGGACGATCTCGAGCTGGTTCTCAAGCTCGGGTTGCTCTGTTCGCACCCTGACCCGCGTCGCCGGCCGAGCATAAGGAAGGTGGTGCAGATCTTAGAAGGCGCTGCGCCGGTGCCGGAGACGTTACCAGAAGATCTCGGCGGCAGCGGGATGCAGTTCGGGTACAACGAGTCGTTCGACGAGCTGGCCACCATGTTCCCGTCGACGTCCGAGATCACCACCGCCACGACCCAGCCGCCGTCTCCACACTCCGACGACGAGCAACGGCAGCTGATATTCAGCTGAGTAGCCATATTTTGAAGCCAATTTAGCAAATTTTGGTAATGTGTATAGGATGGTCGATGACTTGATGTTGATGTATGTCGTCAGTATGTGCCATGTGGGACTGAAAATCGAATAATTGCAGGATTAGGTGTAATGATCTTTTCTTCAAGTGAACATAGGATAGTGCTAATAGTTTTTAGATGTGATCAGAGAAGTTTCGATCAAAGAGTAGTACACCGATCAACTTGGATTATTTATTGTACTTTTATCAATTTTAGCTTGGTGCAATTTCAGAGGAGTGGACACTGAGTGACAAGAAACTGTGCAAGAAGAAAAGGTGAATGATGTGAATTCCAGAATTTACAGTTGTATCACCTTTTAAGGGGGTTTGCAGTTGTATCACCTTAGAATTCAGATTACCACTTAACTTATCTCGGAAGAATTTGGAGTATTGTGATGTCGATTCTGTGATTATGTCATGCAGCAAACATAAAATATCACATTGGCACCTTGATCAAAAGGAACCAAAGATATTGCAGCCTGCTTAATCTTATCATGGGAAAAATACGATGAGAACCCAAAACTTCAGGATAAACGCTCTGCCTTTAGAACAGTGATGGACATGAGCAAAGATACGAAAGATATCCAAACTCCAAATATCTCAAGGACAGAAGGAGACAGTTTAAATTACACAACAAGAAGCATATACTTATTTTGGCTACTTGGAAAATTGTAACAAGCTATGCGCCAATGCTAGATTTTGTCCATACAACATTAGTTTACAGGTTATCCAAGTTAGAACTACCACCCCTACCACCCCATGGCAATGACTCGTTAACCTATAGGCACAGTTCTCTTCCTCCTTGGATTCACTCGTCGTCGTCATCTTCCTGGGTGCCTCGAGAAGCACCTTGGATCATTTCATCATCAACTCCTGCAAGAAAGTTTAGTGCTTTTGATATTTAACAACATTACCTGCGGATAAACTGGAAGCGAGGAAATATATATGGATGTACCTTCAATGAAGGATTCAAATTCATCATCACTCGGTTCGGTTGATGCGATTCCGTTGACTGGTTGATTAATCTCCATCCAGTTTGGCTGCTCGGCCAGGCCAGAAAACAGTGTAGATCTATCCACAGCCCAGTCATCAACTATGTCTATGTTGTTGACTGAGACAGGATCAAATGCTTTTGCCTTGCGTTGTTGCCTATGAACAGTTATTAATCAAACCACTCATTGTCATCCACGCTTTGCTAGCCAGTAAAAGTACTGTATTGAACAAAGAACGGTATAATTCTAACAAGAGGATTTGGTTACCTGTGCTGTAGCCGTAGGTTGTATTGAACAAAGGTTAGATGGTGCATTCGTTGACGTTCAAAAAGATTCATTCTTTGGTCATGAATTTGTTCAAAAGGAATGTGTCTCCGATCGCATCCTTTAGCACTGCAGGTTTGACTGAGAATACGGACTGCTAGACGTGTCAAATTTGGGCAAGCTCCTCCATACGTATACCACCATTCAGCTGCAAGATAAAATGACAATATGTAAAGACGAAATCATCATAAAACAAAGTTCATCTTATAACAACCTAGATCAGAGAGTTGATAAGCCTAACAGTGTTTGTCAAAAGAAAAGGTAATACAGCTCTAATTTTGTGGAATGTTAATCTAGAAAACCTGATAAATGTATCTTGTGTTTGAAGGATGTCATAATTAGTCAATTGAGTAAAGTAGTTCATGACAAATTTGTACGGCACTAACCAGGAGGTAAAGTACGCCTGGCTCGGATAGCCATTTGCCTACGAAAATCCCCTGCGGCCTCGGTCCGGTACATGTTGAGCTCCTTGTGGATTTTAGCTTGGATTTTCACATCAGAAACCAGCCTTTCTATGCAGGCTACCATTCCTGAGAAGATCTCATTTGATATGTCACCTCGAATTCCATCAAAAAATAATGGATTGAGAAAGAAGCCAGCTGAATGAAGTGGCTGTGGTGTGTGCTTGTCCCATCTCCAGTCGATAATATTCCAGTAAGCCATGTAGTCATTCTTCCTCACCAGTTCTTTCTTGATTGCTTCCTTGGCTTTGTATAATCTAGCATAAACATACCCCATAGCAGGCCTCTTGTTGCTACCGACTAGCTTAAGAAGATGCACAAGTGGTTCAGTGATGCGAACCACTGCAGCACAAGAAGACCAAAACTGCAAATTACTAACAAGATTGCTCACTTCGATCCCTCCGGGTTTCTTTGGCAGCAAGCAGTGTATCCATTCATCCGAGCTGACCATGGCTTGCAAAGCCTCCTTCAGACTGTACATGTTCTTCAGTGTGACAAAGTTCATAGCAGCATGAGTCTCTGCAGGAACTAGCAGATCCTTCCCATGCAGATATTTCTTCATCAAATTCAACGCAAGTGCACTGCTGTAGATAAATCCCGTGATGGCCTTCGCGTTGCTTATGATCTCACTGATTGCCCCCACCTTACTGAAATCTTCAAGCATTCCATTGATGCACTGGTAAGTGCATGGAGACCAGAACAACGTAGGAAACGTTTCGCCTAGCCTTTTTCCTGCTGCTGCATGAATCTCAGAGTTGTTTGTGATTACTTGGACAACATTTTTCTCTCCAACTTCCTCAACAACATTCTTCAGTAACTCATAGAGTGCATCTGACGATGTGACAGTGTCTGTTGCATCAACCGATTTCAGAAACATGGTACCTGCTGGGCAATACACTGAAAAGTTTATCAATGTTCTGCCTTTATCAGTTGTCCACTCATCAGCCAACACTGAACACCCCGTCCGGGTCCATGACCCCTTGTAGAACTCCAACTGAGTCGTGATTTCGTCCAGCGACTTCTTCAGAATGCAACCACGGAAATCGTGGTACGAGAACGCCTCAGGCCTCCCTCCCGCTGATGCAATAGCCTCGAGCATCGGCTGGAAGTAGACGGAATTCACTGCCTCCAATTGCACACCAGCGTCGTACAAGAACCTCCCAACTGCCATGTAAACCTGCTCCTTGTCCAAGCTAGTCGGATGAAAATGCCTCGACGGTGGTGTAACCATGTCGAGCGCCATGACAACCTGGTGAAGAGGCTGGATCTGAGGAGCAGGAGGAGTAGGCTGAAGAGGCTGCTGGGTCTGCGGAGTAAGAGGGGTAGAGGCGTGCCTCATCGCCTTCTTCTTCTTCTTACTAATGCTTCCCCTCATCTCCCTGGTTGCCGGAGGCGTCACTTCGAGCGGCACGGCGCCCAAGTCGAGCACCTCGTTGAGCGGGATCATGTGGATGGGGCTCTCCATCTCGTCTCCAGCGCCGTCGACCTGGACAGCGGCGGCGCCGCCGATGGAGGCAGAGGGAGCGGGTGCCGGGTGGGTGATCCGCCTGATGTCTTCGGCGAGGGATTGCTTGCGCTTCTTCTTGGCGGCGACGGCGTCGAGGCTGTGGAGCATGGTTTCCTGGACCTCGCGGGGCACCTTGGGGCAGCAGCAGGCATTGCCTGGGCGGCGCGCGAGGTGTTCCTTGAAGCGGTGGATGCCGCCGCCGAGGAAGTGCTTGTGGCAGTACATGCACTTGAGCGTGACGCGGCCGGCCGACCGCACCATCAGGCACTGCTTCCATGCCGGGTCGTGCTTCTGCGCGCCGATCGGCAGGACCACCTCCGGCCCCGGCGCCGTCTCCGGCTCCGACGCCATCTCCTCTATACACCACTACTACTAGCTCCTGCACCGCATTAGCCATTACCACTAGTTATTACTACTAAGAGCTTACCATTTCTCTACACGGCAGTAGTAATTTCTTGCCAAGAAAGCAGAGCAACCAATTGCGAATCACTTGGCAAAAGAACCTCATTTGAGCAGCGAAATGCGCATCAAATCTCTACTGCACGACGGATCGGACAATTTCCCTCAAGCAAAGGGCCCAGAGCTAGGAATGCCCTGCGATGGAGGCACGTGCGGCATCAAATCCCTAAATAATCCCCAAGTAACCGATGACACAAGCGCAAAAATAAACCTACCAACTGGACCAGGCGAACCAGAGAAGGGAGACGAAGAGAAAACTCACCCGGTTTTTTCGTTCCTTTCTTTCTTTCGAGGCGAATCGGCCGCCCCGCAATCGGCGGAAACCCCCAGGCCCGGAGGCGAAGCTGATTAGCTGAAGAGGAAGAGGAAGAAGAAAAACCAGTGGAAGAGGAGCGGTTCGGTCTGTAGATTATATAGGAGGGCCAAGGGTTGTGCGCGGCCCAGCCGGTTCTCGCGGTTGTTGGTTCGGGTTAGGTTGAGCTCAGCGACCGGCGCCGATCCACCGGGCCAGGTCAGTCCCCAGTCCGGTTGATTCGGCGGCTAGAACCGGACCTACCGGTTCCCTTCCATCTTCTGGTTCTTTTTCTTTTTATGCGATAATCAATACTTGGTTCTTGATGATGGTTTGTACGGGAATTGGTTTTTTTTGTTGGGTTTGGGTATCACTTCGTACTTCCTCCTGGTCAGGAAGAAAGAGTTTCAGCCAAATTCCTTCGTGAACAGATTCGATCGGCGATTACCAACAGAAGCATAAATCATTCGTGGAAGATCAGAATCAGAATCCATCACAAATCGCATCTGCGTGTGGCTGCGGGGAGAAAGAACAGACTGAGGCCCGCCGAGTTTGCAGAAATACTATTCGCACCCTTCAAACCTCGACAAAATTAAACCCGTTTTTGACTCAAAGAGAAGCAAGAGTTTTCAGCTATCTAGCCTCTTTTTGAAACGTAGTAGCAAAATAGCCCACCGTGTCCAAAATAACATCTCTATCGTGCAAGATCGTTGTGGAAACCGATGGGCCACACAAAATCACCGCGAAAGACGACCTGCCACGAATCTAGATCGCGATAGGTCACCAATCGTGCATGCAAACTGCTGTAGGATGGCTACCGCGTGGGCCTACGTGTTGGCACGCTATTCTGCTGCGGTCTGGATGCGCGGCAAGTGATCTGCCGCGATTTGAGTTCGTGGCAGGTGACTTTCCGCAGCGATTTTGCACGGCACATCGGCTTTCATGGCGATTTTGCATGGTCGATATGTTATTTTTGTCATTTTAAATGTGAATGCTAGTTTTACTATTATGACTAAAAAGTGTCATTTCAGTAAAAGACTCGAGAAGCAGGCACACCAAATAACCACATACTGTTAACCCCAAAATTCCAAAAATGCACAAATCCTCGCTGTTGTATTTTACAAGTAAACTGCACTCCTAGAAACCAGAAACATTACAAAGGCTGAACACGTGAGTTCTGCCACCTAGATTACAATGTCTAGTAACCATTACCGCCATCCAAGCACATGGATACAAGAAATTCCTTCATATGAACATCAAGTCAGTAGCAGTTGCAATGGCTGTAATTGCCAACAATATGCGCTATCAGTAGCCAATGGGTTAGCCGAGCCCAAGTTCCTTCTTCAGCTTCTCAAGAGCAGACTCTATTTCAGGCACTTTGTCATCAAAGCTGCCTGTTGTTGTATTGTCACCCTGGGCATTTTTGCTCCTCCCCGCTCCAAACTGTGTGTATGGATCATTCCCGCTGTCTTCCTCAAGACTGGAGTCGTCGATCTTCAGTTCGTTCTCTAGAAATTCAACAAATTCCTCACCAATCGCCTGATTGAGCAAGACGTCATGTTTTCCCATAAGCCATAGCTACTTAGTAGTACTAGCGGTTACAGTAACAGCAGTATCTGTTTTCTATAGTTAAGTGGTCACTCGCAAGTCGCAACGTACAAGTTTACAACAAGACAGTGGAACAAAGAGTGGCGGCCTGCAGCTGCAGCGCCATGGCGCAACCGGAGGCGGATGGGGTTGCAGACTTGCAGGATTCGCAGCCCCTTCCCTTCGTATGGCTCTATGGCTGGAAACGAGCCGAGCCGAGCCAGGCTCGTTTGAAAAGTCGGCTCGACTCGGCTCGTTTCGAGTACAAGCCAAAAGGAGAGCTCGGCTCGACGAATGGCTCGAGCTGGCTCGAATGAGCTCGCGAGCCAAGAAACTGATGGGCATAAACACATTGCGGATTGACTGCATTGCATCTGTTCATCCACTGATCCACCCTCCGGCACATCCAAAACGTATTACAAAAATTTCTATCATCCAGCACTAAGAAACAGGTAAAAATTCTTCAAGAACAATAGTTACAAAACACATTGCATCAGTTCATCCAAACACAAGCACATCCTAATTCCTAACAAATGAAATCACAAGAACATCAAGCTCGGCGACCGGTCAACCCTCCGCAGCCGCCTCTCCAAGTTCGGGTCGACCACTGCCGAGGTTGCCGCCGTCACAACTCGCAAGCATGGAGCGCCGCCAGGAGCTAGGCTCGCCGCAAGCCGAGGTCGCCGCCGTCGTTGAGGAGCACCGGTGAAGCTCCTACCGGATCTAGTGGTGGAGGAAAGAAGCTCCTGCCGATGAAGCCCGTCGTGAGACTCGTGACACGATTTCCACTGGATCCGGTGGTGGAGGGTCGGATCCAGTGGGCGCCCGGGTGGTGCGGAATGGGCAGCGGCGGCGATGGTGGGGGAACGGGCGGAGGTGGAGGCGTGAAGCACAGGCAGAGGTGGAGGCGTGGAGGCGGAGTACGAGGCGGCGACTCAGAGTCGGAGGCACGGGGGAAGCACGCGGTGGATGGGGCGGCGCCGGCAACTTGGACGACAGGGTCACCGGGGGAGCACGCGGTTCTACGGCGCGACGGATGGAGAGGACGGCAGGCGGCGGCGCGGAGGGGATTGGGGATCGGGAGGGAGGAAGGGGATCGGGTCGGGTGGGGAAAGAGAGGAGTGGAGTCTGGAAAGTGAATGAACTCAGTGCCTCAGTGGAGTCTTTGGCTAGGGCAAGGCTCGGGTGGGCAAGTCCAAGTGTCCAAGGCCGCAAAGGGCAACGCCGCTGCAGTACTGGGCTCCTTCGTGGGCTGCACGCGAGCAAGCAAAACGAGCCATCGAGCGGCTCGAGCGTTTTTTTGACGAGCTGAGAACAGGGCTCGGCTCGGCTCAAAAAATTACAAGCTCAAGTCGAGCCGGCTCGCGAGCTCCGAGCTTTTTTTTCCAGCCCTATATGGCTCGCTCGCGATGAGCCTTCGACTGGCGCGGGTAGCATCATCCGCCATTCAGATCGAGCGGCGCCGCAAGCTCAGAGGTGAGGATCGAACGACCATGCTTTAAGCTGATGATAAGCATACTCGGAAGGGTAGTTCAAGTGAAACTTACTGTGGATATTACAAGGATATACTCACGATCTTAGAATAATGATATATTTAGCAATGATGGTAAGCGTTTATCAAAACACTCATTTTCAACAAATTTCAAAAACTCACAAACTTCAGGCGGTCTAACCGGCTTTGGTCGGTGGTCTGACCGGCCATCCCTAGAGGTCAGACTGACCATGGGCAGGCCAAACGACCGACGGTCAGACCGGCCGTGAGCAGCGTTCTGACCGGCCATGAGGGGCAGTCTGACCGGCTAAATTTTTTTAGTTGAATTTTGGGTTGGGCCAAAAAAATAGATGGTTCAGGCAAAAGAGGCTATTCTCTTGCACTTGATTTCATAATTTTTGAAGTTTTGAGCTAAAAGTTATATTCATTTTAAATTTTCAGATAGGTTTCGAGTTTCCAAGGATAAAATCTAGCTAATCCCTTGTGTTGGCGGTCAGACCAGCCAAGACGCTGTCGAACTAGCCATGGGTGGCGGTGTGGACCGATTTTGCCCTGTCTGTTAGCCCACAAGACGAAGATGTTTGTACGTTAGGTAAAATTCATGGTTTTAAGTTTATATGTATTGCATGATCCATATTTTGACTAACGTAGGTCAAATTGCAAAGAACTTGCGTCCGGAATCGATTTCTTGATCTATTGTTTGTACAGGAGGCTAGGAGATCAACGATGATCAACGGCGATGATGATTGGGACTAGGCTTGGAGAGCTGATGTCCAAAACGATCAAGGATGTCGGGTGAAGTCATTAGACTCAAGCATAGCGTAAAATGGACAAGGATGACCGAACGGAAGTTCAGTGCGACGGGTTGCATCAAGCGGTGCAGGGGTCAGTGCAAATGTCATGGTGATTTTGATGGAATCCAGATGGGAGACTTGTCGACATGAAGAGAGTCGTTAATCAACCTACACGTAGCGAAGCAAGAGATTGCTTCATGAAGATTGGACTCAGTCTTTGGAGAAGGATCGAGAACATGTATTTTGATAACTTCACCAAAAAAAAAGCCTTGGTGACCTTTGGCTAAACCGCGACGCAAGACGACGAAATGAGAAGCAGTTTAGGTCAAGTAAAGATAAATATCACGAAGAAACAGATTTGGGAAGCCCAGTTCATCATTCGCTTTGCAAAGCATACGCAAGTATATACTCGTTTGTGTGTGGGCTTAACGGGTGCCCGTTAATGTCTTCTCTCTCAGCCTAGCTTCCACTATAAAAGGAGAATCTCCAGTTATAAAGTTCTCAAATTATTCCAAGAGAAAAACCTTAATTTGTGATTTGGGGATTTTGGAGTAGTTGAGGCTAGTGTTTGTAAGAGATGGATTGATTGTGTACTTAAGTGTTGAGCTTTTGTCCTCTATGGTGAAGTGGTTGTAAACCGACTTCTATCTCAAATTAATTCAAGTAAGATTGTTTCAAGATAGTCTCTTCTTGTTTTTGCTCTTTTTGATGATTTTTGGGATTTTGGTGTTCCTTTGGTTTCTTGCTGTGATCCTGCTTGCTGTGACATGCGAAAATGCATCTAGGATCATCTTTTACCCATGAGTAGGTTTTAGGATTAAAGTTCGATTTTCTTAGGTTCTTTGGCCTTGATCTTCCCAATCATTGATTCAAATATGTTTCTAACCTTTTTAATGAGTTAAGGTTGAAATTTGAGGGGATTTAAACCACCGGATGAAAAGTTGAATCGATTTATGATTTTGAAATCGTGTTGATTTTACTATTCATCATGCTAGATGTCAAACAGCCCCTATAAAAGGTCTGACCGATCATCGATCAAACCACTCGTGTGTCATGTCTTTGAGATTTTGGTGTTTTTGATCGCGTGTGTTCTTGGAGTTTGTTAGATTCAACACAAGATTATCGTTGGACTTATAATTTGATCTTTATAACTTTTATAGCTATTAAAGTGAGATTTAAGTTGAATCAGTCAAAGTAAAAAAAGAAACAATACTCCTATTCACCCCCTCTAATCGCCGTTTTGGTCCAACACTTACAATAATCTTAGGGAACCATCAAAACTGAATCCTCGTGGAAGAGAATTGTAAGTAGCCTTGATAATTTACGAGCATCATCGTAAGATACAAGTATCTGTCAATCTCATACAGGTAAACACGCAAATTAAAATACAGAGCTGATCAGCATAGTACAGCTGTAGAAGCGTACAGGAGGTTGTTGAGTTTTAGAGGCTATCACAATCTCTGCAAGCCTAGGAACTGGAATTGGTGTTGGACGATGGCCCAGGACCTAGAAGCAATGGTGGATCATTCTTCCCGCTGCCGGAATCAGAATCTTCTTTCGGGGGTGGTCTTGCTGCGGCCCATGCGCGAAGTGGCGGCTCAAACATCTTCCCAGCAACATCTGGCGGCGGCTGTTGTGGGGCATCCTCTCCAGGAAGCACTACGAGACCCTTCTCCCTGAGAGACGAAGGCTCGTTGTAGCACTCCTTCCAGAGGGAGTCCACAAGCTGTCGCTCCTCGCGAGCAGCATGGAGATCATCGGCGTCCATCGTGCTGATTCCTTCGATTCGGCTCCTGAGGACATCTTTCAGCTTGTCTTGGTCAGGTCGATTGCTACCAGCACCGGTTGTCTTGTCCCGTGCCAGCTCAAGAAGACCGCCCAAGGCGGCCTCTCGAACTCCAGAATCGTCACTGGATGCGAGGTGCATCATTTGATTCGGAAGACCAAGCTCGGTAGCAACACTCCTATCCACCTTGTCGTTGTGCAGCATGTACTGTATGAGATTCAGAGCTTTCCTGGAATGTTACAACAAAATTGTTATGGACATTGCAGGTTCATAATTCAAATAGCTGAGAAATTTTTTCATTCAAACCAGGAAGTCCAAAAGTTCAGTAAAAAAAGACTAGCACAACAGAATCACATGACTTGACAAATACTGATATCACCACAATGATGATAGCTCCATTACCAAAGCAAAGTTGGAAGAGTACATAAGCACTTTATCCCACTATGATAATATAGCAACTCCTAGTATGTGATGATTCCCATAGTATGTTTATTCATAGCATTTTGGATTCTTGCACTGCAATTTTTAGTGAGGTGCGCAGGTACCACTTCTGAATAGAGAGCCCATTTATCCCGGTTTGTCAGATATTGTGCCAATATAAGGCCATCTTATCGAAAGAAAAAAGGGAAGCAAAGGTCTACGTGGTCATAGTGTGACACACAACGGCACAAAATCAACCTAATCATAAAATTGCCCTACGGAATAGTGTGTCATAGCTCTTCTGAATATCATACAACATACCTCTGAAGCCTAGCATCATCAGAACCAAGGGCATCTTTCAGTGCAGCATAGCCATTTCCTAGGCGAAATGCAGCAATTCCTGGCTGGTTATGACGAATCAGAGCTGCAAGACAAGCATATGATATGTGTGATTAGCATGAATAACAGAAGAAAACTATGTGCACTTAAAACTTTGAGGTCCTTGCATGATATTATATTCCATTTTGTTCTATATGGTATGCAGTGATACGAATACAAAAAAGAAGAAAATGACTTACAAGATATTGCTCCAAGAGCTTTTGTGCGTGCATTTGTACTAGGATCGGATCTGAAGTTTGCCAAAAGTGGCTCCAGTCCATTAGATTCCATGACAAGTTGCTGGCTTTTCGGGTTATTCTGCACAATTGTACTCACAACTTCTGCTGCCTTTGCTCGGATTCCAGCATGTGAGTTTTTCAAGTAGCCAAGTAGAGGATCTAACCCACCAATAGAATGAAGATCTGCTTGGATAGTTTATACATGTTACCATTTTCATATGGTTAACTACAGAATAACCATTTACAAACAGGGAAATCATTAGATTCAACCATGATCTTACCATTTGCCATGTCAATAGATTCCACATGCTCTTGTAACTCATCCAGCATATCTGGACATAAAGTTAGAAAAATGGTAGTCAGCAATCATAACTTGGTGGACTTCAGAATTGAACATGCATATACTAATAGGCACTGGGTGCAATTTTAACAAACTCTTTAAGGGGTAGACATGTTAGGACTTGGGATAAACACCAGTGACTTAATTGTAGAGCAAAAGGGTCTATATACACATGTACAACGATTGTATATGAAAAGGAAAAGCGGGACGTGATCCAAATAAATCATCATATATACATTAACAATGTGAAGAGAGAAGTAAAGCTTTGAAACTAAGAAAGAAGATCAAAAGTGTTATCAAAACAAGAGGAAAGTTCATACTCCTCCAGTCATTACATCTGCCAAGGAGTAGTTCTCAATCCCGCACTAGGCACACAAATTGCACACTCGGCAAAATTGTACATGCATCATAAAATGCACAAGAACAGCAACCAGACTGCTTACACGTTGCTGCAGAAATTACTATCCATCACTGCTGTAAAACTTCGTTGTTTATGGCGTTGCCATGTTCTTCCTATCCGTCATATCCTACAGATCTACACATACTATGAATCTAAGCAAATGTGTATGATGCCCTCAGGTTCCTAGTTATAAAATTGAACCAAGAAATGTGTGCACATATATGAGGTACCATGTAATCAGAGTTCTAAACTGCATTGGCTCTTTAATCTCTGCAATGATGAAAATGCTCACAGATGTGTAAATGAACAGCTACCTAATGTGCAGGCGATATCAAATTTTCAATTGCAAGTATAAAATATTTGCTGCAACCGCTGGAACTAACAACAGGAATGTGAAAACGTGATAAGTTCCTTTGATTGGGGAATGCACGGAAATTGGAAAATTAAGAACACTTGAAAGAGTACCTTCAATGTTCTCCGGAGTCACACCCTGAGACTGCAAGACGTCTTCAGGGGTTTTCATCACCTGGGTGATCTCCTTCATCCTCTTGACAACATCGATTGTATTAGCCTGCATTGCCTCCATGAACCATTTCCTGTCCTCCTCACTGCAAACCGAAATCAAGGGGAAAATGAAAAACAAGATTACTTGTGACACGACAGATCAATTGGTCATTTGAACTCCTGGCACATCTGGAGTAATTACAGGCAAGCAAGGAGAGAAAAGGCCTTTTGGTTGGACAGTACCTAGATTTCTGACACGAAATTGAGGTTTTAGTGCCTACCACTACCCACTAGGGATTCATATAATTTTCTTAATTTGGGACAGAGAGAGTAATTCAAGCAAAACACTAGCACACTAGTGCTTTGAAGTAGGACGATAATTTAGTAAAGTAATACAGCTTGGATATCGTGTTTCATCCTATAAACTATAATACAGTACGAGGAAACACACAAGGATCGCATCGTTAACCCTAGACACCCGATTAGTATACGATGGAGCCAGTAGTGATTCTGGCCGCAAATCTGAAAGCCACAGGCCGCAAGCGCAAAAACACCTCAGATTCGCGCGTCCGTCGCAACAACCCTAGCTTCCAACTCGAACCGCAACCACAGACAAGGATTCTGGAAAAGAATACACGGATATGAGGGGGATCTCCGGACCTGAGGGCGCGCGGCGGGTTGGTGCCGTCGCCGTGGGCGAGGCTCCACTTGAGCAGGCCGTTCCAGTCGGGCCCTCCTCCTTCCTTGGCCATCGAAGCGCCGCTGCCGCTGCCGCTGCCGGTGAGAGTTGAGACGAGACGAGGCGATTGGCTCAGGTGTAGGTGGGGTTTATGCGCGGCCGCGGGAAATAAATAAATACTAGCACAAGAAGCTCCTCCTCTCCTCCCCTTTTTATGGGGAGAGTTGCGGTGGTCGCTGCCTCTCCTCGTCAGTCGTGGCGTCGGAGTCCAGTCCAGAGTATTCCAGAACCTGCGCTGCGCTGCGCCGCCGTCGGCTTACTCGGGAGGAAAGGAAAAGCGCCTTGGGCCCTCTTCCGCCTGCCCCAGTTAAGCCTTTGAGCTATGGTTCGGCCCATGTACGGCCCACGGGAAATCAGACTCAGATGCTACTACCTACTGGGCCGGTTCCCTCATCTGACACCCGGGCCGACTACTTTTGTTAGCCCGATCGTTCTCGGGCTCCGGCTAAGCGCATTTGGATCTGCGTGCTCATGGAAAGCAACGGCTAATCTCCGAGCGAAATCGACACCCGAACAAAGTATATAAGCCAAGCTCGAAACGGAGTTGCTATCTATAAAAAAATACGACTTGCGCTTAAGAAAAAGACAATCCCAACTCGAAAGCTGAACTCTACGGTTTTCCGAGAGAACTGGACACAGGCAGAATGGCATAGTAAGCACATCTTTTCAAACTTGAAAGAACATTTACATACATTATGCATATTACACACTTGTTGGGCTAGACTTTCGAGCTTGTCCTAGTGTTCTGACTACCAGGAACATAAACGCAGGGCGCTAGATGCGACCTTCGACGTCATCACAGAAGCAAGAGAGGAAATGCGCATGCCCCAAAAACCAAAATATGATGTGCAGCATGCGCAGCCTGCTATCACTGGTACTGAACCACCGCAGAGAGGCAGCATTGATGGATGCGTAGATTCGATTACGCGCAGCTGGAGGCCTGCCTCCGCGGCGGCGCGAGCGCGAACAGGGACTCGAGGTCCGGCGGCTGGAAGTAGCCCCCTTGGGCGGCTCCCGCCGCTCCTTCCCGAGCTCCGGCAGCGCCATCGCCTTCTTCCTCGGCGGCGCCGGGCACGGCGGCACCACCGGAATGCGGCACTCCTCCCTCCTCGGCGTCTCCCACCCCTGCTCCTCCGCCACCACCAGCATCACCTCCTCCTCGCCGTGCTCCGCCTCCATCTCTCCTCTTCTTGGGAAAAGATTTGACGAACACCAGCTGGTGGATGAGCTAAGAGCAGAGCGAGCGACCGCACTGGCTAAGCTGGGGGAGAAATATAGTAGTACCACTGCGGTGGGTGGCGCTGCAACAAGCGAAGCGAAGCGGAGTGGAGTCCAGCGGCGTTGCGGTGGCGTGGTGAGATGTCCTCGGGGTTTGTATCGATTAGCTCTCTGATTTGCGGGGGCAAGGACGGTGGGGCCCGTCTGTCCGCGAGTGGGATGGCTGTGCGCCGTGGTGGGATGGTTGGGAGAGCTACCGCGGCACCGACTCGGGAATGCGCGGGAAGCGCGTCGGTCGAAAGTGGCGGAATGGTCTAGACCTCCACCGCGGATTCTCTGTGCCAGGTGCCACGCACCAAAGCTAGAGGAGAGGACCACCCCTCCGTCGTGTGTGAAGGACTGAAAACTATGCAGCACCGATGCAGCTCGAAACCCGTTGTCAAATGGAGTACCAATCTGCGACTTAAGTCTGGAACGCTGATGACACACGTCTAGCCGCAAGCCAACTCCCGCTTTTCTTCTGCTTTAGCACTCGTTATTTAGGGTCTGTTTGGTATAACTCCGTTTCAAATTTTAGCAACTCCAACTTCAGTTTTACTTTTAGGTCCACTCCTCTGATAAGTTGGAGTAGTCTGAGGAGGTGTTTGGTTAGGAAGTCAGGTCCCACTCCATGAATGAGAATGATCCATATAAAAAGACGAAAGTAACCTTGGTTTTGTGACTTGTATATTTCTCAGTCTTTTTACTGTTTATTTGGTATTTGGGCTGACTAACACCAAGATTAACCGTTGTATTATCGGATTTGCAAAGCCGTTGGATAACAAATAAATTTGAGGTAAAAAAAATCGTGTGCATGAACAAAAAAATGCGTTAGCTACTATCCATCCGAATGTGCATGTGAGAGTAAAAAAAAATCGTGTGCATGAAAAAAAAATACGTTTGTTGTAGTCTGCATATCAATAAACTCAAACATATGAAGTCACCAATAGAAACTAACAAAAGTCCATAACAGAAACTAACATACGTCTCCGATAGAAATTAAATGAGAGGTCATATTATCTTTGCTAACTCATTTTCATACCATACCAAGTCACCAAGAAGTAGCTATGCTAGTAGCAAGCTCATCCCGAAATGTATCCATAGACCGATCATTCGATTGTGATGTTGACCCATCCAAAGCATCTTGAGAAATTGCATATTTTCGGTATCTAGAAGGAATGGTAGGTACATAATTAGAATCTCGGTCGCACCTACGAAAATGCCAATCCCCGCTACCATGCTCACCGATGAAGTTGTGGAGCGCCATAGTAGCCGCAACAATCATCTTTTGCTTGGTCATTGGATAGCTTGGCATCTTGAGTAGAATTGGCCACTTCATCTTCCATACACCAAATGTTCGCTCAACTATGTTACGCACAGAGGATTGTACCCTGTTGAACTTTTCCTTGGCAGTAGTTGGTTCAACACCTCTGTGGAACTCAGGAACGTGATACCTTTCGCCCTTGTATGGGGCTAGGTACCCTGGTCGATTAGGATAGCCGGCATCAACAAGGTAATATTTGTCTGAATCAAAAGTAATATAAAGTTAATAACAATACATGGTTTAGGAATAGATAATTTATCGAAGAGCAAAGATAGTTACCCAATGGAGGATGTGGAAAGGTACCTCGGTCTACTCTCAATGTATGATATAGCACACTTGTGTCATGCATAGCCCCTGGTTGACCAATGGATGCATAAGTGAAACGCATATCAAAGTCCACAACTGCTAACACATTTTGAGAGGGATTTTCGGATCTTCCAATGTATCTAACTTGTTGTTCTAGTGGAAGAGTTGCACGTATATGAGTCCCATCAAGAGCACCTATGCAATCCTTAAAATGTGGCCAAGCCCTTCGATCATCTCTAATCCTACTATGGATGGTGGAGAAGTTTGGATCCTTTGGTTTCACATAATCTACAGACATTGCAACCACACATTGTAGTACTTCCTGAAACTTCCTACTAATGGTCTCACCCGAGTGCTTGAACCGGTTTTGTGTTTTCCTATTCGATTCACCTTCACCACATACCCATAAGAAGATTGCAAGTGCCTCTAGTATACTCATATTCTTGGTAGGTTTGAGTTCATACGTACTCACCAACAAGTCATGTAGATCAAAAAAAGATTGTTTGGTTCATACGAAGCATCCTATGAGGCTATTTTGGCCACGTTTTTGTTTTGTTCAAAGTTTAGTTTTCGTCCTATACATTGTTTGGTAAAGGGCGACGTGTATTTGGGACACCGACGAATTGTTCTTTTCAGAGCTCGAACATGTATATACTGGGATGTACTCATAGTCTCCTATCGAGTTTTTTTTTGTTGCTAAAATAGTGATGTTGTCCCGTGAAATAACAAAACTAGTCATCTCCTCCCATATAAAACGCAAAAATAACACATTGTCTGTGCCCCACAGGACCGGAGCTGCCGTACGGGCGACGCATGGTTTCGTCTGCGCCCTTGAGGCCCAGATTCCACTCAACCTAACCACTAGGGGCGGATTTGCCTCGTCGTAACCCTTGGGGGCAGGATTCCCCTCGTCCTAACCTCTAGAGTCAGATTTGCCTTGTCCTAACCCCTGAGGCACGATAATTCTCTCGTCCGTCCACTAAGGGCGCGATATTTCCCTCAATCGGCCCCTAGGGGTGCGATAACCCTCCTCCATTTGGTTTTTTTTTTGTTTTTAAAACTAAAATCTTGCTTTCAACGTCCTCGAATTCTCACTGCCCCTGCATGTGCGAAAATAGTATTGGTACCCGAAGTCAACCGGGAAGTAGAGGAAATCATACTCCGACTTCACGGTAACATTCCGATACGGTTTTTATCTTCTTTATTAAGGTAAAAAGAAGAAGAAATAAATATTATCATATGTACCAAAAATCGTACTTTATTACAAAAATCGTACTCCGACTTCACGACAATTCGTCCTAACCCCTGAGGCGCGGTATTTAATGAAGTTGTAATTAATTAGGGTTAATTAAATTTTTTATTATTAAATCAATCATAATTAGTTCAAGTTAGTTAGTCATAATTTTTCACTCGTAGTTAATTACCCGTAATTAAAACTTGTAACTAAAATAGTCGTATTTAATTAACATAATAATTTAATTATAATTAGTTAGGCTTTATTAAATATTCTTTTTAATTAGTCGGCTTAGTTAGAAAGTCATTTTTGTTTAGTATTAATTAAATAGTCGTAATTAATCAACTATAATTAATTAGTCCTAATTAATTAGGGTTAATTAAATATGATTATTTTAGCTAATCCTAACTATGTAGTGGTAATTAATTGGTCGTAATAAATTAGTCGCAATTTATTTATCCTAAATTTTTAACCGTAATTAATTAAGCTACATTAAGTATTATTAATTATTTAGTCATAATTAGCTATGCTTAATTAAGAAGTCATAGTTAGTTGCCTTAATTAAAATAGTTATAATTAATAAATCATAACTAATTAGTCGTAATTAATTACTAACTAACTACTACTAATTATGGGGTGGTAATTAATTAGTCACTACTAATTACTCATAATTTATTTAGCCTGATTAATTAACTGTAATTAATTAGTTGTCATTGGTTAGACGTAATTAAAACAGGCCTAATTAAATTACCATAATTAAATAATCCTAATTAATTAGGCTTTACTGAATACTATTAATTAATTAATTTTGGTTAGGTCGTGTTACGAAATGTAGACTACGTAGTGCGACATGTTTGTTATAATTGTATAGTAAATTCTGTGAAGGATTGCTCCAGCATACCGAACTCGTATAGGCGTCATTCTGTGCTGTAATTAATTATATTGTTTGCATGTAAGGGGACCCTCATTTTTTTGTAAACGAGTAGTGTTACCATATTTGCCCCTTTTTGTATGCCATTTTTTTTTCTATTTTTGCCATTCTATTTGTTTCGAACTGACCCACCTTTGTTCTACGAGATATGCACACGAGTCGAAGGCTATTATATGGTATTATATGATTTGCATGTCAAGCATTTCCCTCAGTTTCATGGACAAATTTATCTAGTTTGTGATACAATGCATAATTAAATAAAACCATCCACATTAAATCGACAAATTAACAAATAATGTCCTATTTGATTGGTATGCATGTGATAATATTAATACCCCACCTCCCCCGGCTGTGTTGTATGATCAAACATAACAGACTAGAGAGGGTGAATAGGCGGTTTTTAAAATCTTTTAGCTAAAAACAAATTTTGCCAAATTAGAGCAATGAAATACAATTTCACCAATTAAAACCTAAAAGATCGAAGGCTCTCTAAGTGCACTACTTACTTAAAGATAAGCTAAGCAATCTTAAATAAAGATAAACAATTACTTCGAATGTAAATGCACAAAAGTAGAGCAAGAGGATAAACCAAGCTATGGAGACAAATGATGTTTTCCGTGGTCTCGGAGACTTGTCGGTCTCCACGTTGAGTAAGCTTGATCAACTCAAGCCGGCTCCACATGAGCACTTTCCTCGATCACTAATGGTAGCTCTTCTCCACTCCGGATAGGCGAGCTCCAACCTTCTTTGAGAAGATCACCGATACAACTCTGAACCGTCTAGGAGACGGCAATCTCCAAGAAACCAATGATTCTTTGCATGAAGATGCTCAAGGGCCACAAAGATCAAACTCTACTCAAAGCACTTGGAAAAAACTCAACAACCTTTGCAAGATGATTTTAATGCTCTCAAAGAGTGAAAGAACTAGCAAGGGCTCAAGAGTATTCAATGAGGTTCTTAAAAGCTCTCTTGCTACAGTGGGTGAGGTATTTATAGCCTCTACCCACTCTACTAGCCGTTAGAGCATGAAATCAGTAAAACAAGAAAGTCGGTCGATCACAGATCCGGCATCGATCAGGACTCTGAAACAACGGTCGACTAAACTACATTTAATGCACAGAACTATCAATTAAGATTGGTCTAGTTAGACCGCCCACTCAGGCTCCGGTTAGACCGGGTTCAAGAAATCCAAAACAGAGAAAAAACATGCTACTAGAAAAGGCTGACCGCTTTGATAGATTGAGAATCCGGTCAGTCCGGGGTAACACTTGCGGTCAGTCCGACTTTACAAAATAAAACATATATAAATTATGGCAGACTATCACAAATAAAACCAATATTTAAACCAAGTAAGTTTGAGCATATGTGGCATCATTTGCTTTCAAGCTACTAGTTATTGATCCATCTTCGTAGTACGGTTTCCTATACTAGCGATCCGATCATTTATCCTTCATTCTCCTAGACCGGTAAAACTATAAAAATATCATATTAACTAGAAACCTTTGCCTTGAGTCGGATGAGATCCTTTAGCGCTCTTTCATCTTTGTTTGAGAATAATCATTTTAACTTATTGACAAAACAAGTTAGTACAAGACACATAGTTGTCTTTAAATACCAAAACACTATGAATGGGGTCTAGATTCTTCATGTGATGCATTGTGATTTCATGTGTAAAAATTTGTGAAGTTTTTTTTGGGCATATGTGATAATACATTTTTGGAATGAAATTAGGTGATTTCATTTGAAAAATATTGTTTCATATGATTTCATCAAATGTGATAATACCCGCTCCCTTGACAACGAAAGTTTGATCTAATCAGCAGCGGCAGGCGAGGCGACCACATGAAAAAAAAAATATGGAATGAATTTTTTGGTACATGTGATAATATTTAATTTTTATTTTTTTACCTCCACAAAGAAGATAAAAACCATATCAGAATGTTGTCATAAAATCGGAATATGATTCTTCTATGTCCCGGTTGACTTCGGGGGCAATGAGAATCCAAGGATGCCAAAAGTAAGATTTTAGATATTAAAAAAAACAAAGGGAGGGGGCTATCGCACCCCTAGGGGCTAGCCGAGGGAAAAACCGCATCCCTAGGGGCCGAACGAGGGAATTATCGCGCCCTAGGGGTTAGGACAAGGGGAACCCGCCCCCAGGGGCGCAGACGAGGCCATGTGTTGCCTGCACATCAACTCCGGTCCTCTGGGGTACGGATAAGGTGTCATTTTTGTCTTTGATGTGCGACGGTGGTTAGTTTTGTTATTTCACGTGGCAATAGTGCTATTTTAGCCAAAAACTTGCCTCCTATCATCCTATGCTCAAAGCTAGCTCGACAATTCAAATTCAGCCACATCGTTTTAGAAAGCATGCAGTCATGCTTCCTTAACTTTGATAACTAATCGTTACTACTTAAAAGACAGACTTGGTGGTGATCCGTTTTCTCCACATCCTCCCACCTCACGTACCACACGTGTTGACAGGTGGGCCTAGGTGGTGGTGCATCTGCCTTGTCACTGCTTCCCATGCCAACAAGTGGGACCAAGTTGTGAGCGACTCGGCATCCTACCCCGAACCCTCGCATCGCTCATTTTCTTGTCCTCACGCAGTTGTGTCGCTCCTCCCTGAATCCTCTCCTCAACCCCAATCGCCAGTGCCAAGCCGCACCCACGTGCCCGTCGCTAGCCAAGATCACCACACTCATCGCCGTTGGGATGGAAGTCGCGCCGCACTTGTCGCTGCCCGATCCCCAACACCAGCGCCTATCTCCCACAAGAGCTCTTGTCCCCATGTGATTCTCCTCCCTACCCCGCCACGAGCGGGCGCCCCACCTCTGCGGCTCCTCTTGTCACCTCTCCCCAATAGGGTGCCGCCCTCGCCGTCGTCCTCGACCTCTTCCCGCTCCAAGGTGAGACAGGCTTGCAATGAGGTGGTCTCTGGGGAGAGCGATGGCACACGGATCCGCTTGAGCGGTTGGGCGAGTGCGAGCTCGCCTTGAGCCTTGTCGTGATCCACTGCGGCCTAAGGAGGCAAAATGGCTTTGTAAATATTATTGTGGAGTGGGCTGGAACATGGAAATGAGACAATTTTGAGGTGGGTTCCAATTCTTCATTTGCCATTCATCATCAGGTTCCAGACTTTCATATCTTGATTCGGTCTTTCTCCAAAAATTCGATATGAGAGTGCCTTTGGTGTGAAAATATTAGTATTTGGATGAGCTCTCAATTTGTTTGCCTGATTCCATGAGTTCCATGCCCCCGCCCCACCGGCCACCACCCGTGGCCAGTTGAAAAGCATCTAGGCCCCTAAAAATATGTTTTGGTAATTTATGATAATATGTGAAAATGGGACTTATTGGTTTGTTGAGTTTTTACAAGGCCTAGTCCCATTGGAAAATATGATCTTGAAGATGCATGCTAAAAGTTTTATGAAGATCAAGTACAGCTCAAGGATAAGGTACAAGTGGTTTTGAAATTATTTTCTTTTACCGGTCTTAGGAGAAATAGATGGAAGACCGGATTATAGGTTAAATATCGTACTATTAAGAGGGATCATGTCCTGTAGCTTGAAGGCATGTCTTGTGCTTTATGGATCAATTTAGGATCATGCATGCATAAGGATTCTCTTTCTAAAACCAAATATGCCTTGTCGGGACAATCGGTACTCTGGCGTTGTGCATGCGGAACTACCGCACTCGGTTGTTCCGGCCGTTAGTTAATGTATGTTTTTACAGAGAGTCTCTTTCTCGGTTTCGTGCCAAAACCTAAGCGCGGTAGTACCGCTAGTGTTCATGCGGTATGACCGAATACGGTAGTATCGCAGTGTTAAGCGGAACTACCGCATGCCGTTATTCCGAATGTTAAGCGATATTTTTTCCAAGAAACACCCTTTTGTCTCTCTTGGAAAACGGTAGTACCGCAATCTCCTTTCGGTATAACCGCATTTGCGTAGTACCGCTCGTCGATTGGCGGTAGTACCGCTCTGCAAGATTAAACGGCTATGTCGTCATTTAATGCGTCTCATATAGCCGTGTCTTTGTAGTGGTTGGAGAAGTGCGGTATCGCTTCTTGCATGGCGGTAGTACCGCATGTGGCTGAAAAAGTGGGTTTTCTTCTCCAACGGTTATAATTGTTGTTGGGGGGTATAAATACTTCCCCACCAGCTCAACGACAGGGTGTTAGACCACATTTAACATCCTTAGAGCCTTGTGCATTCATTCAACTTCTCAAATTCATTTGTCCACTCTTTGAGAGGTTGTTGAGCTCATTCAAAGTGCATTCATCATTCTAGTTGATCCTATTGCACTTGAGTGTCGTCAAGCGAAGGTCTTGGTTTGTTACTCTTGGAGTTTTCTTTGAACTCCTAGACGGCTTAGCGGTGATTGCGGTGATCTCTTCAAGAAGATTGTGAAGAGGCCCGGTGCCAAGATTGTGAGTGGTTTGGTGTTCACCATCTCCGGAGTGGAGGAAGAACAACCAATAGTGATCAAGGAAAGGCTTAATACGTGGTGCCGGCTTGATTGGTTCAAGCTCCCTCAACGTGGACTAGTGAAGATCGGCAAGTCTTCGATACCACGAAAAAACATCGTTGTCTCTTTGTGGTTAATTCTAGTCTTTACTCTTCCGCATTTATATTTCTAGCTTGATCATTGTGCTTGTTTTGCTTAGCTAGAAGTATAACTTGTTTAGACTAAATTGTTTATTAGCTTAACTCGTACATTTGTGAAAAAGTTTAAAAACCTCCTATTCACCCCCCTCTAGTCGGTTATCCTTGATCCTACAAGTGGTATCAGAGCTTGGTCTCTCAATTTGTTAGACTTTACCGTCTAAGAGAGAAAGGATGGCTAGTGAGGGTATGCATATAGGAAAGACTCCTTTATTTGATGGCTCAAATTATTCTTATTGGAAAATTAGAATGTCTATTTTCTTAAAAGCCATGAGTCCAAACATATGGAAAATTGTAAATGAGGGTTATGTTATGCCTTTTGATCCAACAATCCTCACGGTTCAAGATGAACGTAATGCTTATTTAGATGCCCAAGCAATGAATGCTCTCTTTGGTGCTTTGAACGCGGATGAGTTCAATAGAGTGAGCAATTTGGAAACCGCTAATGATATTTGGACCACCCTCTCCGAAATTCATGAGGGCACATCCACGGTCAAAGAAGCCAAATTGCATAGGCTTCGGATTAAATATGAGACATTCATAATGTTGCCTCATGAAAACATCACCGAGATGTATTCAAGACTCAACAACATTGTGAATGAACTCAAAGGTCTTGGTACTAACCTTCTTGATGTTGTGCGCAAGATGCTTAGGGCTCTTCCGGATAAATATGAGACATTGGTGACATTGTTCCTCAACTCTCCCGAGTTGCCTAGAATGACTCCAACCGAATTATTGCGTAACCTCATCACCAACGAGTTATATAAGAAGGACAAAGAAGAGCTATTGGAATCATCTTCATCCAAGAAGAAAATTACCGCTTTCAAGGCTAAAGCGGAATCAAGTGAAGATGAGGATGAAGAGGAAGAAAACTCGGATGAGGAGTATGCTCTCCTTGTGAGAAGAATGAAGAAATTCATGAGAAGACGCCCACATCGAAACTTCAACTTCAACAAGTACAAGAAAGGGCAATCCTCAAGTGACAACAAGCGTTATAGCAACATTCGTTGTTATGGATGTGATGAAAAGGGGCACATAATCTCAAATTGCCCCAACAAGAAGGATGACAAAGATAAATCGTCAAAGAAGAAGGAATTTGACGGAAAGAAGAAGCTTTTCAAAAGGCTACACAAAAAGGACAAAAATGAAGCTCACATCGGAGAATGGAATTCCGATGATGAATACTCGGATTCCGACTCGGATTCAAGTGATGAAGAATCCTCCAAGAAAAGAGAACTTGTCGGCATCGCCATAAAGGAAGATCCATCACTCTTCTCGTCTCCTACATGTCTTATGGCAAAAGGAGATAAGGTAAAATCCTTTGATGATAATGCTCCTTCATATGATGAACTAATGGACATGGTAGAAGATTTAAATGAATATGTTGGAAAGGAGAAATCAAAATTTAAAGTCTTAAAGAAAGAGTATATCTCTCTAAAAGACTCTTATGAGGAGCTAAAGGAAGCTCATGCTTCTCTCCTCCTAAAAGATATAGAAAAATCACATTCAAATATTGGTATTACGTGTGATTTAATGAATGAGATGCTTAGAGTAGAAAATATGCCAAATGCAAAATCCATGTCTAGTACTTCTACTTCTTGTGATGATTTGCTATCCATACCTTGTTGCTCAAATGATGATTCAATTGCAAATATTTGTGATCCTTTACTAATTGTTGAAAACAATGAATTGAAAGAGCAAGTCACCAAGCTAAGCAAGAGCTTAGAAAGATGCTTCAAGGGTAAAGCAACCCTTCACAAATTATTGAGTGAGCAAAGGTGCTCATTCAATAAGGAAGGACTTGGGTATGTGCCCAAGAAAGGTAAGAAACCGGTAAACAAGCCTCCAAGGTTTATTAAGCAAAGTGGTAAATATTGCAATAAATGTGGTAAGATAGGACACATGTCAAATACTTGTTTAAATATTAATGTTAAAACCTATGATTCTTGCTACATGCTGAAGAAATCTATTGATGGTAAAATAATTGCAAGATTTATTGGAACTTCAATTTTAGGCGCTAAAAAGAATTTCATTTGGGTGCCTAAAACCTTGGTCACTAACCTCGAAGGACCCAAACAAATTTGGGTACCTAAAAGAACTTGATTCTTGTTTTGTAGGTGAACTACAAGACCGGTGGAAAACATTGGGTGCTTGATAGTGGATGCACTCAACACATGACCGGTGATAGAAAAATGTTCACCACATTCGAGAACGTAAAAGGAAGTGACAAGATCACCTTTGGAGATAATAGTAAAGGAAAGGTAATAGGATTGGGTAAAATTGCTATCTCAAATGACCTTTCCATTTCGAATGTATCTTTAGTTGAATCACTAAATTTCAATTTATTATCCGTTGCCCAAATATGTGATCTTAATTTAATTTGCTCCTTCTCAAATGAAGGTGTGTCAATTTCAAGTGTAAAGGAAAATGCTTTAGTTTTCAAAGGCTTTAGATTTGGAAATCTTTACTTGGTTGATTTTTCCTCAAATGCTTCATGCTTACAAACTTGTTTAATTGCAAAAACTTCTTTGGGTTGGCTTTGGCATAGAAGGCTAGCTCATGTTGGCATGATTCAACTTAAAAAGCTTTTCAAACATGATCTAGTTGTTGGCTTGAAAGATGTGAAGTTTGAGAAAAATCAACTTTGTAGTGCTTGTCAAGCCGGTAAACAAGTTGCAAGCTCTCATCCTTCCAAGAGTATCATGTCAACCTCTAGACCATTGGAACTCTTACATATGGATTTGTTTGGGCCAACAACCTATAAGAGTATCGGAGAAAATAGCTATTGTTTAGTTATCGTGGATGATCACTCTAGATATTCATGGGTGTTCTTTCTAGATGACAAGAGCGAAACCTCCGGAATTTTCAAAAGCTTTGCAAAACGGGCTCAAAATGGATTCGATTTCAAAATAAAGAAAATCCGTAGTGATAATGGTTCCGAGTTCAAAAATACTAAAGTTGAAGACTTTTGTGATGAACTTGGAATAAAGCACGAATTTTCCACAACTTACACTCCGGAGCAAAATTGAGTTGTAGAAAGGAAAAATCGTACATTAATTGAAATGGCTAGGACAATGCTTGATGAATATAATATTTTCGATAGTTTTTGGGCGTAAGCAATTAACACCGCTTGTCATGCCATAAATCGTCTCTATCTGCATCGCCTTTTGAAAAAGACTTCCTATGAACTCCTTGTTGGAAGAAAACCGAACATCTCTTATTTTGAGTTTTAATTTGAAAGTGTTACATTTTGAAGAAAGGTGTTCGTTTTTCAAAATTTGATAGTCGTTGCGACGTTGGCTTCTTACTTGGTTATTCTTCTAATAGTAAAGCATACCGTGTCTTCAACAAAAACTCCGATTTAGTTGAGGAAAGACATGATGTGCAATTTGATGAAACTAATGGCTCTCAAGAAGAGCATGAGAATTTGGATGATGTAGGTCACGAAGCATTAAGAAAAGCAATGGAATACATGCAAATAGGTGGCATCAAGCCTGAAGATAATCCGTCATCTTCTACTCAAGTTGAGCCTCCCACCTCTTCCACAAGTCAAATACAACTAAATGGAGAGGACAATAAGAAAGATGATCAACCATCAAACCTACCACCAAGAATCAACAATGCAATTTCAAAAGATCATCCAATAGATCAAATATTGGGTGATGTAAGTAAGGGTGTACAAACTCGATCTCGTGTTGCTTCATTTTGTGAACATTACTCGTTTGTCTCTTCTCTTGAGCCAAAACATATAGATGAAGCACTTGATGATCACGATTGGGTGAATGCCATGCATGAAGAACTCAATAACTTCACCCGAAACAAAGTTTGGACATTGGTAGGTCGACCCAAAGAACACAATATCATTGGTACAAGATGGGTGTTTAGAAACAAGCAAGATGAGAACGGCATGGTTGTAAGAAACAAAGCAAGATTGGTCGCACAAGGTTTTTCACAAGTCAAAGGTTTGGATTTTGGTGAAACTTTTGCTCCTGTAGCTAGGCTTGAATCTATTAGGATATTACTTGCGTTTGCATCATGCTTTGACATTAAATTATTTCAAATGGATGTCAAAAGTGTCTTCTTAAATGGAGAAATATCCGAACTTGTTTTTGTTGAACAACCTCCCGGTTTTGAAGATCCTAAGAATCCAAATCATGTCTATAAACTCTCCAAGGCACTCTATGGTTTTAAACAAGCTCCTAGAGCATGGTATGAACGCCTTAGAGATTTTCTAGTTTCAAAAGGATTCAAAATTGGGAAAATTGATTCAACTTTGTTCACCAAAGTATTAGATGATGATTTCTTTGTATGTCAAATTTATGTTGATGATATCATTTTTGGATCTACTAATCAAGACTTTTGCAAAGAATTTGGTGATATGATGTCTAGGGAGTTTGAAATGTCCATGATCGGAGAACTAAGCTATTTCCTTGGACTTCAAATCAAGCAACTCAAAGATGGAACTTTTGTAAGTCAAACAAAGTATGCAAAGGACTTGATCAAGAGATTTGGCATGGAAGATGCAAAACCTATCAAGACTACCATGGCAACCAACGGTCATCTCGACCTTAATGAGGGAGGTAAATCAGTAGATTTAAAGCTTTATAGATCTATGATTGGTAGTTTACTTTATCTCACCGCATCTAGGCCCGATATCATGTTTAGTGTTTGCATGTGTGCACGGTTTCAAGCATCTCCAAAAGAGTGTCATTTGATGGCCGTAAAAAGAATACTAAAATATTTAAAGCATTTCTCTAGCATTGGCCTATGGTTTCCTAAAGGTGCTAAGTTTGATTTAATTGGATACTCGGACTCCGATTATGCGGGTTGCAAAGTGGATAGAAAAAGCACCTCGGGAAATTGTCAATTCTTTAGGAGATCCTTAGTATCATGGTCATCCAAGAAACAAAACTCCATAGTTTTATCCACCACTGAAGCCGAATATGTCTCCGCGGGTAGTTGTTGTGCTCAATTGCTATGGATGAGACAAACCTTGATGGATTATGGAATTAAGATTGATAAAATGTCTCTTTTGTGTGATAATGATAGTGCGGTGAAAATAGCAAATAATCCTATCCAACACTCAAGAACCAAGCATATCGACATCCGAACCGAAGATCAATTAGCGGACATTTTCTTGAGAGATCATGTGGGCAAGGGAGATATTGAAATTAGCCACATCCGAACCGAAGATCAATTAGCGGACATTTTCACCAAACCATTAGATGAAGGCCGGTTTTGCAAATTGAGGAATGAATTAAATGCCATAGATTATTCAAATATTGGTTGAAACTTTTGCCTCATGCATTTTGTTTGATTTGGTGTTATTCAAAAGCTTCTTTAAGAAAATATTTTCAAAAATATTAAACGATTATCTATGTTCATAAAAATTATGTTCTCTTATAGACATTAGTCTATTCTATGCACAATGATCCTAAATGACTCTTAATTGATTGCAAAACTAAGGGTCATTTGCAAATAATCCCATCAAATCTTTATCCGGCTGTTTTGAAGTTCCGGGATAATCGGTATGACCGCGGGTTAAGTGCGGTATGACCGCAGATGCGTACTACCGGCACAAAAACCACAGTACTACCGCTTGCGGTATTACCGGCGCCATAGGCGGAACTACTGATCGGTTTGGTAGAAAAAGTAACCCCGAGGGTTTTCTCTCCGTGCCTCTTACCTCTTTTCCTCTCTCTCTCTTTCTCTCTCTCCCGAAAAACTCTCGCCAACCCATCCAAAACTCGGTTGATCTTGAGATCTTTGCAAATTCCTTGCATCTCTAGGGCTTATCTCCTTCAATCCTCAAGGTAAAACATTCCCATTTCCTTGTTTTACCACCAAATCAAACCCTAGGTCAGTCTTTTTAGAAAATTTGAAATGTTAGTGATTTATGCGAATCCTTTTGGGCAATACAACATCATTGATCTTTAATGATGATATTACATCCATTTCTTGGATTCAAATCCAATAGAAACATCAATTTTGGTTAAATCGTTGCCCTAGGTCGCGATCAGTAAAAGCGGTACTCCGTGTTCTTAGTCTTGGAACTACGGGATGCGGTAATACCGCCGAAAATGGCGGTATTATCGCACTTCTCGCATTACCGATCGAGGCTGCGGTACTACCGATTTTACTGATAGAACAGATAATCATTCCATTCAAATTATCTTTAGATTCCTTGATCTTTTGAACTCCTTGTAACCTATCCTCTCTTTGAAAAGATGCCAAGGACAAGATTTAGAACTCGTCGAGGGCAATCTTCCACTCAACCTCGTGCCGACCCTTTGGATGATCCATTAGGCAAGGGAAAAGGGCCTGCAACGGATGGCTCTGACAGTGAGGAAGGATCTCTTCCTCATGAGTCGAGTTCGATTCGAGCCCGACACGAAGAAGAAGTCCGAGCTCAATCGGATGAGGAGATGGAAGATCCGAAGAACCTCGATTGATCTCGAGCTCATATCGGTGATGATTATGCAATTTTGAGACACAAAGATCAATATCTACGCCTCCAACTCAATAAATCCCGATTCCATATCAAGTTCGAGAGCAAGTCTATGAGCAAATTTATGATCATCACGAAAAATTTGCGAGATCATAAATGCATAAAGTGATCTCACATAAACTCCCTAGAAAAATATGATGGAGTATATCGTCTTTTTCAGCAAGTTAGTCTTCATGATTTTGTGGCCCTCAGGAATGACTATGATGAAGAGATCATCAGACAGTTCTATGCCACTTTGTATGTATCTCCTGATTTCAAGAAAATGAAGTGGATGACTGTTACACGGTATGTGGAGAGTACTAAGGCTGATTTTGAGCGTGTACTGAGGATACACTCTGGCAATTGGGATAAGCTTTTTGACAGACCTGCTTTACTTGTTCCAGCCTGGACAGAGTTTTATGATCAGAATGTCAGGTACACTCCAGGGAAAATTAATGGCTTGCTACCTATTCCTAGTTTGATTAATAGGATTATTAATCACACTTTTCTTCCCAAGAGTGGTAACTTTGATGCTATTCGAGGATATGCATGGAATATCATTGACAATATCCCCCATGGGAGAAAGTTTGATGTTGTGGATGTCATCATCAGGGGGATTGTCTCTTCTAAGAATGACAGGGTAAAGCGGATTTATCATGCTCCTTACATCATGGCCCTAATTCTTAGTAAGATTGAGTATCAGGGTGGTTTGGGATCACCCCATAAGTTTTACAAACCCAGAGAAAATCCCCCCATTCGTTTTCAAGCACAGCAGGCACAGCAAGCACAGCAAGAAGAAATTGCCCCAGAGGAGGCAGCTGCAGAAGGCTCTCACAGTCAAGCCACTCTTGCTCAGATTCTTACCACTCAGACTCTCATTCTTAATAATCTGATGCAGATGAAAGTCTCTCAGCAGGAGATGAGGACAGTTCTTACAGACTTTCAGAATGAGACTAAAAACATCTTGGCGCCCTGACAGAGACAGTTGACTCTATGGAACAGCGTCTTCCACCTCTTCCACGTCCTTCGTCTCCAGTACGGTTCACGCGTCGTCGCCCTCGTACTCCACCTGGTGCTCCTCCTATAGAGGTCACAGCACCTCAGGCTACTGTTCCTCCAGTCTCTCCAGCTCCAGTGCTTGACTCCGCCTCTCGGGATCCGCGCCTTTTCCTCTCGTGATCCAGTGCTTGATGTTTGTTTTGGTACTTTGATGCCAAAGGGGGAGAAGTAGAAAGTAGCTCTAAGGATTAAGGGTGTCAGACATTATAGTCTTTTGATGTTTTATTGCTTGTAATAACTTCATCCTAGTATTACCTTGTTCAGAACTTGTTGGTTGTCTTAATTATCAAATGTGATATTATTTCTACTGAAATTTCTTTTATGACAATTCCTTATCACTGCATGTTTTCCTCGGCCCAACAAGTTAAAAAAACTCACAAAAATTTGTCACAATTCTCTACATGTGCTCTCAAGTTGTTCTATCTATTTCATGCACATGTTTAGGGGGAGCTTTCTTTGTGTTAAGTCATCAAAAGAATATACACTTGTTTCACAATCTTGGACATATTCAAAACTCTTCTTCACACATATTAACTAGGTTGTCATCAATTACCAAAAAGGGGGAGATTGAAAAGCATCTAGGCTCCTAAAAATATGTTTTGGTAATTTATGATAATATGTGAAAATAGGACTTATTGGTTTGTTGAGTTTTTACAAGGCCTAGTCTCATTGGAAAATATGATCTTGAAGATGCATGCTAAAAGTTTTATGAAGATCAAGTACAGCTCAAGGATAAGGTACAAGTGGTTTTGAAATTATTTTCTTTTACCGGTCTTAGGAGAAATAGATGGAAGACCGGATTATAGGTTAAATGTCGTACTATTAAGAGGGATCATGTCCTGTAGCTTGAAGGCATGTCTTGTGCTTTATGGATCAATTTAGGATCATGCATGCATAAGGATTCTCTTTCTAAAACCAAATATGCACTGTCAGGACAATCGGTACTACCGGCGTTGTCTGTGCGGAACTACCGCACTCCGGTTGTTCCGGTCGTTAGTTGGCGGTATGTTTTACTGAGAGTCTCTTTTCGGTTTGGTGCAAAACCTAAGCGCGGTAGTACCGCCGATGTTCATGCGGTATGACCGAATACGGTAGTCCGCAGTGTTAAGCGGAACTACCGCATGCCGGTTATTCGAATCTTAAGCGGTATGTTTTTCCAGAAGCACCCTTTTGTCTCTCTTGGAAAGCGGTAGTACCGCAATCTCCTTTCGTATAACCGCATCTGCGGTAGTACCGCTCGTCGATTAGCGGTAATACCGCTCTGCAAGATTAAACGGCTATGTCGGGTCATTTAATGCGTCTGTTATAGCCGTTCTTTGTAGTGGTTGGAGAAGTGCGGTATCGCCTTGCATGGCGGTAGTACCGCATGTGGTGAAAAAGTGGGTTTTCTTCTCCAACGGTTATAATTGTTGTTGGGGTATAAATACTTCCCCACGGCTCAAGGGCAGTGCTAGACCACATTTAACATCCTTAGAGCCTTGTGCATTCATTCAACTCCTCAAATTCATTTGTCCACTCTTTGAGAGATTGTTGAGCTCATTCAAAGTGCATTCATCATTCTAGTTGATCCTATTGCACTTGAGTGTCGTCAAGCGAAGGTCTTGGTTTGTTACTCTTGGAGTTTTGCCGAACTCCTAGACGGCTTGGCGGTGATTGCACGGTGATCTCTTCAAGAAGATTGTGAAGAGGCCCGGTGCCAAGATTGTGAGTGGTTTGGTGTTCACCATCTCCGGAGTGGAGGAAGAACAACCAATAGTGATCGAGGAAAGGTTTAATACGTGGAGCCGGCTTGATTGGTTCAAGCTCCCTCAACGTGGACTAGTGAAGACCGGCAAGTCTTCGATACCACGGAAAAACATCGTTGTCTCTTTGTGGTTAATTCTAGTCTTTACTCTTCCGCATTTATATTTCTAGCTTGATCATTGTGCTTGTTTTGCTTAGCTAGAAGTATAACTTGTTTAGACTAAATTGTTTATTAGCTTAACTCGTACATTTGTGAAAAAGTTTAAAAACCTCCTATTCACCCCCCTCTAGTCGGTTATCCTTGATTCTACACCAGTGGCACCCTCGCCACGTCGAACCCCTTCCCTGTCGCTGTAGCACCCCTCTTCTCCCTTCCTTCCTCTAAAACCGGAGGGGGTGATGAACCCGTGGCACCCCCCCCGGTCCCGCCGGAGATCTCGCCGCCAAGGAGGTGGACGTGTGCGGCGGTGGAGTAGGGATGCGATTGGAGGAGGAGGGTTATTGGCAATAGAGATGTAGATGAGGAGATCTGGCACCAGGGGAGCGACGCGACAGGGGTTCCAGAAGAATGAGATAGACACCGAGATCATGTTGGGCCAGTATGGCGGGAAGAGGGTGTTCCACTGCCTTGTGGGACCTTCACAAAAACATTGTTTACAGAGAAGTTCTAACTGCATAGACAAGGTATTGATCACTCGCTAATTAGACAATTCATTTACTAATTTTTGTATTAAATTTTCTTTGTTTGGGTTTGGAGTGGGCTTGTTGTGTTGTTTGGATCTTTGACGCATTGGTGAGGATCCCACTCACTTATTGGCAGGTACATTATAACCTCTGCTTGAATGAATTACTTATCACAAAAAAATTGATTTGTGCAATTAGCATGAACTGTGTATGGATGTTACAAATTTCAGCTTCAATGCAATTCAGATAACTTCTTAATTTCTCGAAGGCTAATGATAATTATTTACATTTTGTTAGGAAGTTTTGGGTGTTGAAACAATTATGTTTATTATTGATGCCACAAACATTCTATGGGACACTTATGCAATTTCTTTTGGTCATGATTGTCATGGTTTTGGAGAGAGAATTTATCTGCTTATGTTAAGTCCGACACCAATTTAGTTATTTGAGTATTGTTGCCTTGGATGCAGAAATTTGTGTAAACCTTTTATATTCACGAGATGGAAGTGTTTCACCAACTATATCGATTAGATAGATCACTTATCGAACTTTTCGCTCCTTTGAGGTAGCTTCACTGTATCTAATTGTGGTTTTCCGTTGC
Source organism: Ampelocalamus luodianensis (assembly GCA_036346255.1). Classification (NCBI taxonomy): domain Eukaryota; kingdom Viridiplantae; phylum Streptophyta; class Magnoliopsida; order Poales; family Poaceae; genus Ampelocalamus; species Ampelocalamus luodianensis. The sequence continues at coordinate 91,252,538 of CM070622.1, read as the reverse complement.
AACGCACATGCATTTAACTAGCATATAAAAAACTATTTGTATTGGTTATGTGAAAATTGTATCATTAGATTAATCATGAAAAATATTATCATAACATAATAATTTTATATTATTTTATGAACATATTCATATTCAAAATAGCAATCAGAGTTGTACGTGAAGACAATACCATGTATTCTCGAACAAAGGGAAGTGGTAGAAAATGCTTCAACCTATCTATCTCTTGGGTACGTGGGGCCCACCCTTCTCACCGGCACAAAGGATTTGTGGTGGAGTCGGCCACACGTGGAGGCAGCTCTATAGTCGCGGCTGCGAGAAAAGCGCTGTGCGCCTGCGCGCGTGCACGGTCAAGGAAGTGACTCCTAGGCTTCGAAGTCCGCGCGGCCCCAGCGTTGCCGGGCCGGCCACGGAGGGAGCGTGCGATTTTGGAACAAAGCCGGGATTTGACAGCACAGGTATTATTAATTATCAAAATGAAAAAATGAGTCGATAACCATCAGCAACTTCAGAAGAGATGGTATTAGGTCTATTTGACACGGCGGTAGTTTTTCCAAAAATCATCTTCTGGCTAGGCTGAAGGGCTCCACGAGCAATTGGGTTGAAGAGATTTGATGTTGACTGGCTGGAGCTTCTAAGTTAAAAAAAATATCTCAAATGTCTTTCAGACAAATGATGTTTTTATGCCATTTAACGACAACTAACGACAGTTGATGACCAGTAACCACAAGCAACGATAATTGACGATAACTAACGACAATCAACGATAGCTAATGACAATTAATGAAAATAACTAACGGCACTTTACGACAACTACCGCAACTAACGCAATTGACAACAACTACCGCAACTAACGCAATTGACGAGAACTACCGCCATTAACGATAATTAACGCAATTGATAACAATTAATACATTTGACTGCAAGTAACGACAACTAACGCAGTAGACTGCAATTAACGACAATCATTAAAATAAATAATTAAATTACAATAGAAAAAATAAAATAAAAAAACCGAGAGCCGGTGGCGGTGGCAAGGGGAGGAGGAGGGCGGCGCCGAGTCGAGAGGAAGAGGAGGACAACGCCGGTGCTTGGGAGGAGGAGCGACGACGGCTCAGGGGAGGAGGAGAGGGCGGGCATGGGCCGACGGAGGTGCCGAGGAGGAAGGAGTGGCAGCGGCTCGGGGAAGGACAAAGAGGGAGGGGCAGCACGGGAGGAGGAGGGACGGTACCATGTAGGGAGGAGAAGGGGCAGCGATGCATGGGAACGAGGATGGGGGAGGCTCGGGATTAGGATTAGGGTTTGGACGAGGGTTTTATGCAATGGCAAAAGGGTAAATATATGTGAAGTTTAGGGATAAATGCGATACAGGGGGCCGTAGGAAGCTATCTCGTGACAGTTTCCCGCTTTCTCACGTTAAACGTGGCTTCCGACTTCAGGAAAAGATTTCGGGAAAAGTTGATGGGAAAAACCACCCGTTTAGAACAACTTATGGCTTTTTCGAGAAAAAGCCAAAGCCATTCCAAACATAACCATTATTAGGTTTTGGTGCAACTTCTTGGTAATCCTAGATTCCTAGTGAAGTTAGCAAAAATGTAGGCCTTCAAAGTTCAACTCGGTACCGAGAGTGAGTGTCTCAATCCAGCCAGTCAAGGCTCAAGAGCCTTCCTATTGCTCAACACAAGCGAATTACCGCCTTCAAATTACAAAAGGAGATGCACAAACTCCCTCAAAAAAATAGTACCATCATCGACTGCTCAAGAATGACGAGTAGCCATACTTTTTAAGGCTGAATGGCCACTTCTCTACCTCAAACCTTCGCAGATCATATAGATAATGACCACTTCTCTACCTCAAACCTTCGCAGATCATATAGATTTCCCTCGAACTAGATCTTGTTGCCTTAGGCCTCAGCCATGACACTTTCTTGAACTTATTTTTGCAAAATTTGCCAAATCCTACAGCAATGCAACAATTGATCGGTCATTGTTGCTGTGATATAAACTGTAACAATAGCACAAAAAAATCTACATGTAAGAACTTCATGTTAACCTGGTATATCCTCATTCTCAAGAAACTTGATTACTAGGTTGCCTCCACGTCTAAGAACACCATCCTCGTCAGGGTCAGGGTCAGTGGAGCTCTGAAACTTCTCTATAGTTGCACTATAATCTGAATCTTTTATTTTTATTTTGCCAACTGCCAAAGAGAGTGCACGCATGCCCAACTCACAAGATATAGCAGCATCTTTGGTTGTGATCCCTGAAACTACCGGGCACATGTCGGACAATATCACAGAGAACCCTCGTTCCTGTACAGCAGAGTAACAACAATTAATCAAATTAACAATACATTGGTTGATCACATGCAAGATCACAGCACACATATAGCTGACAATCCTTGCTTTAGTATTTCTAATCACAGACCCTGAAATTGAGCAAACACAAGTTTGGTATTTGGATAGATGAAGCTTCATAGTACTAGTTTTGCAGGGTGTGTAGGATAGAGGGTGGTATTACATACATCACACAGAAGACAGAACATTCTCAAAAGTTCTGGTAATTAACTGTGAATCGTGCTTTTAATACCAGGCTAAAAAACTGCGCTTAATTAATACATGTTGGTCCTTCACAATTTGCAGCATCATATCCAGCTATACATTCATTATTCAAGACTTATTCTTCAACCTTTTAGTTGTGTGCGTTGCCTACAATTCTCTGGTGATATTTTAAATAATTCATTACACACATTTCTATTAATTAACGGTTCTTTTTTCACAAGTTTATGTTGTGAAGCTAAGAATATTTTGTGGATCATACGCCCCCATACAAAATGTATGAATTTCTAGTTCAGTGACAAAGATTCCATGAATTTGAACCAAGCATGCCCCATTTCAAGCTCAGATTAATCCGAATTTGATTGGAACCTAATTCAACCAATCTAGGCAAAACCCCACCTTTACTTGCTCTAGCAATTTGCGCATCCAACCTAAGTCCAGTAATATATAAAAGCAGGCTATCGAACCTGCGGCGACATTGTCCGGACTTGCTGCTTCATCAGAGCCATCACGTCCGCACAGACCGTTCTGACCCGTGAGTCGCAGTGCGCCGAGGGGACCTTCACCTTCTGCTCTGCAACAACCGAGCACCAATTCAGGCCAACCATCCCGTCCACCAGTCACATCAATCAAAGACAATTTGAACGCCACTGACCTTGACATCAACGCCGACGACCACGCCGCCCTTCTCGAGCGGACCCAGGTTCTGGCAAGCCACCTACACACACCACCGAGCCAGTCACAAACAACAACGAGAGATGAGAAGGACGGATTATCTATGAACGCTGAGAGCGCTCGGAGAAGAGGAGGAGAACCATCTTCACCTGGAGCCACGCGCCGGGGGCGCAGCCGAGGTCGAGGACGGCCGCGCCCGGGCGATGAGCTTGTGCTGCCTCTGTATCTGGGTCAGCTGCGACAGCGAAGCGAAGCGGTTCGCGTGAGAGTGAGACCTTGGAGGCGGAGCGGGAGAGGAGACGAGGAGGGGAAGGTGCTGACCTTGAAGGCGGAGCGGGCGACGTAGCCGAGGCGCTGGGCCTCGCGGTAGAAGAAGTCGGCGGTGCCCGCCGCGCCGCTCATGTTCCGTTCTCAACGGCGACCAGCACAGAGCGCGGCGGCGAAAGGACACTTGCTAGGGTTTTAGCCCGTTTTCGCGGGCGCGCGGGTGGGTGCGGGCTTTGCAGTTGCGTGGACCGAGCTTTATTGGGCTCAAAATGCAAATTTTCTCGGCTGACTCTACGCTGGGCCGGCAGGCCCAAGTGTGACGTGGCCACCCTCCGCGCCGCGCAAACGGATCGGCTCGACCTTCTAGACGGTTCGGTAAATCCTGAACTCTCTCGGGGTCTCACTCTCTTCGCCTTCCGTCCTCCTCCCCTCGCAGACATTGACAGGCAGCAGTACAGGCACAGCACCGAGGGACCAGCCGGAGCCGACACCAACTCTCGGGTCATGGCGGATTCGGCCGCGCCTCGCCCCACCGTCCTCGTCACCGGCGCCGGCGGCCGCACCGGTAACCCCCTTCCCTGTCGTCACCTCCATTGGTAGTCCTGTTTCTTGGAGCAAAACCGGGTTACCGCTGAATTCACCTGTTGCGCAAGGTTCCTGAGATCTATATATTGTTCCTTGATGGGGAATTTTGATTCACTAGAGTAGAGCATTCCGGGAATTTTGATCGAAATGGGATTCGCCTTTAGTTTGGGCTATATGGATATTATCACCGTGCTCTCTAGGATAAGATTCCTTGGCTTGCATGGCTGTCAATAAAATGATGAGTTTAGCTCTGAAAACTTAATTCTCTCTATGGGAGTGTGTAACAATTTCTGCAACTCTATTCACTTGTGCACTGACTCCTGACACCCCTAGAATCACTCCTTGTTAGGCCAAATTGTCTACAATAAGCTTAAAGAGAGGTCAGAGCAGTTTGTCGCAAGAGGTCTAGTGAGGACAGAGGAGAGCAAACAGAAGATTGGGGGAGCGGATGATGTTTACATTGCTGATATAAGGGACGCAGATCGTCTTGTGCCTGCTGTTCAAGGAGTAGATGCGCTCATAATCCTCACGAGTGCTGTCCCGAAGATGAAACCGGATTTTGACCCTAGCAAAGGTGGGAGCCCTGAGTTCTACTATGAAGATGGAATGTATCCTGAGCAGGTTGGTTGAGTGAAGCCCCTTCAAGTTCATTTGTAGAATGTGTTCTTAAACGTTGTAAGTACTTGTGCTAAAGTTGGCTGTGGATGTGTGGCTAGGTGGATTGGATTGGCCAAACGAACCAGATTGATGCTGGTAAGCTTGTTGTTCATTCTGCTTCATTCTTCAGTCTGTAAAGGTTTGTCAAGTCGACTGCTTGTTTTGACAGCCAAGGCTGCTGGAGTGAAGCATATAGTGTTAGTGGGATCTATGGGAGGAACAAATCCTAACCATCCACTGAACAGCCTTGGCAATGGCAATATACTGGTAAGTTGTTGGAGTTGCGCCATTCCTCTTTGCTGAAGTTGTGTAGCAGATCTTTGGCTCTACATTTCACTGGAAACTTATTACTGGCTTCAAAGCATCTAAAGTAAAATAAAAGCTTGGAAGGAATGATAGATTGGCAGTAGATGTCATGAGCTGGCTGTCTCAAAAGTCAAATGGCTGTACATGAAACAATGGTTTGCCATAGAAATGTCCAATTGATAGATAAGTCACCAGGCAAAAACATCTTGATATAGAAGGTTTTACACATGAACTTTTCTGCATACTAAGTTCCCCTCAGTTTCTATTATTTGAAATTTTTGTATCCTCTCTCATGGGCTGGAATGTTGATGTTTGAAGCCTGTGCTTTGTTTTTTTCTTTAATGTAAGCTTCTTTTTTCTCATCAGCAATGAAAATAGTTTGATCCAAATAAAGCAACTCGCAAAAGATTGCCTACTTATATGGCGTTATGATGGCCAGAAATTCAAGGAACAGTGCTTACTGATGGTGTAGTTAATTCAATAATCCACTGGAACAAATGTGTTTCACAAATTCGGAAGAACCTATTATTGGAAATGTGAAATCTTGATTACTTCATTTATATGCTGTAGGTCTGGAAGCGCAAGTCAGAACAGTATTTGGCAGACAGTGGAGTTCCTTATACAATAATAAGGTACATGGAATAACATGTACACCAAAATCCAAAATACAACTTCCTAGTTTTCAGAAAACATAAAGTTTCTTCTGCTAGTTTAGCATGTATCAGTTTGGATAAGTGGCATCCTTTAGATCAACAATTCTTGAAACACAATTGCTCATCTTTTTGGAGTGGAATTCTTAATTACACTTGATGATTTCACTCTTGTAAAAGAAACAGTACTGCTTTTCTTTTTGCTAAAATGGGAGAAAAAGACTGAAGATGTTCTATAGAAGTTTCTGTACATTTGAAGTAGCACCTCTCTGGATTGTTTAGAACAATGTGCTAAATCTTTCAGTTTTTGACAACTACAGATAAATTATGTAGCATATTTTTTTTGTAAAGCTTGAAAAAATGTATTATGCTAATACAAAAAAAGGTCAACCTTCTCTTCTCTGATATATAATATACTGTTCTTTTTCTTCTTTCACTTCAATTTAGGCCTGGTGGGCTGCAAGACAAAGATGGGGGAGTGAGGGAGTTGATTGTTGGGAAGGATGATGAGCTTCTCCAGACTGACACAAAGGCAATTCCTAGGGCTGATGTGGCTGAAGTTTGTGTTCAGGTATAACCTGTAAGATTAATGCTGCAACTGTATTTTTCTTTCAACTTTCAAGTTATGTTTTGCAGCAAAACATCATTTACAACACAAATCTGTCTGAAAGTACCAAGAGAAAATTGAGTATGGCCGTGGGTCCATTGGACAGACATTGTGAGATAGCCATTCTGATTATTTACTTATTTCTGAAAATAGGCTGTTCAGTATGAAGAGGCAAAGTTCAAGGCATTTGATTTGGCTTCAAAGCCTGAAGGTGTGGGCACACCGACAAAAGACTTTAAAGCGCTGTTCTCCCAGATTACGGCTCGGTTTTGAGTGACCTGTTAAGCAACATGCTCTATTTTCTAGCTTTTCGGACTCATATTGGATTTGGATGTGTAACAAGGTAGCTTGTGAATGGTGAAGTTGCAGTTCGGTGTAAGTTTGCATAATTGTGTTCTCAAAACTGCTGAAAGAAATCCGTGACTTGTTCAGAAATATATTGCTATAATTTAAAGGACAGGGCTATCTTCTTTTCATACTGTTGGCTCAGTGTTGATACACTCCGTAAGTCTATGTGCTTGAGTTTCCCGGCAACCAATACTAACCTTCCTCACTGATCTGACGAGGTGAATCAGAGGCAGCACAGAACGAAGTTGTTATTTCAGGCGCCACTTGTTACTACTAACATTGCGTCACTATATAGCCTCTGCAAGTTGCTATCTATCTTTCGATGGATGCACATGTCAATTCCTTTTGTCTCATTTCATTGGACCATATCTAGCAATTTTTCTCTTTCATTGAAGTAAACAATGAAATGATACAGCGAAAATTTTCAATGCTATCGATTCGAGGAACAAGCAGTTAAATTGTGTTAGACACCAGTTACTCTCTGACAAATACGTTTGACAGACATCTGCAAGCAGCTTCTGCAAAGTTAAAATTCAATAATTTTGCTCCCAGAAATGGGTCAAAATTCATCAACATAAGCATCAGATACAATGGAATAGCGAAGTAATACCTTCAAAGAAGATATCAGCTGAGCTAGTGATATTTACAGGTCTAGTTAGGCTTCCATGTAGAGACGGCAAAGATGATACGCCCCTTCCAACCTAGCAGCATCCACTTGTTATCTTCATCATCGAGGAATCCCTGTGATAGCACCTGTTCACCTTGTACCTTGCCTTCTTCACTGTCTCTTCATTCAGCGGTAGCTGCCTGAAGCCCGCCCTAAGGTTCCTTACCTGCCATTGTTTGCAAGTCTCAGGCCTTTCAACCCTCTCTGTGCCCTCACAAGCAACCACATTAAGAGCTTCCCGTCCCAAGAGATCTCTTTCGATCAGTAGTCTGTGTTCGTCCAGCCGTGAAGCATTCGCTTCAAGCATATCAAAGACAAAGCAGTAGAATTAGTCTTCTTTATCTTTGATCTCCTCTACGAGAGCTTTTTTTACTCCGGAAGCTTCTCATTTGTTAAGCTGAGATTGTGTCGAAGTTTTTCTACTGCATCCATCTCATATTGAATTTTCTATGTGCTTCTTCTCTGTTCCATTCTTTACTTCTGCAAATCTAATTGTTTAAAAGGCAGAAAAAATAGATAAGCTTGAGAAGAATATTGAATCAATATAATTTAAAATTATAGTTTTTGCCTGTTGTTTCTTCTTGGTATTTATGAAGAAGTGCTTTATGGTCTTGCGTAAACTTGTTGTAAAGCAGTTGACGCTCCTTCAGGTCATTCCGAAGCTTCATGTTGAGGTCTTCAAGGTGCTTACGCTTTGTAGCAGCCTCTTGAAGACCCTTGTCTTTTTATTTAAGGCTCCTCTCTACGAGAACAAGCTCTAATTTAATTTCCTTAGCTGCGTTGTGGTAAAGACCAACTTGTTCTCATACTCTTGGATGAGTTGACCAACAGTGTGTTTCTCTTGCTTAAGAAGACTGAAATAGCAAAGTTAGAATCACAAAAATTCTTCAAAAAAAGGGGAGTTTGTAATACTTACTCTTTAAGCTTTGTTATCTCTACATCCTTGTATGTATTCCTGCAGGTCATATCTCCCATGAAGGGTTTGAAAAGAGCTTATTACCTTGTTGTTCAAGTCCTCGATTTCTTTTTCCAATTCACTATACTCGTAGTCCTCTGTTATAGTAAGTCAATCGACCCTCGAGCTGGTTGGAACACTCTCTAGTTCAGAGGGTGGTCTCCATGCCACTATGGCACCCGTAGTAGAAGAGAGGGTAGAAGAAGGAATAGTTTTCTATTAAAAAAGGCCAAGATAAAAAAAATTAACAAAGAAGAAGGCAAATGCTCAGTCAAAATGTTCGAATAGTAAAGATTACTTACTTGTCCAGTAGATTGAAGGATTAAAACCTGACCAACATCCCGGTCGGGAGGAACCTCAGTCCTTTCTTCAATAGCAGACGAAACTTCAAAGGTCAGAGTCTTCTCGATGACCACTTTGGTTTGCTTTGCCTCCTCTTCAACTGGCGAGATCTTCTCGACCACCACATCCATAGGAATCGAAGTCTCCTTGATTGCCTCTGTGGGTACTTCCCTTGAGGAGGTCGGAACGTCTCTGACCACTTCCTCTATAACCACCTCATGCATTGTTGCTTCCTCCAAAATGACCTATGCTAATTCAGCTACAGGGGAGTTGGCAGTGGCTCCTCTATAGACTTCTCAATTTCAAAAATTAAAGCAAGAGAGGTGGTCGGGGGCTGATACAGATAAAAAGAATTATCTAAGTAACCTTAACAAAGGAAAACTCAATTAGAAACAGAGTTGAGTTAATACTTACTTGAAATGAAGACCAACCTCGTCTCGAAAGTAAAATAGGACATCAGCAGCAACCAATTTGCCGCTATCGACGTCAGTGATATTTACACTAGGACTATTAACCCTAGAATTGCTCACCAAGTTGAGAGGAGCTGCTTCTTTCTCCTCCCCACCCTGGACATATGGAAACAAAGAAAGATGACTATATGATTGTTAAGAAATCATAATCCTTTGTTTTTCTTCTTCTTGCACACTTGGGTAGTAGCCTTGGCAGCCTTTGCTAGCTTCTCCTGCGCCTAGGGCCGGTCGTGAATATGCTTTGATCGGATTGCAGAGAGGGTGTTTGTCGCCTCTGTTGCAGCCTTGTCGCGTGACTTTACAACATCGACTGGAGCTACACTGGTCGTCACGACACTGGTCTGCTTGGCGACGACCACGACACCAAAAGAGGTCGCTGGAGCAAGCATCGCTCTGGTCGTTGGTCTCTCGACCATGACCCGAGTATGTACTTCTGTAGCAATCTTGGTCTTCTTGGTTGTTGGGGCTTGACTGCTTAACCTCGATTGGTCAATTTCCTTCTTCTTGTCATGCATCTAAAAGAAAAAAAGAGGGTTTGTTGATTACAGTCTTAAGATAAAATTCAATGCTAGAATTTAAACATTACATACATGCATTTGTTCTTCTATGAACTCTGCAGACACCCCGATTAGGTTGGAGGGCTGGTCATCGAAAGAAACTGGCTCTAAGTCATCCCTCACATTTTTCAACATAAAGGAGGCCTTCTCTTCGACCACCTCCTCTGGGAAAACTAAAAAAAAATCAAAAATTGTACATACCTAGTAATGTTTTTTACTACAGTCAAAATAATGCTTTAAAAGACTTGAAAAGTAATATATACCTCTAGGGCTATCCTTGGTCGGATCATTGTTCCCTTTCAACTCCCAAGCAAAGTGAGCCTTTTTCTTCAGTGGGTTACCCTTGTTCTGGAGGAAGTCGTCGATGATCCTCCGACCAGTTAGCCCCACAGTCACCAGCGAGATGACTTTGTCGACAAGTCTTGTCGATGGTTTAGTATCGATCTTACGAATGAATGTTGGGGACTCTCCAGAAAAAGACACAGGATTTTGTATAGGTTCGGGTCTTCTCCTGAGAGAATAATAACCCTACTCCTGTGTTGCTGTATTGACTATACTTTACAACAGAGAAGAAATCACTATAACCAGGGCTTAATGACTTTTGTCTGCTGATCTTATCTTCATTGTCGTTGTTCCTGTCCTCTGTTCACTGGCTTTACTCCTTATATAGTGTGTGAAGGGGTGGCAGTTATCCCATATCAAGAGACGTCTCATTGTTTGATGAAATACGCACTTACAATGACTGCTATTGTTAGAGACTAATCCTCCCACGTCGCCTTGCAATTATTCAGAGACAGAGGTTTAATACGTGCAATTATCCTAAAGAATAACAACACATATTAACTACTAGGTGTATTAAACATAGCGCATAAGTGTCCCTAGTCGAGTGGGCCCACATGTCTGTAGGCTTTGTTGACCATAGGGTGGTCGCAGTAAATCTTACGACCATGAAGTGGTCATAGTAAGGCTTATGATTATGAGGTAGTCGTAGAAAATATTACGACCACTAGGTAGTCGTAGAAAAACTTACGACTATATAAGGTGGTCGTAAAATGGTTTACAACCACTCGACTAAGTTTCTCCCTTATTAATGATAAGAGGTATTCTTACGAATAACATGAATATATTGCTATATATATAACAATTATAGATAACTAATTTAATTACTTGAGGATTATTAGATCCTCGTCAAGTCTCTCCTCCTCAGTTGTTAGCTTCAAAGAGGTCTTCTTCTTGATATCTTGGGCTGACCATCTCGGTGGAAGACCTGCAGTGAACTTCAAGTGGTGGGATATCGAGGTAGAACCACTCCTTCGGATAATCCCGCCACATATCGTTGATGGGGAGGGGGATAGTTCCTAGTGAATTGATAGAAGTAGCGGAAGAGATGAACAAAAGGGGGAATGTCATGGAAAGCTTCGCAAAGATGCGAAAAGACACTAAAGATTATGATAGAGTTCGGTCCTAGGTGAAAGAGCTATATCTTGAAGTAATCTAGGGCATCTGCTAGAAATTCTCTTTTTGGCAGATGAAAACCTAGTTTTACTAAGGAAGAAAAGAGGATGATCCAACCTTCTTATGGAATCGAAGCATCTTCATCATCGCAAGGGCTCCACTCAATCAGAGATCGCACTAGGAGGTATCCTTGATCTTCAAGTTCTTGAATCCTACTCTTGGAAAGGGTTGAAGCTCTTAGAATCACCATAATCAAATATCAAACAAGGATTTTTTAGGATGAAAAGGCTCGGGAGGAAAGATGAATTGGAGATGAAGAGACTCTAAGACAAGAGATGAAGATTGCAATGAGGGTGAATAGTAGTCAAGGTAAAAAGGAAGTCTTTTATCCCTCTTTACCACGAACTATTCGCCCACTCATTGCAAACTTCTAGTACGGTTTGCAAGAAAACCATAATATTTTTCTTTCTCTCACATTTTTATTAAATGATTAGAATGATTGTGTCTGATCAAATCTTATTGATGCACGTTTCAAGGCAAAAAAAAGCATTAAGTAATTATTTTTTATTTTCTTAAGCCTTGAGGCTAGCTAACGAGAATTCTTGACCAGGTCAACCTTTTTAGTCAAGGTCAAAGTCTCTCTCAAAGTAGGGCCACATGTTAAAGGCTATCTCTAACGATTATGAACTTACAACCAGCATTTAAAGAAAGTTTAATACCCTTTATTACGGCCCAACTGGTCGACGACCAGTTTAAGTCATAAGACAACCAGTTGTGGACATCGTCCGACCAACTATGGGATTTTGGATAGTTCCCGACTAGCAAACTAGTTGGAAGACATGATAGTTTCCTACGTGACTAACAAGAAAGTAGTTATTAGCACATCTGGTAACTTTCGACAATTGGCTAAAAGAAGTGACAGTTCTAGACTACAGAATAATGTGCGTGAAGATTATTCTGTAATTACGATCATCGACACCCATCATCTAAACGGGTCAGGCCAGCTCGATACGAATAGACCAGGCCTAGCACAACACGGCCTAGGCACGACCCAACCCGTTATATAAGTGTATATAAATTTATTTTGTTATATATATATATATATATATATATATATATATATATATATATATATAGGAAAATAGTATGGTACTCCTGGGAGTACATACTCTCACCTCTCATATACCCCTTAAATTGTATGATGATACCTCTTTATCAATTTGAGTATACTCCAATAATGATTATAAGATACCTCAAAGTGAGTTTCATGAAAAATTTCATGAAAATCCACTTTTTATACCAAAATTCGTGTATATACTTCTTTTATGTATGAAAAGGGTATATAGCAAAAATAAAGGGTTCCAATGAATTTTTTTTTTATCAAGTCACATTGGAGTATCTTATAATTGGTATTTAAGTATACTGAAAGTGATAAAGAAGTATAATATATTCATTTAAGTGGTATATTAGAAGTGTGGGTACATACTCCCGGGAGTACGAAACAAGCGTCCTATATATATATGAAAAATACTTTCTACTCCCGGGAGTAGTTACTCCCACCTCTGATATACCTCCTAAAAGAACTTGACATACTCCATTATCACTTTGGGTATACTCATATACTAATTATAAGATACTCTAATGTGAACCACACGAAAAATTTGCAAGAGAGTTCATAGTTTTTAGCATATTTTGTAAATACCTTTATATTCACATATAAAAAGGAGTATGTTTAAAAATTGTACATACCACCTCTGAAAATATGTAAACACCACCTATATAGTCTTATATACTCGTATACTACACATACATACTCTCGGTTGCGCAAAATACTCCCTACGTTGTGAGATATGTGAGATACAGAATATGGAGTAACTACCCCGAGAGTAGGAAAAAGGCTCCTCTCTATATATATTTTGCGCAACCGAGAGTATGTATGTGTAGTATACGAGTATATAAGACTATATAGGTGGTATGGGAACGTATCTAGTGCAAATGGGGCTTCAGGCCGGAGCCGTTGTGGCGAGGAGTTGCGGTGCTGAAGGGGCGCTGGAGGGGAGCAGCCAGGTCGGGCCGGTGGCGCACGGGCGAGAAGGAGGACGTGGGCCGACGGTGGCGGCGCGAGGCCGAGGATGGCCATGACGCGGGCTCATGGCCGACGGAGAGGGAGCGCGTGGGGCCGGGTGTTGGGCCGGTGGCTGCGCCCTAGTGAGTGGCGGCGAGGAGCGGAGGAACAACCGGTCGGGCGGTGGCGCTGGCGCGGCGAGAGGGCCTTGGCCGCGGTGGCGGCGCAAGCGCCGAGGATGGCCACGGCGCGGACTCGTGGCTGACGGAGAGGGAGCACGCTTGGGCGGGTGCTGGGCCGGTGGCTGCGCCCTAGGGAGGTGGCGCCAAGGGAGTAGGGGCGGCGGCGCCATGGAGCAGGAAGAGAGGAAGAAAGGGAGAAGAAGCAAATGAGGATGGGGTGCGAGTGAGAGGGCGGCAACAGGAGGGTGGGGGTGTTTAAGCAAAGTGCAAAGCCGAGTGGGGGGTTTTCGCATAATGGATTAAGTGGATTGGAGGTGGGATTAGCATCCAAATCTAGGCTGTTCAATCTAGATCCAACGCTCCTAGATGGTATTTGCACCTTAGCACTCAAATACCCATTTGCACTAGATACGTTCCCTATATATATATATATATATATATATATATATATATATGGGGGGGGGAGGGGGTTGTTATATTTTCTTCAAATTGTCATGCCAAATGGATTAACACTAACCCGACAAACTAATCGTGCCTTAGCTAGCCTATGAGCCGGCACGGCACGACCCATCTAACTAATGGGCCAAACGGATCCATGTCTACGTGGGCCCTGTTCCATGACGGGCCGTCCACTTTGCCACCTGTAGAGGCAGGCGTGAGGCTCGGAAGGAATGGGTAGATGGGCTCGAGCGATTTGGATAAGGCCGTCGTCCGATTTTTTTTTCTACTCCCGTCTGCGTACTAGCATTACCCTAAGGAAAAAAAAAAAAAAAAAGGTCCAGCAAATATTGTTCCGAACTCGAAAGCATGTTCGGTTAGCCCAAATTGGCCCGAGGGTCAGCACTCGCGCCGAAGCAGCAGCACCCATCCCGTCGGCGTCGGCCGGATGGTGAAATACGCTTGCCCCGTGTCTTCTTCAACCAACGCACGAGCCAAAGCTCAAACCCTGCGCAGCGGCAAATGCCCGTGTCACTCACAGCAATCGTACCAGCGCAGCGCACAAACCAACGCTACTAGCCGCAAGCCGCTTAGTACCTCCGCACCGCACTTCGGTTTCATGATTCGCCCTGCAACTCCACGTCTCCGCCGGACCGCGGAGGACGGCGGTGGTAGGACGCGAGAGACTAGGGAAGGATAATAAAGGGGGGGCACTACCGTCTACGTGTGCAGAGGCGACCTTTGCGCTTGTCTTGTCTCGAGTCTCGACCCCGGCGCGGCCGCTTTTTGTTGGAGCTGCCTACCATGCATGGCAAAGCAAGTACTAGCAGTCGTCACCAGTGGTTTGAGCTGCTTGCTCATCGGGTCAATGCAAATATGCGTCGATATCTTGTTGAGGTCACGGTGGCGATCTGATCATTGCTGCTGGCCAGTTCCTACTCCCGCTCCCACCCGGGCACCCCTGCTGACTTGCTGAGACCCAACAAGGAGGTGGCGCCAAATGCCTATTCGGCTGTTCTATGTGCTGGTAGTACTATGCCAACTCACAACAAGCCAGATTGGCAAGAACCAAGAAAAACAGACTGCCGGACCAATCAGGTTTCATTCACGACCTGAACGCAAGAAGAGATAATTTTGAAGAGGAAAAACAGACTGCTGGACCAAACAAGTTTCACTCACGACCTGAACGCGAGAAATATGAATTTGAAGAGGAAAGGGGGAGGAAAACCAAATGGTACATGGTGGTCAACTTCAGGAACACATGAGTAAGAATTTGCGATGCACCTGGCACTACTTATGATGGTTACCAATGTCGTACTGCCACTTCAGACGGTTTTCTCTCTTGATCCACACAATTTTCCCGTTTTCTCATGTGTCTGAATTGTGAACCCGAGGAAGGGCCCCAAGTTTGAACGGCGTGCATGTGATGTGCTGTGCTGTTAAGATTCAATGCTCAGAAGCAGATGCCTAAACAACACTCCTGCTATTGAATCGCACTTTAAAAACCAGGGTACATACAGGTCAAACCCTTATCAATCTATCCAGGCAGTGGTAAGGAATCGTGACCAACCACAATCTTAATGAGTACAGAAATGACAGGAGATGATGCGCAACCAACCCAGATCGCCCGGGAGGGAGAAAAAGGAGGGCAGGGGTCGAGCACATGGCCTCCTGGTCTGGGCTGGCGTAAGGTTTCAACACAGACACCGCTCATGCTCGGCCACACGACGTTACATTGCAGATTGCTTCGACGCGCTTCATAGCCTTATCCATCTGTTTCGAATGTACTACTATGTTATATATTTTTATCAGGTTATTCAACAAAAGTTAAGCAATATATAATACTCGTGTACAATACAAGCATATGTATATGTGGAAGCAGAACTGAATATTTGACATTGACTTCTCACTGAAGATTGTTGGATTCTCTCGACAAACTTCCCTCTTGGTTAATGCCTCACTGCTGAACTAAATTGGTGGTTCGGTGAAGGAGGAGGGACTGTGTGTGAAATGTATGAAACTTGGTCATGTTAGGGAGCAATCATGTGCCACTGAATGCGCTAACAATGTAGAGTTTTTGGCTAAAATGACAATATTGCGCGACGAAATAGCAAAAATAGTCACTCAATGAGTGAATTGATAAAGATAGCACATGTGTCATGCTCAAAACCCACTTGGCAGGGGCCTACCGCATGGTAAGTCCCTCCCAAGTGGCTTTTGAACACGGTACGAATGTTATTTTTGCCGATTTGCTGAGGTAGGGGATTTTGCTATTTCACTTCAGAACAGTGTTATCTAAGGCAAAAACTCAGCAACGTAGTACAGAAGGAATGCGTCGGTGCAAATGCAGTTGTCATATTTCACATACGCTGCAAAAAGAAAGAAATTCTGAATGCTAATGGATAACAGCTTTGATATACCACAAAAGTCACGTAAAGCCGCGTCTGTTTCATACTTCAAGTGATCGATTGGGCATATTTCCTACCCGTTTCCCATTGTTTTCATCGTGGATCGGAAAAGCACACGATCTGCTCCTATCTACGTAAATCAGGTTCCGAAACGAAAGAAAGGTGAAAGTAGCTCGTACGTTCTTCGGTTCTTCCCTTTGTTTGAGATTTGCTTATCTTTCTGCTTGGCTTGGTATCTTCATCTACTGCAATTTTCTTCATATATATATTTTTTGAAACGAAATTCTTCCTATAAATTTAGGCAGTAAGTACAGGTATACTTGTTCTTTCAGATTTTACAATCATCATTCCAACACTACAGTATTACACTGTTACTCCTGCGAGGCGATGAATGGAGCATGGTTGTGCACTTGTGCTATACCTGCAGTTTGAACTCTACTATAGGAGGCTTGGAAGATATGTTCTAACTTTACCTTCTACGAGGCTGTAACAACCATGGTAACCTAGAGCTGACCAACTAGCTAGCTCAAAGTGGATTTGTACTCGTGCCGGTAAAACATGCGGACTGGAGTACCATTTGACCTCACAATCGAGATCTCCCCCTCAGCCATCAGAACTCATTTAGATGGATCGCAACAAAAACTTTCGATTTGGCGCAACAAAAATTCGTGAACCATAACAATTGGTTCTATGATTGCAACAAAATCCAGTGAAGTGCCACATCAAAACAGCGAGCATGCAACATCCATTCGGTGCAACAACCAATAAGAAATGGAGCGACACGACAAATCAAAGCGAGCCGCAACAATGAAACACGAGGCATGCTACAGACACTCAGCTTAGTGCAATAAAAACAACCAAACAGTGCAACAAAAACAACCAAATGATGCAACAAATGAGAGCTCATATACAACAAACCACCAAAACCCCCACAAAAAAATAAACAATTGTTGCAACAATTGAAAAAACTATTGCAACAACCGCAACATCCAACAATAATTACTACAACATCTAAAAAGAATTATCACAACATCTAAACCCACATGTTTGCAACATCTTGATATACAACAGCGGGAGCTGACATCGACGGTGATTTAGTGCCGGTAGACAAGGGAGTAGCGCTTAAGGTTGGTCAGGAATCGAGGAGGCTGAACAGAATACCCAAGAGTTTGTCAAGGGATGTCGACGTTGTGGTTCTTAGTCGTCGCCACCATAGTTGTTGCGTCCTCCATGGCGGCATCAGCTCGTACTCTTGCCGGATTAGTGTCTGGAGGTGGAGAAGAAATAGCAGACCGCAGGGCTGCAACAATGACTCGATGGGGCAGTCGTTGGACATTGGAACAGCTAGCTGGAGCTCGCCAAAGTGGGCGTCTAGGGAAAATGCAAAGTTGGGAGATGAAACATGTGCTGGATTTGGGAGAGGAAGGTCCGAGATGGAAGAGGATGAGAGGATTTGAAGAGAGGATCTAGAGATGAGAGAGAGGGGGTGAGAGGATTCGGGGGAATTTGGAGATGGAAGAGAGAGGATGGAGGAATTTTAAGGAGAAAGGTGTGAACACAATTTAGAGTGCGGCATTTCACAACTACAGCACTGGAAACGGCGGGCTAGCGTCGGATGCATCCGGACGTCCGAGCTGTATCAATTTCCCTGGAGGCGAAGGAAGTCCCTGGGAGTTAACACGCACACGAATGCGCCCAAGGAAACCGTTAGAGGTGGCGCTTTCCTGATACGGGCTCAAGTCCGCCACATGGCCTTCCCTCCCGGGACCGCGCGGCGAGCCAGGCTACGCCTGCGGCACGAGGCGGGTCGGGCGTCGCCATCGCATTAACGACGAGAGGCACGGTCACGCACCCACCAAACCAGACGAAACCGAGCAAAGGAGCCTCAAAAAACGCTCGAGACGGGGCCGCGTGCTGGCGTGGACGGGCGCTCGCGCTTGTGTGGCGCGCGCGGGGCGGACGGTTCGACCTCGACCTGTTTCTGTTTGGGCGCCCATCGCGCCGGGGATGAGGGGCGCCGGTGCCGCGAGTCCCGCGCCGCTTTCGTTTGACGACGTGCCACGGCCCCGCTTGGCGCGCGCGCGCGCATTGCAAACGTAGGCAGCAGGTGTGGGCCGCGCGACAGCGACGCCCGAGCGGCGGCTCACGTTCTCTTGGCCTGAGTTTGAGTACGTTTACAGTGCAGTGTCCTCGAAATTTTACTACTCGTATCGTGCGTACTCGTAGATTTGTATGGGAGAACCGATCTCGTTGTTAACCACCATGTCGCGTAGTATAACGGTAGTACCAGTACTTGAGTACTTCATCTTGTATATCCTCACCGTTCCAATTAAAGGCCGGGCAGCTTACGCCCCGAGCAGCCAGAAGAGACGTATCCCGTTTGCACTATGCGTCCGAGCCTCCTGATCCCATTTTATGCACGCAGCAGGCATGCGTCACGCATACGCCGTAAATAGGGATGGAAGAAGAGGAGGAGACTTTAAATAGTAGCAGCGCTTTGAAGTGCGGGTGCGCAATTCCGGGGCCAGAAGGTGTGAGCGGGGAACGGACACCGTCGCGTCGCGCCATGTGTGCGTTCAATTCTGGTGCGGTTTCGAGGCGATCGCGGCTCGAGGTGGGACACCGGCCGTGGACGTGTGTGTACGGAGAGTTATGGGGTCGCCGAGGCCGAGCAGGCGAGCGCGGAGGGATCCTAGGGCGTGTGGTGTGCCTGCGCTGCAGCCTCCACGCCGCAACGCGCAAGTGCATCGGTGCATGGCCTATCTATTCGGCGAGGCCGCACCACCAACATTTGGGTACGTGAATCCAAGTGCATTTTTACTAGTGAGTGCTTGTTCTACCCAAAATGCGCAATGCTTGGTTATCCTTACGAAGATTAGTAAATGGTTCGGTCCCCGTTTGGAGCGGAGGAACTTTACATGATTTCTGCAAAATTCACCTGTTTCATGTAAAATGCTATGTTTTCGTGAAATAGTGGTCATAATGCTGTGTCTTAGGATTGGCAATCTTGTTTGTGAGTTCGTACAAGCAAATGAGTAAATGAATTGTAAGCTCTACTTTTGTGGTAGTACTGCGTCTATCAAGAGTATGACCCCAGCGAACCACACCTACTACTACTGTGCATTTAATGGCTGCATGGTCAAATTAGTTAATATGCCAACCCTATTTGGTTAATCTGGTCCACGCTACATGGCACGCCCCATAGGATGCCTGCTCACATTTGTCCCCGGAGCATGATCAGTGGTGCATGCATGTGTTGCAATTGCAACACTCGCCCCAATCATTGTCGATGGCTATCCCAGTATCCCTGTGCAAACATAACGCTGTAGCCTATACTTCCAAACGAATCTTACAGCTGCTCCAAAACAACCTTGGCTAGAGTACTCCGTTTGAGTAGCATGTACGTTCCCTACGATAATAAATGAAAATAATTCGTTGATATTTACTCTTTCGTACGAAAAGGTTGGAAAAATAAAAGAATTTGGAGGCACACAGGCGCACAGCTGAAGAAATGTCCAAAATGTACACGGACAAAGTTCCTTCTGTTCCATGCTGGCATTTCTGCCGTTTCAATTAGATTGGATCGGTAAGTTATTGGTGTAAGTATCCTGACACGGATTACGATCCTTTCGAAAATTAGAAAACAGAACCAACAACAGAATGATACACCTACAGATTCGTTTAGGTAGCAGCATAATGGAGTTGTGTTTTTTACATGGTCCTCTGACATTTCCAAATGGCACGGCATACTCTGATTTGCGTATCTAACAAGAGCTTGCATATTTTGAACAGTGACAAATGCGATGGCAGGCTTATGGTTTTTGTCGAAGCATGGGTTCAGCAATGGGGGGCTATATACCCCTAGCTCGCACGCCACAGTTTGCTCAATACAAGCACACGATAAGTTTGATCTTTGAGGGTTTTCTGTACACGGCAGCACTCCGTTGAACCAGTGCGGTGCACTAGCATGGCACAAGACGGCGCACGACGCCGCGGCTGCAAAAAGGGTTTTGCCTTGGTTCCCTCCATATTTTTCGGCGCCTTTTATTCAGACATGGCAGTGGCATGGAAACTTTAACACCGTAGGCACGTACCGGTGGCAGTAGAAGAGGCCGGGCAAAGCAAAAGGATTTGCTTGAACAAGAAGAGAGCAAACACAGGGACAAACAAGGAAAAAAAAGAGAAAAGAACCTAGCGGATTCACACACGCTGTCAGCCATCGGTGCGGTGGGGAGAAGAGAGAAGAGGAGAGAGCACCGGCCGGAAGAGGGGAGAGAGAACGCGCGGCGCGGGCGCGAGAGACGGCACAACTTGCGATGGAAGCAAAGCGAAGCGGGCAACCATCCCATGTCGTGGAGCATGCCCCAGTGCTGCAGTGCTTTCGGTCTCCCGCACCGTTTCACTCTTCCATGATTCCATCCATCTAGGTACCTTCCCGCCGCGACGCAGCATGAGCGTGCTCCGCGCCCGTGCCATCCCGGCCGTCCGCTTGCCTCCTCGTCCGGAAGACGGAATCATGGCGCCTCGGTCAGGAGATCGGACTGGCGGGTGGGGCCAACTGTCGGGATGGTAGAGCCCGGGGGCACGGCAGCGTGGAAGGCTGGCGCAAATGATGGGACCAAATCTCGCCGGGCTAATTAACCGTTAGTTTCGGCAATCAGTTTCAACGAAAACGTATCACGAATCCTGTGGGTTTGTTTGGATAGAGAGCGATTAGAACTAATAGCTTTGGATTGAAATAGATTTTAGTTTAAATTTTGAGTTAATTCAACGGGATTGAGTTCGAATCATAATGTATATAAACAAACCCCGGAATTCATATCGTCGGGACAGATCCTTGAAAATTGCAGTTCTAATTATAGCAAAAGGTTGCTGCAAATCCCATGTAATCTGAGTTAATTCGGGGGTTCCCACACGGGTGACAACGAGATTTTTGCTCCTGGTTCTATTCAGCACCAAGGGTTTGTGCAATGTGCCACAAAACAACACTTGTACTTAGCTGCGTAAAGTGTAAACGTGATCACAAACTACTAGTACTAGTGTTGTACGCGTGACGTTTTTACTCGACAAAGCCGTGGCAAACGCCATCAGGTGGTACTGAAACAGTGCGAGACAGGAGGGAAAAAAGAAAGGTCCCAACTGCCCATGGTGCAGCAGAGAGGAGGCACAGATGCAGCAGAGAGGAGGCACAGATGCAGAGTACCATCACTGGTTCACCGCAGTCGTCCATCCCTACCCAGCAAAAGCAGCATCAATAGCTAAAACGAGCAGTCCCGCATTTCTTGACGGAAACGCCTCCCTCCTCCCTCCTCCCGTCCTTCGTATCCATTTCCATTTCCCGTCTCTTTTCGTGTTTTTTTTTTACTTGGCCTAGACGTATAGATTACCCCGGAAGCGCCATTATTTGGTCTGCCTCGTGTCTCCATAAATACCGCCTCCTCCGTCCCCTTCGCCTCCCAGTCACCCACCACCACCACTCCTTAACTCCGCCGCCCCTCTTCTTGTTGCTTGCTCGGCGCTCTGCTCGCTGAAAGTGTACTGCGTCCTTCCTCCGTCGTCCAGAGCGAGCAGCAAGCAACAAGCCGACCAGGAGCGATGGCCACAATGCCGGCGCTGTTCTTGGTGGCCGCCCTCGCGCTGCTCTCCCCCGCCGCCGCGCGCATCCCCGGCGTGTACGGCGGCGGCGCCTGGCAGAGCGCGCACGCCACGTTCTACGGCGGCAGCGACGCCTCCGGCACCATGGGTACGCGCAACGCATCCTCGTTTTCTTTCGCTTCTTTCTCTTTCTCTTGCCCATGCCATGTCTGTTGTGGTTAACGTGCCAATGTGCCAATGCAGGAGGGGCGTGCGGGTACGGGAACCTGTACAGCCAGGGGTACGGCGTGAACAACGCGGCGCTGAGCACGGCGCTGTTCAACGAGGGGCAGAGCTGCGGCGCGTGCTTCGAGATCAAGTGCGTGAACCAGCCCGGGTGGAAGTGGTGCCACCCGGGGAGCCCATCCATCCTCGTCACCGCCACCAACTTCTGCCCGCCCAACTACGCCCTCCCCTCCGACAACGGCGGCTGGTGCAACCCC
This sequence comes from Ampelocalamus luodianensis, assembly GCA_036346255.1. Classification (NCBI taxonomy): domain Eukaryota; kingdom Viridiplantae; phylum Streptophyta; class Magnoliopsida; order Poales; family Poaceae; genus Ampelocalamus; species Ampelocalamus luodianensis. Next base: position 91,230,273 of record CM070622.1, on the reverse strand, counting down.
CCGCGCCCCCACTTCGACCTTGCCATGCCCATGTTCCTCCACATGGCCGAGTACCGCGCCGGCATCGTCCCCGTCTCCTACCGCCGGTGAGCCAACCATCACCAGTTCTTCTACTCCTTAACTTGGCACATCTTACAATGTCAGGTTGCGCTTCTTGGTTTAGTTGGGGACCGTGCAAGTAGAAGACATTCGTCTTGGTTATAGGAGCAGTAATTTTTTGTTCGGCCAATAGAGACCATGCAGGCTCTGCGCTCCTTTATTCACGACTCCTTTTCACGTCTTTTGAGACAGCGTGGGGGTGGTGATGCTCTCGAACCGTACTGTTGATAGGGAAAGAAATTTTCGATGCGTTTCGCCTCCTCTTCTTGCCGTTACTTTTTTATTCACGAGCCAGTTTATTCACTGTGGATAATTGATATGGTAGCACGTACCGGCACGGCATGGCGATAAATTTCCGCCTCCGTTTTAATCTACGGCGGAGGAATTAGTGGGGATGCAAATGTGCACCGACTGCGGCTTGAAGAGCGGAACGTGATAGGGGCAGAGAAATCGCACTAGGACGGTAGTGTTCAGTGGTAGTGCTCGTAAAGTTGTTTTAGTACAACGCTAGAAATTGAGTGTGCACTAGTACTGCTACATCTCTTCTCATGATAAGAGTGTGTTGAACTCCTGCAATTCTCATCGTAATTCCATTCTGGTAGTGCTACGTTGTAATCCTGGTAGTTGGGTAGCATGGGAATTGGGGGCTTTAGGAAAGAAGTGACTGACCAACTTCTTACGCTTTAATGATAGCACACTCTTTTTTTTGAAACATGGTCACCGCATACTCTTGGAGCACTGTCCCGCGGAATAGACGAATAGTACTGTATCAAAGACAACAAAATGTCCAGGAAAATTGGACGTCCTGGCAATTCTGTAGACCACCACACCACAGGGCTACGGGCTACAGCAAGAGGCTCAGAGAAACATCCAAATCATGGTGTAGAATTCTGTAGGGCACACAACGCGCGCGCACACACGACGCTTTGACCTTTTGCCCTTTGGTTTTCTGGGGGGACACCCGTGATCCCGCCCGTACCTCGCCCAGTGCACTGCCGCGTTCTCTTCCCTGGCAGTCTGGCACCCCCCATGGCAGGCCCAACCCTGAGGAAATGTCCCATTTGCCCTTCATTCCTTCGGTCCCTGGCCCCCCTATGGTCTGCGAAGGCCAAGGGCCATTCTGTCCTTTCGTCCCGCACCACAGCATTACGCGTGAACTGTGGTCCATCTCTGGCTCTCTGCGCCGTCTGCCTGCCCCCTGATCATGTCCCGTGTCCTTCGTTCCAATTTACAGTTCTACCCCTAGAAGTACCGTGCTTACAAAAATATGTTGCTTTGATCTCGCTGGTTGCCGATTACTACTAAATGCAGTTTACTGATAATGCCCTACTGATGTGATGTGGCAGGGTGCCGTGCCGGAAGAAGGGCGGGGTGCGGTTCACGATCAACGGGTTCCGGTACTTCAACCTGGTGCTGATCACGAACGTGGCCGGCGCCGGCGACATCGTGCGCGCGAGCGTGAAGGGGGCGAGCACGGGGTGGATGCCCATGTCGCGCAACTGGGGCCAGAACTGGCAGTCCAACGCCATCCTCGTCGGCCAGGCGCTCTCCTTCCGCGTCACCGGCAGCGACCGCCGCACCTCCACCTCCCTCAACGCCGCCCCCCGCAACTGGCAGTTCGGCCAGACCTTCGAGGGCAACAACTTCAGGGTCTAACTCTACCGCTGCCGCTGGTGATGGTGGTTCAAGACATCATTAAGAAACAAGAAGCAAGGCCTTTTTATACATAGTAGTAATTAATTTACTATAGCGAGTGTTTATTTTGGCTGGGATGGGAATGTCCGTCAATCAGGTTCACCTCTTCCCGCCTTGCTTTGGGTCAAGAGTTTTTTCTTTGGTAGCCTGTGAAAGCAAGGGGCAAACAGGTAATAGTAAAGTCTTAGTGTTATTTAGGGAAAATTACCATCACTAGCCACTGCTACTAGTAGTACTAGTGTGCTTATGGCTACGCATGTGTGTTGCCAAGGGTGGTGGTGATGGATGCTTTCTAAGATTTTGTTTTGGGCTGGAGGTTAATGGGATTTGTGTTAGAGTGGCTGAAGTGGCTGCAAAGCTGCGGCTAATATGGGAGTGGTGAGTGTAGCCCGCAGCTGCTTGTTTCCGTGTCATTTGTCTCCATGACACGCCGTGTTACTCTGGACCTGATTTATCTGTCGGTAATTCAGTATGGTGATTGAAGTTTGTAAGAAGATTTTAATTGTTGTTCCTCTAATTCTCTCATGTGTGATGGATCTTTGGTTTAGGCTACCTTGTTGTGCTATGATGACGATTCTTGCCGGCTTCTTTCCGTGAACGCTTGGTAAGTTGCTCGATAGCCGGTGCTTAAAGTACGTGAAGGATAAAGGTGAAAGCGAAAGTGCGCTGCGAGTAGACTGCTTTGGGAATGATTTTGCCTGTTCTGTTGCCTCAGTCTGGATGCAAAGAATAGCCGACGACTTCGTAGACATGGCTCGCAGCATTGTGCCATCAGAGTTCAGACGCATCCTTCAGCTAGCGACGGGAGGGATTATTGCTGTCACCAGGCGCTATGCTGGGAGCGGAAATCAGTGGATGGAATCAAGAGAGGATGGTGATGATCACTGGCAAAATGACTAGCTACCATCCGAACGATCCTCTCGCCGTGATTTCGGCAAAACGCCCATCAGAATCATGCTACCGATGTGCCCCGGCAGGCCCTTGTTAGCTGAGGCAAAGGCAAAAAAACGCAGTAGTCAACGCCACTCAAACATGACCCAGTGATGGCTATGGTGCAATTTTTAACCTGCAGCAAAGGTTCATTAGCACGTTGCACACCAATGAGGTTAAGATTTAAGATTTGTAACATGAGCTCGACTCTTGTGCCATGAGTTTCGACATACAAACCCATCCGGTTGACTGAAGTTGAGCAGCTCATGATAAGGAGGGAAAAAGACTGGTTGCCAAAAGCCTGATGACTCAGAAATATGAACAAGCATATTTACAAACTACCGCCTACCGCTCAAATTCTGCCTTGCTAATGGGAGTGAACCGACGGCCTTGGATTTGGACCAGTCTCCTTCCGATTCTCTCCCAAGCTTTTCCGGCAAGGCTTGCCACTGTTCCTGCCAGCACTTGCAGCACGCGCCTTTTTGCCTGCACCCTTGGATTCTTGATTCTTCTCTGCTCCTGGTTTTCTGTCTGCGTCACTGGAGTCTTGAAGCTCTTCTAGAATAGAGACCACGGCTTCCATGGTCGGCCTCATCTTAGCATCGAAGGACAGGCACTCAAGAGTAAGGGCGGCAATTGTCTGTGCCCCACTGAGGGAGTATTGACCTTCTAGCCTGGTATCCAGGACTCGGCATATCTTGCGCTTATGTGTGAGATATGGCCCGGTCCATTCCACAAGATTGTGCTCACCCTGGGGGCGGTTCTTGTCAATGGCACGACGACCTGACAGCATCTCCAGAAGCACCACCCCAAAGCTATAGATGTCGCTCTTCGCAGTTAGATGGCCTGAAAGCATTGCATTGTTAAAGATGCTTATCATGTACTGAACATGAGCTGTCGGTGAAGGTTATCAAAATGAAGCGGTGTATGGTATTTGCCAACAGGATAGCATTGCAACATTTTTCACACCAAAGTAAGTGGAAATCAAAACGTATCAGTTAATGCCATGTCATGTACCAACTTATAGTTGAAGGCAATTAAAATGAGCCGCAATAACCATTTCCTTATATATTTTGTTCTCCTTCCGTTGCACATAGGCCACATCAAAAGGTTTACATAAATTTCATGGAATGGCATATATTGGAGTGTTAGATATTCAATATCAGACTGGCATAGAATGCATTTCTAATGCATGTATAGCAACCTCAAGAAAGCAAAGGATCCGCCAAAAATGAGATTTGCAAAGCAAGGGATGGATGATTTTTGTTTCTTTAAAAAAAGACCACTTACACGTTTTTAATGTGCTTTTAGCTAGATCAATTGCCATTATTTAATGTACTAACATTCAATGGTTTCTGTCACAGGATGACATTTTTTTCTTTGCATCCAAGACAAGCAAATGTGCGGAATATTGGATGGATAATGTTAGAATAGGACTCTTGTATATGGTCTATGGTTTCCTTATCTGTATATGGCAACTCTCCTTTGTACTCCATATATATATTGCCCATTAGACTTCTTGAATAGATGAACACATTATTCATAACATGGTATCAGAGCTAGACTCTAACCTAGCTCTCCTTCCGCTTCCGCTGCCGTCGCCGTCGCCGCCGCCCGTGTTCCCGGTCGTCCGACGACAAGCACCACCGCCAAGCCGAGGCCTCCCCGCGTCGCCACTGGATCTGCCGCCGGAGCATCCCGCGCCTCTGCCGTGAGCCCGAGCCCGTCGTCGTCGCCGCGTGGTTGTCACCGGCGCGCTCGTTATTGCCGTCGCCGTCGCCGACGCCGCCGCCGGAACCCGACGCGAGGCCGCGCGGCCGCTCGTTGATGGACCGACGCCGACGCCACTCATTGGCCCGACACGAGGCCGCCGCCATCCGCCCAGTCTCCGCCGCCGCCCGACACTAGGCCTTCCCGCGCCGCTACGCGAGGCCGCCGCCATCCGCCCAGTCTCCGCTGCCGCCCGACGCTAGGCCTTCCCGCACCGCCACTGGATCCATCGCCCGACGCCTCGCCGCGCTCTGGTGGGTGGCTCTGTACTTCCGCCTCCGGCGCTGCCTCCTACAGCACCACCTCTTGTTCCTACACCACCACCGTCTCGTTTCTCTGGTATTCACTACTCCAGCACGTCCTTGTCCTTACCGTCTCTCTCCCGGTATCTTGCCGACACCCACATCTCGATCCTCCCGATGATGCTCATCGTTACGCCCTTCGTGGACCGGACATCCTTCGACCTCCCGATCATCTTGGATTTGCTCGATAGCTCATGCTCTCTCGCCATCGAGCCTAGTTCTTATCGTGAGGCTGCTCCTCATTCTGAGTGGCAGCTCGCTATGGCAGAGGAGCTTGATGCTCTTCGACGTACGGAGATTTGGGATATTGTACCGACACCTGTGCATGCTCGTCCGATCACGTGCAAGTGGGTGTACAAGATTAAGACTCGGTCTGATGGTACTATCGAGCGCTATAAGGCTCGTCTTGTGGCTCGCGGCTTTCAGCAGGAGTACGGTCGTGACTACGACGAGACTTTTGCCCCTGTTGCCCATATGACCACTATTCGCACTCTTGTTGCGGTTGCTTCTGTTCGCCGGTGGTCTATCTCTCAGCTCGATGTTAAGAATGTCTTTCTTAATGGTGTTTTGCATGAGGAGGTCTACATGCATGCACCACCTGGGTATTCTGTTCCTGATGGGCATGTCTGTCGTCTTTGTCGTGCTCTTTATGGCCTCAAACAGGCTCCTCGTGCCTGGTTTGCGCGTTTTACCTCAGTGATTACTGCTGTCGGTTTCACTGTCAGTTCCCACGATCCTGCTCTGTTTGTCCATATCTCATCTTGGGGTAGGACACTGCTTCTTCTGTATGTTGATGACATGCTCATCACTGGTGATGATTCCTCTTTCATCACATATGTGAAGAAGCACCTCAGTGCGCAATTTTTGATGACTGGTCGTGGTTCTCTTACATACTTCCTTGGGATTGAGGTCTCTTCCATGCCTGAGGGCTACTACCTCTCCCAGCAGAAGTATGTTCAGGATCTTCTTGACCGGTTTGGTCTGACTGACACTCGCACCGCTGAGACTCCCATGGAGCTATCCCTCCAACTTCGTGTCACTGATGGCGATCCTCTTGAGGATCCTACTCGATATCGTCATCTTGTTGGGAGTTTGGTGTACCTTGTGAGCACTCGTCTTGATATTGCTTATGTTGTTCATATCTTGAGTCAGTTCATGGCTCGTCCTACCCATCTTCACTACAATCACCTTCTTCGTGTTCTTCGCTACTTGCGCGGGACCATCTCTCGTCGTTTGTTTTTCCCTAGCTCCACCTCACTACAGCTTCAGGCGTACTCCGATGCGACCTGGGCTAGTGATCCTTCTGATCGTCGCTCTCTTTCTGCTTACTGTGTTTTTCTTGGCTCCTCCCTGATTGCCTGGAAGACTAAGAAGCACATCGCAGCTTCCGCTCGAGTGCAGAGGTGAGTTGAGAGCTATGGCGGCAGATGCAGCAGAGATTACTTGGTTGAGGTGGTTACTTGCGATTTTGGAGTGTCGTGATGGGACCTCACGACTCTTTGTCCGACAAGACAGTGCTATCGGTATTGCGGGACCAGTGAAGCATGAGCTCACCAAGCACATTGGTGTGGATGCTTCATACACTCGCTCACAGGTGCAGGAGGGAGTACTTGCTTTACAGTTTGTGCCATCAGAGTTACAGGTTGCTGACTTCTTCACGAAGCCACAGACTAGAGCACAACATTTGTATTTTCTCTCCAAACTCAGTGTGTGTGATCCACCATGAGTTTGAAGGGGGGTGTTAGAATAGGACTCTTGTATATGGTTTATGGTTTCCTTATCTGTATATGGCAACCCTCCTTTGTACTCCCTATATATATTACCCATTGGGCCTCTTGAATAGATGAACACATTATTCATAACAGATAATACCCAGAACTGCATTTCAAAGGTTACCTGTTGACAGATATTCTGGAGCTGCATAACCATATGTTCCCATTACCCTTGTGGACACATGACTCTTCTCGCCAACAGGACCGTCCTTTACCAGTCCAAAATCAGAAAGCTTCGCAGAATAGTCCTGTCAGTAATATGATGCATTCCTTTCAGTAGAGAGCACATGAGCATTGAGGTGAAGTACAGTGCAAGATTCACTTTCACTTACTGTGTCAAGGAGAATATTGGATGTCTTAAAATCTCGGCAAATAACTTTTGCCTCTGCACTGTGAAGGTAAGCTAGTCCTTTGCAGCTCCAAGTGCAACCTTCATTCTTAGGTTCCATGAAAGGGGTTGAAAGTACGAGCCTCCTACATCAAGGATTCATATAGCAATCATACTACAAAGATATTGTATGCAACATGAATAAAATATTCCCAGGACAACAGTAGAACACAAAGTCCTAGTTTAACTTACTCCTAAACAGATGATTTTCCAAGCTCCCAAGTGGCATGAACTCATACACTAACAGCCGGTGCTCATCCTCCAAGCAGTACCCAATTAGCTCGACAAGGTTGGGATGGCAAAACTGACCTAGGTAATTAACTTCCGCCTATAAACAGGAGGTTAACAAAGTTAGAAAAAGATTCAAGTATTTGATTAAACACTTCTGAAGCTGTAACTAATTAATTAAAAAGCAGCACAAAAGAGCTAGGGTTTTCAAGAGTCTTCAAAGAAACACGAACCAAACATGAATTCGAGGACAACATAAAATAGAATAGCAGTCATACTCACCAACCACTCTCGGTGCCCTTGCAAACCCTCCTGGTTGAGTCTTTTCACAGCAACAGCTATTCCAATGCCAGGCTTGCAGGCTGACAATGTTTTCTCATCAATCCATCCTTTATAGACAGATCCGAACCCTCCTTCACCGAGCACATTGTCAGGACGGAAGTTCCTTGTGGCTAACCTGAGATTGTTATAACTGAAGATCTTAACATTGGCTGACTGCAAGATCTCACATTCAGTCTTCGCATTTGGAGGCATGGAAGCCGAAGAGGTTCGACTGCTGCAGCCACTAAGCCTATTCCCATCCTTACCACCGCTCCTTGAGAACATTCCTGCATATCATGTCTTTAGTAGAGATTCTAAAAGACCAAATCCAGGGCCCATATTTTAAATGAAAATGTTCTCATGAATAAGTTTTTGCATTGATCTATCCTAAGTCCATATTATGATCATCCTGTATTGGAAGTTTTGAATATTTGATTCTATTTTTTAAAAGGAAGTTTGCATAGCAATTAGGAACCAACTGAAGCAATCATCCCTTGGCCATTTTCTAAAATTTTATATGTGCCCCAAGAGTTGCAGGATTGGCCATTTCCATCTGTGGTACACAATGATAGCGGTAAAGGATTGACTGGTCTCCCAGAAGTTGATGCAAAGAGCATTTTGATCACGACAGCTAGCAACAAGGCACGAGTGTTGCCACCTGCGAATGGTGATATGCTCTGGACTCAGAAGTAAAATGATGGTTTGCATAGGAAAAAGTGCAAAATGAATATGGAGGAAATGGCAGTGGTTTCCCTCCGTGAAGTGGTAACATGCATGCACTAGTAACCTTGTCCCGCCCAATGTACATCTGGTGCCACGCGGCATGTCCAGAGGCTTATCGTGTTTATCTACTACTAACTTCAGAAATATCACACCTATTAACTGGCAATTAAAACAAACTATGATTTAGTAAGTTGAGATGAGCAAAGCACATGTCAGCTATACAGAAATGGGCCATAGTTCATGCAATCACATAAAAACTTTCTAATAGAGCATACAGCAACATTTTTTGTAGGCTCAGATTACTAAATGCATTGAACTTGATAGTACACATAGTCAACAACCAAAAAGTTTCTGACCGTCATTCGGAAATATATCCAATGATTTCTAACCATGGAATGTACGTAATCAATGGTTGACAAAACGTTACTGAATTTGGGTGGGAAGCCAAATTGAGAGACGAGGGTGGATAAAAAAAAATCAAGACACATGCTCTATATAGTACTGCATATCATACCTGAACAGGTGATTTAACAAAACATTAACACCAAATTAAACAAGGAAGAACTCGAGGGTGTTTCCTAATTTGATCAATAATTAATGAATTTACAACACGAGAAGAGTCACAGCAATAGAGAAACAACTATTCAACTCTAATAATCTTCTTTTCCTTAACAAGCTATCCCCTAAATTCCTGTGATACATTTTGTGAAGGAAAAAATGTAAATGGTCAAAGCCAACAGGTGGCCCAATCGATATTCATAACATAATGTCACAACAAGGGCAAACTGAGGGATAAGTCTCTGTGTCGGCTTTTTGTGTGTCGGCTTCTTTTTGCTTTTGCTTTAGCCATCTCCAAGTGTCATCCTCTCCATGAGAGTAAGGATCTTGCTATCACCAATAGTAAGAGTCCAGCGACTAACAAGTGGTATCGAGCTTGTGTATCCTCGTAGCCCGAGCATCTCTGCTCATCTCCTTCTCCGCCTCGCAGCTGACCCCGGCAGCGTGCAGCAGCGACTCCGGTGTCCACGCCACTCTCCGGAGACGGGTAGCGGCTCGTCGAAGCGAGCCTCTCTCCACGCAACACCCCAGAGCGCGCCATGTCCGCAGAGCGATCTCGGCGTCGGCCGCCTCAAGCACGCGGCGTCAACGGACGGCCGAAGCTCGCGCGAAGAAAGCAGCATGGCGGCAGAAGCGGCGGCAGCGACCGCAGCAGCGCAGCGGGCGCCGAGGCCGGGGCGAGCGGCGAGCAGCGCGGCGAGGCGGAAGCAAAGGCGGCGGCAGATGCGGTAAGGCGGGCGGCGCAGCAGAGGTCAAGGTCTCGCGGCAGCAGCAGCAGCTCCATCTCTGGCGATGGCAAGCCGACGCGGACCTTGAGCGGGAGAGGAGGCGCGCGAGCGGCGAAGCGCGATGGGTAGCCGCGACGCCACGAGCTTAGCGGCAGATCCGGCGCAGCGCGGCCGCGATGGCGCTCTGGAGGAGGCGCGGCGGTGGCGCCTCTGGAGGAGGCGCGCGACGGCGGTGGCGCTCTGGAGGAGGCACGCGACGGCGGTGGCGCTCTCGAGGAGGCGCGCGCGGCGGTGGCGCTCTCGGAAGAGCGCGCGACGACAACGGCGAGACGGTCGATAGAGAGCGCGCCTTCACGTGCTGCGTGGGTTTCTCCCGGACCGGCATCGTGGTTACCACGGGTTCGTGCTTTGTCGGGACGCCGCCCGGCGGTGGTGGCCTACCTCACCAAGGCCAACTACGCCGAGCGGGCGCGGTGATGAAGGCGAGGCTCGTGCACGGCACATGCGGGAGGCATCCGACGGCGACGCCGACTCACGACCGAGATCGACGGCGCTGGATGCCCTCATCGCCGCAGCCCCGCCGAGATGCGTTCTCGCTCTCCAACAAGAAGATCGCCAGGAGGCTTGGGACGCCATCGCCGCAAGACGCGACGGCAGCCGACCGCGCCGCAAGTCCACACCGCAGCACTTCGCGACGAGAGGGAGACCACGCCTTCAAGCCGGCGAGGACGTTGATGACTTTGCTCCGCCTCAACACTCGCCGCGAGGTTGGTACGGTTCGGCGACGACACCTCTGGCGAGAGAGAGCGCCGAGAAGCTCTTTCGCTGCGTCCCAGAAGTACAAGCGATGGCTCGGTCGATCCGGTCTCTGCTGGACCTCTCCACGATGTCGATCGAGGAGGCGATAGGTCGCCTCAAGGTCGCCAACGATGATGAGCCACGCCCTCCGGGACCGCCACCATTGGCGGAAGCTCCTCCTCACTCGGGAGGAGCGGGTCGCCGGCCAAGGTGACAGAAGAAGGGAGCCTTCTTCCACGACAGCGGCCGCATACGTGGCAAGCGCGCAAGCCGCGCAAAGACGCCGAGCATGGGCACGAGGACGCGTCGAGGTGATGACCGTGAGGCGCCAGGCGGCGCGGGCAAGCAAGAGCTCGCGACGAGACGACTCTTGCTACAATCGCGGCAAGCTTGGTCATTGGGCGGATTGTCGATACCACGACGCGCCGTGCCCACGCCGCACAAGCGGAGGAGGAGCACCGGCCGTTCATTGCTCGGTGAGCATTGAACTACCTCCAGCCGCACCGCCGCACGCGGCTCTCCTCCACCTTGACGAGCCAAAACACACGCCCTCCCGGCGGCGATTCCGCAACGACATGACCGGTTGACGGAGTTCTTCGCCGAGCTTGACTCTAGCGCCCGAGGCTCCGCTGTTTGGGGCGCCTCGGCGTGGAAATCAAGGGCGTCGGCTCCGTCATCTTCGCGCCAGATCGGGATGGCTCAGATTCCTCACAAGGAGACACACAAGACTTAGGGAGATTGAGGATAAGTATCCGTGTCGGCTTTTGTGTGTCACTTCTTTTGCTTTTGCTTTTGCTTTAGCATCTTAGACTAGCTTTGACTAGCATCTAGGACAGCATCTTTGCTTTAGCATCTTAGAGGACATAGAGGACAGAGCATCTAGGACAGAGCATCCTAGACTAGCATATGCTTGGCATATGCTCGGCATATGCTTGGCTGTTTAGCCCTATGAATATGTATCCCTAACCCCTCAGGTTGGTATGGCATTGTGAAGAGAAATATACAAGAAAAATTGCCCCATCTCCAAGTGTCATCCTCTCCATGAGAGTAAGGATCTTGCTATCACCAATAGTAAGAGTCCAGCGACTAACACAAACTACGTACTGTACTGTAGTATTAGTCCTGCTTCAATCAAATGTTACCTTGGTCAACAACAGAATCCAGGATGAATGGAATTCGTCATGCTAAGTGGTCAGCACAAGGTACCGATAGATGTGATGCTAAAATATGTTCCCCCATTAGAGTCAACTTCCTGTCCCTTACTATTGTCAACTCAGAGGATAAGCACTAGCACTGCCCAGTTGACGAAGGTAGAACGTCTACTACACATGGTACTACTGAAGCCGTCATGTAAGGAATGAAGCATCGATGTCCCATTACTATACAAGAGAAGGTACCCATCACCTAAGAAAGCCTATAGCTCCAACGGCACAACCACCTACGAAGCCTTACAACATAGCGGAAGCTTACTTTAGCGAAAGTACGAAACCACTCTAAAAGTGATTATGATGTCTTTAGCGCCTAGCTAGCTTGAACACATTGAAGCTGCAAGAATAGCTAAAAAGTTGAAATCATCAAACCAAATCAAAATACAGGATCAAAATAACCTACAAACAAGTTCAGCCTTTTGCAATCGAACCCGACCACACGAGCACCTAAACAACAGAAGCTAAATTCCGCGCTATAACAAACTGCTAATAGCTCGGATTTCCACCGGAATCCGTAGGAGCTAATGAACAGGCCATAGATGGATCGAGATTTGCATCTCGGAACCATCACACGATTTAAGTAGAACCCCGCAGCCCGCAAGCACGAATCGGCCAAAACCCCATCGGATCACCCGGAAATCAGCAAGCACCGAAGCAGGCATGCAGCGAGAGGATCGAACCTGAGGCGCCAGGGTGAGGGCTCCCATCCTTGATCCGCGCGCCCCAGCAATTCCCCATCCCCGCAGGCTCCCGCACAAATCGCAGAGCCGAGCAAAGCCACCCCCGGATCAAAACATAGCGGGAGGCCGGGTCACGGGAGCGACCCGCCTCATGCGGGGAATTCGGGGGAGAGAGCTAGGGCTTTGGGGTAACAATGTAGATAACAAAGGTTTGCATTTGATTGATCAAAGTCAAATAGCTTGGGAGTTCACAGTATAATTTTGCCCGAACTGAACTTAGTATGGTCAAATATTGACACTGAGTTTAAGGCACTGTTTAGTTCATGGCCCTAATGATTTAAGCCAAAATTTTGCATAGCCATAACTTTGGCAAACCCAAAATTGGCAAAGTAATCATTGTTTGGATTGTGCCAAACAAAATTTTGGTGAGCGATTTTTTCACCCTCGGATTGCACGCATGTGATATTGGATTTCGTTGGCATTACCAAATTTTTGTTGGCATTACCAAATATTAGTAGCAAACCAAAAGATAGTTAGTTTACAATGGCATTAACAAAATTTGGTTTGGTTCATGTTGGTAACAAAACCAAACATACCCTAACACCCCCTCCTCCCAAATAACGCTAAATTTACTATTGAAAGTTGAGTCAAAAGTCAATAGAGATTATCTTATACTGTAAACTTCTAGGGCTTTAGGGCTTGTTGGTTCAGAGCTTGAGAGTCGTGCTTGAGAAAAAGTGGTGCTTGGGAGTAGCTTGAGAAACAAATGATTTTTGTTTGGTCAGGTAAACCTGGAGATGTAGGGCTTGTTTGGTTGGTGCCTTAGATTCTATGCCTGAGAAAAAGTGGTGTCTGGAAGTAGCCTGAAAAGTAGATGATTTTTGTCTAGCTAGGCAAACTGAAGATGAGTTGTTTGGTTGAAAGTATATGCATGTAATTGGTTAATAAAAAATAGAACATTGGATTGAGCTATCAACGGTGGATCGAGCAGCCTAGGAGGCCTGGCTCCCAGCGCTGTTTCCACACACTGAGTGCAGCAGCAAGCAAACGCCTTATAAAAGATACTGTGCTCTTTGCTCCCAGGATTGGAAGCAAACAGACCCGTAGTGTTTGGTTGGTGATATGTACCTGAGGATAGATTATCTAAATGTTTTTATATAAGTTTTAGTTTTTTTAGCATGTCTAATTAAAAAAGGGAATTAAAGAACTAAAGAAAATAGAATTTTTTTAGAGTGAAAGAGACCAAGCTTAGCAATTTTCTTCCGAGACATTGGATTTTGCTACCTGTGCCTAGTGGTTCTGCTTGGGCTAGGGATGAGTCCATGTAACGAACCAAACAAAGGTCAGGTAGGGATGGTAATGGGACCACATTTCACCATTCTGCGACAGGGAATTCACCCATTAGGAGATGGGAATGAGGCTATTTCTTCTCTCACAAGGATGTTAATATGCAAATACAATTCCCCATCGGATGAAGCGGGGATGGGGCTATTCCCCTACTCCCCATCCCCGCTACCCGCATGAGCCCCAAATAAGACATGTAGGCCACTAGCCCACTACCGTACAATTCGATAAGACGATAACCCGATAATCTCATTTGCATTCTTTACTTTTCAAAAGCTAATTAATCAAAAAAATATTGCCATTTTAGGATTGTATGTGGATATTCATACTCATTTCATAACATTATGGATCTTATTTTCTCTTCTTTCGGGATCCAACTTTCATGTATGGGTCCCCATAAAGCCCCGATAACCTGATAGGAATGGGGAACGGGGAGACAATAGCACTCGAGGACGGGGATAGAGATAGAGACGGAGAATTTTTCATCTCTCGGAATGGGGGTGTTCCATCACTTTCCGACGGGAAATTATCCCGTTGTCATCCCCTAAGGCCAGGTAGCTCCCAAGGTCCATCCTAGCCAGACAATTTTTTCTCGGGCCCTAAACCAAACACGCTCTTACTTCGTTTCAAACATGCCTGAACGCTACTTAGACATAACGAGGGCTATTTCTTGTATAAGACATAGTAAAGACCTATTTGAAACATATGTTTTTTTCTCTTCTAAATTCATACCGGAATTGAACTGTATTCTATAAAATTCTTGAGAGATTGGTTTGGAAAACTGGACACCTGCAACACAAGAAAACGTCGCCAAAATCAGTCCTAGGAGTTAGGACAACCCGGGGCCGGCCGCGTCGAACCCTGCACTGCACTCCCGCAGATCTCCCCATCTCCGGGACCAGAAGCGCACGCGAGCGGGCAGTGGTGGGTAGGGGTGGACACACCGGCCGTCGCGATGGCGGGCGCCGGCTGGCCGCTCTCCTCTGTCGCCGACCTCCTCCCGGCTTCCCTCTCCCTGACCCTCCTCCTCGCCTCCCTCGTACTACCCAAACTCTACACCTCCGTCCCCTCCTCCTCCTCCTCGCGCCGCTCACGCCGTCTCTTCTCCCTCCTATGCGCAGGTGGCCGTCCTGGTACTGAGCGTCGCCGCCGTCTTCTTCGATCACATCCGCAAGATCGGATGCACGCACTCGTAAGGCGCTTCTGTATTCCCCGTCTTATCCTTTTGTTTTTTCTCTTGCGATCTGCCCTCGTTGTTGACTGGTGTGTCGTTCTGGATCTTGGCCGCAGGCTGGAGAGGACCGCCGTCTCGGCCTCCTTCTTCGAGGACCCCAACTCGCTCAAAAAGGTACTAATTGCTCCCCTTGAGTTACTCGGGCTGTGACATGGTGTGCACGCTAGGTGTTTGTTCATTTGCTTGCTCCCCTTGAGTTACTCGGGCTGTGACATGGTGTGCGCGCTAGGTGTTTGTTCATTTGCTTGTGTCACCTGTGCTAGGTTCCCTGCCCGTCGATTTATGACCCTGCTGAGAAGTACATTTCGTTGATCATCCCCGCTTATAATGAGGAGCATCGGCTTCCTGAGGCTCTTACAGAAACATTCAAGTGAGGCTCTGTATGAGCTTTTCCTGTTGTTTTTTTTTGAAAGAGGCCTGTTCTTGTTGCTATGCTAAGTTTGTTATCTTTGAACGGCACTGCTTAATCTACAAGTTGTTGTCTGGTGATTGTTTGGTTTGTTATGATAATCACCGTGTTGTTTTCTTTCTCCAATAGCTACCTGAAACGACGTTCAGCTGCAGAGAAGTCCTTTTCATATGAGGTATGTGGAAATTGAGCATGCTAACGATCTTATTTGTTTCATACGACAAAAACAACAACATGCCTAAAAACATTATGGTGCTTTTACGAGTGAAACTAGCTAAGGAATGATGAGGAGTTATGTATTTCTGTATCATGAGATATGTTAAGTAAGCTTGTTAAATACTTCGCTGCATTGGCTATAGTATGCCATTCGCCAACCAACATTTTTACTTATGCACTAAGAGACGCTCAATATGTGGTTTTATTGGTTTTGCGCATACATGGCATGTTTCCCTGCTAAATTCTCGGAACTTGTCTTGTCCCCGTTTAACTTTTTTATTTTTCTGTAATGGAGTCTGACCTGATTTTAAATATAGTGATATGATCTGGAACTTGCATAGGTTAGATTTCTAGTTTGAGTCTTTGAGACATATTCCGTTAGTGTAAAGTAAAACTAATGCCCTGGATCTGGGACTGCGTAGTTGATTTTACCTCACTGCTATTGTTTATATAGGCCTTTTAGGAAGAAGGGACAAAGTTACAATATTTTCCTGGGATTTAGTTCATATTAGTTTCTGAATTGCAATCACCGGTCCTATATCCATTTTCAATCTTAGAGATCTCAATACCTTGTTTGAAGTGATCACTGATCTTGGTAACTATGTACTCCCTCCGGTCACAAATACATGTCGTTTTGGGATGCATGTAGTCAAACTTTCAAAACTTTGGCTATCAACATCTTTTAAAATATTTAGATTGGATATATGGGAATCATATGTATATATTTGTCTCGAAAAGTATTTTGATAATATTGTAATTTTATTGGGTGTTATAACTATATAACAATAGAAATTAGTGGTCAAAGTTGCGTTTTGGGAACCGTGTCAATGTCCAAAACGACATGTATTTGTGACTGGAGGGAGTAAATTGTAACATGTACAAACTAATTCCTGCTAATTATGTAGGTTATGCATGACACAAACCCTAATAGCTTGAGTAAGTGCCAAACACTGTTGATCTAATTAACTAAAACTGGTTTGTCAGCCCCTATCCATTAGCCATAGCGGTCGAGCCATGTACAAAAAGTAGTGGGGTTAATTCACTTAATTGTGACTGCTGAACTCTGTACATGGGTGGTCAAGTGAGACCTTAATAGAAGCTGAACTGCCTTTGCAATGTTGCACAACTCAGTCATCCCTATGAATTACACCACGCTCTTTGAAAACATGTTATCTATATTCTTATTAGCACTTGCATTGTTTTATTTTACCCCAGCCAGATGTTTAGCATGTTATTACAGAACCTTTTATTCTCAAATCCTGTATCTATTTAGCTATTTTTTGGAGGTTTGATGTGTTATTTACTCGATTCTTTTAAGGTCTTGATTGTTGACGATGGAAGTTCTGACCATACCTCTAAAGTTGCCTTCGAGTTTGTAAAGAGACACAAGATTGACAATGTTAGAGTTCTTCTACTTGGAAGAAATCATGGGAAAGGTGAAGCAGTCAGAAAAGTGAGTGCTTTTGAACTTCCCTCCCTCTCTCACGCTCACACACACGCTAGTTGTTGTATGAAATCAACACTAATTGTTGCTTTCCAAATTTTTGTGTAAGCATTGTCTAGGGGATGCTCCATTCTCGTGGTGAACTATTACTCATGCTTGATGCTGATGGGGCAACTATGGTCACTGATTTGGAAAAGCTTGAAGCTAAGGTCTGTCATAAGCTTATCAAACAGTATGTTGTAAAAAGTCATATTGGGCTGGTTTTGATTAAGATGAGTAAAAATAGCATATGAGAATTTGCATTTTTGCTGTTAGGTTCGTGATTTGGCTAAAAAAGTTGAGTCAAGTCCAGCAGCATCTGCTAGTTCTTCTCAGAAACTATCTGATGTTGAAATTGCTGTTTTCGGTTCCCGTGCTCATCTGGAGAAGCAGGCTCTTGCCACGGTAAATCTCCTTAAACTCCGTTACCTTCAATCGTGGTTTTGTTTCCTAGTCCATTTAGGTTTTCATTTTGTGTTGTATTATGCTTTCTAACTGCAGAGGAAATGGTACCGAAACTTTCTTATGAAAGGTTTCCACTTGGTAGTTTTGTTGACTGCTGGTCCTGGGATCAGAGATACACAGGTACGCTCTTGCAAGTATAAGATGTGCCTGTTGATCCACTATGCTATTCAATAAAATCCCGTTTGCTTAATTAATACAAATTCCAGTGTGGCTTCAAGATGTTCACTCGAGCTGCTGCAAGGAAACTCTTTACAAATATCAGATTGAAGAGGTATTTTCTTAATGGAAATCCTGTGATGCTTCTATATATGAAATATTCAAATCATCTTCCAGTTGTCAAGCAGGAAGCTGAACGGCATGGAAGATTTATTTATTTTTGTTCGTTTTTTGCCTGGCAGATGGTGTTTCGATGTTGAGCTTGTATATTTATGCAAGCATCTCAGTATCCCGATGGTGGAAGTATCTGTTAATTGGACCGAAATTCCTGGATCCAAAGTGCGCATGACAAGCATCCTACACATGGTATTTGAGCTCCTGCTGATCAAAGTAGGTTATGGACTGGGCATATGGAAAATTTACTCGTAGACCCTGTGTTGACAAATCGCTACAGCTTAGTTCATCACTGGACACCATAGTCAGTTCATTACTGGGCATTTCAAGGAACATTGTAAAATTTTCCAAGATTTTCACCTGGAGAGAATCCATTCCCTTGTATCCTAGTGTTTCATCGTCGAGAGGTTGACAGATATAGGTCACATGTATTGTTGGTGCTGATAAATTCTCTAATCCTTTTTTTATGTTGCTACACAAGAATCCAAAATGTGACTTGCCTTGATTTATCAGGGGAGAGGGGTGTGGTTTTTGCACATGTACATGGTACCTTATGTGCTATCTACACCTTTGAAGTGCTCTAATATTCGTGCTACCGTTTGCGCAGTCCTCGCCCCTCACCACCCCCCACCGCGCTTCACTCCTTCCTCTCTCCCTGTCGGCAGCACCGTACTATCCACACGCCTTGCCGCTGCCCCCGCACCACCTTGGCCTGAGCCACTCCGTTGCTGTCGTCGGAAACCTCGCTGGAAACCCCGTATCGCGTCGGAAACCTCGCCAAACCCTGCATCACCGTCGGAAACCTCGGAGTTTGGCGGAGTTTCCAATGGTGGTGGTGATGGGGCTCAGGGTTTTCGGTGGTGATGGCGGCGAAACCTGTTGGAAACCCGTGATCGCGTGAAACCTCGCCAAACCGCATCGGAAACCTCGGAGTTTGGCGGAGTTTCCAATGGTGGTGGTGATGGGGCTCAGGGTTTTCGGTGGTGGTGGCGACAGGGTTTCGAGGTTGCTCGTGATATTTCTAGGGTTTCGAGGTTGCTCGTGATATTTCTGGCGCAACGAGGTTCCCGACGGGGCGAGTTTTCTATCGAGCTATCGGCGGGAGGGAAGATAGGGGAAAGGAGAGAAAGGGAGTGATGTTTTTGCAAAATGGACGGGGCATGAATCTCGATGAAGTTTAAGGAATTTTTGGCCGATACGGCCAATTTTTGAGGTGTATTTGCACTTATGGCAAGCTACCGTCAGTATTTGCAAAAATAGCAAGCGCGCGCCACCGTCGCGCTAGCTATGCGGCGCGCACGCCACCCCGCGCCGCCTGCTCCCGCCACGTCGGCACCTCATCTCATCGCGTCGCCACGTCGGCGCGCCCCGCCCGCCACCTCACCGAGCCCAGGAGTCCACAAATTAAATTATGCAAAATTTATACAAACAAGTAGACGGTTCCAGGAGTCCACACAAAAAATTTCGTAATTTTTTGAGCTCATCTTTACATTTTAAAATTATCATGTTTATTCACCTAATTATCCTTAAACTTTTGCAATTAATTTGTTTGCAATTAGTGGTGGGGCCGGCCGGTGGGGATGGCGCGGTGAGCTGCGCCAGACAGACAACTTT
The DNA here is from genome assembly GCA_036346255.1 of Ampelocalamus luodianensis. Taxonomy (NCBI): domain Eukaryota; kingdom Viridiplantae; phylum Streptophyta; class Magnoliopsida; order Poales; family Poaceae; genus Ampelocalamus; species Ampelocalamus luodianensis. The sequence goes on along the minus strand of CM070622.1, from coordinate 91,210,978 downwards.
GCAAATGCTAATTAGTTTGCAAATGCTAATTAGTTTGTGCAAATGCTAATTAGTTTGTGGGGCCGGCTGATTTCTTTTAATTTGCTTTTGCAATTAATTAAGGTTTGTCAGCCGATTTCTTTTGCAATTAATTAAGGTTTGCACGATTTACTTTTGCAATTAATTAAGAATCGGTAATTAATTAGCATTAACCTCACATTAAGCCTACGATTTCTTTTGGGGATGGCGCAGCTCACCCCGCGCCGGGAGCGGTGGGGGTGGGCGCAGGTGAGCTGCGCCGGGAGCGATGCGAGAGAGAGGAGGAGCGACACGTGGAGGGTGGTGGGCTCGGTGAGGTGGCGGGCGGGCGAACGTGGCGACGCGATGAGATGAGTGCCGACGCGTGGCGGGAGCGAGGCGGCGCGGGGTGGCGTGCGCGCGGCTACGTGTCGACACCGGTGGCGCGCGCCAGTGGCCGCGCCCGTTTGCTATTTTGCAAATCGACGATGCGTTGTCATAAGTGCAAATACGCCTAAAAAACTGATCGTATCGGCCAAAAAATGCGTATGGTCCCATATACATTTGAAATTGCTTTATTGTTGGAGAAAGATGCTCACTTCTGATTAGCTTTGACAAAAATGCACAATAGAATATTTCTATACGATTGCATAATGCTTGTTCAGTTTTCCTTATTACAATGCAGAGGTCAAAGCATTACGAATGGCCACATTGCGCTTGCAGTGTGCAAATTACGCCCGGATTCGTAGTTCAGAAGAACAAAACTAAACCAATCCTCGGCTAGCCCGCCATGCGTTCGACCAAATGCCGCCTCAACCTCAGCCGCCGCCGCTCTTTCTCCACCGCGCTCGCGCCGCACCATCCGCCGTCAGCGTCGCGCGAGGCCGAGCAGCATTGCCTACGCCTCCTGGCGCGCTCCTCGACGCCCGCGTCCCTCCTCCAGTCCCTCGCCTTCCTCCTCAAGTCTGGCCTCCACTCCAACCCGCTCGTCCTCACCAAGCTCTTCGCCGCCTCCGCCGCCCCCGCGCTCCTCGAGCCCCTCGTCGCCGCCCTCCTCCACCCCTCCCTCCCGCTCGATGCATTCCTCGTCAACACCCTCATCCGCTCCCACGCCACTTCCCCGCTCCCTTCCGCCCGCCTCCGCGCCGCGGCCTTCTTCCCGCTCATGCTCCGCAGCGCCGTCGCGCCCAACAAGTTCACATTCCCCTTCCTCCTCAAGGCATGCGCCGCTCTCCCAGGATCTCCGGCGGTCGGCCTCCAGGCCCACGCCGCCGCTCTCAAGTTCGGGTTCGCCACCGACCACTACGTCTCCAATACTATCATACACATGTACTCCTGCTTTGGCGGCGGGTTCCTTGGTGACGCGCGGAACGTGTTCGACAGAATGCCCAAGGAAAGTGCGGTTACTTGGAGCGCGATGATCGGAGGGTATGTGCGTGCGGGGCTGTCGAGTGATGCTGTCGGGCTGTTCAGGGAGATGCAGGCCAGCGGTGTGCGGCCGGACGAGGTGACGGTGATTGGGGTCCTGGCGGCCGCCGCTGATTTGGGCGCACTCGAGCTCGCGCGGTGGGTTGGGCGGTTTGTGGAGAGGGAGGGAATTGGGAAGTCTGTGACGCTGTGCAATGCGCTGATTGACGCGCTCGCCAAGTGTGGGGATGTGGATGCGGCAGTGGCGGTGTTCGAGGGGATGGAGGAGCGGAGCGTTGTGTCATGGACGTCGGTGATTGATGCGCTTGCAATGGAGGGTCGTGGGAAGGACGCTGTGGGGGTGTTTGAGGAGATGAAGGCTGCAGGCGTGCCCCCTGATGATGTTGCCTTCATCGGGGTGCTCACTGCGTGTAGCCATGCCAGAATGGTTGATGAAGGTTGTGGCTACTTCCATTCAATGAAGATGGAGTATGGCATTGAGCCTAAGATCGAGCATTATGGTTGCATGGTTGACATGTATGGTCGTGCTGGAATGGTCGAGCGAGCAATGGAGTTTGTTCGTACAATGCCGATGGAACCAAACCCAATAATATGGCGGGCACTTGTTGCTGCTTGTCGTGCTTATGGCCGGCTTGAGCTCGGTGAAAGCATCACCAGGAACCTTCTTAGCGAGTACCCTGCTCATGAGGCCAACTATGTCATGCTCTCCAATGTCTACGCATTGACACGGAGATGGAAGGAAAAGTCAGAGGTTAGGAGAGAAATGAGCAAGAGAGGAATCAAGAAGGTGCCAGGCTGCAGCCTTGTTGAGCTTGATGGAGAGATCCATGAGTTCATAGCAGGAGATGAGTCACACCCGCAGTTCAAGGAGATATACAGGATGGTCGAGGAGATGGCGAGAGAGCTAAGGCGCATTGGGCACATTGCAGCTACATCGGAGGTCTTGCTTGATCTTGATGAGGAGGACAAGGAAGGTGCGCTTCAGTGGCACAGTGAGAAGTTGGCAATTGCATTTGTGCTTCTGAGGACTCCTCCTGGAACAGAGGTCCGGGTGGTAAAAAACCTACGTGTATGCTCGGATTGCCATGCAGCAATAAAGTGCATTTCACAGGTTTATAACCGGGAGATTATAGTGCGTGATCGGAGCCGTTTCCATCGCTTCAAGGATGGTTCCTGCTCGTGCAAGGGTTTCTGGTGATGGAATTGCGTTTCACCAGGTTATCATGTTACCCGACAGCGCGATCCTGCTGAAAGAGAGGGTACCAGATGTGCTGCCAAGCTGCTGGCTCGCGTCCCTAGCAGCTTCATCTATGGTGCGCCGTTTGAAGCTGGCAAGAACCTCTTCACCTTGCGATGCACCGTCCTTCAGTTTCTCTTGCTACTGGAGAAGCCAAGTGCTTTAGATGCAATGTTTCTGTGAAACATCGATCGTGCTTTGGATCTTGATGAGCAACATCTCCAGTCTTTGTAGTTTCTCATCGAACTTTTTCATCACCTTGGACATCACCCTTCTTGTGAGCTGTTCGACCACCGAAGTATTAACATAACCATGTTGATGGGACCAGTGGCGAATCCACCGGCAAGGCTTCGTAAGGCTGAAGCCTCACCTCCACCGGCTGGCCGGAACCCCCCCCCCCCCTCGGTTTCTTCAACCTCCAGTGCGCGGCGCCAAGAACCCAGGTTCTTCAACCTCCGGCGATCATGCTGCGCCACGCCAAGAAGAAAAGAAGTGGTCGAGCAACTTGCAACCGGAAGTGGAACAAGTGTGTGGGCCTTGCCTTGCCGAAGCCAGGCCCAACTCACACACACCTCGGTTCCGTCAAAATTCCCAATCCCATTCAATTCTCCCATATGCGCACTGACGAGTGAGAGGCGTGAGCAGCAGAGCCGAGGAGGCGGGCGAGCCACCGCGATCCGCGCGCCGCCGATAGTGAGCTGGCCTGCCGGCCGGAGGAGGCCGAGGAGGAGGCTGTCGGGCGTCGCCGCGTCAGACCGAGCCGCGAGGCGAGGGCGACCACCGGTTGAAGGGAGGCGGATCTGGCGGCCGGCAGTGAGGCGGATCTGGGCGGCCGAGGCGAGCGAGGAGGCGGCCGGGGGGGGACGAGGCGGCGGCCGGTGGCCGGGTGGGAGGCCGAGGGAGGCGATTTGGGGAGAGGAGCGGAGGGAAGGCGATTTGGGGAGGCGGGAGGAGGCGTCTGCCGGATCTCGGGAGGACGGAGGACCGGAGGACCGGAGGAGGCGATTGGGGAGGGAGCCGTGAGGGCTGAGGGGAGGAGGCGATTTGGGAGGGCCGAGGGGGAGGCGATTCGGGAGGGGAGCGGGACGAGCGGGCGGTGGCGGTGGGGATTTGGGAGGTGAGGTGATTTGGGGAGGAGGCGATTCGGCGAGGGACCAGGAGGGAGGGATTTGGGAGGGCTCGGGGAGCAACCGGTGGGGATTTTGGGAGGGACCGAGGGGTTCGGTCCTCTGGAGGAGAAAGCGAGGCTGTGGCGCCACGAATTGCTCTTGGCACTTGGCGAGCAGTGAAGAAGTGAAGTGGCGATTGGCGGTCGAAGGTTTTAGAGTTTGTAGAGGATCGGACATCGAGGAAGATAGTGCTCGGAAGTCGGATCTCGGTGCACTGTCTTTGGTATATATTTGTTGTTTAATTTTTAATTTGTTAGTAAATTTGATATAGTATGATATATACTCAATTAGCTATTAATTTGTAGGTTTGTAATAATGGAGAAACGAACTTTGCGTAATTATTTCACAAGTAATTCAAGTAGCACTCTCCCAACCGATGAGAGCACAACTCAATCAAAGAAGCCTCGATTAGAATTTAATCCGGATGAAATTATTGCCGATCCGGCACATCATATACCAATAGAAGATTTTGCCAATGACATTAGAGATGAAGTGAGGAGGACATATTTGTTGAATGGTCCAACTCGAGCAATTGGGCATACTTTTCCAAAGACATTGGATGGAAAAGTGTGGAGATCCTTTCAAGAATCATGGTTTAATAAGTTTGATTGGTTGGAATATAGTGTGGAAAAAGATGCCGCCTTTTGTTTCTATTGTTTTCTTTTCAAGAAACAGTCACAACCCAACACATTTGGTAATGATGTATTTACAAAAGTTGGGTTCTCTCGTTGGAAGATAGCTATAGATGCTTTCAATAAACATGTTGGTGGTCCAAGTAGTTTCCACAACATCGCAAGGGGTGAGTGTGATGATTTCAAGAATCAACGGTCAAGTGTATCTAGTAAAATGAGCACATCTGAAGGAGGCCGAAATTGCATACAAAATTCGTTTGACTGCATCTTTAGATTGTGCAAGGTATCTCATAGCTCAAGGTGAAGCTTTTCGTGGACATGACGAATCCTCCACTTCCATCAACAAAGGTAATTTCAAAGAGTTGTTGGATTGGTACAAGGATAAGAAGGAGGAAGTGAGGTATGCATTTGATCTGACTCCGGGCATGCGATTATGACTTGTGAGATATTCAAAAGAGCTTTCAAAGCTTGCGCACAAGAGGTCACAAAAGTGATTAAAGGTGAGATTGGAGATAGGAATTTGCAGTGCTTATTGTGAGTCTCGAGATGTATCAATAAAGGAGCAAATGGCGGTGATTGTGAGGTTTGTTGTACATCTCTTTTTTAGTCATACAATTTTTACATTATTGTATTGTACTATAGTTCTAACTTTGCAAAATATATGGCATGTAGATTTGTGAACAATCAAGGGAAGGTCATGGAAAGGTTTCTTGCTATCAAGCATACCACAAGTTGTACATCTGCAGCATTGAAGGATGCTTTAGTTAGTTTGCTTGATCATCATGGTTTACCTATTTCTAGGCTTCGTGGGCAGGGCTATGATGGAGCTTCAAATATGAGAGGAGAATTTAATGGTTTGCAAAAACTTATTCGAGATGAGAATCCAAATGCTTTCTATGTCCATTGTTTCGCCCACCAGTTACAATTGGTAGTTGTCACGGTTGCAAGTTGTAGTAGAGCTATTTCTGATTTCTTTAACTATGTTCCCCTGATAGTTACGGCTGTTAGTGCATCTTGCAAGAGAAAAGATGCGTTGATTGAAAAGCATCATGATATCTGTTGGAGAAGTTAGAGAATGGTTTGATATCTTGCTGGGAGAGGGCTGCATCAGAATCTGCATAACGAGACTGCAGATACTCGGTGGGGCCTCACATCTCAAAACCTTGCTTCGTATATACCAAATGTGGGAGGCGATTGTGGATGTGCTAGAACTTATAAGTGAAGATGCTTGTCAAAACACAAGTCATGGTGCAAAGAAAGAGTTTGATGAAAAATATGGAATCTTTTCAATTTGTGTTCATCATGCATTTTTGATAACATTATTGAGCATAACAAATGAGCTATCACTTGCTTTACAAAGAAAGCATCAAGACATCGTTGAAGCTATGGGCTTGATACGGATGTGAAAGAACGCTTGCAAGATATGAGGGATAATGGGTGGGAGCCATTGTTCGACCAAGTCAAAAGCTTTGTGAGGCATATGGGATTAATGTGCCAAATATGAATGATGTCATTGGAGTTATGGGTAAATCTGTACGTCGGAAGCATACAGTGACTCAATATCATTATTACAAAGTCGACATTTTCAATGCCGCTCTTGATGCAACTATGAATGAGATGAATCATCGCTTCAATGAAGTTTCCTCGGAGTTATTGGTATGCATGTCTTGTCTTGATCCAAGCGACTCATTCTCTAAATTTAATGTTGATAAGCTTATTCGACTTCTTTGAGATTTATCTTGATGATTTCACGATAGCTGATCGATTCTTGTTAAAAAATCAACTTCAAACCTTCATTCTCAACATTAGGAGAAGTAAGGAATTTCATGGATGTCCTGATATTTCAAAACTTGCTCAATTGATGGTTGAAACAAAAAAAGATAGAACTTTTTCATTGGTATACCGCCTTATCGAGTTGATATTGATCCTTCCTGTGGCAACGGCATCTGTTGAGAGAATATTTTCGGCAATGAATATTATCAAAGCAGATTTGCGCAACAAGGTATCGAATGAGTGGCTGAATGATTTGATGGTGTGCTACACCGAGCGAGACATATTTAGATCTATTGATGATGATGCAATCATAAAATCCTTCCAAGGCATGAAAAATCGCAGAATGAATTTGCCTTGCGAAAGTCGTGATTCAACCTAGCGTTTTAGTGGTATGATTTTTTATTTTGAATGTTCATAATCATTTAAGTACAATTTGTTATTTTATCACTAATTTTTCTAATTTTGATGTACTCATGTACAGATTGTTACCTGCTGGAACCATATTTATATGTTTTGGGGATACACTTTCCATTAGCGAATAGCGAGGTACCTCCATTGTATTTCTCTTTTTTTTGCTTTACTTTTATTCATGTATGAAACTATAAATTTGATTGACAAGAATACAAAACTACTTTCATTACAAATTAGTTTAGCCATTCGAGGCTTCAACTTTTTCAGCCCACCCTCTATTTCTATCCTGGATTCGCCACTGGATGGGACCATATTGCTTTGAAAAGGTTTGAAGGTAATTGAGTTGGAATGGAACCTGAACATAAAGGACAATGAGATGGACGAAGAGAAAGTGATGTGTAACAAAGTGCGCGAGATCAAAGGAATCAGGAAATATGCTACTAAATGGGACAGGCTAGCCGGCACGGCGTATTATTATTTGTTTGTATTGTCTATTGGCCTGCATGATAATTACAACTTAGAAGTAGACGTGCGTTGCCTTACTGTAGGTACATGAGTACATCTAGTTCTTTGATGAGCTGTGGACTGTAGCCATTAGTTACTGTAAACACTTCTGTCTTCTTCTTTCTTTCTTTTTTTGAGGGCGTAAACACTTCTATCTTGAATTGCAGATATACTGGGAGAAAACCGAGAGAAACAGACGATTGTGGGTCAAATTGTAGTGCCACATACATGCCCACTTCGTTGGAACACAGACAGGCTCGGTGATAAGAAAATTGCCACATCGTTGCTTATCGCCGATACGTTTGGCTTCTCTCACGTTTCGCGGACAGGAGCGAGCCAACCGGTCGAAGTATCGCGCTTCCCCAGCTAGGCTCTCCATGGTAAGCACAAAGCTACGGAGTTGGTCTGTCTCAAAGTCGCATTCCACGGTCTCCATGCGGGCCATGGCTCTGACGGCGTGGAGGACGTTGCCGCCCTGTTACCTAGCATCCCGGAGGACGTCAGCCCAGTTCGATAGCCATTCCAGCTCTTTGATGTCCCGTCCTTCCACGATCTCGACGGACATGCTGATACCACGCAGGGCTTCTTGGAGCCGCTTCACTAGTTCCGGGAGCTCCCGGTAATATGCTGTTTCGGCCTGGTAAAATGCTTCGCGCCAGGCCGGCCGCCCTGCCCCCGGTTGCCCGCCTCCTCCTCCGCCGGACCAGCCCCGCGCGCCGTCTCCCTCCTCCGACCAGCCCCCGACCAGCCCCAAGTACGATGTATGGCAGGACACTTCGGGCAGGGAAACGCCATATATCCCGGCGCACTTCGACTTCCCGGCAAGCTTACGTGCCCCTCTACTGCCGCGCTCTCGTCTCCGCTTTAGCTTCGGCGAGGCCTCCAGGTCGAGCAGCCTTATGAACTCGCCGATGTTCTCCCACTCCTTCTCCAGCGCCTCCACTGCGCTGCCCAGCTTCTTCATGTCCTCGTCGCTCGCGAACAGCGCCGTGGCAGCGCTGCGGATGCGCCGCGCCATGCTCGACAGGGCGTTCCTTGTGAAGGACAGAGCAGCAGTACTCGTACCAGGTGTAGTAGCACTGCTGCCGCCTGCCGCTTGCTGGTCGTTGCCGTTCTGATGAGCCGCGGCGGCTTCGTCCGTTGCCCGCTGCTGGAAGCTGAGAAGCACCTCGTCGCCGTGGGAGACAGCCTCCCTGAGCTTCTCCCGCCACTGCAGCAGCGTGGCGCTCTCGATGTCGTGCTTCTCGGACACCTCGACCGTGCTGCGGATCATGAGGAGGAGCAGCTGCAGCTTCTCGTCGGCGGCCGCCTGCTGGTTGAAGTTGTCGAGGAGCTTGGACACCGCCCTGTCCGCAACCACGGCGGTCACTGCGGAGGCGATACGGTCAACCGCTTCTTCTGCCATGGCTAGCTCAAACAAGGTACGTGAATGACCAGAGGATAATCCTAATGTACATATAAAGATTGCTTCCAGTGGCCATCTTGCATGAAGGATTTAAATTAGGGAATTGGCGAGACAAGCTAGGTGCTCGCGCGCATAGCTGGTCTCACGCTAAGGTCGACCAGCATTAGATAACAAAAAAAAAGAGCGGAAAAAAAGAGGAAAGGAGAACGGCCGTGCATTGTTTGTGTACTAGCCACACGGCCCACACGCACACTCGCTCACGCGCACGACAACATGAAATTAGTTAATTAGTTCCATCCCAATAGGGCTCGGTTGGGGAAATATCAAGTGCATCATCGTGCATCATCTTGAAAACACGATGAAAATTGCCATTAAAACTTCTAAAAAATTGTACAACATTGACACAAAATCAATATACCATGCCACAAAATTTCAAATCTAAATTCAATCTAAGTATGGAGAAACACAAAAAAAGGCAAATTCTGCTGAAAATGAAATCCGAAAATAAAAAAAAAGATACATCTACTATTCACTGTTATTTGTCCTTTTCATTTCTCCTAATATACGTCGCGTTTTTAGTTGAATTTTTACAGGATGTTTAATTATATCATGACTTATCTAACCATTTTTTTTTCAAAATTTATCATGATCATTTACATCATGTTTTTAAGAGGATACACGAGGATGCACCAAAAGTAAGGTGGTTCGTTTTGGGGTTGGTTGAGAACCCTGTAATAGATTCTGTATTGTGTTAAGTGTAACCCATTCTAATAGTAGTTTTTTTTTCATTTAGTTCGGTTGCTGTAATACTTTGGTTTCGTTAATGAAAATAAGCAAACCCTTTACTTAAAAAAAAAGTTCCACGGGCAGAGCTTCAGCAAGCCGTGGAAAAAATGGCACATCCCAGGCCGATCAGTCCACTCTTCAAGTTCATCTGCTTTGTTGACTAGGTAACGTTATAGCGCTACAATGGTGTAGCAGTAAGTTTTACGATATTTCAAAAAGTTTCATGATAATTTTAAAAGTTTAAAGTTCCAGTGAGTTTTGCAAGTTTCTAGAAGTTTCTAGAAGATTATAAGAAAAGTTTCAAACCAAGTTTCAATGAGTTTCATATTTTGAAACAAAAGTTTCGACAAGTTTAAGCCGAAGAATTCCGAGAAGTTTCACAAGTTTCAAAACAAAATTTTCATTAGGTTTCAATGAGTTTCCATCAAAGTTTCAAGAAGGTTTCAACAGGTTTCAGCTAGTTTCGGCCAACTCATGTGGTTACGACGGCATTGCTCTTGTCTGGGGAGATCCACGAGGCCTAGCTCTACACGGAAGGTGCACTCGGACCTCTCGGTCCTCCTCATTGATGACAACGCAGCTACCAGGGGAGGAGACGGCGTCACTTCCTTCCTCGCTTCCCACCGTAACCGCTCTTTTGGCTGCGCGCACGCGTCCCCTCCTAAGTCGCGGCTCTCAGCTCCTCCTCTGCGTACTCCCACTTCTACTCGCTCTCGTGGAGCATGTCCCATCTCATATACATTTCTTTTTATTCGTTGGAACGCACAAGTATATAACTAGGACACGATGATACGGGGAATCAATTCATTTATGGACATGTTATGACTAGTTTACCTAAAAAATATCATTGGTTCTGAGTTCTGACCGTAAATATGTTAATGACTTAAACTATTAGAACTGTTTGATCCAACTTCAAATGTGTCTCTATAATTTTCCAATATAAATATGTATTTTTTGCTTCATTTGAACAACCGTTTGAGATTTTGTTCAAACAAAATTTGAGCTATGAAATGCAATGAGGAAATATTTTGCATTTCTGACTACGGAAAATTTTCAATGAGAGTTGATTCAGAAAGCTTCAGCTTTATTCGTATGCTTCACACAATATGGAAATTATTTCATTTAAAATATGAGATTCCGTCGCAACGCACAGACACCCTACTGGTGGTTAAATGAAACGTGCATGTTTTTTTTTTTACTTTCATAATATTATAGTTTTATTAGTATATCTTGATATGAAATTATAAAAAGTAACGGCCAAAGTGTCATCTCGACGATCGGAAAAAAACAAAAAACATCAAATAAAAAATAACGGATAGAGTAGCGTCAGCATCGGCGTTTACACACAAAGTCACAAATAACTCGTTAATCAAATTAACACTAAATGTAAACTATGAGCTTGAGATCTGTTGTATAAGAAACGGACAATCTAGCATATAAACAAGATTTGCATAATCGACAGCAAATAGAAATTGTTTCAATACCGTATGTAGCTTTCATAAGAAAATACGACAAAGTTACACAATCCAAAACGAAAAAATTCTGACACGAGTTGCCCTTCTCACGCTCTCTAGCATCTTGTTGTGGTTAAATATAGAGTCAAATGCCATATTCGGCTATTCCTATTCGAAGGTTGATGCTCTTCCTGTTGCAATGCTGAACTGTCGCGTATAACTGGCTTCTTCCTTTTTGTAGGTGCATGCTCCTCCTCTGTGAAGGCCTCAAACTCAACCAGTCTTAAGGGCATGTACAGTGGTATAGACAGTGGTTGTCTGTAGTACCTTCCATGTCATCTATAGACAGAACTAAACACAATCCATACAATAGGTTGTCCTTAAGTTGTCTATATATGTCATCTATAAAATAAGATCATAAAACATGTGGGTTACATACGGCATAGATACAACAACAAAAGTGATGTCTATAAGGACCTTATAGACCGTCTGTTGCATACCAGACGGCTTCTACCTCTCTCCTCCTTCTCTCTCATCCATGTCACAAAAAATCTTACGTGGCAAATATTATAGACGGCTGATGTCACCCCACTGTACATGCCCTAAGAACTCAGTATCTACGGATAGCTTCTCTAACTTCTCCACAGCATGGGCGGCGCCAGGGGGGTGCCTGTGGTGCACAGGCACCCCCAAAAAATCATGTAATTTTTTTAAAATTAGGTATACTCAAAAAAATATGCATTTTTTTAAACTAGGTATACCCTAAAAAAATGTAACTTTTTTAAAACTAGGTATACGTATGAGCAATTGACACTTGGATTAAAATATCAGGTAAAAGACGTCGCTTCAATGTTAGTTAGTTTGATAAGTACAATTGGATTGAATATAGTGTCGAGAAGGACGCTGTATTTTGTTTTGTCTGTTATTTGTTCAACGAGAAAATTGTGGGAGGTGATAGTTTTATTAAAGGAGGATTTAGAAATTGGAATAAGTATGACTCCGTTAACAAGCATGTGGGTACTATAAGAAGTGTGCATAATTGAGCTCAAGAGAAATACAACTTCTTTGTTAAACCTACAACATCAATTGCTCAAGCTCTTAGAAAGCAAATTGAAAAGGACAAACAACTTTACATTTCTATGTTGACATATTCAATTAGATGCTTGATGTTTATTTACGTCAAGGACTAGCATGTCGTGGATATGTGAAAATGCAAATTCTAGTGATAAGGGGAATTTTTTTGAACTTTTGGAATGGTTTGCAAACAACAATGAGGAGGTTGCTAAGGTTGTCTTATGCAATGTCTCTAAAAATTGTAAGATGATTGCCTATGAGATACAAACGGACATAATTAATTGTTGTGCCACTCGTTGGGGTTCTTATTATAGAAACAAGAATCTCTGTGAGCTTTCTACTAAGCTTGTTGAATATGTCAACCTACAGTGGCAAGCGAGTGTTGAAAGAGTATTTTCATGATGAATCTTGTGAAGAACAAGTTGGGAAATAGTATGGGCGATCAAATATTGAATGATTGTTTAGTCACCTTTATAGAGCGAGATATCTTCTCGAATGTTAGTGATGTTGATATAATCAAGTGTTTCCAAGGAATGAGATCGTGTCGTATGGTATTGTGATTTCCATTAGCTATTTATGACTCTTTTATTCATATAAGATTTTATTTAAACTATTGTATTGCATTATTAACTAACTTCAAACTTTTTTGTGTAACTGTGTTGGACTTATGAAATTACATATGTGTCGTACAAGATTTTTTTTCATCCTTGAAGTGTGCACCCCCATTACTAAATTCCTGGCTCCGCCACTGCTCCACAGTGCAGTTAAGCTTTTCCACGTCCTTGTCTAATGAGAGCAGCATCTTGGTGGCACTGTGGAAGTCCTTGTGCACAGTGGCAAAGCTAGGAATTGGAGATGAGGGGATCCGAACAAACTATATAGTGAAATTACGTTCTATGAGGAAAGGCAAATAGCAGAAATATAGATTAAATTATATAGATCGCAAAAGAACGTTATGGTAAAATTTGGATCATATGAGGCACTCCCCTAGCCCCTACCAGTCCCCCATCCTTCGCCTCTGTTTGTGCAAATCCGAGCACTGGGTTTGCCTATCTGATGATAGTTTTTCCTGCTGGCTTCGTTCAAGGCTCGCCGTCGGAAGCTAAAAAGAACCTCATCGCCATCTGTGGCAGCTTCCTTGAGCTTCTCCTGCCACTTAAGCAGATAGGTCTTGGTGATTCGGTGCTTCTCAGATGCCTCAACCGTGCTGTGGATCTTCATACACAGCGTGTCCATCTTCCATGACTTCTCATCGTGTGCTTTGCTTGTTGAACATTTCGATCACCTTGGAGACGACCCTGCTTGCAGGGGTGGAACTAGAACGAAAATGATCGGGGTTCACCACTTTAACATACATATAATAGCATATATAATTTTCAAGTAATACTGTACTAAATAGTAATTTATGCGATAAACATTGATAAAATGCGTCATTCGGCCTCAATGATCAATAAAAAGAGAATAAATGACTAAAAATTCTAAAGTAAAATAGTATAATGATAAAATAATAAAATAAAAATAAATATATTACCTTTTAGTATTTACATTCTTTCAAGTTCATGGTGTGATGAACCACAACATTAGTAGCACCATCTGTTATCTGCCATTTGTCGATTATTCGAAAACTTTTTCATAAAATATAGGAATCATAGTATGTTCAACAGTTAAAGAACAATATATTAGAAACATACGTCTAGGAACAGAAACATACTTACTTGACATCAGGGGTGGCCGGCGCCGGTGACCCCCACCCCCTCCGGTGCCGGCCACTGCTACTTCCTTGCTTCTTCGCCGACAGACGGTCAGAGGCCAGTGCCATCTGCCCTTTCCACTCCAGAGTCCAGAGGACGAGGCCCAAAGGAAGGCCTACGGCCCACGCCAATCTGCCCATCTCATTACACCTCCCCGGTTCACTTCCCCCAAATCCCCCAAACCCCTAATCTCCACTCTCTGTGTCTCCAACCCTAGGCGTCGGTCGACACTGCGCCGCCTCCGGCGGGCAAGGTGAGCGTGACGGGCCGCAGGCGCGCAGCAGCGTTCGCGGTAGCGGCGGCGCATGGCGGCGAGCCGACACCCGCCACGGATGCTCGCCACACTCCGGCAGGGGCAGGGTGAAGGCACGGGCCGACGGGCGCATGGCGCATCTCGACGCGGCGAGGCGGAGGGCGAGAGGGGCGCGCGAGGACGGCGGCATCTTTGGCGTCGCCCGTCTCGGCGTCGATGAGGTTGTGTCGCCGTGAGGTGGTAAGGGCTTGTCGGCCGTGGTCCGCCTCCCACTCTCCCAGCCTCCCGGCGCCGCTCGAGCCTCGAGCTCCAGCGCGCGCGACCGGCGCGGGCAATGCTTCGCCTCCTAGGCGCTGGCGCCAGCGAGTCACGCCTCTGCTGCTGCCTCTGCCTCCCCTCCTGGCTCCTCTTGCGATCGGTCCTGCAGAGTGCAGAGCACAATGTCAAAAAGAAATAGTAAGTGGCTGACTGGTTGTGGTTGATTCAGACATTCAGTAATTAGTGATTGAATCTTCAGATTCAGTGGTAATGGTTGTGAACTAATGAACTTGTGATTTGTGAATGGTACGATGGTATGAATTAGAATATTAGATGATATTGATATGAATATTGAATAATGAATTGGTTGTTAAAATTGAATTGGACATCTATATTGAACATTTGATTATTTGAACTGTGCTTGATTTTGAATGATTGTTTTTTTAATTGGTAGAGATTAGAGATATCTAGAGTAGAATTCTTCTAATTATAGCATGGATGAGTTCCTACTTCTCACCTTATATTGTCATATGGTTAGCTTCTAACACAATTCATTCATCACTGTTTTCAGGCTAGGCAAATAGTTGGTTCTGCTATACTTGTGAAAGCTGGGGATAGGCCAAATATGGAGAAAGATGAAATCTATTCACTAGATCTCGTTGGCATGAGAGTTATTGTCAAGGTACATATTTCTTCCTTCATGTTTTCCTTTTCAAGCTCTTGGTGCTTCATTTGTTGATTTTAATAACAATAAGAAAATGAAACCACAAGACGACCAAGGTAAAAGCACAACAGTATATATATTGTTACTAGTTACTACTTGATACCTAGGCAGAACTGAAATACAGATGGTAATTGGGTGAAGATGACATGTAATATGTTGTTGGCTCTCTAGGTGGTTGCCTTGCCCTGGGCCTTTGAGTACTCAAATTAAATGCACACACACCTTTAAAATATTAATTACACTGTTCTTATATAATCATGTATATCATACTTCAGATTAAGAATGACTTGATTTCTACAGAACTTAAGAGATCGGATCAAGAATGCAAGTATATATATATATATATATATATATATATATATATATATATATATATATATATATATATATATATATATATATATATATATATAGAGAGAGAGAGAGAGAGAGAGAGAGAGAGAACATTCTATGAGGCGAGCACCCAAGACCTCAGTAGACGCCAAAGAAGACGGTCATGGTGCTACTACTCCGCCATAGCTAAAATTTAATCTTAGGTCCGCCACTGCTTGACATTATAGTAAAAAAAACTCCTAAGTTAAATCCAAAGCATGGTCCAACATGAGCACATCGATGATGGATATCACTTGTAGTTTTGCCTCCGATTTGCAACGAACTAGGCCGGAATTCCAAAAACCCAAATTCAAACCCTAAGCATTAACCCTACATTTCAACAAAAATCAATCAACAATCATCACATTGAAACCATAACTCACAAATTTAGCCTCTTTGCTTGAAAGAAATCTAAAGAACTAAAAATGTGGGGCATACCCCATGCCGATTCCACGATTCGTGACTTAGTCCTTTCGACGGGCTACTGGGCGAGGGATGCCGCGGTCGGTGTGGGCGACGGCTAAGGCATCCCCCCCAGAATCCCCACCGGCAGCTGCGGTCACCATCCATCGACCAGGCGAGGTGAGGAAAATTGTGAACTATGAGGGCTGAGAGGGAGAAGAATAGATGCGGATTCCACAGCCACGTGACACACTCACACGAGACGTGACTAGGAATCACGTGTGCGACTGCTAATGCTGGGCTGCTGGTTTTGATGTGTGCAGACATGCGGTGCTATTGGGTTGTGTTGACTGCTCATGTCAACTGGGCCACACTACTGGGTCATCCATTCGTCCTGACCCAGCTGCGACTAGTGGGAGCAGAGCAACGAGGCTGCAAGAGACCGGAAGTTAGGTTGAACCAGGGTGCACAGCTTTTGGGCTAAGGGGTGCACGTATAGTATATAGATGATAATATCTACTAATTTTTTGGGACCTGATGTCCTGTGACACTAGGTGAGCCCAATTGGCTCCGACCCTGCTTGTGATATCACTGACCACTGCAGAACTAACATGTCCTGGCATTGCTCAAACAACAACTTGTATGGATAGTCAGAGCAGGAACGTCAAGGCAACCAGCTTAAAGGAATATAAATAATATATTGGATATATAGAATCAAGAGTATATGTGTGTCCGTGTGATCATCTTCGGGGTTTAACTGAGGTTTAGCAGAAACAACACAATCGAAATGGATTGAGATAAAGAGGTATCAAGGGTGGGGAAAAGAGAGAGCCTAGGTGCCCGTGGATGACATATGACTGGGAGACAGGTGATCCGTGCATAGTTTGTGTCATCCACTCACCATATAGGTTTTCACTGAAACTTTAGAGTGCACATATTTGTATTACAAGGAAGGAGAATCGGTACAACGCAGATAAAATTCTGCAAAAAAAAAAAAAAAAAGAAGAAGAGAAAACTAACTTTGTTTTGAAACAACCTTGCCGTTCTTTTCTTCTTCTTTTTTCCAAATTTGTCACGATGTCAAAACAACTAAGGTATCAAAATTTCTATTGTACTTCTTTAATAATCCTTTTCAAGCTGCAAGCCAGCGATCTATTATTTGAAAATTGGCAGTTGGGACCAATCTCTCATGATGAGATAAAGAAAGGATTTCAAACCAAATTTTGCGAGCAACAACGCATCCCAACGCTAGATAATGATTGTCTTCTTCTTCATGATCACGTAGCACACAGAGGTTTGGATGGGGGAGACCACGGCGCCTTAGTTTTCACTGAAACTAGAAAATTGGTTGGGAATAAGGCCTTGGTCTGCATAGTTTGTATCGGCTAATGCCTACCTAATGGCCTGGATGAAAGGAAATCGCGGAGACCATCTCTCTGTATTTGTAGATAGTTACAGCGGTTTTGTGTGTAGCTTGTCACTTTGTCTCGCCACTGAAGTACCCGGGTGTTGTTGCCTTGTCAGTGGCGTGTTTCTCGGACACCTCAGCCTCGCTGTTGATCTCCAGCTGCTGCAGCTTTCTTCCTTCATCACGGTGGGTAGGGAGGGATCGAGTGGAGAGTGCCCTGCACGTTTTCACCGGGAACAGCTGAACCAACTTGTTCTGCCATCGCTCCCAGATTTTACTGACCGAGAGAGAAGACGAAAGTGAAGCCAGGGATCGAGACGGGAATGGTACACTCTACACGCAGAGTAGTCAGTCACTCAGTTGTTTGTTCAACTGACCGTTGATTTTTTCCCCCTTCTTTTGAGCGGAATCTGACAGGTTTTTTTAGAGGAACGGAATCTGACAAGTTGTGAAGGACTGAAGGGAACAAAAGAAGGCCTTGTTGGATGGAACAGGCCAAAAGATCTCCGGCCCCCAGCCTACACGGGCCGGACCAGCACATACAAAGAAGAAGTAAAGAACGAACAGGGGCACGCCTGACGCCTCACACCAGCCGGCGCACGCCGCACCGCCCTCGCTCGCGCCGGCAACGGTGAACGGCGGCTCACGGCTCCACGCCAAGCAGTCATGCATGCCGCACCTGGCGTGCCCGACATACATCAGCAATACATTAAGACCGTACACGTACGAGCATCCAAATGATGTCACCAATAACGAAAACGTCGAGAAGGTAACGCGACGACCAGGTCAGAATACCACCAGTACAGGCGCATACGACCTCAAAGATGAAGCAGCAACCAGACCATCCTGAAACCCGTCGATAGATGACACGCACGTCAAAAGACGAAAGACAGAGCTATATATACGCACGACATTGGTGGTCGGTGGAAGCAAGAAATGCCGAAAATGGATCCTCATCTACGGTGGTACTCGGCATTAGGAGAGGGAGATGGGTCGAGATTAAAAGCTATAATATTTTTTATATAGCGGTCTCCGATACAGTAAAATTGATGCAACTAATATTTCACACTCATAAATCACTGTTCATACCGTGATCTCTGTGCTAATCACTGTTTATACAGTGATCTCTGCGCTAGGATGGTCCAGAAAATGCCAAAAGCTGAATCTGACCCGGCCGTCTCCCGATGCAGCAGGATATTTCGGACCGGCCAAAATTGTCAAAGGGGGTACTGTGCTTGGCGAAAACAACGGCGCGGAAATGAAACATGGACACGAACACCGCACGAGTAACACCGAGAGCGACGGCAGTCTGCACCACGTTGTCATCTCGTTGTCCGCGAGACCGCAGCGTCCCTGCCGTCTTGGATGGACGTTATGACCGTTTCGCCGTAGTAGGATCCAAAAACGAGTGAGAAATTACACTCCATTTGCTGACTTGCAGCAGAACGGGACACAGAATGGAGAAAGAAACAGTGCTAGCTCCATCTTTTTATACTGCTGATGAGTTTCTTACTCAAGCGGTATAAGAAAACTGCAACTGCAAAGTTAAGCAATTTGGATCCTTAAAATGGTAAATTGGAGGAGGAGGAGGAGAATGTAGGCGGCAAAAGTCAAAGAAAACACGCTTGAAGTTGGCATTAGTTTTGGGGGTGGTTCTGGAAAACTTTAGAGGCAAGGAAATCGATGGGTCCTCCGGTCAAATCCGATGAAAAACAGGCAGGGATCTACATGTCCGAGTTGGGACGTTTGAAAGCTTCCCCAGGTTGACTGTGCAGAGTGCTCTGACTAATTTGGCCTGTCTTGTTGCTTCAGATCATTGCTGATGACTGGGCTGGCATGAAGCTTAACTGTGATGATGCCTGCTCTGCTTAATGGAGCGGCTTTTCTTGTGCTGGAAAGAAAGGCATCGATTGACCTCTGAGATCTAGTGGTCGGTCGAGCCTTCGAGAGATTTGGGGACATAGGTCAAACCTCAGTTGGTTTAGTGCACCTCACTCAAAATGGTCAGCTTCCCTAATTTCATCCATGAACTCATCCTCTATTCCTATTGGAACGAAGTTTGATCGGACATTTCTCTCTTCGTTTTTAGCTGTGTGAAATACTGAAATGGCTGAATGCTGAGGGCTTGCACGAAGTTGAACGTACCACCAAATTGGCTTTCCTAGTCATACATCACAAAGCGATCATTGTGATGAGTACTAATAAGGCTGCGTCATTAATCAATATGGTAGAATTAGTCCACGCCTTTAATTTGAGTGATTGACTTAAACTAATTACTACTGGCTTCCCACTAAGAGATAAATGTACTCGGTCTTTCCGTTTCATACCATAGGTCTCCCTTTGCCCATGATTTTGCCTCAAAATACAAGGCATTCCATTTTGTCAGTATTTTCCTACTTATTATACCCCTACAATGGTAGTTGCGTTTGATAATAACAGTAGACACATCAACCTTTTGTCCTCTCACTCTAATTTCACTATTTCTTAATATTATGTGTGAAAAACATAATAGGCTGTATATTATGAAATGGATCGGAGGAAGTGGCAAGTAGTATCAACAAAGACAACGACCCTTTAACCCTTTAGTCTGGCACTTTGCCGGACAATGGTTTTCTTTGTAGCAGTAGTACTAGTACTACGATTTAATTAAGCAACTACATGCATTTGCATTTGACTACGATCTAATCAATTTAAAACTAGTAGAAAAATATATTATTGAGCCGGTAGGGAGCATGCCGATGTAGACTTTGACTTCTTAATAATATTAGCTCTTTTTATTTAATTTCTACAAGATTTGATCTGCATGCCTACGTGAGGATCAACCTAATCCATGTTAATGTTAGCATGATGCATGCAAATCCAAATGTTTGATTAGTAAGCAGTAGTGGGTGCTTACCACTTACCAGCGTGCACACTTGGTCCTTAAACCTTGTTTAGTCGAAAGGCTAAATTTTGCCTTGATTATCTGAATTAGTGTGCCGTCAACTATGGATAATTTAAGAGGGCAGCACACTAGGCCATTGACTTGTGCTACTGCCATTGCATTGGCTTAGTAGTTCTCCATTTATTTTTAATCTTTTGATTTATACTAGGAGTACTTGGAATGGGGGAAGGCAAGATATAAATCTCGAGTTGGTGGGCAGCTCGAGATTAATTTCGCGCCTAGGGATTAACGTAGATGTCGTTTATAGTATATCCTGGATGTGATAAAGAAAGTCAAAACGAGTTCATAATAATATGCATCATATTCATATCCTATCCTTTTCATGAAAGTTCAAACTACTACGACTCTACGAGTGCGTACTCTGTATTGAATACCACTAGTGTTTTTCTTTTGGGTAGTACTAGTGGTGAGACTAAAATGACGGGTCAAATAATTAACCATGTGAAGATAAAATCCCATCGGTGTGCATGGCACGTAGGTTATGTAGCTATTTGAATTGGTTATGGTTGTCAGACTAGCTACGTAATATGGTTGCATTTTTAATAATCTTATATTTTATCTCGTGACATGTTTGTAACTCTAGCGTCATGTTAACGGAGAGCTGAAAATTATACGCATGATGCCATGATTTGGTGCACTGCCTGGTTGGCTCCCAACATATGGCTTTGACCAGGAGCGAAGTACACATGTGCAAGACATAAAAAAAGGTGAAGTAGCCTTTTTGCTTACTGCATTTCGTATGGCACTTAAACTTATATATGGTGAGGATGCATCTCCTATGCTGCAGTACATGTGCTGTGGCACATGTTAGGTTAAGCTATAGCACTGTAAAGCTCTTCAGCTTATTCTTAGGCTTGTGCCCATTGATTCGGATTTTGCAAATTAACTTGCCAAGTTGCCATGTACTTGGCCGTTTCGTGAGACTTGATCACGCGAAGCTAAGGGTGCAAACGGAGCGAATAATTTCCGATCGATCGAAGGCTTGCGGGCGAATATGCAAGGAATAAATATGTATCCGACACTATCTGACTCTGACTCCAAGGAAAAAATGCGGAATAGGATACGGGACGAGCGGTATCAGTCTGTATGTCAGGTGGTATGAGGAAAACATGTTGTGACTTCACTTAGGAACAACAGACATGTGAGTTGCTGCATCTGAGCAGACACGGAATACTTAGTGTTTTTCCTTCAGTATCTCAGCGATTAGTCTCTTCGTGTTCACTCTTATTGCACTCCTGCTGTCCAATGTCCTGTGTATTGGTGTAAAAGAAATGGATAGTTTTTGTCCGACCGACTGACCGAAGACTCACGAAGCGAATACATGATAGAGAAAAGAGTATCCGACACTATTTGTGTTCGACCTCAACTCTGAAAAAAAAATACAAAATAAAATACATGACAAACCATATCATGTTGAGCGCTCTCATTGCAGCACACTCGAAGCAACCATGTTGAGCGCGGCCCCGAGGCCCAACAGAATCGGACGAAATTGCCTGCGCCGGTGCGTCATTTCCCTGTCCGTTTTTGTTGCGTTCCGCTTGCTTTCCCGTGATCCAGGGCAAAGCTGCCGCAGTCCCACGACCACGATTCTGCAAATTTGCCTTTGGACCTGCACCACTGAATTTATTATGGTTCTTGTCTGTGGAAAATGTACACATTTAATTCTACAAATCTTGCGTATAAAAATTGACCTTGCATTTCTCATGGTTTTTTATACTATTTTTTGAGATATGTATTCTCATGAGTTGGGTGTCAAAGTATTGGAAATGATGATGTCACCTCACCTCCATTAGGCCAGTCTCAACGGGGGCTTCAAATGAGTTTCATTTTCATTAAATGCTACGACACATCACCAGAACTGCTGAGTTGGCAGGGTATTAATGAGGAGAGAGGAGAATAGAGTTTCATCTAAGTGAAACCGAAGTCGCACCGTTACCAGCGATGAAATCCGATGAAACTCCCACCGACGCGAAGAGTTTCATTCCACCGCTTCGGCCGGATCTCTGCTGCGGCGAAATCTATTGTCCATAGTGACGACGTTCATTTAGATAAATTGCTACATAGTTTTATTGGTACATTTGATCACAACACAATACATACATTAAATACTGCATGTTATCTATAAAAGGTGAAATGAAACCTCTCATTGAGAGGGCGGTTCATTCTCGGTCAAACTCATTAAAGCGACGTGGCGATCTTGAAAATAGAGAAATGAAACTTCTCATTGAGACTGGCCTTATTTGCTTTCTCGTCAAGCTAGTTTTTTTAGGTGGATATTTATCATATCGTGAATCGTGTTGACTGTTGAATGTTGGAACTTGGAGCACAATCTAAAATCGGAGAACGTAAACATGAGAAATACTCCACTGAAGCATATGAGCAAGTAGAAGTAATGCTAATTCTCCAACGATCGATGTAACAGGGTGATTAATACCTAAAGGTCAGCCGCCGCCGGCCACCGGCCACCGCTTCAAAACCACATGAACGCTGGCGAACATGAGCCACAGACCGTAGACTGTATCTGTGTGCTGCTCCTGCAATGTGTTCAGGTTTTTTTTCCACTTACACATGCAGTAGGACTTGGGAGTACCACAAAAGGAGGGCAAAAGAAATGTCATCTTGCGCGTTTGTTTTGCATGCTTCCCTTTGACTCGGGGAAGTGCTCATGTTGCGACGTTGGCAGTCGCCTGTCTTTTGTGCCGATACGTTTTCTGGTACTTGTCACGTATATATACATGCATGTAGCGATTTTGTCCAAGCGATGAGGAAGGAAGGAATCTCCTCATGAAATTTCCTGTGCTAGTTACGAGCGAGTGTCGCGAAAGTGAAACGAAGGACCAGCACAGCACTCCAGCAGTTGCCAGGCACACAGCAACAAGCGCATCTGCCAAACGACTGACTTGGATCGGATGCCTTGGAATTGCAGGACAAAAAAAGGCAGTGGAATCCAATTGGAGTGGCTTAGGGCTTGTTTGATTCGAGGCCTGAGAGTCATGCTTGAGAAAAATGGTGTCTGAGAGTAGCATGAGATGCAGATAATTTTTGCATAATCAGGTAAGCCTAGAGATGTGGTGTTTGGTTGGTGATACATGCGGAGATAAAAGAGAGAGAGAAGAGGTAGCTGCCTGGCAAGCGTTGGATTTCTGCGCCTGGTGCCTGGCCATCAACCAAGCAACACCCACGCAGCTATCCGGCTACTCTTGGCCAGGCCTGCTGCGCGTGAGGCCTCAATCCAAACACCCCCTTAACCTATAGTGTTTTTTTTGATATGACCATGTGCCCTTAACACTCTATATAAGTGTAATAGCCCAAATTTGAATCAATTTAAAATTTGCATGAAATTCGTGGATTTCAAAACCTTTTGTTGCATTTCAAGAATTTTCAAAAGCTTTGCCTTGCAAGTTAGGAAGTTAAAAACAAGAATTTCTTGTCTCAAATTGGGATTTGCAAAAAACTAAAAGTTAATCGTATGCAAAAACCAATTCCAAACTTGAATTCAAAATTCAAATCAGTTTTGAATTACAAACTAGATATTCAAATCAATTCTTTCCATCTCTCTCCCTCGAGCCGCATCCGCCGCACTGCCCCCCTCCCCCTCCTTTCCCCTTGTGGCCCGTTGCGCCGTCGCTCGTCGCTTCCCCTCTCCTCCCTTTCCTCGCAGCACATCCAAGCTAAGGCCCAGCCGCAGTGTAACAGCAGCCAGCCCAACCCCCACTCTCTCTCTCTCTCCCTCTCTCGCTCTCTCGCTCGTAGACAAGTGGGCCCTCGCCCAACCTATGCAGCACGGTGAGAAGCATTGTGCTTCTTCTCTCGTGCCCCAGCTCTCCTTGCTTTCGTACGTTGCCACCGTACGCACGTGTGCTGAGCGAACCAGACCTCGTCAGACCCTACCTGATGAACCCGAATGTCCGATTGTTGGCCCGATCTTTCGATGAGAACGATAAGTTCGGTAGGCGTCGCTCAACTCTCACGATCCTGGCTACGAACACGCAAGGCTCGAAACCACGCAATCGCCGAATCGCCGACAAGTCGTTATCAACCGTGCACGAATACCGGTTGACGACCCGAAGGTCGATTCTCGCATACACCGAAGAAGCACGCAAGAACAAGATAAAGCAATCAAATTGCAAATAAGAATTGAAATATTTGAATTGAGTTGGGATTCGAATAAGGATCTTAATTGGGTGGTCTAGTCGACACACGCAAAAGATACAAGTTGCAACGAAGGCAAACTAAACATAAACAAAATCCAAGTAAACTAGAGGGGGTGCGGCCTCATTAAATAGGGAACGAGGAGCCACAAATCTAAAGGAACTAGCGGGAGGGACTAAACTCGCGGTTACTGTTCACGTGAACAGTAACACACCCCCAGGTGGGCTGCCGGCAGATGGGCCAAGTTCAGTATGATTACAAGGCCCAGATTGGCCCAAATAAGTGATATGACGTTTTCTTTTGATGATTACGATCAGTCCAGAAGGAATTTGAAGATGAGGCCGGATCCGTTGGAAAGAGGACGGAATTAGCTTTCAATCAAGTACTCGTGGACCTCCAACGGACTCTGTATGTGAAAGTTATGCCCATTTGAAGTTGGTCTTTGTCAAGCTGATTCGAATCGATCGACCAAAACGTATCGACTTGGCACATACTGTAGCACCATGGCTTGTAGACATAATACCATGGCATGTAGACGTAGTACTATGGCATGTAGACGTAGCTTGATCCAATTGGGTAATATGGTCTTGCATTAGCGAAAGTCCTATTGGCGAAGATGTTGTTGAAGTAGAGGATGCAAGGCAAGCCAGTCGAAGATGGTTGCATCCTTAGGTTTGATGTCCTCATCATCCTCCCTTTCTTGAATTGGAGTCGTCCTCGACTCAATCGTATTCTCCACATCATCACTTTCTGCAAAAGGTTAGTAGCAATAGGAAACAAAGAAACATGCATATCTTCTAAAGGACACAAAGATTCTTTGCAAACCATACTAGAGCATTCAGATTGATGTTGTTCCAAGTCAATGCAAAGATTTTGTAGCTAACATAAGGTGCTTTCAATTTAATTTCACTTGGAGTTATAATCTTACGATCATCGTTTGTGTTCTCCTTACTTATTCTCGTAGATCTTTCTAATTCATCCTTTAATATAGCAAATAGGAGACATTGGAAGCAAAGTGATTTTCTTTTCTTTATAGTTGAAAGTATAATGATTAGATCTACCATGATGTTCATGATATCTATCATATTGCCAAGGTCTACCTAATAATAATGAGCATGCTTGCATAGGTGCGACATCGCAATCAACATAATCATGATATGATCCAATAGAAAATGTACGCGCACAAGTTTAGTCACCTTCAACTTACCACAAGAATTCAACCATTGAGCGTAGTAAGGATGAGGGTGTTGAGTTGTGGTCAAGCCAAGCTTCTCGACCATGTCTATGCTAGCAAGGTTGTTGCAACTTCCGCCATCGATGATGACTTGGCAGAACGTTCCTTGATGACGAACTTCGATTGGAACAAGGTGTGACGTTGATTTTGTTCAGCAAGCTCCATTTGAGCACTTAGCACACGTTGGACAACTAAGCTTTGGTACATGCCAGATGCCTCATGGCTTATATGTTCTTCCTCAGTTTCATCACCTACATTGTTAGTTGCAACCAAAACATGCTCGTCCTCAATGTCGCTAGCAGAAGTGTACTCACCATTGTCCTTGATCAGTAAAGCTCGCTGACTGGGACAATCACGCATCAAGTGCCCAAATCCTTTGCAACGGTGACATTGTACATCTCTAGATCGCCCTGTAGAAGCAACAGAAGAAGCACTTTTTGTAGGGACTTGTACCTTTGCAGATTTGCTTGCATCGGAGACATGCGCAGGAGTGGAAGGAGCAATAAGGGGCGCACGGCTTGAGGAGGGTGCAACGTGTTGTTGTTGACTTGGCGATCGCAAAGAACCTCCAAAATTGCCCCTAGAGCGAGATTGTCGACCGCACTTCTTTCGACTTTGCAAGCAAGATGGAACAAACGAGTGATAGAATTGTATTCTTTATAATCAAGTATGTCCTGAATTTCTCGGTTTAAACCTCCCACAAATCTAGCCATCTTAGCATCTTCAGTTTCATCTAAACCACAACGCAATAAACCAGTTTGCAATTCTTGATAATAATCCTCTACAGAACTACTACCTTGTCTTAAGCGTTGTAATTTATTAAGCAAATCACGTGAATAATATGAAGGTACAAATCTATGTCTCATTGCTCTCTTCAAAGCATTCCATGTCCTAGGTATGTCCTGATGAGTACGACCATATTCACTCCACCAAATAGATGCGAAATCGAAAACTCACTAGTAGCAAATTCTAACTTTCTTATCTGTTCATGACAAGCAAATTTTTGTTCTCTGTAGCTCCCATGTGAGATAAGCATCGGTATCATATTTTCCATATTTTCCAAAAGATGGCATAATGAATTTAATTTTACCAACTGCATCATTATGGTC
Organism: Ampelocalamus luodianensis; assembly: GCA_036346255.1. Lineage (NCBI taxonomy): Eukaryota > Viridiplantae > Streptophyta > Magnoliopsida > Poales > Poaceae > Ampelocalamus > Ampelocalamus luodianensis. Next base: position 91,184,501 of record CM070622.1, on the reverse strand, counting down.
ACGTACCTCACGTTGATGTCTTCCCATACCTTGACGATTGTGATGAAGCCGACGATTGTTGCGATCATTGTGAACATTGATTCCATCTGTTTCCGTATCAGCAGTGTAGTTGTTCATTTCTTCTTCTTCCACTTCATCGGCCCAAGAGCGAGAGCGAGCAACGGATGGATTACGCGGTTGTGCAACACCAACGTTAGCCGGGCGACCACATGAGGTGGAGCTCTCTCAGTTGTTCCACGCGTGTAGCAAGCGCGGAAGTTCGATATTGGTGCGATCTAGAACTCGCTCAATACGCTCCGAATGCTGACTCAACAAGCGTGAAAAGTGCTGCATTATATCTTTCGTGCGAGGCGTGAGAGGTGCATCTTCCTCAACATTGGGCCTGCTATTCTCCCCTTGTGACCCTGAACCTGCCATCGTTAGTAGAAAACAAAGAATAGATCACAGTGTATTTGTCCCTATGAAATACTAGGTTCTGGAGTTTCACAAGTCACTCACACTCAAGCTTATACCCGTTCTTACAAGTTCTTACCAATGCAAAGAAAGAAGTGGTACAACCGGTGGTCGGTTCGTGATACTCTCACTTGTGATCGGACCAACGACATGCAGGAACTGCACTACGAGTAAGTAGGAAGTGGAGCTCGGAAGGCTAGTATGTAACAACGAGTAGCAATTATTCAAATAAGTATGCAAAGTTGAAAAGCAGTTCAAAGTACTAGTCACAAGTGCTGGTCCTAGTCTAAACCAAGTCTAGCTAGAGCAACTCGCAAGAACGACTAGTCGTAACAACGGAAAGCTAGCATCAGAATTCTCAACACCAACGAGCAAAGGATGAACTATGCCAAACTGAAGAAAGAGGCCGCTTTGATTTTTTTTTTCTTCTTCTCTTCTCTCTCTCTTTTTTTTTTCTTTTTCTTCTTCTCTTTTTTTTTTACCTTAGGAAGCCCACTGGAATTGAAAACATGAATTTTCCAAGGTTGCTACTGTAGCAATGGCAAAAAAAAACCGTGCCTTCTCTTCTTTTTTTTTTCTTTCTTTTTTTTCAGCTCTTTCCCTTTTTTTCGTTTATAACTCAGAACCTCTCTTTCTAACCCCTTTTGTTCTATGCCTTCAGAACTAATTGTCACAAAGAACCAGAGCAACTCCACTTGAGGGCGATGGCGACACGAGGCGGCGGCGACGGCGACTTGCGGCGGCGTAGGCGGCGGCTGTGGTGGCGGCGGAGGCTTGAGGCGCGGTGGCGCGCAGGCCGATGCGAGAACGGCCGGCGGCGCAGAGCGCTCGCTCGACGGCAGCGGGCGCAAGGCGATGGCGGCGGCGCCGGAGGCGCGCGGCCGAGTGCGGCGTGTGCGCTGGGCGCGCAAGCGCGGCGGCGGCGGTGCGCGCAGCGGCAGCGGCGGCGATTCGCGCGCGCCCGTGGCGGCGCAGCGGCGGCGCGCCCCGCGCAGTGGAGGCGTGGAACTTCAGGCGACCCGCCGGTGGTGGTTGCGATCGCCGAGGCAGAGGCGGCGGCGGCCTCCAAAGCGACGGCACGGCGGAGTCGACAGCGGCGCGCACGGCATCAGCGACGATCGGATTTGGGGCGAGGCACGAGGCGTTCAAGGCGCGAGGCGGCGCTTCCGGCGGTGGCGTCGGCGCCGGCGCGCGGCGGCGAGCAGGCGAAGCAGCGGCGCGGCTCGGGTGGAGCTCGCAGGGGGCGCGGGCTCGGCAGGCTCGCAGAGGCGCCGCGGTCGTTGGAGCGCTGGCGCGGCGGCGAGACCGGCGAAGCGAACGGCGGTGAGGCGCCGCGGCTCCGTGGCGTCGGCTTTTCCGAGCGGCGGCCCGAGAAGAAACAACCGATCTGCTATCTTCCTTTTGTTTGTGAAAGAAAAGCTTCTGTTTGTTGTTGGATGGCGGACGAACCGATCTGATAAAACTATTTTGCCGTATCTCTTCGACAGGCTAGACGGTCGATAAGAAACTCTAAAACTAGATCAATCTAGACAAGAAACCAGCACAACGACTCGACGATGCAACGACAATTCAATAAAGCAAACTAAAAAGAATAAATTGCAAAGGCACAAATTGGTTTGGTCGATGAACTAAACCTATTTTTTTTTTATTTTTGGCTATGTGGACTGTAGGGAAAAAAAATTCTCACCGATGAACTGTTGCTCTGATACCACCTGATGAACCCGAAGGTCCGATTGTTGGCCCGATCTTTCGATGAGAACGATAAGTTCGGTGGCGCCGCTCAACTCTCACGATCCTCGCTACGAACACGCAAGGCTCGAAACCACGCAATCGCCGAACCGCTTTCGACAAATCGTTATCAACCGTACACGAATACCCGCTGACGACCACAAGGTCGATTCCCGATACACCAAGAAGCACGCGAGAACAAGATAAAGCAATGAAATTGCAAATAAGAATTGAAATATTTGAATTGAGTTGGGATTCGAATAAGGATCTTAATTGGGTGGTCTAGTCGACACACGCAAAAGATAAAAGTTGCAACGAAGGCAAACTAAACATAAACAAAATCCAAGTAAACTAGAGTGGGCGCGCTCCTTAAATAGGAACGAGGAGCCACAAATCTAAAGGAACTAGCGAGGAGGACTAAACTCGCGTTACTGCTTTACGTGAAAAGAACACACCCCAGTGGGCCGCCACAGATGGGCCAAGTTCAAGATGATTACAAGGCCCGGATTGGCCCAAATAAGTGATATGACGTCTTCTTTTGATGATTACGATCAGTCCGAAGGAATTTGAAGATGAGGCCGGATCCGTTGGAAAGAGGACGAAATTAGCTTTCAATCAAGTACTCGTGGACCTCCAACGGACTCGTATGTGAAAGTTATGCCCATTTGAAGTTGGTGCCATCAAGCTGATTCCGAACCGATCGACTAAAACGTATCCAGCTTGGCACATACAAAGAGCACCATGGCTTGTAGACATAATACCATGGCATGTAGACGTAGTACCATGGCATGTAGACGTAGCTTGATCCAATTGGGTAATATGGTCTTGCATTAGCCGAAAGTCCTATTGGCGAAGATGTTGTTGAAGTAGAGGATGCAGTGCAGCAGGTCGAAGCAGTGGTTGCATCCTTAGGTTTGATGTCCTCATCACTACGCCTCAAGCCTCTCGCCCTCTCTCGCACCACCACGACCTTGTCTCCTCACATATGCGTCTAGCTCACTCGCGCAACGCTAACGAGATCTCGTTCTTTAGCCGCCATGTCATCGTGCTCGGCTACCCGCTTCTCCTTGCTATTTAACCCGCGGTCAAGCACGCCATCTTGCACTCCAGCTTCTCCTATGTGTTTTCCCAACTCTTTTCCTCCACTCCACCTCGGGTGGAGAAGAACTTGAATCGCGCCGGTCACCTTCCCTAATTCCGGCCACCAACTTCGCCTATTGATTTCCACTATTGAGGTGAGCTTCCGCCTCCGTTGTCTTGTGCATCTTGGTCGCCTTGACCTCCTCTCTCTAATGTGCACATTCTTCTTTCTTGCCGTGTACCAGAGCTGCTAGAATGCCTTCGCCCCCGTCATCGCCTGGAGCACGCGAACCTCCCCGCCGCACTCGATCTCCTTCATCACTCAGTTTCCAATTGAGCCCTTCCGTTCCAGTATGCTCCAACTCGTCGCAAACTTGGTAGACTAGTCAATGTCGCGCCTAGTCGACCGTAGCACCACCGCATCGTAGCCCCTTGCCGCAACACCACAGGCCGCCGTGGACAGCTCGATGTGTCGCTTCTTCTTGAGCATCGAGAGCACCATTAGTATCGTAGTAGCTTTGTAGATGGCGTTTCCATCCTGAAGTTGTAGTTTGTAGCCTTGCTTGGTAGATGCCAGTATGCACAGTAGTGTCACTATTCGGTAAAAAAAAAAACAGTAGTGTCACTACGGACCTCGCCGTAGCGCCATTGTCTTAGGCCATCTTTCACCACGCCGTCACAGCCATTAGGATCGCCTTGGACCCTGTAATCCATTTTGGGGGTCGAGGGTGGTCACTGGAGCCCCCTCCGTCGGTGTCGAGATCGCCTAGAGCCCAACCATGGCAGCCGTGTCCGCTCTCCTGTTTTGGGAAGATGACGACGTAGAGACACTAACGTGTGGGCCCAAAGTGATTTGGTTAACCATAATTAGTTAACGATAGTTAGTAGTTAATGCATGTATGACATGTGAGACCTCGATGATTAGAAAATCTATTTAAACCGTAGGTTAGTGTACGTGTGTAGGACATGCAGGCCCCACCACATACACTCGTTGTGTAGACCCAGTCTGTAGATTGAAGCGGCTATCATGTGCCCCTACCCCTGTGAACCATCGAGTGGACCGAGTCCATGTGGATCGCGGTCCCACCTATCAGTCTCTTGGGTTTTCTCGAATAAAAATAATTAGAAAATATATTAAAAACCCGATTGGACCCACGTGTTAGACACATATACTTTTCCTTAAGAAAAATAATTAGTAAAGAAAATAAAACCCAGCTAGACCCTACCTGTCAGTTACAGAGGATTTTTTTAAGAAAATTAATTAAAAATAAGAATGGAAATCCAACTAGACCCCACCTGTGAGGGATTTCAGAGTTTCTTGAATTTCATTTCGAGACAAACTCTAGAGAGTTTATTCTCCCTCATTTTAAATCCAAACAACTTGTTTCTTGTTTCTAAATTCATATAAATTGAATACCTTCCAATAATACAAAAATCATAATTTTTGGAGTTCATTTGAAATTTAATTGAAATTTATTTTAGTTCATATGTATTAATTCGAAGTCATCATTTTACGCTTAAATAGATTCCAACGTCGTGGAAGACTTTGTCGCTACTTTAGGACAAGATCAAGACCAAGTAATATCTGATGTTGAGCAAGACAAGTCCTTACAATTGATCATGTTGAATCTACTTTTTAAATGCAAATTACTTTACTTTAAAGTATTACTTGCATGCTTATTATTATTAATGAAATACTATGTTAAATATTGATACCTAGCTATGCCATATGTTGTTATATACTATTCTATTCCTTGATTCTTAATAATACTTTTTACGGTTAAATTGAATATGACACAAACATTACCATAACAATACTTAGAATATAATTTGAATCGTAATGTGGTAACGTAGGTTACCATTGAAAAATAGGAGAATGTTATATAAAATGGTGGAGACTTGAACGAGTGGATGGTATGAGACCAGTGTAGAGGCATACAAGAGAATTAGGTTTATGGCTTCTCTAATGAGTCGATTAAGGATCGAATCATGTGTGGCCTTTCTAAACTAATAATTATGCAACCATAAGTCTAATATGTGATAGACCTAGCCAATTACTTTGCCTTGTTTTTGGCACAACCCCCGCACATAGTAGTAGGTGGATTTTTATACAATTTTATCCTCGAGAATTTTCAATACGATTTCTATCATCGAGAAGGGCGACAAACTCTCTCACAACTAAGGGTCCCTTATTAAAAATGTGTTATGTAATGGAGCATTCTAGGGGTGACCCGTAACCGTCACTGTCCCAGTGTTTAGGGGTTCCCCATCGGAGTAGGATAAGTGTCGGGGTTAGGTATTAGAAAAGTCTTGTTATGATCGTCACCGTCGCACGCCTAAGGAAGCGTGTCAAGGCCAACATTATGAGTTGATCATATCTTATGGGTAAAACTGTACAACCTCTGCAGAGTGCATAATATATTCGAATAGCCGTGCCCCGGTTATGGGTATTGTGAAGAAAGTCACACTTGGTTAATTTTATTAAAATATGGAATAAGGACATGTTAACATAAAAATGGTTGTAGTAATGATCTAGAGATAGGTGAATGAAACCTCACGAGTAGTAATAGGTGGATGGGACCTCATGAGTAGTAATAGGTGGATGGAACCTTTTACGACAAAACTTGCTTATAAAAACATTTTGGTTTTAAGTCAAATGGTTAGGTCATAGCTTTGGAAAATAATTATAGTATTTGAGCAAAACCTATTTTTTTTTCTAAAAGGAATAAGTCTAGTTTACTCCCTCCAACTATCAGAAAAGTTTGGTTTCCCCCTGAACTACAAAACGGTTATTTAACCCTCCAAACTTGCCAAATCCGGTTATTTAACTCCTTAGGCCGGTTTCAAGTGGCGTTTTTTTTGCTGATGTGGCACATATTTTGCCACATGGACATCCACGTCACCTTCTTTCTTCCGTCCACCTTTCCCCTTTCTCTTCTTTTCTTTTGTTCTTTTTCTTCTCCTCATTTCTTCTTCTTTCTTCTCCTTTCACCACTACTCAGGACACCACAGGTGATGCGGTCAGGCGCGGCAAGGTCGAGTAGGACGGTGAGGTGGCCGGCCACTGCGGAGGACGGGAGGAGATCCAGGTGGCACTGCCGGCGCTCAAGGCCACCGTCCGCACGATCCGCGCGTCGCGAGCCGAGCTCAACGCCGCGGAGCAGCACATCGACCGTGCCGTCGGGCCTGCTGCAGTCGTGCTCAAGGTGTTCGACGCCGTGCGCTCCTCGCTGGCGACGCTACAACCGGGGATATCCCTGGCTACCTCGGCGACCACAGCCTCGTGATACAGTAGTTCATCACCGCCTCCACCTCCGATTGCGTCGTCTCCCATCCCCCCTCAATTCCTCATACATGAACAAGAAGCAGCTCCCGAAGGTGGAGATCCATGGGGTGAAGAAGCCGTACCCGAGAGCCGCGAAATCCACTAAAGAAGGACCAGACCCGGGCCGTAGGAGGCGCAGGGAGCCGGGACATGCGAGTGCAAGGGAGAACCAGGGGCGCGCGTACACGAGCGGGGCGAAGCTGAGCATCGAGGTGGAGGCGAGCGACGGCGGCGCCCTGTTGAGAGCCAGAGGCCAGCGACCGGAGAGGAGGGAGCCGAACCAAGGGAGCATGGCGCCATGGAGCTCTCTTCGGTTGGAGCTCTGACGGTGTCGCCACGAACGTGTCCAAGAATACCTCCGCGACATCCGGTGACGGCGGTGGCAGGAACACCATGCTCCTGGCCGTGGCCAACTTCTTCCGGAGTGGGTACCGTAGCCCCCTCACGCTCCCCAAGAAGTATGGCACGCCGCCACCATCCTCGGCTGCGAACGCTGGCGCGGAGGATAGGGTAGGGGAGGAAGGCGGGAGGAGGCGCGCTGGGGACGCCGATGTGGCGGCGGAGCGGAGGGAGCAGGCGATCATCTTGGAGTTGTGGAGCCAGACGAGGGCACCAAGGTGGAGGAAGCGATGGTGGTGCTGGGAGCGCTCATCGAGACTGTGTGCCGTCGGGGAGCGGAGGCGGCGGTCCATGGACGCGTGTGCCATGCGTTGTGGATCGAGAGGGGATGTTGGGAGGAGCGGAAGGGAGATTTGGGCACTGGTTTGGTGGCGCCATGGTGGAAGGAGCAATGGAGAGAAGAAGAAATGCAGTCGGTAGGAGCAAGCTCGGGAGAGAGGGTGGAAAATAAAGAAAGCAAACGAAGAAGAAGATGGTGGTGTTTTCTGTCTCTCTCTCTCTCTCTCCCAGTCAACAAAACCACTGCCACATCAGCAAAACCACCACTTAAAACCGGCCTGAGGGGTTAAATAACCGGATTTGCAAGTTTGGGGGTTAAATAATCGGTTTTGTAGTTCAGGGGGAAACCAGACTTTTCTGATAGTTGGATAGAGTAAACTGACTTATTCCTTTCTAAAATAACCACAAGACCACTCCCTTAGCAAGCTATGCATCAAGCTATGCATCTATATAACTGTATTTGGTCTGAGGGCTTGCTGAGTAATTTTGTACTCATTGTTGCTCACATATGTAATTCAGATTGCGAGACTGAAGACCGAGTGTATGAATATTTATAAGCGTTCAGCTTCATAACTGAAGATGACGGTGATAACTAGTCGTAGCCCTTGCACGTGGCAGATCATGTAGTCCATTTTTGGTTTACTTATTTTTTGTTGTTTTTACTCTTGAACTCACGGCTATCGGCATGATATGTAAGATTTTGGCCTTAAGGCTTATCTGAGACGATTATGTAATATTAAATACTCTTTTTATTTAAACGTATGTATTGATATGATATTTATCGATATTGTATTGTATGATCTAGCTATTGATGATAAGATTAACTCGATATACACAGGAGGTTTGAATATCTAGACTCTAGAGAGGAGCTAACTATGCGAGCTCAGCTCAAACTCGGATGGAGGAAAAGTCAATAGTACTGGAGTTGATCTCAAGTACGTAATTGGCCAGTTCCGAACTTCCCAATATCCAACTCGGCAACTCCAGGCACACACATACTTGCATACGACTAGAGAGCTCTGACCGACTCAAACATCGGATCTTGTCATCTTGTGGACCTCGTTTAATTTCTAAGCGGCGGCCTCCCTCCCTCGAGCGCACGACGAGAAGAAAAATCTACGCAACCCTCTGACTTGCGTGGCCTGCGGAGAAGGTGAGCGCGGCTCGCAGCAGGAAGTGAGCCACGCTCGCCTTGCTCCCGCTGGCGCCACCCATCGACTCTACGTACTCCCCAACCAAACCCCCCACTCCAGTTCGGCCACCGAAACTGCGTGGTTTCGCTCGAGGACGCGGGCGACTTCTCCACCTGCCCCGGCCCTCGCGCGCGCGAGGACGCACGCTTGTTCCGTGCGGTTTCGGTGTTCGGACGGCGCGCGCGGGCGCGGCTACGGACGCGGGCAAACGCGCGACGCGGCCCCCGCAACGATTAGCGTCGCGAGGCCCACGGCTGCTGAGCGCCGATTCCAGACTGCCGTTTCGGGCCTTCCGGCCGCCGGCCGAACTCTTCCAGCAACGTTTACACACTACACTGTCGGGCGCATGAAAATTCTAGCGGAGTAGACTCAACAGATAATTGCTTACATGTTAAATCCTAACACTTTCGGTGCTTTCAATGGGTTAGCCCAATTGCACCAGTAAGGCCCATTTGAAATGCGAGGAACTTTCCCTGTTTCAAATGGGGTCTAAAGGATGCAATCCATGCTCTCCAATTTTTCAACTGTCCATATAGTAACACCTTTTTTTCAAAAAAAAAGAGAGGAATCCAACGTAGTGCTGACACTTGCTAAAAAGCAGTTGTAAACGATGCAAGAAAGAAAGGCAATCGGGCAAGACGAGGTGCGCCTCAGAGCGGGCCACACAGACGCGGACGCAAAAGGTTGCACCAGGTTTCCGCACCGAGACGGGCGGCCCCACAAGGCAGGCCCCGCAGCTGCGTGGCGGGCTCGGACGCCCACACAGGTCAACGCCTAGAGGTGGAAGCCACCTTAAAATATTCCGGCATTTCAACCCCACCCACTCCCTACAGGATTGGGCGTTGGAATGCACGGACGCCCACAAGACGGAGGAAATCAATCGCCTAGAGGTGGAAGCCAGCCTTAAGAATATCCGATCCGGCGTAAAATAATTTCGTTCACCCCACTATGCAATGTCAGAGGATTTGCTCCCTACACCCAGTCAACTCTCACCTCTCCCCCGCATTATAACCACTCACCTCTGCCCCCTTCCCCACCTCTCTCTCTCTCTCTCCGCGCCATGGGCAACTCCCTTGCCTGCTTCTGCTGCGGCGGCGGCGGCGGTCGCCGCCGCCACGTCGCCCCCGCCGCGCTCCCCTCTGACCCTGCCTACGACGAGGGCCTCGGCCACTCCTTCTGCTACGTCCGCCCCGACAAGTTCGTCGTCCCCTTCTCCGCGGACGACCTGGTAGCCGACGCCAAAGCCGCGGCCGCGGCCGAGGAGGCCACCACGTTCCGGGCCATCTCGGGGGCGGCGCTCAGCGCCAACGTGTCCACGCCGCTCTCTACTTCAGTGCTCTTGCTACTGACGGACGAGTCGGCAGCCTCGTCCGCCGCCACCGCGTCCTCGGGCTTCGAGAGCTCAGAGTCGTTCGCCGCCGTGCCTCTGCAGCCGATCCCGAGGTTCCCGTCAGGGCCTATCTCCGCGCCCTTCTCCGGTGGGTTCCTCTCCGGCCCCATAGAGAGGGGGTTCCTCTCCGGGCCCCTGGACGCTGCACTCCTCTCCGGGCCTCTCCCTGGCGCCGCCACCTCCGGCCGTATGGGAGGCGCCGTCCCTGCGCTCCGCCGGAGCCTCTCCCACGGCGGCCGCCGCCTTCGCAATTTTACACGCGCGCTCCTCGCGCACACCGAGAAATTTCAGGGTTCGGCGGATCTTGGTTCGCCAGACGCCGCAGCAGCCGTCGCTGCCTGTGGCGGCGATTCCGACGGTCTGCAGTGGGCGCAAGGAAAAGCCGGCGAGGACCGCGTCCACATCGTGGTGTCGGAGGAGCGAGGCTGGGTGTTCGTCGGCATCTACGACGGGTTCAACGGGCCCGACGCCACGGACTTCCTGGTCTCCCACCTCTACGCCGCCGTTCACCGCGAGCTCCGCGGCCTGCTCTGGGAACAGTGCGAGCAAGAGCAGCAGCAGGACCAGCGCCCCGACCAACCGAGCTCAACGCCAAGCACCACGACCTTAGATCACCAAGACCAGTGGACTCGACGCCGTCGCTCCCGCTGCTCCAGGCCCCCGCGCGGCGCTGGCGATGACCAAAGACGGTGGAAGTGCGAGTGGGAGCGCGACTGCTCCAGCCTGAAACCACCAACGCAGCAGCATCCTCAGAGCAACAACGAGAATGATCACATCGCCGTGCTCAAGGCGCTGGCACGTGCGCTTCACAAGACCGAGGAGGCCTACTTGGAGATCTCTGACAAGATGGTCGGCGAGTTCCCTGAGCTTGCGCTCATGGGCTCTTGCGTCCTTGCCATGCTTATGAAAGGAGAGGATATGTACATCATGAATGTAGGCGATAGCCGGGCTGTCTTGGCAACAATGGACAGTGCTGATCTCGAGCAAATCAGTGTGGGTTCATTCGACGGATTGGTTGGGGATTGCTCGCCATGCTTGTCGGCTGTGCAGCTTACGTCGGATCATAGCACTTCAGTGGAAGAGGTGATTTAATTGTCTCACAGCATGATTCAAACTTAATTTGCATGACTGTTCTTGATCTGATAGTATCTCATATGTGGTGCCGCCTGAAAAAAATTCAGGAAGTATGCAGAATACGAAATGAGCATCCTGATGACCCGTCTGCGATCTCGAAGGATCGTGTAAAGGGCTCGCTGAAGGTGACGAGAGCATTTGGCGCTGGCTTCTTGAAACAGGTCAGCTTATGTTTGATTATGTCAGTTTTGCAAAAAGATAAATTCCCTTCTGTTATTATGATTATGCACTGCCAGTTGGGTAAGTTTGCAACCTGCCAATAAACTACTCTTGCATAACGTGGAATTCTTTTGGAAGTAGTGTGTAATTGCAGAATGACAGTTAGTTATAGGCCAGAAGTAATTGTGTGATTTGCTTTCCTTCCTTGGAATTGAGATCTGACATGTTGAGAGAACACAAAGTCTAAATTTGATTATATCAGGTGCAAAATAAGTCAATTATGCCACTATTCTTGGTCAACACATAATTAAAGTCATAATTAAGCAAGGTCAAAAAAAGGAAAACAAGATTTCGTATAATTGGTCCAAAGTTTGAAAAATAAAATGAAGCAGCTCTCAGTACTAACTTCTTTGGAGTGGGAAACATGACCATCCTGCATTGAAACTGACCATGCGGACTTTGACACAAACCCATATGCTAATTTAGGTCGGCAAAATTTTCATAGGATGAATAAATTAGTTCAATTCCTCGGCCACCACGTGTATAGCCAGTTCAAAAAATTGAAGGTGAAGCTGCTCCAGAGAAAATGAAGTTTCTTTTGCTTCTGTCCAAGTGCAAAGAATAAGCTTGTGCAGTACTGAAATGTGGCCAGAAAGCTAGCGACTGGAGTGGCTTTGAAGGAAGGCACGTTTCTCCTGCTATGTGAAAGTATTGTCGGTTCTCTAGTAGAACTTTTTATATTATCAACTGTACAAATCGATCTTGCTGCTCTCCAAGAGGGAAGTCTCTTTCTTGGACTTGAAGTGAGCTATGTGATGAAAAGAACACAACGATCTGTAATATTTTGTCAGCAAAAAATCCAAAAAGTTAACCGTACGAAAGATATTCTAATTTGATCATCTCGTGAAGGATTGAACTTAGTGCATGAGGGAACCCCTTCCCCTGATTTAGGTGTCAAAAACAATTAAAAATGTAATTGGTAGCCGAGCCAGACATTTCTGATAGAACTGTGTCAACTGTAAATTGTTCGTTCTGCGATCTAATCCATAGTTGACAATACATGTATAAAACTTTTCATATTTTTTCCCTCCCTGTGCTCACAAAGCATGCCATTTTTTTACAGCCCAAATGGAATGATGCCCTACTGGAGATGTTCAGAATTGATTACGTTGGGTCCTCCCCGTACATCACATGCAATCCGTCCCTATTTCACCATAAGCTCAGCACAAGGGATAGATTCTTGATATTGTCTTCAGACGGGCTTTATCAATATTTCACCAACGAGGAGGCAGTTGCTCAGGTAGAAATGTTCATTGCAACAACCCCTGAAGGCGACCCTGCCCAACATCTTGTCGAAGAAGTTCTTTTCCGAGCAGCAAACAAAGCAGGTATGTTCGCAAAGAAGTCATCAGATATACATATATTTATTATTATGTGTGGCGGTCGTTTTGCAGTAATTTTTGAACTTCTAGATGATCAAGCTGAAATAGCCCAGTCACTGACCTTTTCACATTTTCTTGCTGCTGCAGGAATGGACTTCCACGAACTGATCGAGATACCACACGGTGACCGTCGGCGATACCACGATGACGTCTCTGTCATCGTGATCTCTCTGGAGGGCAGGATCTGGAGATCCTGTGTGTAAATAGAAACATACTAGGCTAGAGAAAGAAACGTGTAGAGAGGTTCTTGCAGGCCTTGAGCAGTTCTTGCGGCTACTCCACTCTTCCCCAGTTGCCACTGTACAATATCAACCAAGCACTGGGTTGGGTTGGGAGTCTCGGCACATCCAGCTGAATCACGACGAATCGCCCATAGAGCACGCTGCGTCGTATAGTATGTTCATTTTAAAAGAGTATTTGTTCAATTATTAATAACTGAAAAATGCGACCAATTGGTCGGCTTTCTTTGACCTTTGCTTGCATCTTCTCTGTTCATACCTCCAAAGCACTAGCTGTGCGCGCGTGTGCACGGGAGACTGATTCTAAGTTAGAATTTCATGATTCTAAAAGAGACTTTTATACCAAAATGCAAAGGATTTCTTTCTTTGGTCAGAAATCGTTTGCTGTGTTGACCTCTTAACAGATAGCCCCAGAGGTACCCCATCTTGAACAATTCTTCGGCAAGCAATGCCAGGTTGCCGGCCTTATCTGTTGTGATAAACCCTGGGCTAGCCATGCCATGAATGAACCTAAGTTGACCTCTGATCTATGTATGCCCTACTCACAATCAATCAGCCCTTATGGAGTTAACTTTGTCCCTTGGATTCAGCACCTCTTTAAATTCCAAGATCAGGTGGGGTTGATTGCTGCTTCACCAATAATTGGCACTGCCTTGTTGTGTTCTATAGACTATTCCCACTTGCTTGCGTATGTTTCCTTTCTCCTTCTATGTGTTTTCAACATAAATGACGGGTGACGAACAAATATTTTGTTCTACTAGGAGAGGAAATATATTTCTAGACAAAAAGGATGGTAGATCGTGGCGTATAGCTTTGATTTGTTTTATATATATCTTCAATATCAATAGTGAGACACAGCAATCTTCAAATGTTTGTTTCCTGAATAGATAGCACTATTCTTAAGCGAAAGAAAGTAGGAGCAGTCCTTTCCTGTAAGAAATGCATACTTTTTCTGGCCAGTGGTTGCTAGAGCAAAAAGGAAGGCGATCGTGCCGGGTCATTTGTCAGTTGTATTTGTCCCACTATACATACTGACGTTGAACGCCATTTAAGTGCAATGTTATGAATTATTAGCCAACGCAACGGAAACACATATTTATGTGCCAAACAATTTTCATGTTTTTATCACATTCATCGTGGAAGCATACAAATAAATATCAGCGAACACCTTGTCATCGTAATATATTTCGCAACTACAATTCATAAATTTTTCTAAATGGGCACTTTTGGGAGAGTTTCTATAGAAAATTTTTATTAGAGTCAGAAGACCAATATCTATGCTGGTGTAATGTAAAATAGCTGAAAACAAAAGAGGTAGGTGCACTACCGGGCTCAGGCATTTTGCCGAGTGCCTCAGTCACTCGGCAAAGGCTCCTTTGCACTCGGCAAGGCTTTGCCGAAGTGCGACACTCGGCAAAGGGCACTTCGGAAAAAAATTAATCGAAGAATCGGCCTTTGCCGAGTGTATTTTTTCGCACTCGGCAAAGGCTTTACCGAGTGCCGAGTCAACACTCGGCAAAGAAAAGGCCCGATACTACGCCCTACTGTTGACGTTGCTTTGCCGAGTGCCAACCCGCGACACTCGGCAAAGATTTTTTTTTGAAAATGTCTTTGCCGAAAGTGTCTAACGACGCACTCGGCAAAGGTTAAATTTTTTTGAAAATTCTTTGCCGACGCCGCAGGCCCGGCACTCGGCAAAGTTTTAATTTTTTTTTTAAAAAAAAATTCTTTGCTTTAATTTTTTAAAAAAATTCTTTGCCGAAAGTGCCATGGTCATGGCACTCGGCAAAGCCGAAAACCGGGATTTTCAGTGCCCATTTTCCGGCTTTGCCGAAGTGTCATGGTCATGGCACTCGGCAAAGCCGGAAAATGGGATTTTCAGTGCCCACATTCCAGATTTGCCGAGTGCCATGACCATGGCACTCGGCAAGGACCTATTTGCCGTGGTGTTACACTCGGCAAAGTGACCCAAAATCGTGTTTTTATTTGGTTTTACATTCCATCACGACAAACAAATCCATCCAAACATATATCGATCCATCACATATATATCACATCCATCACATATATATCTCATCCATCACATATATATCACATCCATCACATATATATCTCATCCATCACATATTTATCACATCCATCACATATATAACAATAAGTGCTCAAGTCCATCCAAACAAATCCACAAGTTCATCACCTCAACAAGTGCATCATAAGTATATCACAAGTCCATCACCAAGTGAACAACAAATGAAAATACAACTACCATTCATCTCAAGGTGGCCACCGCGATCGTGGTGAAGGAAAAGCTCCATCATTCGAGGCGTATGAGGTGGATTATTCGAACCCGCCGATTGAGGTGCACAAAGGAGAAGAGATTGCATGTGAGACAAGATTACATTAGATACCTAATCTAGGAAGGTAGAGGTCATACAAGCAAAGCACAAGCTAAAGCAAATAACTTTCATACTCACAGAGTAGCTGCATGCAGGACGCAGAGGCGGAGGTTGAGCGAACAGCCCACGGTGGCATAGCTAAGCCCGTATGTTGCCCAAGACCTTGTAGGAACTCCATCATGTCCGCCACCTCTGCGTCTCGGGCTCGCCGCTGCCCGCTCGGCCCACCGGGCCGACATCCTCTGCCGCTTGCTCCCCGACTCCGACGTTGCCTCATTTCTTGTTCGGTACTGGCCTGCAATATTTTACTCCAATATTTCAGAATGCAAAGCTAATAAAGGTGTGTAAAGATCAATGTACGACGAGTAAAACAGAATAACCTCGAGTCGTCGACCGGTCTTGTCGCAGGCACGATCGCTGTGGGCGTATGGCGGGCTCGCCGTGCTCGTCTTTCGGATCCGGGAGAGATGGAGTAGAGGCCGTGTCGATGAGGCCGCCGCCAAGCCGTAACCGCCCATGCTTCTTGCCTTGTCCCACCCTCATGACGATCTCTCCATCAAAGTCCTGGTGCTCGGATCATGGTCCGCCCATGGACCGACCTTGCCGCCGATGTACTCACCGATGCGGTGTGGGACGCCGGGTTCGTGTACGCCTCGCGGGTCCTCGAGTTGAAGGAGACGTCGGACGTCGCCTTGCCCTTGTGGGCCATACACCATGCCCGGAAGTCCGAGCAAGGCCGGGCACTATGTGACGCCATCGCGAAAGACAAGAAGATAATTAGAAATCGTGCGAACTGAGCGTCACAATAGATAAATGAATCGTGTACCCATGCTTGTTTGTATGCGGAGAGGCTGCGGTCGCTTGATGGTGTCTTGGACCTTGCATCATCAAACGACGGTTCCGGCATCACTTGTGCATCCGAGGCTGCATCTCTTGATTTGGTCTATCGCATAACGCTGCGAGTCCACTCTAGCCTTAGGGTTGTCCTTAGACTTTTCGGTGTCCATGAGTGTTGCCCAAAGTGCCTCGGCGACATTCTTTTCAAGGTGCATTACATCAATGTTATGTGGCGTAAGAAGGTCATCGAAATAGGAGCCTCGTCAAGCCCGACTTATGAGTCCACATATGTTGCTCACCATATCCCACAAAACCACCTTCTTGATTGGGCACGAGCATCTATGTGAGCATGAACCCCGGCACCATCATAATCCATGGTGCGAGTCCGCCGCCACGACACCTTCGTAAAGTTCTTGATGTCTTGTCGAATGGATGGTCAAGAGGGAGGAATTGACGATGTCCGTCGAACGATGAGTACTTGCCACCCTTGTGCAACCAATGGAACCTCACACCTTCCTTGCATATCGGGCATGGTAACTTCCGTGAACACACAGCGCAGAATAACCCATACGGGAAGTCATGCAGGAGTAGTGGTACCAAACGTGCATTTGAAGCTTGTCTTTGTAGCTCGGTCGTATGTCCATACCCTTCGTCCCAAGCACGGACCAATTCATCAAATACGGGCTCCATGAACACACCATATTACCCGGGTGTTCAGGAATTATCAACGACAAGAATACATTATGTCGTTGAAAGGAGACGCCGGGGAGATTGAGGGGATAACGAACACGGCCAACATGTGTATGGGGCAGCCATCATCCATAAGGATTGAACCCATCTGCTGCGGCGACACGTACATTGCGAGCCTCATCCGCTTTCTCACGATGTTGGTCATCAAAGCGGTCCATGCTTCCCATCGGATGGATGTACCATCTTGTCGATTGTACCGTTTGCCATTTTTGTGCCATGTCATCTGCTTCGCGGATTCCTGGTCATGTATAGTCATGGATCCTCGAGGAACGGAAGGTACCGAGGATTTTCACGGGATCGTAAGTCGCCTCTTCCGGCCATCACGAGTCTACCTCAGTACTGGAGGATTTACACTGGACAAGACTTTGCATCCTTGTGTTCTTTCCTAAATAGGACGCACCCTTCGAACAAGCATGTATCCGCTCATACGGCATCTTAAGTGCACGAAGGAGTTTCGTGACTCGTACATGCTCTTTGGCGAATGTGCCCTCGAAGCGTGGTGCCAATCACGGTCAACATCTTATCGAAGCCTTCTCGACTCGAGTTTAACTCGGACTTCAACCCCATTAAGCGCCCAATGGCATCCACTTGAGACACCGCTGACCGATCGTGAAGGGGTTTCGTGCCGAGTCCATCATGTCGTAGAACGCCTGTGCGCGCGCCTCCATCTCCTCCTTCTCACGCCCTCATCGAACTATCCTTGGTGAAAGTCATCTAACATGTCCGCTACCCCGACATCGACATCATAAGCCTCGACGCGTGGTCTCACCACCTCCTCTCTCATACGATGGGCTTCACCATGGTGGACCCACCGGTGTAGTCCGGCAGAATCCATTCTTCAAAAGATGTTTACCCATGTCCACCTTGTTTACCCTTCTCCTATTTCCACATTTGCTGCAGTGGACACAAAACTAGACAATGTCCTTTAGCAACTTTGCCAAATGCACGATTCAAGAAAGCATCGGTCTTGTTCATCCATTCGTGGTGTAATCACTCGACTTCTCCTACGTGTACATCCAATGACGGTCATCCATCCTCCGACATATGTACGAGTAATGTAACCATCAATTGCATCTACGTGATCTACGACCATGATACGAAAAGAGGGGTTATACCTAGGGTGGCGGTGAGTCAAAGCTAGCGGGTCGTGGCGGGTCGGGTGCGATGGCGGCGACGTGCGCAGTGGAGACCGCGACGGCACGGAACTCCGACTGCTCCGACGGGTTCTTCTCGCAAAATAGAACAAAATACTGTCATTTAAAAAAAGCAGAACCTCCTCGCACGGTGAGGTTTCCAAAACTCTGCAAAAACAACGACACGATGGCCGACAACCATATATACAACCACAACCACAACTACACCGTGAATCGGCATTAATTATCCATCGATTATTCTGCACATATAATGACTAGCCTACACACACACAAATATATGAATTATTATGGACGGAAATTCGAAAAAATAATTGGATCTAAAAGATCAGAATCAGTCATTAATACCACATTGGTACCAGAGCATTACAATTCTTTCTTAACATCCATAGTTCCATACAAGGAAATAGCCATATGTGATATGCACAATAAAGTATTCAATTAGAAATGCGGATGGTGTTATGTAAAGTTCAGATATGCTGTGCGGTCTTGTTCATTCATTACAAAGTATGCTACATGTAGTCCAACTCAAGTGTATATGCTCAATGTGTCTACTTAAATCATCATGAGATAATATACTTCAATCACCCAAGTGTAAATGTTTGATGCTTATATTTCATGTATGATGCTTTTGCATGCACATAAAGGTTTTGTATGATATATAAAATGAATATTTATATAAATCAACTTTCACCTAATTTCAATCGGACTTCACATGCTCTACTTACGTTGGAACTTGTGATCAAGAGTGAAAAGAATCAAACTTCACATATCAATGTTTTATAAATACTTTTCTAGAATCCGGACAAAATCACTAACTGTAAAATTGTCAAAACATTTATACATATTTTTTTAATCATACCGTGAAACAAGAATACACTTCAAACAAGGTCACATGACAATACCTAGTCTTTCTTAAATTCCTTGTCACCAATTTTCGTCAATCTGAACTTGCATTTTATGCTTAACAATCACATGTGAAATCAACAATCTATTACTCCTTGATCGCAAGTTATAACTCACATACTGAGATTGTGCAATTATTTCTCAAAATGAAAGCACCTTGTATACAAGGGTAGTTTAAATCACTAATGCACAATGTAAAATATGATATTTTACCAAATTTTGTTACGGAAGTTATGTATATCCTCCAATGTGCCTTGATCTCATGACCTACTTAAAAATGATTCCTTGTGCTATACAACAACCCGTAGAATCCATATGATAGTTTATGCACTTATGCTATCCGAGTTGTAAATACATTGCACGACTACCCTTAGAAAAACTACGAGTTATTAGCTTGAGCTATATGAAAATCGATATCGATTAAACCTCTGCGACCTCGCCTCGATGGTGGGATGAACTCGTCGATGAGGGGCTGGGCGGCGCAGGGCAGGCGCGCGGCGGGCGGGCGGCGGCGGTAAGCGGCGCAGGGGGGCGGCGGGGCGCGGGGCGGCGGCCAGCGGCGGCGGCGGCGGCAGGCGGCGAGGCAGGCGGCGCGCGGCGGTGGCGGCGGCGGCGGGCGCGGGGGCGAGGCGGCGTGAGGCGGCGCGGCGGCGGCGCAGCGCGGCGAAGCGCGGCGGCGGCGGCGCGGGCGCGCGTGTGCGCGTGTGTGCGCGTGTGCGCAGTGCGTGCGTGCCAGCAAAGAAAAACTTTAAGTGTCGAAGGTTTGCCGAGTGCCCGAGATTCGCACTCGGCAAACAATTTTCAATTTTTTTAAATTTTTTAAATTTTTTTAAATTTTTAAATTTTCTTTCGAAAGTGCCCTGATATGGCACTCGGAAAGAGGTTTATTTATTTATTTTTATTTTATTTATTTTTTAATTTTTTTAATTTTTTTTTAATTTTCTTTGCCGAGTGCCCCATATATGGCACTCGGCAAAGAGTTTTTTTTATTTTTTTTAATTTCTTTTGCGAGTGCGAGATCCGCACTCGACAAAGAGGAATTTTAATTTCTTTGCCGAGTGCCCGATATCATATAAGTATAACATGTGGAGATGTCCCGTTTGAAAGCATAAATGACGTGACAACATACACGAAACCTTCTCAAAATTTTATCACAGCCTCCACATATGATATCATGACATCTCCACGAGTTTCATAATTTTGGACGTTGTTTGCTTTTATAGAATTTAAAACACTCAGCGCAAGTTCACTGGTCATGTTTCACAACAAGATGTCCGAAATTTCGGTCCGTTCTCGATACGGCCTCACACTGATCAATAACATGACTTTCATTTTTGAATCATTAAATTCCATTATTCGATGCATCGCAGTTCAAATTTGCATTTTCAAATAATTCTAGTAAATGAAATAAATTAACTAAGTATAACAAAAAGCCACAAAATGTACCAAATCCTAACATAGAGTACGACATCGTAGTAGGGCTGCAAAAAAATTTGGAGGCCAAAATAAAAAAATAAAAATCTTTGCTGAAAGTCTTGTGCCATAGCACTCCGGCAGCGGGTCTTTGCCGAGTGCCAAACGGCCGCGCGCAAAAATTTGACGTCGCGGGAACCGTTACCTCAGCCGCCTTTGCGAGTGCCCCCTTGCCGAGTGCCCGCACTCGGCAAAGGTTGAATGTGCCGAGTGTTAATCTTTGCGAGTGCATGGCACTCGGCAAAGAGGCTTTGCCGAGTGTAGTTCTTTGTCGAGTGTCGACTCGGCAAAATAGCTTCACCGAAAGTGCGCTATTTGGCACTCTAAGCAAAGATTTTTGCACTCGCAAAGGGGTTGTGTCCGTAGTAGTGTTTCACTCCATGTCTCAAAAAATTGTGATGAAATCCAAAATTGTTGTTCCTAGCAAGCATAAAGTAGGATCCAAAGTGACATTTGAATATTGCAACCCTTGCACTAAACAATAACTTCTCCGATGAATTTCTTGAGTCCTGATAAGGCTATGGAACTTCTTGAAGGTCTTGTGGAGCCGATATGGCAAGTGGATCACAAATGCTTTACTGTTCCCATTGGCATCCACCTAGTTGCAAAACAAACACCACCACCACCATGTCACACATTAGTGGTTCCTTTATGTTACCGCAAGAATTAGAAGGGGTGCCCCATAAGCAAATCACTGTTCAGATCAAGTCCAGATATTACCTTGTTAAAAATTAATATATCATTATATATTGATCCAATTATCCTACTTCTAATGCCTTCTTCCAATTAATATTTACCCATTAAAAACATTGAATTTAACTTACAGTCAGACCATAAACAAATAAAAAAATTCAGATGCATTCAAGTTCACGGCAGTCAATTTAAAAGTAAATGGCCGCAAAAATATTTAACCAAGGAGAAATAAGTTGGCAATTAGATTCCTAATTTCGTGCCACAAAATCATAGATGAATAGCAACACATCACTTAGAAGGCTAGGATTTTTGTTGCTTCCTCCAGCCCTATAGAAATCCAAAAAACATTATGCATATTTTCAAATAATTGATGTTACAGGTTTCACAAACTACTTCTGATGACAATAATATAGAGATGAAAGTATTTAGGGCAAACAATAATATATGTGATTCCATCTAAAAAAGCATGTAATGGCACAACAGTTCAACATAACCTTATAAATAATCAAAAGGTAATGGTGGACACTTGCTATACTGAAACATCATGATCGACCATAATATTCTTATCTCAAGATGACATTGTTTGTCCTTCCTCTGGAGAGCCTTATCAAGGTCTTGCTTGTCATTAACAGTGATTTCATTCGCATACCACTACTTAAGGTAATTTTGGATATCACAGAGCAAGTTGACATCCATGTGCCTATGTGTTGCAACAGATTTTGAGTAAATGATAGCATCAGTTATAAACTCACAAAACAAAAAAATCTAACTTTCCCTTTAAACATAAGTTGGTTGCCTGTGAAACTACCTTTTTACTAAATAGTTGAATTCTTGTGTGTTGCTACGGCCTACGCCATGCCTTCGGTGTTAGTGCAGAGCCAAACCGAGATTTTGTGTGGCACATTTAGCCACTGTTGTTGTGCTTAGCATGTACCATGCCCTTGGCTCCACTCCACATCGTGCTCACCGCTATGCTTGGTTTACACCAAACTCTTGGCTCCACCCTACATCGTGCTCACCGCTATGCTTGGTTTACACCACACCCTTGGCTCCGCCGCTACACCTGGCCAAGATCTGTTATATCTAAGATGTGGTGGAATCAACTAATATCTAGAAACTCAGTTAGTCATAGTTGATAAGGACATATCCCATTGAACAATCAAACTGCTTGCGGATGTAAACATAGTCAAATGATTAATTAAACATTCACCCGGTCCTACTCAACCAAACTCATGGAAGTGACCAACCTTAACCGTGTGAGAAGGGAGCCAAAGAAATATGAAAATAGAAATGTGCAGATGCAAGGATTCAAGTCACAATAATAAAATCTATCACCAAAACCTTAGTATAATCACACCATACTTAACATGTAATTAAGGCTCTAGTACCAATTCACGGTTCTGCGTCTACACTGCACAGGGAGAAAAATGCAAAACCCACAGAAAAGTGCAATATTATAAAACCATTATGCCAACAGAATGAATATTTGATTTTTGAAACTAACTGAAACCTAGAAACAGATCAAAATGAGAATGATCTTGCGTTTGTTTAAAAAAATCTCGCCCAAACTAAGAAATGACCCCTTTCAATTGTCTTGAGAACCAGCAATGTCTCACAGCAAGACCCATTCCACCCTGTTGGCTGCCATTATCACGCAGCTTCAACGCATTTTGACAATCAAAATATAGATTAGTTATAGATCAATCTTTGTTTTTGAAAATTTTCATTACCAATCTAAAAGGGGAGGAGGTTCTTGTTGTGACATGTATCAATCTATTGTGGTCAGATCTCAATCTCCAAACAACACAACTAATGCGATGCCATGTGAAACAAACCCTACCAAGAGAGTAAAATCAAGAATGGAAATACAATCAATCAATTCGGCGGTACCAATGCCAACAACTCACAAACCAAGAAAACGATCGTGACGTGGTTGGGCCCATAAACAGGCACACCAACAAACACGAGGATGCGGACGGGGCTCACCACTACAGGCGGTGACGACAGACTTTTGGCTGGGCGCTCGATTGGACCCACCGGCTGCGGCCATCGAGCGCTGTTGTTGCTCTCCCGAGGAAGGCACGAGCTAGTTGGGGGCGGTAACATCAAGCGTGGTGGGCCACAGGGGAGGAAGTGGCCAAGGTGCTGTTGGGAACAACGACTATTGTGACTACGACGTTAGGAGAGGAGGAACTGGTCGTGCACGACAGCGAGTGTGGCTTGTGCCATCTAGGTGAGGAGGAGGTGGCGGTGAGGGCAACGTGTGGCTTCTAGAGGAGGAGGAACTGGTGGGGCGGGGAGGATGTGTTGGCTGGGTGTCGTGTGGATTAGTAAGGTAGGAGATTGGAGGTGGGGAGCCGGCTTTGGAAGAAGGGAGAGGGATCAGGGGCAGAGACGACGCGGATCGGGTGAGTGAATCAGAGGACAGGAGTGGGACGAGATTTTTGTGGCCTGGGTGGAGGGGGGGCAAATTTGTTTTTTAGAGTGGAGTGGGCAATTAGGATGACCTAGTTGTTGGCGCGCATCGTTTGTGAGATGGAAGGCTTGGGGAGGGAACGGACAACAACCAACTCGTATTTTTAAGTAATAGAGATTCCCTAAGCAAACTATTCTATGTCGTTGTAAATGACTTAGTGTAATTTGGGCACAAAAGAGTTGGTCCGAGCACTTCCATAAGGCATATATATAACCTCTGTCAATTAAATCCTTGGCAAATTTTATATATACAAATACTTCCGCATGTGGTTTAAACCTTTTATTAATAGGAAACAAATGCTTTACCTGTTGAACTGCTCATTTTTTTTGTTGAGGAATTGAACCACTCAAACTAGCAGCTCCTCTAAAAAAATTGTAGGCAGTTTTGAGATGGGCCAGACTCAAATGGGCCATAAGCCGCTCAGCCCCGTCCCGCCACTCGTACTTAACCATCTCTTCTCCACCTTCCTAAACCCTACCACCGCCGCCGCCACCGCCGCCGCGTTCTCCTACCTCCTTTCCGAGGCTCACAGGTAAACCTGCGACCACGAATTGGTTCGTGCGACCTTGCTTCTACATCTTCTCCCTTGCGTGATTCGATTTAGGCTTTGGGTTTTGTGCAGGGGAACTAAGTTAAGATGGTGCCGCCGCCGAAGACTGGGCTGCTCGTGGGGCTGAACAAGGGGCATGTCGTCACCAAGCGCGAGCTCCCACCTCGCCCGTCCGACCGACCGCAAAGGAGTAAGTTTCGCGCTTCCCAATACCTCAACCGATCAGTGATAAGTAGTTCGATTAGATCCACGTCTGCTTTAGATCCATGTCAGCAAAATCCGATGACATGGCTGCCAAAAACCACCCTGAGTTGTCTTAGGATGGAAATTGATTCGATTTTGTAAGTTTGGGAGGTTAAATAGCCGGTTTTATAGCTGAGGGTGTTAAGTAGATTTTATTGAAAGTTCAAGGATGTAAAATAGATTTATTCCAAATTTGCAAATGCATTGTTGATGTTGTGTTGATAATTAGGCAATAATGCATTCTTGACCGATCTTGTTTGATAATCACCGGTACATCTAACAAATTTTTATCCCGGTCTGCAGATCTGTTGGAATTTCTGACAAGAAAAAGTGAAGTGGTGCAACTTGTGAGAAGTGTTGAGCATGTGTTGAAAACTAGACTAATGAACTTTGATAGACAAGATTTTTGGAGGACATGTAAAAGTGGAGGAATATGAGCTTAACGTATGGGTGTAACATATTTCTCTTAAAGAATGTGGTTGATGGTTTGACCACGTCGTGATTCCCTATTACCACGTTCTCTGGTTTTTGCGTATTCCATGACTTTGACAAACAACGTACTGGTTGTACTTTCTATGAGACCACAATAGCAACTAATCTTGCTCGCTTGTCTGAGTAGCTTGATTCGAGTGCCCCCTGTTTCATCGGCTTGCATTTTTGTTTTATTATTCGCAATAACTGTTTTTTCTGGTAATTAAAGTCGTCTACAGATTTCCAAAAAGTCACCCAATTATAACCACGAAACCCCGGACAGTCTAGCGAGATCCAAATCAGATAATCTGCAGCGTGGAGGCAAGACATTTTGTTTAGTTTCAAAATTAATCTTCCAAAACTTTCTGACACACCTGAAATTTAACGTTCGTTAGACAGACTGTTGACTGTTGTACGTACTTCTCCTAAATAAGTAGTGCATGCATGAGAAGAACTTGTTTTCAGTTCTGCATCTTGTTCTTTAGCTCGACACTTTCGTTGCATGACAGACTGATATATAGTCGATCTGATAGTACGAGAGGGATTCCGCCCTTCCCTAAATTGCTCCAAACGAACAAGCCTGACTTGCATGTATTTGGTACATTCGCAGGCTGCTGCAGTATATCCGAGAACAAATGGTACACCGCCACGTCCATTCCATCTATCTTCCATCCTGCTTGCTGCTGCTACAAACCGGAATCTTGTCGTCGCGGGCTTGCCTGCACATAACGCTCAAACTAACCCTGCAGCCTCGTTAAAAATCAGGCATCCGTGCACGGACCTCACCAAAACCGCCAGCTAGCTCACCGTTCTGCGCGGAGAAGGCATGAGCTGATCGGTGCAGAGCCTCAGAAAACTCCAATCGCGAGGTCGTTTCACCCTGCCGCGTACGTACGTCGCAGGCGAGCTGATCGATCGCAAATGTTGTTTTCTGCCGACGCGACGCCTACTTGCTGCTTGGCCCAGCCGAGCGTACGGCCGCGCTGAAAGATTCCAGGTACGTACGTTACGTGCCACGACCTGCTCGGACGCGCGGCCGGGCCCCGCCTTAACGCGCTCGATGTCACGGCACGCGACGCGTCGCACCGGGAAAACCAATCGGAAATCCGCGGAAAACCCCGCGCAACGCGCGGCGCGATCGAGAACGTTGCATCTCTGCGCGCTGCTTCTGATTTACCAGATTCCGCCCGCGCGGCGTGGTGGAACGTCACGGCACGGAGCCGCGTCCGCGCGCTTGCCTAGCTAGTAGCTACCACGTACGACGGCGCGCGACGTCATGTTCACCAGCGTACATGTTGCTTGTTCGTCTCGGGCACGGCCACCTGATGGACGCATGCAGCTAGGCAGCGACGGGGCGACGTACGGACGGCCACATGTCCCGGCGACCCCACGATCGATATATAATGATGGAGATGATGATGGCAAAATGCAAAAAAGAAGTAAAGGTGATACTCATATGATGGGGGTGCATATGTAGCTACGACGTCGACTCCGTTATCTCCGGGCGGTGGATACGATGGGGGATCGAGCGAGGCAGGGACGCTCCGAATCTGGCTGGGCCGGTGTCAAAGCTGGGCATGCAGGTGGGGGAGGGAGGGGAAGGATGCACAGTGGAGGCTTCGCCTTGACGCATCCTGGATGATGATATGATAGATAAAGCGGCTATGAGTGACCTTGATGTTTGGCCGGGTGCATGAGAGAGAGAGAGAGAGACCGAGACCCCGCGCGCGCATGAGAATGATTGTGCGGCGACCGAGAGATTCCACGGTCAAATCGCAGGGCCGGCCGAGGCAGGGAAAAGACGGCAGGCAAAGCCGAATCAACCTCATCCAACCATGCCACTACGACAACCTTATAAAGGCACCACTCCTACCTAGTAGTACGTACCCATCCATCAATCTGAAACAATTCGATTCTCTCGGGGATTGCAAAAATTCTTACTTTTTGAATTTTTAGGATTTCAAATGAATATATATATATATATATATATATATATATATATATATATATATATATATCATTGAATTTGCTTCAAGATCCATGCGCACCATCGATGCCTTCGCCTTTGGTGCCAAAGGTGGCGTCCATGTTGGCACCGGAGTTGACGGGGTACCGGCGATGGCGTCACGGGAGAAGGCGGCTAAGAGCCAGCTGCTTGCGTGGGATGGGGCGACATGGTTTTGGTGGGTTAGGTAACGAAAGGGGAGGCGAGCTTGGGAGATTCAAAATTTGTCTGGTCTCACGAGAGAAAAAAACTCACTCTTTTCCTAAATAGATGTTGTCGGTGATCTATAACCGATCTTACGTATGATTGCTTATTTCGAGGGGTTTCCTATGATTGGAACTATGCAGAGAGTTGATACAATGATTTTAAACAGGTTCAGGTCTTCTCCCGAGAGAATAGCAACCCTACTCCTGTTGTATTGTATTGAGAGTGCTAATTACAATCAAGAGGAAGACTAAAGTCTAATGTCTTGTGCTCCGAATTGCTCAGTCCTCCTTTCTACCTTCTGACTTCAACCCTTATATAGCGTACGAGGAGGTGGCAGTTACTACAAGCCAAGAGATATCTCAACGCTTAAAACGATGAACCGCTTGAAGGAAGTTATTGTTTGAGACATGACACCCCTATGTTGCCAGGCAGTTATTGTCAGAGACAAACAGATAAGATCATGCGATTATTCCAGAGAATAACTGCGTATGTTAAACGCTCTGTGTATTTAACACGAGCCATAAGACCACTTGATCGACTAGGCCCACGAGTCAGCAATCCTTATCAATTACAGGATTGTCAAAGCCAACTTTGTCGTAGAAGACTCTACGACCACAGGTGGCCGTAGAAAGGCTTACGACTAGGTCATAGTCATAGAAAGTCTTACGACTAGGGGTGGTCATAGTAGGACTTACGATCACCTGGCTAAGCTAGCTTCTCCCTTATGAATATTAAGGGGTATACTTACGGGTAATATAAAGATATTACTATCTATAATAAAAATTACAGATAAATAGTTTAAATGAGGGTTGTTAGGGCATGTACAATGGTATAGACAGCTGCTGTCTATACCAACTATCCATGTCATCTATAGACAACACTAAAGACAGCTCATACAATGGGTTGTGATAATACAGCCGGCTATAGGATTACATACAACACACAATATTTATTGCTTTTCTTGGTTTTGGTGCTACTGATCATTATGATTATAGAGCAATATTCTCTCTCTTCGTTCTCTTTCATCCACATCAGCAAAAATTCTATGTGGCAAATACTATAGACGGTTGATATAACCCCATTGTACATGCTCTTATATCCTCGTCAGAAGTCATTATATACGTTCTTGCACAATAACCAACGAGCGTGTGCAAATGGTCACATTACCCTCATTCAAAACATTCATTAGGTTCTTATGGTTCTTGGGATGGTGTGTGTTCTCTAGTCAGGCCAGTATAATTAAATGACCTAGAAAATTGCCATATAGATAATAAATAGGAGGGGCATCTAAGGAAAAAAAAGGTAAAAAAAATCATGTCGAAATATGTAGAATCATATGTATTTTGGAACGAAATTCGAAATCTAAATGACATGTATCGGTAGTAGTTGACTTATCAAACCTTGAGATGATTGCGAGCTAACGTGGCACACAATGACCTCAGGACGATCAAGGGGGGTATATGTACATCGATCGCTGCGTCGTGAGTTCTGACTCATGTGAAGAGAAGGCGTGCACATCACAAATTAATGATCACAAGGGGTCCAGAGCTAGTAGCTGCTAGCTAGGGGCTCCAAGTAGCGCCTCACTGCGGACACGGGAATTCATGTTCCGAAGCTTAGCGACCGACGCAGGCGCTGCAGCTGCAGTGGGCATTTACTTGTCCGTCTCGCTCCATCGCCCATCGGTCCTTGAATACCGCGTGCCGCAGGCGCGCCCGGTCGGCCGTACGCACGTATTTTCCTCTGTCCCGTCGCGTCTCCGTCACGTGCAGGGCGAGAGCTGCGCGCGGCTGAAGCATGCACGAAACGGCGTTGGAATTCCTGCTTCCCAGTTCCCACGCACGCACGACAATACGGCAACTGGTTACGTTGTGTGCCGCGTTGCGTTGTGCTACGTACCTGGCCGGCCGCGACAAGACCTGCAGGACGGGCCGGAATAAGAATCCTAGTAATCGCTGGGCAGCAAAAGCCTCGGAGTTCCGAGCCCGGACAAACGGTCGATCGATCGGTCCTGGTAACACTTACATACGTGTGTGTATATATATATATATGATGTTGCGTGTGCATGTCTTCTCAGAGCTGTCACGCCGTGCCGGGCCTCTGCATGCACGCACGCACTTGTGTCCTTGGAGCTCGACACGGGTCGAACGGTTTGATGGAGACGTATGCAGAGTACGGCCGAATGGGGTTTCGACCGTGTTATGTGCTCCCTTTACGTACCTTGGGCAGGTGCAATGGCACGTCAAGTGATTTTTCGGCAGATAGGGAGCAAGGATATATACAAGCGCATCCGTGCAATACATGCGCATACGTGTGAGGTAGCATGCAGCTTTATCACCTGACATTTCACATACGTACGTGTGAATCAGAGTCGAAGTATACATCTGTAGAGAATTTCTTTGTATCATTTTCTCTCATTTGTTTTGGGTTTGTTTTTTAGAACTGCTATTCGCTATTGAACACTCGAATATTATTTTACGGAGTGGATCAGTACTATGAAGATTATAAGGGTTGAAAATTTCAGTGTTCCTGAACGATAAAACTCTCAAGCTAGTGTTTTCAGACATATAAATTATCAGATCCGGTTATAGCAGGATGAATAAATCAGATAAAAATGTACTGTATATATATTCATAAATTTTCAGCCACTACAGTGTTACGTTCCATCAATATCACCTTGGTTTTGTTGAGGTCGGCAATGTATAAATAAAAACAAAGTACAGAACCATGCATGTGTGAACTGTGAATGATATGACTGTTGTTGCACAGTCGTTTAAACAACTGCCGGTACGTCCAGTCTTTACTGTGTGTAGTGGCCCTTACAACAGATTATAGATTGGTGAATAACTCAATATATATGTATGCAATGTCCAGGCGTTCGGGACCATGCATGCAACAATGTCCTGTAGGACAATGTAGTTGGCCTACGTTCGCACGTGCATGTACCAGACAAGAAATTAACGATCGATGAATGCAGCAGAAACAGTAGCTCAAACATTCATCTAGCTTGTCATGACACAGACCTGAGTCCTGATCGATGTTGCATGCACGCTAGCTACATGCATACTTGTGATATGATCTTTGGAATTATTACCAATGTACTCATCTTTACATTTGTTGTATGTATCGTGGTACGTGCCAGGGGCAGATGCAGTGCAGTCACTGAAGGTCAAGTCACCCCGATGATCTTGACACAATCAAAGGTGTCACTTTCTATATGCCTGAGATCACTCTAATTGTTCAAGGGAGATTAGCATACGGTGACAACAGTAAATTAACCAATTTTCTGAATCCACGACTAGTACGTCCATTAATGACCGTGGATTGATCGCAATGCATGCTTTGCATACAAGTACGTACCTAGAACCGTAAATCTCCATGCATCTAGCTAGAGAGGACAAGGTAACTAACCATGCATCAACATGCATGCATCGCGCGACAGTGTGTACTAGGCTACTAGCTATAAATTAACAGAGCATGCGACAAAAGTTGTAGGGAGAGGACAAGGAAATGCATGCAGAGTTGCAGACTGCACTGCATGTACTCGATCCAGCCAGAAGCGAATGGGAATTACGTGATTTTTCGGGAGTTTACGTTTGGTCCCGGCGAGTTTCAGATTTGACTTTCATGATTCCTTGCTAAGCGCCCATCTATACATGCATGTTTCTCTCTAGATCTTTTTTTTTTTTTGAAACAGGAAAATTTCTCTCTAGATCTTTGATCG
Organism: Ampelocalamus luodianensis; assembly: GCA_036346255.1. Lineage (NCBI taxonomy): Eukaryota > Viridiplantae > Streptophyta > Magnoliopsida > Poales > Poaceae > Ampelocalamus > Ampelocalamus luodianensis. The sequence continues at coordinate 91,153,798 of CM070622.1, read as the reverse complement.
ATGTATGGATGCTTACGACGCTAATGGTCGCAGCCTGCTTCCAACTTCCACGGAGGAGTCATATGGAGGAAGAGGACGATCCCTACCAGCGGCTGGCTCGCCGGAGCTCCAACTTGCCGGGAGGAGGAACCGAACGGTGATCCATGAGACACTTACAACAAATGTACAGTGAGGTCCAATATTGATCCGATGAACATGCAACAAAATTATCCACGGTTGCAACAACCAATCACCCCAAAAAAAAAAACTAGTTGAAACAAGGATTAATAAAGCTTGCAACAATAGAAACATCCAGTTGCGACAAAAAATAATAAAGCTTGCAACAAAAAAAATCCAATTACAACAACCCATGGCGACAAAAAATTAGCAACAAAATCATAAACTATTGTAACAAAAAATGATTCGGGTGCAACAAATCACAGCCTTGATCGCAACAAAAAACAAACTTACTACAACATTTTTCAGATTAAACACTACAACAAATTCGAGCACTTCTTGGAACAATTGATAAAAGGGGTTATAACAAAAGTGAGCAAATACACACAACAAACCAGATCCGGTCAAACTCTCGCAGTCACAGCGACCTCCTTCATGGTATCACCGCCTCCTCGCCCTCAACCGCGTTTTCCTCTGCTCAACGTCTGCTGTCCCAGCTTCTCCAACCGCGATGGCGACAAATCCTGTGAACTGTGGCAGCTCCGCGGAAAGGGAAACCCATGAGCTTAAGCCATGGCGGCCTCGTGCGAGCTGGAATGGCAACACCTTGGATAGCGGCGGACCTAGTATTTCTAGAATAGGTGTTCAAAGTTAACAAAATATTGTTTAATGAAAAATTCAAGATCAACATTAGCGAAAATCAAAGTACAAATCGTTCATAGAGACAATTCTCGAAATAATTTTGAGAAATATTAGTTATAAAAGGTGGTATGCAACAAGTTAATTGTTATCAAAGCAAGATACAATATTATTTTTGAAAATTGATAAAGGAGATGGAAAGTATGGGAACATACAATAGTACGCTACTAATCTTATTGGTCCAACAAGTTTTTTAAATATAGTGGAAAAATACATTCATAATATTTGTTTTTAAAATAAAATATACAAGTTATTCAAATACTAGGAAACAACAAAGAAATATGATCTCATTTTCAAACAATAAAAGAGATAACGAAATTAGGAAGATCTCACCAATCAAACAAAAATTATTGGTCCAACAAGTTTTTTAAATATAGTGGAAAAATACATTCATAATATTTGTTTTTAAAATAAAATATACAAGTTATTCAAAACATTGTATAAGTTATTCAAATACTAGGAAACAACAAAGAAATATGATCTCATTTTCAAAAAATAAAAGAGATAAAGAAAGAAGGAAGATCTCACCAATCAAACAAAAAATTGTGAGGGCTCGAGCCTGGAGGAATCAAAGATATGACCTCCTATTTGAGAGAAAAACCAACTAACCAACTAGGCAAAGGAAATGATGCACCAAAGTTCTGATGATTTTGGAAAATATTTTGCATGTTTACCTGCACAACCATGAACCACGTTGGGTCTGCCTTGCCTTGGGGGAGGGGAGGGAAGAGGGGACAAATACGATGATGCTAGCTGCAGGGAGAAAGAATAGCGCCTAGCAGGTAGATAGGTGGTAGAGATAAGGACATCTCCAATAGTTAGAGATAAGCTTGTCTTTAATATATGTAACATCATTTTTAGAGACAACATCTCCAATAGATAATCTCTAGTACACTCTCCAACACTTATATTTTATAATTTTTCTTTAAAACGGGCCTACTTGTCAACTAGAGTAAATTAATGTATCATGTCTTGTTTCGCGTGCACGATCGTCTCTTCAAGAAGAGACGACATGTTCTCTCTCTTCTCCCCCTCTCTCCTTCATGTAGGATTTTGTTGAGGTGGCATAACTAAGAGACGACAATAAATGCACTATTAGAGATACCCTAAAGTGATTAAGGTGGAGGTCGGAACACGTGAAACCACAGAAGTTTGCGTCTAATTTTCCCTTCTCAACGCATGCATTGTATCATTATCCTTATTTTTAACATACAAAATCCATCAGGTACGTACTCCAATGATAGCGCGCATTGCAAAAAGGCTTAAAAACTTCTTATATTATGAACTCAGGTTTTATTCCATCTAGCTAGAGCGTTAGCATCATTCTCTCGGTTGCTAAAAGGAATCGATCGATCGAGCAACTAGTTAATGATGTGGTCCATTAAATCATATAATTAATCAACAATTAAACAGATATGCAAAGGTCGATCGGTACAGCTAGCTAGGCTAATGAAGATTATCCCACACGATACGAGATCCGAGCTTTTGTCCGGCCGGAGATTGAGTGAATGGGCGGGATGTTAATAGCGCGTGATCATGTACTCTTCATTACGATATTTATCAGCTGCCTTTGCATGACGGGCCATTCGTCATATTTGGGGTGACTAATTAGAAATGATCGATCCAGTAGCATATATATATCTACGGGAAAGGAATGAATTAAAATCGAGTAGGCACTACAGCTTGTTGCATAGTTATAGATGTAGCCAAAAGGGCATCAGATTCTTGAGCATCGGGGTCTCTGCATGCATGTTAGTAATATTTGTGCACAAGATATATTTAGATTAAAATTGAGTAGGCACTACAGCTTGTTGCATAGTTATACATGCAGCCAAAAGGGCATCAGATTCTTGAGCATCAGGGTCGCATGAATGTTAGTAATATTTGTGCATATGGTATATTTAGATTTTACGTAGAGTTTGTTTACGTAGTCTTACAGTATTTAGGCAGTATTTATTATGAATACTAGAGTTTGTATGGTATCCCTTCAGGTACGTAGAATCCTTTCCAGATGCGAATAGTCGTTTGCTCTCAATAAATAGCACCCCTGTAATCAAATTTTATGAACAAGACCAATAGAAAAGAAGAAGAAAATCAGAAAAACTGTTGTTCCGACGACACAAAAAAATTTCTTGCATTCTTGTGTCTGCGTGTGTTTGTCTTCAGTTTGGACCAACAATTGGTATCAGAGCCTGAGGGAGAAGACGTCGTCGCCTGCCGCTGCTCCGCTGGCCGCCAGCCCTTGCCGCAGCCCTGTTGTTCCTTCGTCGCGCACCAGTTCTCCCAGCCGAGCGCCCTACTGCATGTCGTGCGTAGCTTCTGTTGCTAGCTACTAGTTGTGGTGTTGTCTTGCTTTGCATATGCTCTTGATGTTTGGAACAGTGAGGGAGAGAAAGAGCAGGTGCAAGGGAGAAGCTGTTGCACGTTGAATCTAGAGTGGCTTAAAGTTGTTGGTCCGAAATGACCAGCCCAAAGTTGAGTCGAGTTAGAGATGAGTCCGGGACGATGAGGAGATGTATTCGTCGTCCTGAGTTGAGTCCGAGATGTTGAGGAGATATGTTCGTCATCCTAAGTCAAGTCCGTGGAGTTGAGTCCGGGACGTTGTGGAGATGTGTTCATCGTCCTGTATTGAGTAATAGTTGGGCAAATCGTAGTTGAGACCAACTGCCTTAATAACTAAGTGCACATTTACGTATCCCTATAGTATTTAAAGCAGTATTAATTATGAATACTAGAGTTTGTGTGGTTTCCATCCAAGGTACGTAGAATCCTTTCTGGATACGGATAGTCGTTTGCTCTCAATAAAAGGCATCACTGCAATCAGATTTTGTGAACAAGATCAATAGAGAAGAAAAAGAAAATCAGAAAAGCTGCTGTGTTCTAACAACACAATTTTTTTTTGCGATTCGGTTGGTTTTGATTTTTGGAGACCAGGGATCGATTCCCATGCGAGGCATTGATTTTTGCGATTATTTAAAATTTTGTTTATTTCATGTTTCGTGAAATTTTTTTAAAAACGAAATTGTGAACCCGGTTTGGATCAACAATACATACCAAGAAGCTCATTAACATACAGTTTGGAACATACATGCCTTGGCGCCTTCCTTGGACCAAACCAATTAGTACACACTCCAACATACATTATACATATGCTAGTACAGTAGCTAGATATATACTCCAGGTTGGCAATGCTGCATCATGCATGCATGGGTGCGAGCCTATAGCCTACTGGGCCATGCAATCCATGATTGTGCTCATGTGATGCAACGTGAGTCCAACCACACATCTCTCTCTCTCTCTCTTAACTATAAAAACTACTGTTGGCGTTTTACCGTCGCAAACTTTTACAGGAGACGAGAGGGCATAAAAGAAAGGAACCGTATGATCGATCGAGTAAATAATTTACCGTTTGATCCCTGGTCATGCATCCAAGTAGGTAGGTAATAGTGTAAGCTGGCGCGCTCGCAGCTGGGAGCTAGCGTATATATGTATTAGTAGGATCCTGAAGGAACAGAAAAAGCCCTAAAACTCGGTAGTGAGGTGAGGTGAGGCGAGGAGGGCCTGCCTGGTGTGTAAAGCTAAAGCTGCCATTTTTCCTGATCCCTCTCTATGCGTGCGATTCGTACTACAGTCTGACAGGAATCTGATACCCCGGACCTGGTGTCCTGTCTCTCTCTCTCCCCCCATTTGAACGTCGTCACAGCACAGTCTCTCTCTCTGCACGCATGGAGATGTGACACTGACACATAACCTTGCTGGATTCTGCAGTACCTGCTGCTTCTGAAGTTCTGATGGTTGATGTATCTTTATTAACCAAAGGCCGACACCGCTTGGAATTTCTCTCAAGAGATATCGATACTGCGGCACACAACAACGCGTTACTTATCTTATCCTGCGTTCCAACCTTTTTAAGTGTATGCACAACTTCATCTTGATTACTCCTATCTGTGGCCGAGTCAGAATAAAAATAAAAAATGTGCTTAAAAGATTAAGCTAAATTGATACAAACATAGTATTTTAATCATATACAATCTAAATTCATACATAAATAGAAAAGAAGCAAAGCAACAAAAAAAGTAATATAATGAAGGTACCTCCCTAAATTGTAAATAATCATAACAAAACAAATAAATATGCTTCCAATGAGTAGCAAATAAATGAAACGTACCACTAAGTTGTGCTCTCTCAGGACTACTACTTGAATTGCCTGTGAAATTATCATGCAAAGTTTGTTTCTCCATTATTACAAATCTATGAAAAAAATTAGAATTCATCACTACAAAAAAAAAGTCTAGATATGCAAATATGCAATACAACATCAACGGTCGGGATTACAACATCAATACGCAATAGAACATTTATGCATTGTACCAAGATTAATCGAGACAATTAGAAAAAAACAATTAGCCTAGTCAATCAGGTCGGCGTCGGTAGATCCCCTCCACAATCGACCCCTCGCGTGGCCATGCCCTCGATCTCGGTCCCATTAGCCTTCTCCTCCTTGGCCAGTTGGCCACCTTGCCGCAACGTAGCGACGCAGCCTGCAGCCGGCGCCTGGTAGGTGGTAGATGGATATCCCCTGCAGCTTCGCCCTCGGTGGCTTCCCCTCCTCATCTCTTCTCCAGCTCGTCGTGTCGTCCCCCTTCGCTGCCCGCCCTAGCCCCTAAGCTGCCAGGCTTGAGCTTCCCGCGCAGGTGCGCGGCCTCCTCCCATCCGCTGCCACCTACCTCTAGGGATTCCAAACTAACTCTAGTAACGAATACTATCTAAATATGAAATACAAATTTTTTTCAAAAATCTAAATATACCATATACACAAAGATTACCTAACAATGTTGCGGTAACTCCGTGACAGCAGCGGAAAGCTAGATGGCCAATCCACTAATCTCGATACAGATCTCTACATGGGCACGGAGAAAGCGCACGGGTACCCGAGATTAGATTAGATCTCATTGATGTACATGCATGCATAGTGTGGGACGCTTACGTTAGTACTCTATATTTCCACCAATTCTAGTCCTGTTTTTTCTAGCAAGGTACCAATTAAGATTGCAATCAGGGTTTACATGGGGTTATTTTATGCTTCTAGCATAAATATTTACCCTAAACAGCCATTAATTTTTTGTGCACTAAACACATAACATATTGACCCAATTACACGCAAGTACCAAGGCTATCTAGAAGGGATACCTAATTCCAGTCCAACCCAAAGTGATGTCTCAACCTAACTCAAATCAAACCCTAACTTGGAAGGGTTCGCGAGTATTCAATATATATTCCAAGATGAAAAGCATTACACACAATCAAGTTTTACAGTGCAAAGAAGAAACAATCCCAATTTGAAAACTCAAACTAATTAAGACATACCGTGAATCTGGGTAAAAGAGAGGGAAATGTGACTAATGAAAGTAATCTAGGGCCAAAAAGTTTATTATATCTCAGTTCAACTATGTATATTATACTTAACTTCTCATTTCTTTCTCAAAAGAAGGAATAACTTGGCAACTATTGTAAGTTTCTAACTAGTTCTGCTTTAGAATATGTATAGATTTCTTTTCGTAAAAGTTTACTCGTTACCTGGCGTACACTTCTTATCAATATAGTATCCCTGGTAGCTAGCTAAATCAGAACAAAAATAGGAGAACATCCATAATATTCCTTTCTCCACTATACGTTGCCATCCCTTTCTAGTTATCAGCTAAATTCCCGTACCTAAATTTTGGTATTTCGTATTATTGTCTAGCCGAAAAAGAAAGAATCTCATTCTATTTCATTTGTCATCGATTCTTTTGTATTTTGACTGTACTTTTGGTCAAATTAATGGATTTTCTATGGAAAACAATTACAAGGACGTATTTTGAATATTTCAGCAATTTAAAGAAATTTCCTATGGAATTAATTTGTATGGAAAACATAAAGCCTCCAAAATTCCTACCAAATAAGGAATTAGTGTGGTAAAATTTGATACCAATTTCGATCTAACCGTTAGCTTATGGCAGTAGTGAACAGGACTATGCAAATTTTCCCATCTTAATTAAAACGCAACCTTATAATTAATTTGGTGAAATGCGACACATGGGGTCAAGGTGAGATCGGCAGCCTTTATTCCCTCTCCAAGAGGGGAAGACCTCATTGGACTGCGCGAAAGCAGACGAAAACTTAGATTCCCTCAGACAGCGACAGGTAAACAAACAAACGAGAGAGAGATCTGTGCTGAAGTTGGATTGATTGGAGAGGCTGCGCTTGCATGCACTCACACCATTGGAATCACCATGGAGCAGAGTAGCAGATGCTGTAGCTAGAAAATTTCGGACGAAAATCGATGGAAATAATTTCTATCGGACCGTGGTAAATTTTCAAAGAGGCTCTGAAAATTTTGTTTAGCACGAATTTTACCAAATATTGAAGAAGTTTGTGTCGAAATTTATTTTCAAAAATTTTGGTCGATATTTTCAACCAATTTCGACTGATTTTCTTAAAAAAAATCAATTTTTAATTTGAAAATTTTGACCAAATTTCACCGAAAAATTCTTATTTTTGGCCAAGCCGGCCCTACCAAACCCAGTAAAATTTTGAAACCGGTTATCTGAACGCAGTGCCAACAGCTTACATTACGACGTACGTTTAATTTTCACCATCACGTACCGCTAACTTTGGCTTCCACTTACTGTGTGTGGCTCCGTGTGACGATAGCTACATAAAGAGTACTATTTGCTATTGTGCTTCTCCTACTTAATCAGTTAGCTAGCTCCTACTTAATCAGCTAGCTAGCTCCTACGTAAACAGACAAGAGCTTTTCCTTTCCACATTGCATGTGTCTTGCGTTTTAAGTACTGTTTTGGTGCAGTAGTACTGGTTCGATATCTCAATCAACTGGACTTCCTTATGCATAAGTGTACCATCAGGATTACTTCAAACAAATTTCTCTTGGATGTGAACCATTTGAATTAAGGCGCTTAATTTAACCATTTCCAAAGCAACTGATAATTGAAAATTAGAGCGAGGTTGACGTCTCTAATTAATGGCAAAGCCTGTCACCATGTCACGGTGAAAAGACTAGATCGTTAGAGTAATGGAGGTTCTGGGGCATGTGCTACATATAAGTTGCATGTAGGCTAAGTTCGGAATGCGAGGATCGATGTTCTCACTAAATGTGTGATGGATCATATATAATCTTGACCTCGTTTTTTTCAATTAGTAAAACACATTGCACAATTCTACGTACGTGCATGTATAAACATGGTGTGTACTATTTACTTTGCACTCGATACTGTATATACCAGGTACCAACCAATAATCAAACGTGTCTTGTAGTCGTGAATTAAAAGAGAGATAAATTTGTCTCCAGGAGCCGGTACGTAGACTGCAGCGTCTCCTACAGCACCACGCACGGTGGCATGCACAAGCTCGCAAATGGCGCAAGGACGGTGTACTACTACAACACTGCATCAGTTTCAGAGACAAGCCACCCACTCTCTCTCTCCCTCCCTCCCCCAATAATCAAGCGTGTCTTGTAGTCGTGAATTAAAAGAGAGATAAATTTGACTGCAGGAACCCGTACGTAGACTGCAGGGTCTCCTACAGTACCACGCACGGTGGCATGCACAAGCTCGCAAATGGCCCAAGGACGGTGTACTACTACAAGACTGCATCAATTTCAGAGACCACCCTCTCTCTCTCGTTTGGAAGATAGTTAGTTATATGAGTCTGGTCTGCATGAGGTTGATTTACAGTGCTACTGTAAAATCAGATGGAACAAAGTTTTGTGCCAAATCTTGAAGAGAATATGCCCAAATTAATAAAGCAGATGTCTCCTCCTTGCACCTCGTATCCATCATGTAATTCCAATGTGGTGCTGCACATGTTATGCTAGTGTCTATATTGATGTAATGCATGCCTAGGATTCCTGGTCGATCAGATGTATATGTATACACGGTATGTGTGCGGTTTTACTGTCGGTTACATTGAAAGCCGCGGTTTTACGGTCAATTACGCAACCACGTAATTGGCAATAACCGACAGTAAAACCGTGCACACCCCACGCAACCTTGTTGTGTCTTTTACTACATCACTATAAAAGATTTACTACTATGCTGAGTACACAGGGACTGGTGGAGGAGAAGCATAGGTTAATTGCAAACATTGAACGACAACTTCATACGGCCGCCCACCAACTACAGTCGGCGGGCCAGAAACGACCGATCTCACGCGGAACTCAATTCGCACTACTACAAAACAGGCAATAGCAGACACTTCATCACAGACGGTTCCAAAGGAGCCGTCTTTGTTGATTTCTCTGACGGTTCCCTTTGAATCGTGCGAACCGTCTGTGATATGTCCTCATCACAGACGGTTCTTATTACCAACCGTTTGTGATACTTCACAGACGGTTCGTAATATGACCCGTCTGTGATGAGGACATATCACAGACGGTTCATATTACCAACCGTCTGTGAAGTATCACAGACGGTTGGTAATATGAACCGTCTGTGATGAGGACGCCTTATCACAGACGGTTTGGAAATAAAACCGTCTGTGAAATATCACGAGCGGTTCAATTGAGAATGCGTAATATACTAGTATCGCGAGGCGGCTCTATTAAATAACCGTCGGTGATATTATTATCACGAGCGGTTCCCCATATAAGCCGTCGTGATATCGCCTCCAGCGCGATGTGTCTCTTCACCATCGCACAACCGTCTCTTCGTCTCGCACGCCGACGATACATGCGTCTCTTCGTCTCACGTGCGATTACTCCTAATTCTTGATATAAGACGGAATAATCACGAAGATTAAACTCCTCCCATCGCTCTTCGTCTCACGGTTTGAGTACGTCAATCGCCAAGGTTAGCATGCAGAGCGATCGAGGCCGGCACCAAGGCGAGGAGGTCGGTGATCGCGCTCTTTCTCACGATGTCGTCGTCGACATCGTCGGCCGTGTGGCGCGAGCTCTCCTCACCCATGGAGGACCTATGCGACCTACGATTAACGTCGTACATCTTTATGTCTACAATATACGTGCGTACATACTACTATTTATTCTAACATCTTGAATGTATGCGTATAGTTGTAAGGCCTTGTACAAGGTGTCAAGGAGCGCACGTGGGGAGGCGCGTGGCCGAGCGAGAGGAGGCGATGAAGTGGCGGGACAACGGCGCTACCTCGCCGTCGTCAACCACCGCCGCCACGGCAACCCGGGGCTTGTTTCATCGTCGGCCTCGGGCTTGTCTTCGCGCCCCAAGACATGCGGTAGCGGCCTCATGTTCCTTGAGCGGCGGCCATGGCGGCCACAAGGCGCGGCCTCGTGCTCGGTCTCCTCCTCTACATACGCGAGGCAGCGCGGCGTTGGGAAGCACTACATCGGCAAAGTCGAGGACGAGCCGACCGGCGGCGGGTGCGAGGCGGCCAAGACCAACCGGAGTGCGAGCGGTGCGAGGCTCGCCGCGGACATGGTCCAGCGGCGGCGTGGGGAAGAAGGCGGCCAGCGGGCGGTGTGGCGCTGTCGGAGGATGGCCACCGGTGCACGAGCATTGGCTGCGGTGTGGAAGGGTGGGGCGACTACGTCGTCTTCTGCGATGACATTGCGAGATTAGGCATGAGTATACAGTTTCTTTGCAAGGTGTTAGACTATTTGCCATAAAATTTTAGTTTTTAGGTTTCTAGAAAGGTGGTGCGGTGGACTATTTTCCAAATGAAATGAATTTTTAATGCACCAAAATATACGGTCCACAAGGGGACAGAGCGATTACAATTCCACGTTGACATCAAAATATCGTCGACATATTACAAGTTCATAACACATGATGTTATGGAATAAATTAATTACAATGGAGTAATTTCTTAATTAAAATATAGTCCTTCACGATGATCGACGCGCATATAGCTAGCTTCCTCATTGGGTTCTTCCTCGAGCACGATCACGCTCTCAAAGGAGGCAACTCGTCAAATTGATTGTATTCTTCCTCGTCCACTACATTCTCAACTCCGACAATCCTTCTTTTCCATGAAGAACTACGTGGCGCTTCTTATTTGCCGGGTCGGTTACATAGAAGACTTGAACAACTTGGTTGCTTGAAGACGAATGGTTCGTCTTTGTATCCGACACGATCGAGGTCCACGGTAGTGACGCCGCACTTGTCGACCTTCACATGTGGGAGATGGACCATGGCACCGAAATAGGGGATCTTGAAAAGCACGTAGTCGAGCTCCCATATCTCCTCTATTTGCCCATAATCACGAGCTCCTCACCCATCGATGCGAATGCATCTATGCGGACACCGCGATTCTGGGTATGCTCTTCCTATCTGAGCTGCCGTATAAAATGTGTACCCATTTATGTCGTATCCTTGCCATGTGACAATTGTAAATTGTGGCCCTTTGCCAACCATAGCGGCGTATCATCACTTGATGACCTCCAGTCATGATTCGCACCTTTACCCATTCGTTGAACCAAGCGGTTGTGCTCTCGTGATCCAAACCTCCGGCCGGTGCGGATTACGTTGGCGTACCATGTCTTTGTGCTCGTCGATGTGCGGGGGCGGTTGGGTCATGTGTTGCAAGACCGTGAAATGGGCTTGGCGTGCGTATCGGTCGGGAGTGATTGATTTCTTCCGATGGTCCCGATACCATCGGCCTTCCCTCATGGCGAGATAGAGGCACACCTATCGGTTCCACGAGCCATGTAGTCGACGCAGAACTCAATGACCTCTTGGTTGCATAACCTTCGATGATCTTCGCCCTCGGTCGAGATCGATTCCGTCACGTAGGACTTGAGAATTCCCATATACCTCTCGAGCGGGTACATATGACGTAGGAACACAGGACCGCATATCTTTATCTCTTTCACAAGATGAACAATGAGATGGACCATAATATCGAAAAATGACGGAGGAAATACATCTCAAGTTGACATAGAGTCGTCACCACCTCGGCACTGTAGAGCATCTAGTCCCGGGATCGATGACCTTACGAGCAATTAAGTTGAAGAAATAACACACCTCAAGATTGCCACTCGGACCTTGTTCGGCAAGATACCCTAATTGCAACAGAAGCATTTGTGTCATCAAAGACATGACAATCATGAGACTTCATACCAATTAATTTCAAATCTTGCATAGAAACAAGTTTCTTAATGTTAGCGGAGTAACGGGCGGGACTTTGACACCATGCAAGCTTTGGCACAATTCATTTCTCTCGGCCTTGGACATAGTGTAGCAAGTGGTGGAAGGTATGTTAGTCCTTTATCGGTCTCTTTCGGTGCTAACTCGGTCCTTATGTTCATATCAACCAAGTCGCGTCGATGCGTTAACACCATCCTTTGTTTTGCCACTAATGTTGATGAAGAGACCAATCAAGCTTTCACATACATTCTTCTCCACGTGCATGGCGTCGATGCGATGTGAACTTCTAAGTGCTCCCAATAAGGCAAGTCCCAAAAATTGACCGCTTCTTCGGATGTTCTTCGACGGGTTTTAATTTACATCCCTTCCCAAGCACAACATGGATATCCTTAACCATATCATAGACCTCTTTCCTCTAAAAGCCCTTGGAGTGAACTGTCCTCCTTATTTCCGTCGAATTGTTTTTCATCTTGCGGTATGGGTGACTCGGAAGGAACCTACGGTGGCGCATATACGATTTTGCGAGTTGTTTGACCATACACTCTCAGTAGCATCTAAGCGGTGCGGACGAGCTTTGGCTCCTTTAAATGCGGCTTGACAGTTACCAAGGCGGGAAAATCATTGATAGTGCGAGAACAACATGGCGTAAAGAGAAGTTCTCTCGTTTACGCATCCCATACTTGTACCCCTTCGTTCCACAAAGTGTCACAAGATCATCCAATAATGGTGCTAGGTACACATCAATATCGTTCCAGGTTGCTTGGCCCTTGGATAAGTAGTGACATCAAAATGTACTTCCGCTTCATACTGACCAAGGAGGAAGGTTGTACATACATAGGTTCACGGGCCATGTGCTATGTCATTTGCTCATGTTACCGAAAGGATTCATTCCATCCATACTCAACCCTAACCTTATGTTCCTCGGTTCGCACCGAACTCTTTGAAGGTCCGATCGAAGTTTATCCTTTGCGCAGAATCGGCAGGTGTCTTAGTTTTCCATCTTTCTTACGCTCCTCGAGTGCCAGCGCAGCAATCTTGCCTCCTTTCGGTTCGCAAATAAGCGCTTCAAGCGTGGGATCACGAGCAGATACCACAACACCTTAGCGAGAGGTCCTTGCTTCACCTTAGTAGTATTCTTACGCTTGTATCGGGATGCTTTGCACACGGACATACATGCAAGTCTGCATACTCTTTACGATCTGAGGATACAATCGTTCGAACATGCATGTATTCTTTCTACTTCCATTCCCAATGGACAAAGAACCTTCTTGGCTTGGTAGGTGGTCTTTGGGCAACACGTTTCCCTCCGGAAGAATGTCGCTAGGAGACCTAACAACGCCGTGAAACTCTTGTCGGACCAACCATTGCTCGCCTTCAATTTCAGCGATTCAAATGCGGTTGACAATCTTGTGTATTCCGGCTTGCGGCCGAGGAACAAAGGTTTCCGAGTCCTCCATTAAGCGCTCGAATTTACAAAACTCTCTCACTTGTAGTTTCATACGCATCGCGTAGCATCCGATCCGATTGTCATCGTGCGACCTATCGTCATAAAAAACACATCCACATCCAGCATATCGTTGAATTCCTCGTCGATGTCATCATTATTAACTTCTGTATAATCGCTCTTCACCGTGGTCGGTCCAACATGTATACCCTTTTTGAAACCCTTCGAATCAAGTGCCCTACGATCTGCGCGGGTTGTTAAAAATCTTGATTATCGCAATCAATGCATGGACAATACATAAATTCTATCCCCTTATTCGGCATATCCCGCTCGCGCTCTTTTAAAAGCAATCACGCCATTAATGTACTCTTCACTCACACGTTCGCACCGTACATCGATTCGGTCCATCTACGCTACACATGTAACAATTAGTAGTGTTAAATTATATTAATAAAGCGCAAATCGTTACTCCTCCTATTGCTTGCAAATCGTTACTCCTCCTATTAAGCAAATATAAAGAGTTAAAGATCGTTACCCTCGGAGCTCACGGCGAAAATTCCTAATATCCATGAGATTCCTCCTTGTCCTTCTCCTTGAGCCAATGAGCAGGGCAAGAGAGCCACGATCAAAAAACACCGGCTTATCCACTCACAAAAACACTCATTCACAACACCCAAACCGAGAGCTACCACCAAAGCCTCACAAAGCAAGCATGCATGCAAGCCAAATGACCATAAGTTGCTAGGGCAACCCACAACCAAGAACAAGGCAAGCCAAATAAACAAGCCTCCTCTGACCAACCAGAGGCAAAAGCTTCTCAAGCCCTCTATTCCAAAGAAGAGATCGAGAGGCGCGCTAGGCGAGGGCCTCTGTCGGTCTTTATATTTATAGGGTGAAATATCACGAGCGGTTCTTATTTCCAACAAATCGTGATACGAGTATATCATGAGACGGTTCTACACAAACCGTGCCTGTGTTGAACTTTCATAGACGGCTCCATGTGGAACCGCCTCGTGATATACTCAATATCACAGAGCGGTTATACTTATTAACCGCGTGATATGGAGAGATATCACGACGGTTCCACATGGAGCCGTCTGTGATGGTCAACTGAGCGGTTAGTGAGAGGAACCGTCGTGATGAGTATATTATCACGAGCGGTTCTTTATTCAACAAATGCGTGATAGCGTCGGATTTGCCCGGTAATAATTAGATGATAAAAAGACCATATCATCACGGCGATAAAAAGACCATATCATCAATGACAAAAGACCATATTTACATCACGCAGACAATAGATCGCCTTATCGTTTTACATCACGAGCGATAAAAAAAGGATGAGCGATCCTATCTTAGTCTTCAAATCTTCGTGACGCATTCTCGTCGGCTTGGTGGGAGCGGGATCACCGACTGTCTCACCAAACTCCTCCACCGTGACCTTGCACGCTCAATTTCCTCTTGTAGATGTTCGGACTCGTAATCAAGTCCCATATAGACCGAGGCCATCAACCTGGTCTCCACCAGTCTCGGCTAAGCGGACCGCTCTCTGCAATGTCGATGTCGTCCTCGACTCTGCAGGTGCATCCTCGGTGCGGACCAAAGAGTTCCATAGGACAATCTCCACGACGAGGTTTACTCGCCGGATCTTTGGAGAACCTCGCTTTCGTTCGTTGGAGGAGGAGCTCCAATCGACCGATGGCGCCGTTATGGTCTCCGGTAGATGGGAGGGTCTACAGCGGATTGCATTGCGACGGACGCCTTGTTCGCGGCTTGGGCGAGTTGCGATCGAGAGGTGCGAGTACACAACCAAAATGTAGGCCGATGCAGTAGGGGACGAGAGAAGCCATTTGGAATTTGTGGAGAGAGAGGGGATGATCAAGGAGCTTGAGAAATCCCTTTGATAAGGGTTGTCTATTTATGTAAAAGCTGGAGCGGGAGACGAAGAGACACTCGCGCGGAGATGAAGGGAATGAGATCCATAGCATGAGCGGCTCTATAATGGATCCGTCGTGATATATTATCCTGACGGCTCTATAAAGAAGCGTGCGAGATATCGACAATATCACGAGACGGCTCTATTTAAGCACCGTCGTGATAATATCACGACGGTTTGATTAAAGAAGCGTCGAGATATCCTCAATATCACAGACGGTGCCATTCAAGAACCGCTCGTGATATTGAGATATCTCGACGATTCTTTAAGCAAACCGTCTGTGATATTATCACAGACGGTGCTTAAATAGAGCCGTCGTGATATTGATGATATCTCGAGCGATTCATTAATAAGCGTCGTGATATTCTTTATCAAAAGCGCACCCTAGGGTTTTGCTCTTTACTCGTCACCGTCTCCGCGCCCTTAGGCTCTCGCGCGCTCTCTCGGCTCCTCTAGGGTTCGCCCGTTCACCTCCCCGTCCGTAAGACCCGACGCCGCCGCCCCTTCATCGACGACGCTGCCTCCGCCTCGACGCGCGGCCTCCTCCCCGTGTCGGCCTCCTCCCTCTGCACCGGCCTCCTCCCGTGTCGGCCTCCTCCTCTCGCCGGCCTCCTCCCGCGCCGTCCTCCTCCCGTGTCGGCCTCCTCCCGCGCCTCTCCCTCCTCCCGCGTCGGCCTCCTCCCTGCTGCCGCCTCCTCCTTGCACCGTGAGTTGTTGTGCGGCATCCTCGTGAGTATTCCTAAAGATCGGCAAATTGATCGGTGGGCTTTGTTGACATGCTCTGTGATGAACTCGTCTTATCTTGAGATTGAATGTGATAGTTAGTTGATTCTTGAGCTCTATTGTACAAATTACTTACTCTGTCAATTTCATATCCGTTAATTTGTTACTTTCGGTTGAATGCTAGTTATCACGAGACGGTTGAATGCATCAGTCAATTTGATATCTGTTAGTTCATTCATGAGCTCTATTGTATTGACGAACCCTCTGTGATGTGACTTTGATAGTCTTTGATAATGTGGCCCAGAAATTGATCGGTGGGCTTTGTTCAGTTAGCTCTGTGATGAACTTTTCTCTTATCTCGAGATTGAATGTTTTAAGAGATCATTTTGATGAATGATTGAGATCATTTGTGATTAAGCAAAGTATTGTTTAGAGCTCATAGTTTGAATTTATACTATCATATTCATTTAATGAAGAGTATAGACAATAGGATTGAGATGGCAAAGACTTGTTCTTTTGCAACTCTCCTTCGAGAGCACAAACTACCATCAATCCTTCTTTATATATTATACGTTTGTGCATCATTTTGGTTAAGTTGAGTAAATGCTTGAATCGGGTCGATTAGAGCTTACGCATATTGCTTCGTGCATATATAGATAGCAAGTAGCGACATGGCGTCCGCACCATCTTCGCCGCCGTCACGGATCTCCGGAAAGTGGTGCGTGCGCGAGATGGCGAGGAACATCGAGAATTCCTCCGGGCATAATGACCGTCACGGAGGTCAATGCCAATGGGATCCTGTGAGTCCCCAAAGCGGCGAGATTCGAACCTTGTGCGGGATACTTGGAAGGGAGCGGGTCCCCATCACCACACCGAGTTTGGGACAACGTGTCGGATGTTCGGAGAAGCCGTTTGTGGGACGAAGTTTTAAAATCGTTCACTTTCGGTACGCGCTTTGGGCGCGTGGAGCGACAAAGCGTTGCTCTCGATCGGAAGGCGTGGAGGACCTTCAAGAGCGTGCCCGGTGGCGAGGTTACGCCAGATCGGTGGACATGGTACATGATAATTTTAGGGCCGTCTCACCGAGATTCGCGACGACGAAATCATAACACTAGGGGATGCCTCATGCGGTTTTATTCGGTGGCCAAGAAGGACATCGCTCGACCTGCAGTGCCGCCTCAACCTTCGATGACTCCACCCCAACCATCTCCACACGACCATGCCCTCCAATTCAACTTTTGAAGGACATCGTCTTGGACCTGCGGTCGCCTCAACCTTTGATGACTCTACCCCAACCACTCGACACGACCATGTCTCTCCAACAGGACCCTCCATGATCGCACCTCAACCTTCGCGAAGCCCGCCTCGCCGGTTCCGTGGAGAAGACACGAACGAACAAAAAAAGCGTGCGCGTGCTCGGTTCGAGTCGTCGGCGGGAGGAAGACGCGTAGCGCGCCGTCGTTGAACAAATCGAAATCGAAGAACATTAAGGCGCCCGCCTCCTAACCTAAGAAATACTCTTTGGAAGTCCGTTGGCGGCGAGCACGATTAGCCTCTGTTGGATTAGGTTGTCGAGTTTGCATATTTGGTACTTGAAGAAGACCAAAGAGAAAGGGTGCGATGGAATCACCGTCGGATACACGGAGGACTATTTCCTCCGAGCCGCCCCCTTCATCGTGGGCCGGCGACTTGTTCGACCTATTCAACCTCAAAGCCCTCGATGCCTCACTTCTACGATCTTTGGACATCGTAAGTGTGTACAATCAAGTTCTACATTCACGTACATTCACGTAATATAACAACTCATTGCTTATGTATAGATACATGATTAAAGCGCGGCGATTGAAAGAACGGGTGGGTTTTCTCGACCCACACGTGGTCTCTGAGCAAACCATCTTGGCGGACACATCCTACGTCGAGAAATACATAATGGCGGATTGCTTGCTCAAAACTACGTGGACTACATAATGGTGCCCTACAACGAAGTAAGTGCTTCACTACTTGCTATACAAATTTCATTTGTACTTTATACGCTGTGATGAACTTAGGTTTAATGACTATAGCGACATACATGAGTAGGCATTCTGGATCCTTCTAGTCATTATACCAAGAGAATCGGTACTATACCTTGATTCCCTAATGAAAAAGGCCACGACTTCACCCTTGTGCAAGAAGTAGTCGTGTGTGCTCATTTCCTCCATACATAACTCTATTGTAGTCTTCCTTCGTTTGAAATGGCGAGGTTAACTTTTTGAAACATGTAGGTCGTTCATCTCCTATATTGCGAGGAGAGGCTATACAAGGAGAGAACGCATACACTTAATCACGGGGCGCGATTTCGTGCGTGCTACAACACAATAATCCTATATCATACTTCGTAATAATGCGTCTCGAATCGACTATACCTATATATGTAATTCTATTTTTCAAGGTCGCGAAGAAAAGCGTAAGAATGTGCATTCTCGCTTGCCATCATATGCGATTCTCATGAGTGCTAGGTTCTTGGATCCCGAGGTTGGTCAATCTCATAATAATTGCTAATTATAAATTTAAATATATATGTGTAACACTTTACTCTTGTTTGTAGGTTTTGAATATAGATTTAGATTCACTCGTTGTAAAGAGATCTCGGATGTTCGAGGAGGCTCGCACCTTCATCACGACGGATATCATTGCGCCAAGCGAGTTTCACTCTTGAACGACCTTGAAACAATTAATATATTTGATATAGTTGAAATTCACTTTGAATAGTTGTGATTCAATGGTAAACTTTGGGTTGTCACTTTGGGTTGTATGACAATATTTTACGAACGAGTTGATATTACAATGTTTGGTGTATTTGATATATGTTCGTTTGTATGACAATGATCACTTTGGGTTGTCAACGATTGATATCCGTGATGTATCTATTTTCTCACCGCTATTTTCGAGAGGGCATGGCTAGCAATCTGAGGCTAGCGAATTTTTTTAAAAATAGTTATCTTTGAAATAACTATCACGAGCGGTTTATCAATCAAACCGTCGTGATATGTATAATCGACGGCTCTATTATATAACCGCTCGTGATATACACGTATCCCGAGCGGTTACGTAAATATAACCGCTCGAGATATCCTTTATCACTGACGGTTCTATTTACGAACCGTGCGGGATATATGTATTATCACGAGCGGTTATATAATGGTAACCGTCGGGATATGTGTATATCATAGACGGTTCGTAAATAGAGCCGCTCAGCGATATGCGTCTATACGACGGTTCTTGATAGAGCCGCTGCGTGATAATTAGATATCACGCACGGTTTTATAATTAGAACCGCTGCGTGTTGTGACTTATCACGAGCGGATGTTTAGCGAAGTGCTCGTGATAACCGCACTTATCACAGCGTATAAAAACGCACGGCGGTTGGGAAATGCCTGTGGTGACCGTCGAACCGCCGTGATGAGGCTGTGTGTAGTAGTGTCGACAGTAATTGATATGAGACGTGGCAGTAGTTCATGTATTTTTTTACCGCCTATTTTCGGGATGCGACTATTCGAGTTCATACGTCTGACAGTAAAACATAACGCTTGCACAGTAATCGTACTCCACTTTTTACTACCGCACCACACCTATGGATAAGCTGTCTTTTTTACAGTAAACGTCTGCGATAAGAACAGTAAACCTTAGCTATATGTGAGGTAATTGTGTTAGTTTGTTTCACTGAGTGGTTCTAACACGATAAATGGGCATTCGCAGGTCAGTAAAATTGAATGTATTCATAAGTATATATGTATATTTTTTGTTTTACCGGTCATGAATGTCTTCACAACGTTTTCCGAGACTGTATATATCGAAGACTAATCTAAAACATGTCATCCAGTAATCATGTTCAGTGTAAACAATAACTACAAGTCCAAACCGGATCTTGATTTGTATTTATATAGGGCCAAACAGCGTAGCCAATCGCTTCTTACAAAATGTTTAAAAAGTAGAAAAGTAAAAGATGAAGTTTCTAGTGGCCGACGTAGACTGCTATCTCGGTCTTCAAAACTTCGTTGGTGACGTCGTCGGCATCGGAGGGTTCGAGATCAACGTAGGTAGCCCGAACACTATAAAAGGACTAGGTTATAGCAACACGTGTATATGTTGCTATATCTACAAATATGTGTTGCTAGGATGGATAGCAACACATGTGATAAGTGATGTTATTGGTGGTGTTGCTGTAAGGTAGGTCCACTGCAATACAAATTATACAAAAGAAAAGGTGTTGCAAAGTTGCAACACTCTTTTTAATTTGTAACAACACATGTTTTCGAAACATAGCTAATATCTATTAGCAACATATAATTGATATATTGCAACACAATTTAGTATACATGAAAAATACGGTTTATTTATGTGCTACATATCTACAAATTATAATTGCTACAAAGAATTTTTATTTGGTAATTAATCAAGCATGTCATATTGCATAATGTATAACACAACTCAATATGAACAATGTTCAAAAGGTACATTGCATTGCATTAAGGAAATAAATATAGGTATTGTTAACACCATTACAAAAACAACTTATTTGTTGTCAACACAAGAGCTGAGAACAAGAGTAAAATTTGAGTCCTAAAATATGAAATCTAACTACTACTTTGTTTTTTCGTGAAGTTCCTTGGTTCTTGATTCTTTGACGAGATAAACATCCAAATATAGTAATTCAACTATTGATCTTTTCAACCTGCAAGGATAGCAATAAATTACAATGATGTAAATATAATGTAGGACATGTTTAACTCACTAAAATTGAATCTAGCTGAAATTACCATACACAAATTGAAGGTCAGAAATCATTTTTCCTTTGGTTTGGCCAATTGTATTGTAATTCTCCCGTGGTCTTACCACCACCTCATGTTCTCGACCACCCTCCAAACAAATATGCTTCTTTAATATTGAAATATTGTTTGTGAGTTGATCTTGAACTAGTTTGCATGTAATATTATAAAAATCAATACATCTTCCAGTGTAATAAATTATATAGTCACTCTACACTAGATGCGACTGTCATGGTGAGATAATTGACAACCACATTCTGATGTCATGCATATTCCTTTCTTATAAAAAAAACAAATAAGCATATTAGTAGAATTAGAACAACGAAGTATCATAGCCCATCATTCCTACTACTATAATTACCAATTTATTTCTATTACTGCTATAACATTAGGTGGTAATTAAATGGGTCATAAAATTTGTTCATTGGCCTAGCAACACATCTATTAAGTGTTGTAACTAATTACACTACAAAGTGTGGTAACATACAAAGGGCTGAGTATGTTTGGAGCTTTCTACACTTGGGTCGTAGCAACATGAGAATATGTATTGCAGTTGAGTTTTTCTACAACACATGCTATATGTGTTGCAATGTGTGTGTTAGAATAGATTGGTCCTCTTGTAGTGGAAACGCGTCAACTGTTGATGCGCCTTTCAAGAGTTGGCCAGAATGCTCCAACTCAAGAACCAAGTCAAATTGCACCCAGAGGATCTCTTCCCTTGCTCGAGGGGTCTTGGCTTGGTAGACCCGCTCGCCTGCTACCTCGATGTAGGCATCAAATCGTTAGTAACCCTCTTGGAAATGTGCAACGTCATTCTAGAGGACTATGTCGATGGCGATGTTAGCTCACCAGAAGCTGGAGACCACCGAGAAGTCGCGGCGGAGGAGGATGTCTAGACGGCGGAATGTGGCCATCACGTCCCCTAGCATAACCTCTGGCGGAGGAGGGAGGACATTGTTTGTTCAGCATAATCAGGAAGTTGCTCGGGGCACAACCCAGTAAAAGGGAGAGCGCATACCAGTAAAACGGATTGCAAAAAACGTAGCTTACTACATGCAGTAAATACATGCTCCAACTTTAGTAATACGAACACTAACAAGTGTTTTATTTATTTGGCTTTGTTTGCTAAATAAATAAAAAACTCCAAATAAAATCCAAATAAATTATCAAATAAATACTAACAGTAAGATAAGGAATTTATAGGAATTTAGAAATTTGAATCGCTCGAATCGGAGTTCGAACGAAGAAGATATGGCCTCCGGAAGTTTGAAAATCAAGAAAATCAAAATATTAGTAATGCCACGTCATCCAAAACCACAGAGGGTGTAAACCAAGCAGTATGGGCTAGGGTGCAAATCTCGGTTTGGAGTTCAAAGGGTATTTTGGACTCGGTGTAAAGTTCAGGGGGTGTAATATGGACTTATTCCTAAATTATATGTCATGGATTTACTACCTCGACAACCTGAGGTGTGTCCATAGCATCGACGCGTTGTCGAGATCCCACGAGCCGCGCATTTCACGGCTGCCCTCGTCAACAAGATTGTCATGGCCGATAGGAAAGAGACCCGAACGGGAGTGACACCTTTGGCTAGCCCAACGTGAGTGGTCTTCTCCACGTTGCCCATTTAGCAGTAAAACAAGATGTTCATTACAGTAACGTGCATCATATACCACAGTTGTTCACTTGTATCGTTTGAAATAAAAAAAATGGCCAATCAGGAGCCTCAAGGGGACCTGCTACTGGCATGGTGCAATGGCACTGGCGCACCTTCCAGAGTTACCCATTCAACCCACCGCAGGGCAGTTCTCGAGCTTGCATCCTTTGCACGGTGACGCGGTGCGATCGATGGGCAAGGGGAAGCAGTGCCTGACAATGGAGGCGCTGGAGAAGTTCAATTATGAGGCCGGGAGGGCGATGAGGTAGACAGAAAAGGCTATGGCCTAGATACAGAGGGCGCATCAGAAAATCGAGATGGCGTAGACAAAGGTTGTCAACGTCATCAGGAAGTTGCTCGGGGCGGCAGATGCCTCCGAATTAGCGTCTCATGCAGGAGGGGCGAAAAAGACGAAATGTAGCAAGAAGGTGTAGGCGTTGGAGTGTGCGACCTCAATACCCACGCCAATACACAATGTTCCTGCTTCGGTGAAGTCGGGATAGCAGGAGATCGCAATCCCGATCATCAACCGCAGTGCAGGCACCACGCCCACTAATATTGTCGTCCCGACAGCAGCATCGCCGCCTACCCTGGTTGTGGGCATGGCAGCCCTTGGGCCAGCGTCTGCAGACTCGCCAGGTCCTGTTGTCACGCTAGAACCTCAAACGTCGGGTGAATCTGACGCCCCGGCAATATCAACGCCGACATCGCATCGCGCCTCCCTCGATGCATCTAGGAGGTTTTGTCTATATCCGAGTGTTGATGTTGTTCCCTCTGACTCCAGAAGTAGTGGTGGGCGACGGAGCCCAAGGTATGTCACCGCATCATAGTAAAACAACATAATATGAGCTATAAATCGACATATTATACATAGTAGAACAGCAGCAACACAGTAAACTCTTAAAGCAAACACAACAGAGTGAGTAAGGTGCACGCAGTAATTGTGTTTTGTCAACACAGTAAACATTAAAGCAATACACAATAATTTACTACTTAACTTTACTATTGTCGTGCAGGCCAGGTGCGCGGCAGTGACATCAAATCAAGCATCGACAACATAATAGACTCGATCGAAGTCGATGTTATCTCGGGGATACACCCTGCCATATTTGCTACAGAGGCCCCAATCGAGCCGGTAGCTGCGACGGGCCACGGGTTATTGCCCACCATCCCAGAGCAAACCGAGGTACTGAATGCAGCAAAATGCATACGTATGATCGAGTAAGGTTGGTTGTTCTTACAGTAATTCATATATGATTCTTTTTTTTTATCGCAGGAGACAGTAAATGAGGGATCTATCAATGTTCTGTTAGAGCCCCTGATAGTAAAGGAGCACCCGGAGGTAACGACGCAGTAAAACATGAGTGGGAAAGAAGTAATTTTACTTACTTTTGAGAGTAACTCGATCTATTTTTATTGCATACGCCAGTAAAGGAGACTGAAACGGCCACCCCGGAGGGGCCTCCGCTAGTACCGCTAGTAAAGGAGGTAGAGGAGGCTCCTTCCGCTGCGAGCAAAGTCAAGGAGGCGCACATGGCTAGCGTCAACGCGCCAAAGGTACATACTAGGGCCATTGGCAGTATTACGTGATGACACATATAGTAATTTGTTGGACATATGGCAGTAAAATGTTGTTCTTTTTTATCGCAGGAACCAGTGAAAGACGGAGCAACGGATGCCCCCGAGGTGCCTCTCCCAGCAAAGGAGGCAGTGAAGGCGTATGCCGATGCGCGTAAAGACCTGCTGGTAGACCCAGTGTGGCAAAAGTACAGTTCATAGAAGTAACTTATCACCATTTTTTCACTAAAAACAAATATGAATACGACGGTAAAACAAGATAACATTTTACGGCAAACACAAAAGCGTACATCAGTAAAACACGAGTCTGTTTTTTTGCAGGACGCCGCCGCCATCTCATAGCTTCGTTGCCCCAATGCTGCCTCCGGCCATCTCTGTTGCCGGCACCACCACTCATAGCTTCGTCTTACTTTCCTTTTTCCATTCCACCGCTCAACGTCACCATTCACCGGCGGCGAGCTCACCATGGCACTCGGCCATGCACGCATCTCTACTCACTCCCTCTCTCTCTCCGACCGGTGGGACCCACTCGTGTTTAGGATTTAGTTAACACTAACGATAGAGGTTATGTCTAAAGAGTCTATGACAGGTGGGACCAGCCGAAAAGTTAACAAAAATAAAATTTTAAATGTTTTTAGTAAATGTGTCTATGACATGTGAGACTGACATATGGACCCCACTTATGGGTCTATGACATGTGGGACCGCCTCTTTTTTATAAATAAAAATCCAGAAAATAAAACTATAAGTCACTGACAAGGAGGCCCCACATGAAAGTTAATAAAATTGATTTTTTTTTGTTGAAAAAAGCCGTTTTTAGTTCAGAGAAAAAATACACTTTCTCTAATGGAGAGCGTAAACCTAAGTAGAACTTAGAGGAAAATACACTTTCTCTGTTGGAAAGCGTAAACCTCAGAGAATACGCTTTCGACGTCACCCTTTTTATTAATTTCTGGAATTTCAAAACCGAAGCATATTGAAATGCTAATTTTTTTCTCTAAATTCATCTAAAATCATGCTCTACCTGGATATGCAAAAATATTTGGATTTTTTTACTGTTGAAATTATGTTTCTATATTTAATTTGCTATCGACTCTTTTGATTAAGACGTCGATACATCAAACGAAATTTATAATGATCATTCATCCTCTTATTCAAAGCAACCAAAGCAAGGCAAGCACCCCTTTTGACCATGTTGATCCTACTATTTTAAATAGTATACTTCTTTTGGCAAAATATATTATGCATGCGTGTATGTTTGCTTAAAACTGCTATATTTGGGGACAATGGTAGTTATAGTTCTATTCAATGCATTATCCTTCTTGAAATATTGATACCATTAATGTTATAGGCATTAGGGTATGGTTCAGACAACGAATGATGTCAAATTGGGTTTTTCGAATGCGAATATCGTATAAATGCTTAGCCGGGCTGATGACATATTGAATATGAGTTTGAGAGATTTTGAAATGATAGTCCAAAGTGGTTTACCTCTATTATTTTGTATATAAAAAAACTTAGTTTGTGATATGGGCGAGTTGTATTATAATCCAAGGAGTGTGAGAGGTGTATCTCACAAGTAGATAGGGGGAGATCCTCGCCCGGGTCAACTAAGGATCGAATATCAATATATCCGATCTAAGCGTAAGCGTACAACCACGTGTGCTGGTATGGGACTGTCTTAACTAATTAAGTCATCAAAAACTAGCCTTACATGTTGGTAGGCCGTGGTAGTGCGAGTATGACCGGTGTAGGCATGTTCGACGGGGCTCCCTCACCGAGGCATTGGGAACAAAGACTTTCGACACAACGATGAATGCCTCACTGAGACGGGGGTGTACCGGGTGAAGTGAGGGTGTTCATACGCTGGGCTAGTGCAAGGTTACGTGCTCTAGACTGTTTACCAAAAGATAGTGAGCGGTGGTATCGACGGATGCCAAACAAACAAGATAATTTATATACTGTGGGTAAAGTTATGCACCTTTGTAGAGTATAAATATTTTAAATAACCATGCTCGCGGTGATGAGTGTGCTAAGTGTAGTATTGTCGGGTATAGTCTTGGTTTTTGCTAAAATAGTTCTTTTTGGAAAATAAGGGAATTGTTTTGTTGTTGAAATTTGAGTTGAGTGACATGTCCATGGCCGAAAGTAAGATGTTGATCACAGCTGAGGAGGGTTGCTATTTATTATTTATCAAGTACTTGTTGTTCTTCATTTATTTTAACTGTTCTTTAAATTTTCGTTACAAAGTACTATATATTGATATTACAAATAAAACTTACTTAATGCTAAAAATAACATGTAGCATAGAGCCTCATCCCTTGTTAGCCATGCATATATATAAATTTTGTGATACACTACAAGTCTTGATGAGTACATAATTTACTCAATCTTGCTTAAATTGTTGTTCAGAGTTAGAGGATGAGCCTACGCCAGACAACACGTTCTTTGCACCCGGTACTGGAGGGTTCGGTGACGGACCTTTCTAGGTCTTATTCCTTGTTGGTTGCCTGAGGGTTTGGATGGACATACCGCTGGACTTTTGGTTTATATACATGTTATGCTTCGTTGTTTAATTCACTACTTCTGATAGTTGAGTTTTTATTTTGTCGTTTGGCCCTTGTGATATAAACTTTGTAATCGCTTAAGTTATGTATCATATTTGTTTTATGTTGTATGTATGTATGGATATGTATGCAAATATTGTGGATGTGTGTACTAACCACCGATCATGGGACTAGTACGCTAAACACACGAGGGCTTCAGGTATTCAAAGCCCGGGGTCCGACATACTACAACCTCTACATGACTTTACTGCTTTGTTACAAATAGATTTACTGCAACCTCCACATTCTGTTACAAAAAAGATTTACTACAATCTTCACATGACTTTACTGCTATGTTACAAAAAGGTTTACTGCAATCTCCACGTGACTTTATTGCTATCTTAGCCAACTAGTACAGATAAGTAGACAACCAATTAGTAAATAATTGGTTCCTTATTTTGTACAAGAATGTTTCTTTTCTTGTTTTCACAATAACTTTTGGTTGGAAGTTTCGATTCATGAACAGTTTTCACTGGTAGCTTGGTGATGACGAGTGTAACAGAATGGTATAAGTCTTGCAAATAAAAATCCCTTTGTGCATTTACTAAAAAAAATACTGCATCGCTAAAAGAGAATTACTGTAATCTCCACATAACTTTACTGCTCTGTTAAAAAAAATAATGGACTCCACTTGTAGTTTACTGGCACATCCAGCCATGTGCGTATGAAAAAATCATAAAAAAATATAAACATGATGATACATGTGGCAGTAAAATTGCTATCACAATTACTTTCAACCTCGTCATAGAGCGCACTGGACGTGTGACGTCACGCGTGGGGGATCGTGGGTTAGTATGCCAAAATAGCATGTTTGGCACTCCGTAAGGACGGCTCGGTCGGCGCACGGTGGGCTGAGAATTCTACGCTCAGACTTGTGTGTGTATATATATAATATGCTTTCGATCAATGTGTACCAGTGTCCATAGTCTGAATAGGCCATACCTGTGGCTGCCGCGATTAATGCTATAAATATTGCTATTTTCCAGAAATTTAAGCTTTGAAAACCAAATAGAATGGCTCACAATGAAACTCAAGGCCTACAATGTAATTAACCAAGGATAGTTTCATTTGCAATTAGCAAGTTCAGTATTGCATGTTGGTCTCATTAATTGGTACAGTCAAAACGCCTAACTGCTATGACAGGCAATTTGGAAAATGTTCTATAATGCTATATACTGTCGATGTATATATACTGGGTTCTCACTACTGTTTCCATTATATATATATATAAAACTGTCGATGCATGGTCTTCTTTTACATCGTTGTCAATGTGATAACACCGTTATTGAGCAGATATCTCGAAGGAATGGAGGTATATATATAAAAATTGTACTGCACGAATCAAGTACTAGTATAAAATTTAGTTAAACTGGATCAAAAGAATCAAAGATGAAACCTGCAGTTTCAGCAGGATACACACTTTCACGTGGCAGTCAGTGGTTGGCTTCAGACCTCTAGAAATGTAAAGTTAACTGCTGGTGCAATGATTCCTCGAAACCGATGAAGCTTGCTAAAGGTAAAGATGGCAAAAGGACTAAAAGAAGCAAAAGAACAAATTCTTTGAGAACAACTAAGGAGATTGCTAGCCATTCCTGCACTGGCCCCTTCATTCCTTGGAGTGCAGCATGCACATGAATAAATGTCTCTCTGCCTGCACTGTGGGGACATGCCATGATTACAATGGCGGGGGAAAGGCTTTGAATGGAGATTGGCGCTTGGAAACCTAGAAATCTACACCATCTCAGAGAGGAGGACCATGCATGGAGAGCTGGGTCACTAGTGATCACTGGTACTAGCTGCACTGCTTATATATGTGTTTGTGCCATCAGAAGTGTGCGATCGATCTCTCAAAAGAGGAGAAGTGGAACAAGTTTAGAGCTTCCATGGATCCTCATGTTTCACTCTTTGCATGCTGTCCCTCTATCTAAATCTAGGTGCCTAGTTTCTTGTGTTCAGCGCTTGCAATGGATATGTTGGTTCATGAAAGTATGCGAGTGTCTGCAAAACTCAGAGCAGAAGATGGTTAACAATGGATAATATGCACTTATCTATATATGCATGAGAATCCGAGTAGGGCACTCCTCCAGTCTCCACCATGGAGCAAGGTTGCATTTCCTAAGTGGGCACAATCTAAATTTCTAGGCATTGTTTGCAAACTTAGAAGCATTGCCAATCACGACCTTATTCATTTCCAAATGATAAGTGTAATGGAATGCAACATGATGGATGTGTTTGCCTAAAAGAACATATATGATGGATGTGTGTTGGATACTTCCTCTCATGGATGCATGCCATGCACCTAGCTTTAATGATGTAAAACCTCACATAGCAAACATGCATTCGTTACTGACTCAAGAGTCTAAGACCATGCATCCATTGCTGCTACAGCTATACACAAAACACAAGGAATAATTGAGTAGCCATTGCAAAATAACTCACATAAATGAAGATTGCACCGATAAAACCGATCGATCAACTCTCTTCGAGTACTCTCGTAGATATATATCACCTTCCATAATGAGCGTACACATTGCACCAAGCTACTAAACCTAGTAACGTGGATTACAACATAGGAAATGGAGAACAATATAGAAATCCAGCACCTTACTCGACACCAGGAAGAACCTAAAACAGTACAAGAACAGCAGCAGCAGCGACAACAAGAACGGCATGAAAAACTCAAGAGCAAAAACTAATTGATTTCGCCTACCATTTCCAGACCAATATTCAACCAGCTCGTTCGATCGCGGATAATCAGCGCAGGCCTATCTTGCACCACAACTCCTTAGTTTTGATCTTTCTCAGAAGCCATGACTAAAATTAAGCTTCAGGGCTTATAGGGCTACCTTTTGCAGCTAGCATCCACCATGCACGGCGGCATCACAGTATGTTCCCCGACGACGACGAGTTGAATCCCGACAGATCCGCCCAGCCTCCTCCTGGAGCGACCGCGCCGCCGCTGGCACTGCCTCCGTTGCCACCTGCACCGTTACCGCCGCCCCAGAATTGAAGGTTCCCAGGGAGACCCAGGAACTCCCTCGGCGAGGCGCTCGTCATCGCCGTGGACGGAGGGTTGTCCTCCATCTTCACCGACGCCAGCTGCGTGATCAGCCCGACCGAGCCTGGAACCTTGGAGCCGGCCAGCATCTCCCGGGCGAAGCCGGCGGCATCGGCGGCACCTTCCGCGTCGAACTGGTAAATGCCAGACATTGGCGGCGGCATGGCGTCGGTGCGGCTCAAGAAGGGGAATTGTTGTATCTGTGGGAGACGCCACTGCTCTAGCCCGATAGCGGCGGCGGCGGTGCCCCCGCCGCTGCCGATCTGGTAGTCCAAGGGATCCAGTGAGCTCAGCCCTGGAAACCCTAGCCTTGATGCACCAGTGCTGTAGTGATCGCCGCCTAGTGGGTGCAACGAGGCCAAGAAGGGAAGCTGCACCTGCGGCGGCATGATGGCCGCCGCAGCCGCTGCGGCGCTGCTACCACCGGTGGCGGTGGACGAAGTGGACGGCGACGTCCCGCCAGTGGCGGAAGCCGAGGCGGCCGACGATGAAGACGACTTGGACGACTTGGTGCGCTTGTTGCGGCGGCAGCCGCCGCCGACGGGGACGTTGCGGAGTGCGCCTCCGCGCGTCCAGTAGCGGCGGCATGTCTTGCAGAAGTGGCGCGGCTGCGACAGCGAGTAGTTGTTGAAGTAGCAGAACTTGGTGTTGGTGGACTCGCAGCGCGGGCACTTGAGCCCCGGCTCCGGCTGCGGCATCTTGGCAAGCCGGGCGCGCTCCGTCATCGAGCCCGGCCGCACCGCCAAGCCGCCAGTCGGGCACCCACCGCTGCTCACTGCAACCGCAGCTGCCATGTCAGGCCGAGGAGCCATCAGCGCCCCGGGAGGCGGCACCGGCGGCAGCTGGTGTTGCTGGTGGTGATACGCATGCGCGTCCACTCTGCCACCGCCATCGCAACTTGCAGGCATGACGTGGTGAGCTTGCTGTTGCTGAAAGCACCATCATTCCAAATCAAACACACACCAAAGAGAATTAAAGGTGAGAAATTAATATCACAAACTAAAAGATATAGACGGTATATTCAACAAGAGATTTCTCAAAAGAGCGTAGGAATATTTCCTCTCCATTTTCTTTGGTTTTGCTTTTTTCATGAAGAAGCTACGGCCATAGAGAACAGCAAAAGAAGAGATTTTTGGCCGAGGGAGAAGCGAAACCAAATTTTTTACCTGCTGCTGGTTCCAATTGGGTGGATCAAGATAGACGGGAACCGAAGAAAAGACCATGGTATAGAATTGATTTCTTTTTTTCTTTTCCTACTTGGGGGCTTCTTTTTTGGTTTGTTTGTTCCTCTCCTTGCTTCTTTGTGAGATAAGGGTATATAGGTGCTTTAGGGGATCATGCAAGGATGGGGAGGTGGATCGATAAAGGTGGAGAATGGCACCCGGCCACTACCAAGCTGTAGGCTGGAATGGAACTAGCTACCTGATGAGAAGAGAGAAGGAAGAAGGCAAGGGAAGGAGGAAGAGAGAAGAAAGAGAGACAGATGGGGAGAGAGAGAGAATGAAAGTGAGAGGGAATAAAAGGAGAGGGGGGTGTTTGTTCTCTCTCTCTCTCTCTTTGTCTTAGTGGTTTGCTTGCATTATATATATTGGATGTGAAACATATGGAGGAACGGAGAAGAGAGACTTAGCCTGTAAGAATTAATGTGTGAGATGGATGGGTGTGGCTGGCTAGCTGTAGAGTGAGAGAGGAGAGAATTGATCAAGGGGGGGTTTTATGCATGAGGAAAGCTGGAAACCCTAGTATCAGGAGGTGTGGTGATGATGGCTGCTGTACTATTTGGAAGGCTTGCACCAGCTAAGGCTGGCTTGTTTGCTTGCTGTTCTAGGTTGGTTCATCAGCTACTAGGGGGTTTAACAATGGAGCTAGCTAGAGGTTGTCAAAATGAGCAACACCTGTCTAGGGGGCATTCTAGTGTATGTATGCAGGTGCAACTTTATGTCCATATTGATGAAAGAGATCAATCAATAAAGTTGGTCTTACTAGTCTTGGACTCTTGGCTAGTGGTGGTGGTGGTGGTGGTGGTGGTGGTGTAGAACTCCCCTTCTCCCTCTCCCTTACCAAAGTTAATTATGGCTAGACAGTCTCATGTATATGAGTAGGAAACTTTTTAAGTCCATAGGGATAAAGAGGCAATAAAGTATACTCCTACATGTCTTACTAGTCTTAGTGCTAGTGCAGAGAGGTAGAGAGGGAGAGAGATTGTTTTTTTAAATAAAAAAATCAGCATGGAATGGTGTATGATGTACATTGTTATAAATTCCCAACTAGTCCTTTCTAGCTTCAGTAGCTGGACTCGTCTGTCCTGTATCTATAGTACTTCAATTTGCAAGTATTGGGAAACTTCACTGCTTTTTTTTAGGGTGAAACTTAACTGCTTGGATGATAGGCTAGATCTATGCGAGCTATATAGCTAGCTTTTCCCTCCCTCCATTGTACAAATTAAGCAAACATGCCATTTGAATACTACTATTACTATCATAAAATTTTACACATTTGAATCGTGCAAGATCTGAACAGATCACAATATTCTTATTCTATTCTGGTCCTTCGAAAACTAAAAATCAACTGACTTTCATGCATGGCATTAAATAAATCTGCATAATCTTTCCTGTCAAATATTCTCCTATCTCAGTACATCATTTTTCTCCAAATGATGAGCACAAGGATATGTGCCCACTTGCTTGTAATTAGATTATTATTATTCTCCCTGGTTAGCTATCTATAGCTAGCTACCAGTTAATTAAGTAAGCATAAACTCCACTTTTCCTTGTCTATGACTGATTAGAGAGATTGGACGGAAGATAACAATTTTGATTAGCAGTAGGATCTAACAAGTGTACCCTTCCCATTTACCAATGAGCTCATTCATGGGGATCGATGAGAAATCAAAGAACACTACAAGTGCAGAAGATATTCAGATAGTACGAGCAGAGTGCAGATTGGAACAGAATATTAGCACTAGCTGGTGCATGCCGCTCCTATATACACTGCTTTCTGCAGCTGCAAACCTTCCGAAGACCGAATGTTTGGTTTGCTACCCTCGCAAATCAAATCAAATATTGGTAACGCTAACGAAAATTGGTTGTTGTTTGGTTTGCTACCAAAGTTTGATAATGTCTAGGAAATTTGATAATACTAATGAAATCCAATGTCACACACGAGCAATTAAAGAGTGACAAAATCGCTCACCAAAATTTTGGTAACACTAAAATTTTGCTTGGTCACGATCCAAACAACACCCCTTTTGCCAATATTTGGCTTTGTCTGGATTTTGGCTATGCCAAAAAATTTATTTTACTCATTTTGGCCATAAACCAAACAGCCCTGTGGCCTGTGTCCGTCATTGTGTCCAATGAGACGATTAATTCTACGCACGTCTCTAGACCAGGTATTAAAATCCCAGCCAGTAACCGGATTTACCGGTGAGTACCGGGATCCAAAATCCCGGTTGGAAACTTCCAAATTCAAATTCAAATTCAAAATCTCGGTGGTTAGATCTCAAATTCAAATTTATTTAGACGAATTTTGACCGAGTTTTTCCCAAGATTTCTGGTTAACAGCCGAAACCCTTGCTCTAGACTGTTATGTGATTGTGCTATGTATCCATCACGCACAGCCACCAGTTTATATGAATAGTTAGTCATGTGCATGGCAGAGTTAAACTTGGTTCTGCGGTTAAAACTTAGTAAAAGTTTGCTAGTACTATGCAATGTCACTACTGCAGCTATGATATCTCATTCTCAAGTTCCCTTGCTGTGTGTTCAAATGTCGACATAAAAGTTTAGCTGGGTGCTGATGCATGACTACTCGAGTTATGTTTCATCATTCAACTTTGTGGTGCATAGCTTTAACAGTTAAGACTCTGCTCCGTTTTTGTTCCGTGAAGAGTTGTGTGCAATGCTAGTCATTTCTAGCCACTTCAAGATCGTAGTTGGTAATACTTTTCCTTTTGGACGAAGAGAACAGCATCACCTTAGCTATCACATATCAGGCAACTGCTGATGATCTTCAAGGAGAAATGATATATAGTACCATTGCGGTGCATTAACGCCATGGTTGGAGCTGGACTGGATGGTCCTTGCATCGATCAGCGACAGGTAACTTAGCCTGCAATGCTAAGCTGAAATTACTGAAACTTGCTACATATCCAGGTAAGTAACTAGTTAACTAACTAAAGCTGGCTGCAAGAAGCTAGCGAAAACCATGTGTTCATCTACCCTCTGTAAATCCGGCAACCCATCGATCAGTCGGTTTTACCAGTATGCATATGCATGGGCCACCAGAATGACAGGAACGGAAAGCTTGTCCATGCATGGTGTGCCGTCATGTAAAGTCCAGAATGCACAAACTGATTTAGCTAGTGCCGACCCTACTCGATGCTCACTGGGGAAAAAAATTTCTATCAACCGTCAGAACCGGATTTCCAACTGCCGGTGAAAAGCACAGCCCACGAATACCGCGGGGGAAACTAAAGTGATAAACGCTTGCTTTGCTAGCTGCCTTTAATTTGTTTCTTTTCACCACACAGTTGCTGTAGCAGTGTCACACTGGCTGGTACTAGTACTAGCTAGAGAGGGGAGAACATATGTGAGAAGGCAAATCATGTTAGCAAATACAGATACTATTATGACTAGGACACCAGATTAATTAAAGAGGTTGATGATGATTAAGGCAGAGTCGTTCTTTAGGTAGGGCCAGGGGAACGCCGCTTTTCCCCCTGCATTATGATTGCTTATGACTCATTGGGGCATCTGATTAAAGCGGAAGACGCAGCGGGATTAAAAGGCTCGTGTGCTACTGCTACTGCCCCCAGACCCAGAGATATCACATTACGCGACTTTCCTTTTCCTTCCCTCCCGACATCGCAGGATGCGAGCGAGATTCCGAGCACTTTGCCTCTGCCTGCTTCCATCGACGTGCTGTGCTGCTCAACAAGGCACATCGATCCGTCGGTCAGGCGAAACTTGTTTCAGGTTCACTCGCTCGAGCGGCAAGATTTGCCTTCATATGCTAGCTGATGCATCGCGGCGGCTAAGGCAGGCAGTGACAAAATATTTGGCACCTCCATTTTTCTCCAATTTTTTAAAATAATATTAATTTAAAAAAATTAAAATAGTAAAAAAATACAAAAATATGTCACTGTTGTCATTTGGAATGGCGACACCATTCCAATTGACGACAGTATCCCTGTCGCCTAACAGTGTGGACAGGTTCCTGTCGCCAATTGAACTGGCGACAGGACAATTTTGTCAGTTCAATTGGCGACAGTGATATTATCGTCAATTGGAATGGCGAAATGGTCCTATATATATTTTTAAATTTATATGTAGAGAATTCAGCCTAAAGATTTAGTGTATTTCATGAAGTTTTTTTGTAATACATTGAAGTGTCCACGTAGTTCGGAATCCAAAATTGGAGAAGATAACGAAATATGAAGTAGAGAATGCAAGATCGGTGGTGCAATTTGGAACACGAGTTTTAGTGACGCAATAACACAATAGCCCCCTTGGGAGCAAAATGAACAAAAAAATATATTTGAGTTTAGGGTTGCCATGCGCGTTGTTGTCCCGATTGTATTATTCGTGGAACCGATTCCTTCAGGAAAAGATTACGTAATATTTAATAGTTGAAATATTCGAAAAAAGAGATTTAAGTTTGAAAAACTTCATAATTTAATTGTGAATTACATGGCGTGCTGGTTTTGGTTATGTACATTAGAAACGTCAACATGCACGAATCAATAAACCGAAATACACATCGATACATGTGCGTCTTTTTAATCCAAAAAAAGGTTGATTGGAATCAAATCGATCAGTCCTGACGGTCCATCGGTCCCTTCCCCTTGTCTTTGGACTATCCGTGGCGGTGGCCAGTCTCGAAGTTAGCCATGTTCTGCGAGACAAGCTGGACGATTAAATAATGTTATGATAGCACAACGCAGAGCTAAATTAATAATCAGGATACAAACTGAATATAACTTACCTCTTCGATCCGGACTACGTCAGGGCTACAGGGAGCACTAGGACGGTCGACGGTCTCACTAGCAAGAGCCTTCCCCTTGTGCACCACGCGCTCAGCCCGATCGTAGTCAACTTCCTGTTCGGATGTCCTCCACCACCACTCTGCTTTCCTTGGCTCATCTGGTGCTTTTTCAGTAGGGTTGGATACGTAAGTTTTCTATTATTTGAAGGTCTCAGCTCGCATCGCATAATTCAACATGTATGTCTGCTCGATGAACACCCTATCGTACATGTTTGGGCCGTCGATCTATTGGAAGAAATTGCATCGCATCTCTGAT
This sequence comes from Ampelocalamus luodianensis, assembly GCA_036346255.1. Classification (NCBI taxonomy): domain Eukaryota; kingdom Viridiplantae; phylum Streptophyta; class Magnoliopsida; order Poales; family Poaceae; genus Ampelocalamus; species Ampelocalamus luodianensis. The sequence goes on along the minus strand of CM070622.1, from coordinate 91,117,718 downwards.
TGCCATTATGTGCGGATATAGTTAGGAATTTATGGAATAGAACGTAAGATATGAAAATTCTATGTGTGTGTGCAAGATTCGCTTACGCGGACGTTCCCGCATGTGTAGTATGTCCGGGCGACCGTCGTCGGGTGTGTGGACTGGATGATCTTAGCCGGTTCTTCGCACACACATTGCTGGCATGGGAACTCCAGTGGTACCAATGCATCCTTCATATAACAATATAGGTAGGGTTTAGCCCTCTTAGCAAGCCACTTGTGCTTCCGTAGCATCATCGCGTAGAAGTTCGCCGACGAGTCCGACATCGTCTTCCTCTCAGTTATGTGAATCAAGCTTTAGTGAAGTGTTGGGTGTGGTGGTGTAGTCTTTTCCTCCAGTTCTCTTCCCCCTCCTTTTATAATGGGTCTTTTCGGTTTGAAAAGGTAGCGTGGTGGAGTGTGGTCTTTTTGATCCACAAAGGTAGCGTTGTAGTGTGTTGTCATCTTGGTTTGCAAAAGTGACAATTTGTGACGTGTTGTGATGCATTCTCCTCGGTCTGAAAAGGTGGCATGGCAGAGTGTGGCCTTTTCGGTCTGAAAAGGTAGCATCACAGTATGTTGTCAACTCAGTCTCCAAAAGTGACAGTGTGTGGCATGACAGGGTGCGGTCTTTTCGGTCTAGAAAGGGGCGTGATGGAGTGTGGTCTTTTCAGTGTGGAAATGTAGCATCAAAGTGTGTTGTCATATTGGTCTGCAAAAGTGACAGTGTGCGGCGTAATCAGGTGCGGTCTTTTTGGTCTGAAGGTAGGACGCGTGCGTAATGATCAGAGTAAAGGTGACATTTGGAATAGAACAATGAAAACTTAGCACAAGAAATAGAATTACATTACAAAAAAGAATAAATGTTCAGAAAATTTATCCGTCGGCGACACCACATCGTACCCATGGTTGCCCGATCCACGTCGGCAGTGGCGGCGTACATGGCGGCGGTGTAGGCTCCTAGGTCCAATTGTGGTCGTCCGATCTGGAAATGCTCGAAGGACCACAACTGAAGAAGCAGTGGGCATTAGAAGAGGATGGAGCTATCCTGAACCCGATGGGACACGTCGCATACGGCGTGGTACGTCGCGCACAACACCGCCAGGCCCCAGGCATACGGCTGGATTGCCTACACCTCCAAGTCTGCCGGTTCGCATGCGTATGAGATCATGTGGTTGTCAACGTTATCACTATGGGACTATAGGAACATTACCGATCCGAACAGCCACAGCAAGTAGGCCTCGAAGTGCCTCCTCACAGTGTACTCAGGTGCATCCTCTGCCATATGCTCCGGCTATAAGAAGACAGAGACACATCACTAAGTTGCACAAAACAATTGAAGCGGAAGGACAAGAGTTATAAAAACTTACGTAGAACTGGTAGATCCACTTCAGCGACAGTCTATGGGTGCTGCCGAATTCCTTGTAGCTGGTGTTGGGCGGCAGCACCCCTGGAACCTCGCGAGGAACTCCGTGCTCCACGTGACCAGGACGTCGTGTGCCGCTAGGGGGAAGCCCGCGCAGGGCAACCTGATCAAGAAGGTCACGTCCTGAAGCATCGGCGCCATCTCCCCGCACAGGAGGTGGAACGTGTGCATCTCTCGACCATCACACACGAACGTGTGCATCTTTGACCGTCTAAAGAGGCGATTATGCTAAAGGCAACGTCTTGAAAACGTCTTGACGTACGACCATCACCCGCTCGGTTCTGGTCGTCCTCACACGTCACCTCCACTATCCTTCCTAGCGGAAGAAAGTCTGCCGCTCTCAACCTGCGTCGACAGCATTAAAAACAAACATGAGTCCACCTAAAGTAGTCAAACTGTAATTGAGTACACAAATATCACAACTACACGTACCTCGGAACCTAACGTGGGTCCACCCTCCATTCTCTCATGGGCATGTGCAGCCGCAACGCGCCAAGCTCAATCGCTGAAGCGACTACGGTGATGCGCGTCAATGGTCAGGTCAAGCAACTCGTACGGCCACTGCGCAGCATCTCCTGAGTCCACGATACCTGAAAATTCAGTACATACATTGTAAATATTAGGAAACATATACAAAAAGTAATAAAAAGCAACATATCTAATTAATTCAATTATTGTACGATTAGCGACACATAGGAAATTGATCTGCACACAATTGTATCAACATATAAATTTTTAGAGGTATCTTGTCGTATACAAATGGAAAGTAAAATTAAGTTCACAATGTTTTAATTAACGTCTATATTCCCTATTTAGCTACTCTGAAATTTTCATAGAATTTTTGTAGGTACCTTGTTATTTTCCTTGTTTGCAAATTATTTATCGTGCACGAATGGAAACCAAAATTAAGTTGTGATACATACCCTATTTAGCTATTCTGCAATTTTTATAGATTTTTAATAGGTATTTTGCTACTTTCCTTGTTTAAAAAGTGTCTCAAGCATTTATAAAATATTTACCATGTACAAATAAAGATTAACTTTACAATATTTTAATTCAGCTCTACATACCCTATGTACCTACTCTGTGTTGGAGTTGAATCACTCAATTCCTCTCCCTACCTCTCTCTACTTGTCTTTCTCACAAAGACACACACATATGAGTTAAAAAAAACACCCACACATTCGTGAAGTCGAACAGGAACACAGGAACATAGAGATGCAGCCATACACGCTTACATCTTTTCCTTCCTCTCTTGCTTCAATCAAACACATCTGATTACACATCCTTTTAAAGATTACCTAATTAACTTGCTAACCAAGCCAAAAACTAAACATGAAAAGCCTAACAAAGGAAACAAACTAATTTTGATCTGATACTGATTGCATCAGGATCCTAACACCCTATTACTTAGCAAGTATAGATTAATTTTCAATAATCTCCCCCTAATCTAGACTTGTCAGTAATGGGTATGGGGAGACGCGCCTCCTCCACCCTTCGCCGCTGGTGACACATCTCGACGACGATGAAGACTCGCACCAAATCTTACACACGTGAGCACTTGGACACACACTTATAAGAACTCCCGCATCGCGCTCGTGGACGCAACTCACACGATACAGGCAAACACAACACCACAACTGCTTAGTGCCAACTCAACTCTTTCACCTTGTAACGGTCTCACACCACTACTCATGCTTCCAAGAGAGCAAGACAATATTGTCTATGGCCTCTCACCGCCAATCGATGCCTCCTCCGTGGGCACTTGCGCAACTCATCACGTCGTTGTCGGTCTCGCACCAATTCCTCCTCGCAATGGCATCACACCGCTACCACTCGGGTTCACACCAAGACGTGCTTGTCGGCTTCACACCGACTCCTTTAGCGACGATGGCTTCACACCACCGCCTTCGGCTTCACACCGAATCCTCACAACGGTCTCGCACCGCCGTCGCCATCACCGTCGACATCACACTGAGACTTTATCAACGATGGCCTCGGCCACCGTTCGTCAACCTCCATCTTGCCTGGAGTTTGCCGCCACCCGTGACCTCCACCTCGCATGGAGTCTGCCACTACGCCACCTCTGGCCTCCACTCTTGGAGTCTACCGTTGGTGCGCCCATCGTCGCCACACCACACCGGCCTCACCCAACGCTCCTGGATCTTAAGGCTCTAACACCAATTGTTGGAGTTGAATCACTCAATTCCTCTCCCTACCTCTCTCTCTACTTGTCTTTCTCACAAAGACACACATATGAGTTAAAAAAAACACCCACACATCTGTGAAGACGAACAGGAACACAGGAACATAAAGATGCAGCTATACACACTTGCATCTTTTCCTTCCTCTCTTGCTTCAATCAAACACATCTGATTACACGTCCTTTTAAAGACAACCTAATCAACTTGATAACCAAGACAAAAACTAAACATGGAAAGCCTAACAAAGAAAACAAACTAATTTTGATCTGATGCTGATTGCATCAGGATCCTAACGCCCTATTACTTGGCAAATCTAGATTAATTTCCAACACTCTGGATTTCTTAGAGAATTTTTAGAGGCGTCTTGCTATTTTTCTAGTTTTAAAAGTATTTTCGACATTAATAGAATATTTACCGTGCACAAATAAAAATTAAAATTAAGTTGAAATTATTTTGATTAAGCTCTACGTACCCTATTTAGCAACTCTTCAATTTTTATAGAATTTTAACAGGTATCTTACTACTTTTCTTGTTTAAAAAGTGTCTCTAGTATTTATAAAATATTTACTGTGTACAAATGGAAACAAAAATTAAGTTCATAATATTTTAATTTAACTCTACATACCCTATGTACCTATTCTAGATTTTCTTAGAGAATTTTTAGAGATATCTTCCTATTTTTCTAGTTTAAAAAGTATTTTCGGCATTAACAAAATATGTATCGTGTAAAAATGAAAACCTACAAATTTTTCTTAGTATTTTTGCAGATTTATTCTAAATAGTTCGAGTATTGCAACATAAATAATATCTATGCAATGAACTAAACTATACACAGCTAAAATAATGTACTACATCATACAGCTAAAATTATCTAATCTATTGAATTTTATGTCACTATTTTTATTTGCTAACCTAGAAGGTTTCGAATTTATACACAAAGTTGCGAGAACATTTATCTGCAAAATGGGTGAGGTCTGCTACTCCGTCTGTCTCTCTCCTCAGCGGGCGAACCAGAATTCAATTGACCGGGCTAATTTGTCTCACGTTTCGCATAATCTTGTGTCATCAATTGCCGCAAATATCTCTCACTCAATATAGCATATCATCATATAGTAATATTGTACATCTGTAGTTCTATACTCTAGAAATCAAAAATCAAAACAATTTAAACAATGCTCATTGCTCAAGGCTCACATAGACACATCACACATCGCTGGCTCACCTCACCTCACCATGACTCACGGTAGGTCTGCGTCCGTGACAGCGAACCGCCTCACGGCGTGACCAGCCTTGATCCACATTCGCGCCGCTTTTTCTTAGAGAATTTTTAGAGATATCTTCCTATTTTTCTAGTTTAAAAAGTATTTTCGGCATTAACAAAATATGTATCGTGTAAAAATGAAAACCTACAAAATTTTCTTAGTATTTTTGCAGATTTATTCTAAATAGTTCGAGTATTGCAACATAAATAATATCTATACAATGAACTAAACTATACACAGCTAAAATAATGTACTACATCATACAGCTAAAATTATCTAATCTATTGAATTTTATGTCACTATTTTTATTTGCTAACCTAGAAGGTTTCGAATTTATACACAAAGTTGCGAGAACATTTATCTGCAAAATGGGTGAGGTTTGCTACTCCGTCTGTCTCTCTCCTCCGTTAGGAATCGGCAGAGTTTCACTACGTCTCTTCTCTCATCTCTTCCTTTCTCTTCTCTTTTTTCCGGAATTAAAATGATTTTTTCACCGAATCTTGGAGTATATATAGCTAGTTCATGTCCCCAGTTGTATTGGCAACAGAAAGTGAGTTTCTATCACCATTTCAATTGGCGATTTGCACAATACAAAACACCAGTTGAAATGACGACAGACAGTTGAAACAGCGACATGTGGTAAATCAGTAAATAGGTTTCTGTTGTCATTTGAAATAGCGATAGAAGCCTGTCGCCAGGTAAAATAACAATAAACACCTTTTAAAAAATACTATTTTTTGTAATTATCTTTTACATTAATATTTTTTAAAAAAAAAACATTTTTTCCTTCCTGAACGCGTCACAGCAGCACCACAAAGAGATCAAGGGATTAGCTTGCAGCATCGTGGAAGCACAGCTCCAAGCCTCCAACATGTGCTCCCATTCCGCGAACAGTGCTGCCGCCGACGGAATCATTCTCGAGTGCACATCGTTCCAATGGAAATCAGACAATCGGGCATTCTCATTTGCAGTTCACAGTTAACCCAACACGGCGGCTGATTCATTGTTGATACACTATCAACATACTCGAGACTTGAAAGCAAGTCCCGTGCTGCAAGTTAATTCTGAAATCACATTTCAAAGACACAAGAAATAACCACTAAGTAGCAGTCATCTGATAAAGACTGAAGCATTAACAAAATATTGAATCTAAGACTTAAGAATGCATTCATAAGAAGTCCAAACACGAAATCATCAGGTTAAAACAACAACAAACCACAACATGCATCATTGCATTGTTCATGACGGATGCACAAGTCTGTGATTAACCAAAAGTGCAGCTAAATTCTAACCCAAGTGATATGATTGGCACCTGGGTCTGAAACAAAAGGTGTATGATCCTTTTTCTTACTATATGAACGTCACTAATGGTTTTAATTTAATCGACCTCCTCAATCTTAGGGCCAGCACCACTTCCACCAGCAGCAGGAGCGTCATCCTCCATCCCACCAGCCATGTCAGCACCAGCGCCCTGGTACATCTTGGCAATGATGGGGTTGCAGAGGCCTTCAAGCTCCTTCATCTTGTCCTCAAACTCTTCAACCTCGGCGAGTTGGTTGTTGTCCAGCCACTGGATCGCCTGGTCAACAGCGCCCTCAATCTTCTTTTTGTCGTCCGCTGGCAGCTTGGAAGCAATCTTCTCATCCTGGATAGTGTTCCTCATGTTGTAAGCATAGTTCTCCAGGGAATTCTTGGCATCGACCTTCTTCTTGTGCTCCTCATCCTCCGACTTGTACTGCTCAGCATCCTGGACCATCTTCTCAATCTCCTCCTTGCTCAGCCTTCCCTTGTCATTCGTGATGGTGATCTTGTTCTTCTGGCCAGTTGTCTTGTCTTCAGCAGAAACGTTGAGAATACCATTGGCATCAATGTCAAAGCAGACTGTAATCTGAGGGACACCCCTAGGAGCAGGGGGGATTCCGGATAGCTCAAATTTGCCAAGGAGATTGTTGTCCCTGGTCCGTGTCCTCTCACCCTCGTACACCTGAATCAACACACCAGGCTGGTTATCAGAGTAGGTGGAGAAGACCTGCTCCTTCTTGGTAGGAATGGTGGTGTTCCTTGGGATGAGCACAGTCATGACTCCACCAGCAGTCTCAAGACCAAGAGACAGTGGAGTCACATCAAGGAGGAGAAGGTCCTGCACTTTCTCGTTCCCCTCACCACTAAGGATAGCAGCCTGGACAGCAGCACCATACGCAACAGCTTCGTCAGGGTTAATGCTCTTGCAGAGTTCCTTCCCATTGAAGAAGTCCTGCAGAAGCTGCTGAACTCTGGGGATTCTAGTCGAACCACCAACAAGGACAACATCATGGACAGTGCTCTTATCCATCTTTGCATCCCTCAGGCACTTCTCCACAGGCTCCATGCACTTCCTGAAGAGGTCCATATTAAGCTCCTCAAACCTGGCTCTGGTGATGGTGGAATAGAAATCAATGCCCTCAAAGAGGGAATCAATTTCAATGGTAGTTTGGGCAGTGGAAGAGAGAGTCCTCTTCGCCCTCTCACAAGAAGTCCTAAGCCTTCTCAAAGCCCTGGGGTTTCCACTGATATCCTTCTTGTGTTTCCTTTTAAATTCTTGGACAAAGTGGTTCACCAAGCGGTTGTCGAAGTCCTCCCCACCAAGGTGAGTGTCACCGGCTGTGGCCTTCACCTCAAAAATACCCTCCTCAATAGTAAGGAGGGAGACATCAAAAGTGCCACCACCAAGGTCGAAAATAAGCACATTCTTCTCACCAACACTAGTAGACTTCTTGTCAAGACCATAGGCAATTGCAGCAGCTGTTGGCTCATTGATGATACGCATGACATTGAGACCAGCAATAACACCAGCATCCTTAGTTGCCTGCCTCTGGGAATCATTAAAGTAAGCAGGAACGGTAACAACAGCATTCTTCACAGTTGATCCTAGGTAAGCTTCAGCGATCTCACGCATCTTGATAAGAACCATGGAAGAAATCTCTTCAGCTGAAAACTGTTTCTCCTCACCCTTGTACTGCACTACAATCATAGGCTTGTCCCCCGGGCCAGGAATAACTTTATACGGCCACATCTTGATATCACTCTGGACGGGGGCATCAGAGAACCGTCTGCCAATAAGACGCTTAGCATCTGCAGAGTTTGATAAACAGAATTACCATTAGAAGAATCGTTTGGAAGTTACATTCAGTAATCCCAATTATATATGTAGGCATTAACCAATAAGTATCATATATATACCTATCAATAAATATCAACAAAGATAAAGAAGGCACATATTTTGATAATAATATCAAAAGATAATCCATTCGTTGGTTTTGAGTTCCTTAAGATAGAGAAGCATTATATCATGTAGTAGACAAAAGACACTCCAGCTATAGTTGACACAAATGTTTTACAAATGCAGTATTGCAGCTAAGCATGTCAGGCAGGTTTATATGATAAAAATGAGCCACCAAACTCCCATGACTATCAGTTGGTTTATTTAAAAGTTAAAAACTGGGAAGAACTAGGTCTAGTGCAAAAGCACAACCAGCAGTGGAGATTGTCATGTTGATGAATTAAATTTAAAAAGTTTGACTACATGCATACCACAGTGACAAAACTGAATTGAGTTCGAAAAGTTAGATTCAAAACTATTTGGATGGTATATATTATTATTATTATCAAACAAGGATGTCACGGCGTCGCTTAGGTGTCCCGGCGGTGCGGAGCGGAGGCCGCGGTCGCTTGCCTCGCCTTGGCCATCTCCGACCGACTCACTGTGCCGGCCGCCGGCCCCCAGGTACTGTCTCCCTCCTCCGCTCCTTCCCTCCTCCTCCTCCCTCCCGCCCGCCACCACTGCCACGCTCCCGCCGCACCTCACTGCGCCGACCTGGCACCACCACTCCCTCCCTCCTGCGTGCCGCCACTCCCTCCCTCCCTCCTGCGCTCCCACCGCACCGCCTCCCTCCCACCGCCCCCTTCCCTCCTGCGCTGCCTCCCTCCCACCGCTTCCCCCTCTGGCCTCTGCTTCTCCCTTAGTCTCTCTGCTTCTCCCCTCTGTACTCTGTAGTGAGTTACTGAGTAGTGACTTTGGCAGAATTGTAGTTGCTACTTAGCTCGCCTTGCCTCGCCTAGAGGACGACTAGGCGCCCTAGCGCCCCTTAGGGGGCCGTGGTCGCCAAGGTCGCCGTGACAACCTTGTTATCAAAGACCCATAGTGATTCTCCTTTGATTTTATTTCTGGAAAAGGTAACCTACGGTACTTAGCAGGCAGCTAGGTAGAGCACTAATACAAACAGAAATTAAGTAAACTGTCTGTACGAACAAAAACAGAATCTCATCTTACATTTGACAGTGCTAACCGATTTATCAATTTGGCAAACCCACCAAGAATGTATAAACTGTTAGCGTTGTGGGTATAAGCATTAAGATGAATATTCCATGTGTAAAACCACTTTACAAGGACATATATAATCTAAATTTAGGGAGTACGAGTGCAACTTAATTTATAATCTAATGGGATCCCCGACCTGTATAAGTAATCTAATTACTAGATGTCTGTGGACCAAAACAAGTGGCGACAAAGAGTATAGTTACATTTGGCTTCTTTAACATGTGAAATGACACTTCTTCAGCATACATCACAAGACCAAAAAAGTAGACAGCACACACTCACGAATAATACAGAAAAAGTATAATCCAAAAAGACCAGAAGTAGAAGACACGAAAACATGTCTGACAGCAGTTGTGGTTACGCAATAACCAATATAAAATTTATAACATAGTCAATCATACATAAGTATACCAAAATAGTTTTTGTAATCTAATTGGTTATTGGTAATGAACGTAGCAAATAAAGTATGCAGCCTAATTTGAACATTCAGACCAAATTCTGAGTGAATTACTAAACACTACAGTCGACTGAGAATGACACCGTAGCTTTGCAACAATCACCAAAAGACATTTGACTTCAACTCGGCTTCATAGTAATAACAGGTAACTTTATTTAAAATAATTCCAAAAAATACTTTTCTACAACATAGGGATGATTCAGAAAGCACTTAGACACAATAGCCTTGGCTCATTTTCCTAATTCACGCTTGTCCCTAACAACAACTTGACAATGAAATATTAAGAAAAGGTGCAAGTTGCCACGCCTACAAATTTGTCCTCACATGACAACAACTTATGGACATAGCTTAGTCAACAAGTGCTAGCAAGCACTGGTGCGTCAGAACTGAAATTCCTTGTGTAATTAAATAAAAGGAATTTTGTCCACAACTAACAAAAACAAAAGGACTATACATGATTGAGCTTCGCCAGTTTCTCTAGCCACCAGTTATGAACAGATCAAGGTGAAACAAGCGAAGTGCAATTTCTCTATCAGCAAGTTTCTGCATAGCCCATTCTAATAATAAGTTCCTGCATGGCCCACAAATCTACAGTATGGATCAAAACATAAATAGATCAAACATGGACTGAATATATTTAAACCTCATTGGGCGATTAAATCCCACACTTTTACATAATTATCATCACTTAGGACATACAAAATAGATCTAGGAACATATATTACAAAAGAAAATCACCTAATCTGTGCGTTCCCAAGGATCATCAGGATCTGATCGTCGGCAGTATGTACACAACTACATCATATCACAGATCCGATCTGCCACCTAGAGGTTAAAACATGCAGACTATAACCTCACATTTGTGCATAAACCATAGAAGTCACCTCGAGTGTATCAAATCCAACACAAATACGACCAAAACCTCATCCTCGCTTCTAAAGCCGTGCCAAAACCACTATTCAAGATATATAGTACTAGATCCACGGATCTAACGAAGCAAGGCCTCACAATACGCAAATACGGGGGCAAGATCCACACATCTAATAGCGCAACCGTACAGATCGTATCAGAAACAGAGCAGGGCAGGGGCGTGCTCACCGAACACGGTGTTGATGGGGTTCATGGCGACCTGGTTCTTGGCGGCATCTCCGATGAGGCGCTCCGAGTCGGTGAAGGCGACGTACGAGGGCGTGGTGCGGTTGCCCTGGTCGTTGGCGATGATCTCGACGCGGTCGTGCTGCCACACGCCGACGCACGAGTACGTCGTCCCGAGGTCGATGCCGATCGCCGGGCCCTCCCCTTTGGTCGGCGCCATGGCTCTCTCGAGACCGCTCTTCCGCTCGCGGCGGCGCGGAGAGGGAAGGGGGGGGAAGCTGCTAGGGTTAGGGTTTACGTCTGCTGCAGTCTCCGGAGGAGGCGACGGCGAGGCGGTATTTATAGAGCCCGCTTCGCCTGGTCTCCTCTCCGAACTCGCGGGGTGCGTGGCCCAACCAGGGCCCAGGTTCTGTCCGGTTTAAACTTTAAACTACCGCGAGTGGGACCCCTCTATGGTGGAGTTCCATACGGAAGGTACTTTCGCACGTCGTCCAGCTTGGTTTGTGTGGCTGCGAGTGGGTCTGGTTTGTCGATACGCATGTAGGTCCCCTACGCAGTGTCTGAAGGTGTTAATGCTTCTCGTAGAGTGTGTAAAATTCTCGTGTGTTGTGAGACAGTGGAAGTGGCGGTGTTGGGGCCCGTGTGGCAATGTTGGGGAAGATGAGTCTTTGGTGCACGATTTAAGGAGGACTTTTCGCATGACAATATTTCAATCGAAGTGTCTCCATAACCATTTGATCTTAATCGGAGGGTTCAGATTTTTTGGTCCGAATAGATGGAACAACTCTCGAGTCCCGATGCCACTCCAAAACAATAAGAAAACACGTAGAAGAGTTTCAAAAAAAGGGGGGAAACAAGTTGCCACTTCTTTGAATTCCCTTCTATCTTGTACTCAATTTCTCTTATGACTAGTTTAATGCTCGTGCTTTGCTACGGATAAAAAAAATCATAGTCACATGTTGGATCATCAACCCTTATCATACTCAGCGATGCGATCTGAGCTGTTGGTGCTCCGCTCGTCGATCCAACGGACGCCGAAGAGGGTGAGGAGGACGGACGACCACTAACTCTAATTTTTACATAGTAGAGATTAAAAGCATTTCCTATCCATCCTACTTCCCAAGATAATTTGAGGTTGGTTACAGCTACTACCTCAGTTCTTTCGTCTGTATTAGAATATGTGTGGTGAACATTTTAAAACTTTGATAGAAAAGTATTTGGATTTGTTATCGAGAAATGATATTACTAAATTTATCATAAAAATACTTTCATAAAACTATAATCAAATGTGTGTATTAAAGACCGATGCATGAAACCACAAGTAAAAAAATATAGAAGTGGTGCATTGGTTGGAACAATGATGTTTTTATGTGTGTGGGTGGGTGGGGGGGTAGGCCAGGTGTGATGTGCGCGCGCAATCCTCAGACGATGGCCCACCAACTACATTTGGCAGGCCAGAAAACTTCTGCACCTACGCGGGGGATCTCGATTAGACGGTAATTGATATAAGCTGCAATAGTAATTTTGCGATTATTTTACTACTGTTTTTCAGGATACGATTTTTCAAGCTAATTTGAATGACAGTAAAATATAACCTATATCATAGTAAGTGTATGTGTTTTACTATTGAGACACGTACGTTTATGTCTCAGTTTACTGCTGAGACAGTAAATGATCATGTAAGGAGTGGTAAAATAGATATTAGAGAAGTAGTAAATAACCAGCTCGAGAGTCGCGCATCGTAATTGCTAAATGGTAGTACAACAATAGGTAAGGAGACAATAAATGCGTACACATGAAGCGGTAAATAGACAGTACAAAGTAGTAAATGTGTGAGGATCTTGGTTTTGCTCAAATAGTAGAGTTAAGCAAAAACAGTGTAGTAAAATTATATATACAGAGCAGTAACAACTAAAGATGGTATTTTTTACATATATCATGGGTGATTCAGCCAAATAGCGTTGTCGGTCGCTTTGTTTTAATGTACATTGCATGGTTTAATACGAAAAGAAGGAAGGCCCTAGTGGCCAATGTAGGACCCTAATGCAGTCCTCGAGCGTTTGTAAACTTGCTTGTGGGCTTCGGCGGCAACGAGATCAGGGAATATGTGGAGGAACAACTCCACCTGATCCTTCGTGGCAGCAAGTCAAGCTTAGAGCTATTGGTATTGAGGATATATGGGCCCATTTGGATTGCGACTCCAGTGAGTCATACCAAAATTTTTGTAATGCCAAAAACGTAGGCAATGCCAAAACTAGGGTAAAAAATGTTATTTAAATTGTAGTCGAGCTCACTGTATGCCAAGCCAATATTTGGTGCAAAATTTTGGAACCAAAACTTTGCCAATAAAATAGCTTGGGAGATTGGGGCAAGCCAAAAATTTTGGGGCAAAGCCAAATTTTGGCTTCAAACCAAATGGTGGCCAAATTGTCATGGCAACATCAAATTTTGGTAAGGCTAAATGGGGCAACAATCCAAACAGGCCCTATGTCTACCATGTGCTAGAGGAGGGCTTCAGCCTCTTCCACACTATTGGTATCGTCGATCTTCGCTCTCAGCTCGTCGATGTATTAATCGTGCCTTCAGATCAACTCTTCGACATGATCCAGTTAGTTGATGAGCATGACCTTGAGTACGAGGTTGGCCCACCGGATGTCGGAGACCAAGCCATTGGTACGGCTGAGGATGAGGTGCAGCCTGCGGATGGTCGGAGACACGATATCCGGGAGACACGAGGGGGGAGATCGAAAGAGGTCGCGGACTGCATAATGGTCAACAGCATTGCTAAGGGTCTGACCAGACAGGTGATCGTATACAAGGGTGAGGTAGGCCAGAACTACCGTGGGCAGGGGAGAGGAAGAAAAGCTCAAATACATCTTTTTTACTGGTTGTGTGCACATAATATGGGGCTTGTGTTTGTTTTTGGTTAGAGGATGTCCATCCTTATAAATCGCAGTTGAGGGAGATGAAGAGACGCATTGGGTAGTCCAAGCGGCAGAGTATGTTTTGTTCTGAAAAAAAATGAGGGTTTGGTTGAATTGGTACCATGTTTTCATCTCTGCACTCACAAACATACTAAACAAAATAGAGCAAAAATGGTACAGTAAAATATAAGTCACAATATAGTAAAAAAAATGTTACTCATGCAATAATTCCAAATAAATTAGAAGTTTGGTAATTTATTGCGCATTTTACAGTAAAAGTGCTATCACATATCATTTTATAGTAAATGTCGAGCTCGAGAATCGCTGCGCACCAGTAATGTTCAGCGGGTACTACAGTGAAAGTCAGGGTGACAGTAAAAGCGCATACATGAAGTGGTAAAATGATCGTTAATAAAGTAGTAAATCTATATTTTTATTGTGTTTTTCAATGTTACTATATCCTTCTTGTGTTCCGACAGTAAAATAAAGAAATCATTGCGGTAATGTTATATGTACGTAACAATAAACTACAGAAGATAAAACTCGTTAAATATACTTCGACCAAATAGCGTGGTCGGTCGTATTTTTTTACATTGACTGATAATAACAAAAGTAGGGAAGAAAGGGAAAAGAAAGGAGGCCCTAGTGGCCAAGGCAGGACCCTATCACAGCCCTCGGACGTTCGTGAACCCACTCGTGGACTTTGCCGGGGGCTAGATCAGGGAATACATGGAAATACATCTCCGAACGAGCGAAGGAAGTGTGTCGACGATAGTCCAGATGATGTTGTTCGTCTCTTCTACTGTCTCGGCATCGTCAATTCTAGCGTTTTGCCTGCTGATGTAGTCTTCGAGCCTCTGGATGGATTCTTTGACATGATCCACCTAACTCGTGAGCACGATCTCCAGGATGAGGTTGGTTCACTGGACGTCGAACACAAAATATTGGTCCGACCAAGTAGGAGACGCAGTGTGCGGATGATTGCAGCTACCCTCTCTGGTAGACACAGGGGCGGAGCATGGAGGAGGTCGCCGACATAATCATGGTCCGCAGCCTCGGTCAGGCTCCGCCCAGATAAATTGATCATATATGAGTGATAGGTAGGACAAAACTATCGTTTGCAAGGGAGCGAAAGAAGAGTTTGGAGTCATTTTTGTTTTCCTTTTTGTTTCTGTTTGCGTTTTTTTAGTTTTACTGTAGGGGAAGGCTTTGGGGCATCATGTGTATTCAACTCTTTGCAAGTCGATGATACATATTTATAAGTCATCGGGGGGGAGACGAAGAGACACATGGGAGACAGGGCGGTAGTGTGTACAGGTCAAAAGTAATGTCTTTTTTACTCATACAGTAATTCAAAATTAAAACGTATGTCAGTAACGTTATTTGCATCATACAATAAAGCATCTACTACATATCAGTAGAACGAAGACGACGCCATTGATTGTTGCATTCTTTCTTCGCAAAAAAAAAGCAGTAACTGATATGTAGAAGACAATAATAGACTACAATCAAGACAGTAAAAACAAGTAGTAATACCACGTGAAACATGCAAGGCGAACCAAATAGCGAACTCTATTTTTTGGTTAGCAGATGTAACACAGTATCACACATACGATCTTCCAACTTTTTCACCTAAGACCGGTAAACGGAAAAATGATCCTAAACTACTTGTACCTTATCTTTGAAGCATATTGATCTTCATATTGACCTTTACGCAACATCTCCATGTTGTAGTATTCATCACAGGGACTAAACCTGTTTAAACACTCATTAAACACATTAATCTCATATTACATATTGTCATTAATTACCAAAATAACTTTTAGGGGTCTAGATGCTTTCAGCGCAGACGGCTACACCAGCAGTAAACGTTGTGCCGCTGGTAGTACCCCCCCACATCTGGGATCCCCTACTCCACACCTCTGTGCTCACACCAACCCCCGCGGTTTCTCCGAGCAAGATGATGACACCAGAAACAGAGCGGTCGTTTACTCATATATGTTGTTTTTACGGTTTTGTACGCGCCTTTTTAAAAATCGTCATCTCATTTTATTAACGTCATTTCTAGTGTGCTTGTATGTGCATTCCATATATATATTTTACTGGCTTTCCCATTGGAGATTATTGTGTTAATTGTAACAAAAAAAAATTACATCTCGTGTGTCAACACTTTATTGTGCTGAAGGTTGTCATTTACTCTTATTGTGTTAATTGTAACAAGAGTATCAGGTTCATATGCAATACCAGTTTGCTGCACCGAGGTAGTGAACTTCCTACATTCGACCCGAGCAGAATATCCTTGGCTACTAGCATCAACAAGGAAGTGTATTTTGCTTGCACTTTCCTATATGTCATTTTCTCACACTGAAATATGACATTGGTCACAGTTACTTTAACCATCTCTATCACATTGGGTCATTCACCAATGGTGATATGAAGTTACAGTTTTCCTAGCGAAGTGTTGGAAAATTCTAGTAACATATTTAAGCAATTGAACATAAAAGTGTATTAAAATTGATATATATACGATTGTAATCCTAAAAACAAGAAACAAAAGTGATTGATATAATCCTAAAAACAAGAAAGTTGGGTGGGTTTAAAAGTGTATCGGAGGATACAATGACATGCTTGCCTATTATATCTTGATGATACTATAATTATTTCTCTAAGTATAAATTCAAATAAAAAGCGTTTGAAGGCCAAAATATTCAAGTGCAAATAATGTCATACCCAAAATATTACATGTCCATGGTGCACATTCAAATAAACCAGAAGTTCGAATTATCTAAAAAATATTACATGACTTGTTCACACATTCCATGCAAGCGAGAGAGATGTTGCCATATTATCACGGAATGTGTCCATTGTAACAACACTTGATTCAGAAGTTGTAGCATCGGATGCATGCTGTGATACCGCATATTTGTTGTATCTATCAGGAATTATGCCTATTCAATTCATGAAAACCCTGAACGAACCCAATATTTTCTTGATATCATATTGGCTACCTCATTTTTCTCAAGGACATTATGCGATTGAGGTTGGCATGTGACTTTATAACGTACCACCATATTTTTTAAAATCTTTTGTTATCACTTCCCCCCCCCCTAAAGTTATGTATGTACATAATCAACCGAACATACTTGTTGTTATGACATCACAATTTGTATTAGTTTTAGCAAAGAGAAATATTTGGAAGCAACAACTTCTCTGCCACTTCATGATGAGACCGAACAAATGGCGGAGATGTGAAATATCTGAACAAATCGGTACCTTGCGGCCTTTGGCGATCGAGCAATCGGTGCAATGAGCGAACCACGTCAGATGATGATATTATCCAATTGCGACACGAATTCGAATTAGATGCGATCATCGACAAATAAGCCAGATGGAAAAGTATGCGACACATAGGAAAAACATGCTAATTGTCAACTATCGGACTAAACATTGCATACCACGACCATGAAAAGTGCCCATTAATTTCATTTCTTAATTCAAGCACGCCTCGAATGCCCGAAGACATGCTTATGTGATCATCATCAAGGCATCAATGAGATATTAGTCCCATTCGCAACCCGAGTCCCAAGTTCGATCGAGCGGGAAGGAGTGAAGAACACCCTAAATATCTTGTTTAGCAACGCGACCACCTAATACACAACAATGTTGGGAAGGGTTGATGACCAAATTTGGTCACTCACCGCTCGAGCATTCACGAGTCGGATAACGGGGGCAAGAGGCACGGAAGACACATACTTGCCAATTCCATTCCAAGAGAGAGAGAGAGAGAGAGAGAGATCAGCAGAAGAGGTAGGGTGATGGTGGCGGTGGCGATGCGTGGCAGTGGTGATCCCAGCGTACAAGCAAATTTTAGCAAAATAACCATTGATCACCACTCGGTCTCGGGCTCGGGACGCGACCAAACCCCGGTCGGAAGATGACGAGACTCCACCCTGGGTTCCAAGCCCCAGCTGGTGGAGGCGGCCCTTAGAAGTGGGAATGCGGGAAACGGCGATCAGTCGGAGATGGGTCGGCGCTGGCCGTCAGTTTGGTTTAAGTCGGGTTTGGAGATGTGAACACACACGCTCACACGCCACAGAGGTGAGCAAGGAAATGAGAGAGAGGAAGAGGAGGTGGTGGTGATCATACCAAATCAAAACAAGGCAAAAACTCGGCAGCCTTGACCGGACAGGGAGGAGGAAGCGAGCGCTCGGTGGGGAGGAAGCAAGAGGCGCTCGGTGGGGAGAGAGGCGCTCGGTAGGGAGGAGAGTCATTCGGAGGAATAGATCAAAGCGTTTTTCTATAACCATGGCAAAGGTGGGTAATTACCTTGAAACTCGTGTCTAGGTTCATTTCGAGATTCTGGTGGGAAAAGAGGTGCTCACCAAAATGAACTAGAGCTCTACCAACTCCACGAAGAGCAGTGCTCCATCAATTTATGGAGTTTTGGTGTTTGTTTGGTTTTGACCAACTCCACTAGAGTTTTGGAGTGGAGCCATGCCAAACACGCCCATACTACGGTTGTAACTCTAAAAACAAGAAACATGTTCGATCGAGAAGCACATTTACCTAATTAATGTTTACTGTGGGAAAAATCCAGATATCCGCTCACATTTATGGACAAAAACAAACTAATCTGACGATCCAACGTCTTAGTGACCATAAGCGAGGACAAGCACAATGCATTCGATGAAAGTTTTTTCCCCAGTGAGAGCCTAAGAGCTCATCTCAACCTCTCCACCGTCTCTCATTATCTTCTCTCGACCCTAGTGTTTGTGACATTGTTCTCTTCCCGCTCAGTTTGTCCCATCGTTTTCCCAATATCGCGGGGCGTGAGGTTAGAATCAATCGAACCCTAAGATCATCTTAAGAAGTGTTAACCTCGTAGTAATGGTATGAGAGACGATTTTGTCGAATTCCTAAATATATTTTATGCAACTCGAGATAAAATGAGTCGGGAATTGAATCTTCTTACGCTATTGTTGTCCTTTTATGTATGATTTAGTGGCGGATATAAAACTTTATCAATAGGAGTTGGAAACAAAAGATTATTATATCTTTTGATCATAGTTTAATACCTTTCCGTTCTTTCTAACATTTGAGAGTTAGTATGTTTACAATGATCTAAATTGACATATGGTAACTATATCGTTTTTTTGTTAATTTTTCATACATTTGTTTTTTTATACTAATATAGGGTTATAATATCTTACCACGGAAAGTTCATAGCATCATTTAAAGTAGAACTTAGAGGGAGTAACATACTAAGTATTTAGATAGCCCAACTAAGATACCTACAGTTTAAAAAAGCAATACACTTTCTTTGAGCACAACTCTATTACAACTCACTATTTTAAAAACATATATCTAGCTCTCACACTATTCTCTTTTCTTATGCTCTATCTTAGCATATCCACATCGAGTAATGAGGTACTTTGCTCGTATATATAGACTATTTGTCGATGATTTAGTATTGATCTTACGAATGAATACCGTTGACTCTCTTTGAGTTAAACCACGAGAAAAAATAGTTTGAACCTTCTCCGAAAGAATAATAACACTACTCATATGTTACCGTATTGATTATGCTTTACAACAGGGAAGAAATCACAACCTTCACTTGCCTGAAACTTGCCATCTGATGGTATCACAACGGGAATTTCAGAAGTACAGGCTTTTGAAATTGAAGCAGCTGATGATCCAGGAATTGGGCCAAAAGCTGCACACGAGTTGGCTAGTCGCCAAGTTGGTGGATCACTTAATCAAGCTACACCCGTCGTGATCACAAAAACTATTTGCGGAGCAAGCGTCAAAGGGAGTTGGCATATGCCATATGGTGAATATTTGCGGAGCAAGCGTCAAAGGGAGATGGCATATGGTGAAGCAGGAAGTATGTTGAAGTACTCTCAGGACAAAATCGCCGAGAACATCATCCCACATACAGCATCATGTCAGTATTTTCGTTTGATGCACTACAGAAGAATGAAGACGAGAGTAGTAGCACACGCACAGTGCACGTGCAGCGCCACTCCGCAGCCATGGAGCCCAAATCCTCGCCGCCGCTGCCCGACGCCCTCCGCCGCGCCGCCGCCGGGTTGCTGCCACCGAGGCCAAGCGCAGGGGCTGTTGGGACCGCGTCGTCCTCCTCTCTGTCCCCGCCGTGGGCTTCCGTGGTCCGGCTCTACGGGAGGGCGATCCGCCGCGCGCAGCGGCTACACAACAATGTTGGGAAGGGTTGATGACCAAATTTGGTCACTCACCACCGAGCATTCACAGAGTCGGATAACGGGGCAAGAGGCACAGGAAGACACATACTTGCAATTCCATTCCAAGAGAGAGAGAGAGAGAGAGAGAGAGAGAGAGAAGAGCATCAAGGTAGGGTGATGGTGAGCGGTGGCGATCGGGCGGCGGTGGTGATCCCAGCGTACAAAGCAAATTTCGCAACCAAAATAACCATTGATCACCACTCGGTCTCGGGCTCGGGACGACGACCAAACCCCGATTCGGAAGATGACCTGACTCCACCCTAGGGTTCCAAGCCCCCACCGGTCTGAGTGAGGCGGCCTCAGAGCGGGAATCAAGAAACGGCGATCGTGTCGGAGATGGGTCGACGCCAAGCCGTCGGTTTGGTTTAGGGTCAGGGTTTGGAGATGTGAACACACACGCTCACACGCACAGAGGCTGAGCAAGGAAATTGAGAGAGAGGAAGAGGAGGTGGTGGTGATCATACCAAATCAAAACAAGGCAAAAACTCCGACGCGGCACCGGACGGGGGAGGAGGGAAGCGAGAGGCGCTCGGTGGGGAGGGAAGCAAGAGGCGCTCGGTGGGGGAGGGAGAGAGGCGCTCGGTAGGGGGAGGAGAGTCTGTTCGGAGGAATAGATCGAAACGTTTTTTTTCTATAACCAGTGGCAAAGGTGGGTAATTACCTTGAAACTCCGTGTCTAGGTTCATTTCGAGGATTCCTGGAGTGGGAAAAGAGGTGCTCCACCAAAATGAACTAGAGCTCTACCAACTCCACGAAGAGCAGCTGCTCCATCAATTTATGGAGTTTTGGTGTTTGGCTGGTTTTGACCAACTCCCCCCTAGAGTTTTGGAGTGGAGCCATGCCAAACACGCCCATACTACGGTTGTAACTCTAAAAACAAGAAACATGTTCGATCGAGAAGCACATTTACCTAATTAATGTTTACCGTCGGGAAAAATCCAGATATCCGCTCACATTTATGGACAAAAACAAACTAATACAGCCAGTCCAACGTCTTAGTGACCATAAACGCGGGGACAAGCACAATGCATTCGATGAAAGTTTTTTTCCCCAGCTGAGAGCCTAAGAGCTCATCTCAACCTCTCCACCGTCTCTCTCGTATCTTCTCTCGACCCTAGTGTTTGTGACATTGTTCTCTTCCCCGCTCAGATTTGTCCCCATCGTTTTCCCAATATCCGCGGGGGCGTGAGGTTAGAATCAATCGAACCCTAAGATCATCTTAAGAAGTGTTAACCTCGTAGTAATGGTATGAGAGACGATTTTGTCGAATTCCCTAAATATATTTTATGCAACTCAGATAAAATGAGTCAGGAATTGAATCTTCTTCTGCTATTGTTGTCCTTTTATGTATGATTTAGTGGCAGATATAAAACTTTATCAATAGGAGTTGGAAACAAAAGATTATTATATCTTTTGATCATAGTTTAATACCTTTCCCGTTCTTTCTAACATTTGAGAGTTAGTATGTTTACAATGATCTAAATTGACATATGGTAACTATATCGTTTTTTTGTTAATTTTTCATACATTTGTTTTTTTATACTAATATAGGGTTATAATATCTTACCACGGAAAGTTCATAGCATCATTTAAAGTAGAACTTAGAGGGAGTAACATACTAAGTATTTAGATAGCCCAACTAAGATACCTACAGTTTAAAAAAAGCAATACACTTTCTTTGAGCACAACTCTATTACAACTCACTATTTTTAAAAACATATATCTAGCTCTCACACTATTCTCTTTTCTTATGCTCTATCTTAGCATATCCACATACGAGTAATGAGGTACTTTGCTCGTATATATAGACTATTTGTCGATGATTTAGTATTGATCTTACGAATGAATACCGTTGACTCTCTTTGAGTTAAACCACACAGAAAAAAATAGTTTGAACCTTCTCCTGAAAGAATAATAACACTACTCATATGTTACCGTATTGATTATGCTTTACAACAGGGAAGAAATCACAACCTTCACTTGCCTGAAACTTGCCATCTGATGGTATCACAACGGGAATTTCAGAAGTACAGGCTTTTGAAATTGAAGCAGCTGATGATCCAGGAATTGGGCCAAAAGCTGCACACGAGTTGGCTAGTCGCCAAGTTGGTGGATCACTTAATCAAGCTACACCCGTCGTGATCACAAAAACTATTTGCGGAGCAAGCGTCAAAGGGAGTTGGCATATGCCATATGGTGAATATTTGCGGAGCAAGCGTCAAAGGGAGATGGCATATGGTGAAGCAGGAAGTATGTTGAAGTACTCTCAGGACAAAATCGCCGAGAACATCATCCCACATACAGCATCATGTCAGTATTTTCGTTTGATGCACTACAGAAGAATGAAGACGAGAGTAGTAGCACACGCACAGTGCACGTGCAGCGCCACTCCGCAGCCATGGAGCCCAAATCCTCGCCGCCGCTGCCCGACGCCCTCCGCCGCGCCGCCGCCGGGTTGCTGCCACCGAGGCCAAGCGCAGGGGCTGTTGGGACCGCGTCGTCCTCCTCTCTGTCCCCGCCGTGGGCTTCCGTGGTCCGGCTCTACGGGGAGGGCGATCCGCCGCGCGCGCAGCGGCGCAGGAGACGGTGAAGCTGCCGTCGGTGGGTTCTCTTCTCTCGCAGGCGAGTCCTCGAGGCGACACTTCTCGCTGGGCCGAGTGTGGGCTGTGCGGAGGGAAACGAGCGGAAACGGCTGTGAAGGCAGGAGTTATAAGCCATTGGATCTCAGTGGACGGTGGATTGGAGGACGACTGCACGCCGTAGCGTAGCTTCAGGAAATCAGACGATCCGCGTCCGTTCGCCCCCACCCCTCATTTCTCCGCTCGCTCGTCGCCATCCTCTCCCCTCGCCGGCGGTCTCGCTCGCCCTCTCCGCCGCTCACGGATTCCCTCAACCCTGAATCCCTCTCAGCCGGTCCCGATCCCCTTCGCCGGCGGTCCCGGAGTCCCTCGTCGGAAGAGTCTCTCGCGGCCGGTCCCGTTCCCCCTCGCCGCTTCGTAGTCACAGCCCCCCGACTTCCGGTGAAGGTAACAGCTCGCCGCCGCCCCTCCTTGTCCTCTCTACTTCTGCTAATTGGTTTGGATTGTGTAGATCCGTGTTGAATTTGCATATCAGAGGAAAATGTGTAGGCTTCGGTCCTATTTTGGTTGTGATTGTGTAGAATTTGCCTAGATCTGGAATATTTACAGAGATATCCAAGGTGATTTCGGCTGCGCTGAGATTCTGAATTTTTTATGACAGCTAGAGCTTGTGCATGTACCAACAGGAATAGGTCTTTGTAGTTTTGAGCTTTTGGATGCATAGGGTAACTGTCAGTCAAGTAGTACTAGTTCTTGGGCTGAAAACAATAGGATACCAGTGATCATTAACAATTTTTCTGAACTTTCTGTAGTATTTTTGCAATCCGGGGAAAAAACCTGAACATTCCCTTGTAATCGTTGTACATGTGACAATTGTATAAAGAAATTTCAGAAATTTGTGTACAAATAGAAAGAAGTAAGAAACAAATACACAGTGTTAAAACCAGAGGCAGCATAATCTTTTTGCCTCCAATCCTCTCTTTGAGGGTTTTGGAGTCAACCTCCTACCAAACAGGGAGGTATTTCACCTCACGCCCGAGTCGCGACGTGCACCCCTCCTAAAAGATACGGCACGGACAGGAACGACCGAGACGTTCTCCGCCTCTTCTCTTCATTTCCACTGTTCGCCAGACCTAGTCCCCCTTCTCCGGCGATCGGCACGGTGAGCTCTTCTCCTCTCCTTCCTTCGTTTCGACCGTTCGCCAGATTTGGCCTCCTCCCCCTTCTCCGGCGGCGGCGTGGTGAGCTCCAGCCGAAGATCCCCCGTCAACATCCTCGTGGGGGATCTTTTCTTTGCTGTGACTGTGAGCAATCTCATCCAAATATTTCTTTCTAGGATGGATACTCCAATCCATGCAGTTTGTTGCGTGGTGGAGTACTAATAGTAGTTAATTTTCCAATTTTTTTGGGGGTTCAACTGAACCCCCATGCTACACGTTAGGTCCACCCCTGGTGTGGTTCCTACAACCGGTTGAAGATTCAGCAATTATGTTGAATTAGGCAGCTGGATGCCCTCATAGTTCGATTATAGTATAGCTGGGAATATTTCTTGACAGATTGTGGGGAAATGGATAATTTGAGTGTGTAACTTACAGCTCTGGGATGTTTTTTCAACAAGAAATTCCAGTCCTAAAAGTTTGGAGAGAGCTTAATTTCTAGGTGCAGAAAAACTTCCTGTTTGTAGTATGAAAACAAAACTAATCAGTTACAAAATTAACAGGAGCGGCATCCACATCTCGTAATATATATTTCTTTGCCGTCATAGTTAGGAACATTCAGTAAAGACTGCCCTGTTTGCAGGTTTAAATTCTCAATACATAGTCTGTTTGTATACTTTTCTTATTCCTCATGCTGACAGAAATTCACTCATCATAATTTTATGCAGATTTTTTTTTTGTTAGCTTCGTTTCCTGCTGGTTAGAGACCTGGTTTGCAATTGTTGATTGAGCTTGTGGTACATGCGAATAGCAGGTCTTGTGATCTGATTCTGCTTAGGCACCTTAGGCAATGGCCAGTTTAAGCAAAAACTTCCAGTCTTTAAACAAACCAGACAGTGAAAAAAAGTACCAGGGTACATTGGTTGCTTCTCCAGCAAAAGCCATTTCACCCAAGTCGGTGAAGCAAATTATACCAGCAAAACTACTGATCTTCAGCGGGGAGTCAACGGGTCATGTGGCATCGTTTTTGGTAAAGGTTGTTGCTCTTGAGGTAGTAAGAAGATTTTCGAAAGCAAGATGTCCTTTTATATGGAATTCTATTCAAGCATTGCAAGTTCTTGGGTATCCTCCATTTGGGTGGATTCAACGATGGGCACCACTAAAATTTGTCGTGCAGGGCATTCAGGTCATTTTATCTCTCAGCTCTTCAAGGCCTTGATTCTCTTGAAGTTTCCAAGCTACACATTTTCTTTTGTTTCAGAATCAGTTAGCCCTTGCCTAGATATTGTGTTAGTTCCTTGATGTGGATGAAGATAAATGAGAGAATGCTTTTCTTGTTATTGCTGCTCAGTTAGCGTTTATCTAGAAGACCTGTCAGTTAAGTTGATCGTAGTACTATTATACCCCCTCGCTGACTCCTTGGCTCAGTTCAGATGCAAGTCATATAGTTATTTTTTAAAAATATGCTCAAGTTGACTAGGAACAATTTCATGGAGAAATGAAAATAGATCCAGAAGCATTATCCTGTCAGTAGGAATAGGCTGCTATAATTTTCTTTCCGTTGCAGGGATTTCTTTGGAATCTCTCAATCTCAATTGGAAAACCGTCATGTTCTTCTTACCTTCATTTCTGTTTAGAGATGCTTACCTTCTTTTGGAGACCTAGTTATAAACTTATAATTATATACCTGGAAGAATTTTCCTACTACTGAAGAAGTTTGATTACTTTGGAATTTATGGATGAAATCTTTGAACAAACTCTTTGATAATTCGTGACTAATCTGACTAGATTTACCTTTGTACTCAACTTAGTCCTAAAGGTTTTATACATTCAATGGATTTAACATATTAATTTATAACTTTCTGTAATAGTTTTTTCATCTACTGAGCTTGAGTCCCGCACAGAGCTCTAACCATGCTAGATTGTTAGGCCCAGACTTAACCTTGAGTGGAAAGTTCTGAGTTCTGATTTATTCCTTTCTTCACACGAGGAATTCCACTTGGCTTGGAGTTTGTTTTGGCGTAGGCTATCCACTTATCCTGCACACTGAGCTTCTTGAAGCATGTGCTGAATTTAACTCAATCAGATTAAGAAACTAGAGATGAGCATGTCTTGTAGTTTCTTCCAATATACATCAGTCAATGAAACAACATATGCTTACTGTAGAGCATCCCATATCGTTTCATGTGATGACTGTGCCCTTGGATGCTCAGTTGAATCTATTTAAATCCTCATTTTGGACATTGTGGTGGTTCTTTAGTACTTTGTTGAATTGGTTATTATATCACATCTGCTCTATGCAGTTTCTTGAATGGCTATTTTCTTGAAATGTGTTTCTGTTTGTATTGCTTGTGAGCACTGATTGTTTTTTTTTCTGCCAATGCAGAAATTATCCATGCCATTGTTATTTCTGTCTGTCACAACAACATTAAGTGATCGGTCTTCTAAGCGCGATGATGAACTGAGTAGCAATACAGATGGTCCTGAGATACCTGCTGAAGCTGAATCACATGAGACGGCATCAACTTCTTGCACAAGGTTAAGACTTAGTTGAGGAATGATTTGCTAGAGGCTTTTCATTAAATCGCACTATTCTAGTTCTGATCTTATCCTGGCGCAATAATGAGATGAAGGTGTGGCAAGAAGGTTACCTTCTCATTGTATTTGACAACGTTGTTGGTTTCTGCTTGTTTTAGGGATGTTGCTGATGGCACAAAGGATATTGTGTCAGAGAACTGGCTTGTGTTACTTTTCAGGGAACTTGAGAAACAAGGCATCACTTTGCCAGAGAGGTGACTTTTTAGTTTATACTAGCTTCTTTTGTTGGAATTAATCTTGTCACAGTTCATGAGTTGTGCACGTGTGCACGTTTGCTTTGTGTGTAAGTTGAGAAGTTGCATAGGATGGAGTCGTTAGGTTGCATGTGTTTGCATGTAGGTGTTAATGCTTTGTGGAATCATGCACGGTGTGGATATGTAGCATAGGAAAAGGTCAGGGGTTAGTTGTGCGTCCGCATGTTGTTAGTATTAGCTTGCATGTAGCTAGCTGAGTCAGTTAGTGGTCAGTAGACCGTGTCTAGACGACGTGAGCATGAGTTACGGATCGGGCTGTTGCCCTGATCTGCGAGTCTTTATTTAAACAGAGAGTTGTAACACATTGAGTTTGAGGAGGAATAGTAGAGAAGCACAAGAGAAAACGACGCCTGTGCATGTTGGCTGCGTCACAAAAATATCCAGCGTGTCCGTCTTCCTCCCATACATGTGTATGTGTGTTTATCATATATGCGTGTGTCTACATCTTGAGAGAGAGAGGAGTTGAGTGATTCAACTCCAACACCTTTGCCATGTATGAGTAACATATACGATACTGTTAGCCTTAGGCTACCACAATTGCAGAAGGATCTACAACTATGGAACACTCCCATGCAGGATGCAGGGAAAAATCTACAAGATCTTGCAATTATTTTCCTAACACACTTCCGAATAGTAGTTAGTTATTAAAAATTACAACTTACAATAGATTTTTTTTTATAAAAAAAATGTGGGAACATGTAACTTTTGTTCTTGTGATCTTGTCTATGTTATCTGTGGTCAGATGCAGCTTTGTAGAGTTTGAATTTCACGTGTTTAATGTTTTAGGGGACTTTGTGTAAGCCTCCTTTAGCGTATGGCTGCCCCTGGGTAGCTAGTTGAGCTGCTTTGTGGTAATATCAGTATTTGGTGGCAGAAATAAACATAATAGTATATTTTTTACATGATGTTCAAACCTATCTCTATTGCCATCTATGTAGCCTTTCAAGCTGTATACTATAGTCCTGTATCAGGAAAGTAGTTACATGCTGCGTCCTGAACTGCAAGATGCCATATAACCGAGAGTTTAACTGATGGGTGTTTCAGGCTCAATGAGGATGAACTGCGCAGATTTTACATTGCAGCAAATGGTGACTTTTCATGCTTGCTCTCTTCAGTTAAGAAGACAATTCGTTGGAGGGAAACTTTCCACATACTTACATTGCAAGAACTTGAGAAGTGGTCCCATTTGGTTTTTTGGCATGGATTTGACACTATGCTTCGGCCTTGTTTAGTAATCCGTCTTGGACTTGCATGCTCTAATCTAGCCCCTCGTGATAGACCTTGTTTTGGACAAGCAGTAGGTAATTTCTCTACCTGTTTTATCTGCCCATTCATTCATGTCCTAGATGTTTTTGATATGATAGTATTAATAATCAGTTAGAACTGGGAGGGTACATATAGTATGGGCAATGGAGAATGCTTGCAGTAATCTACTTCTTACCTTTCTCCTAGCATGGTAATTTCCATTAGCAGCATCTTAGTTACTCGGACAGAAAGCATACAATCTCCCTTAAGCAATTTTTTGGTCCAATTTTTCTTAGCATTGAGAAGACGGTAAGATTTTTTCTCCGCTTATTTACCCACTCCAGAAGTTTTTTCTTTTCTCTGATTGCCTTGCAAAAAGAGCGGCCACTAATCAATAATATCTTTCTATGCAGTTTCTCAAATTGACCATGGTACTGTACATTTGATCAACGAAGAAGATCCTAGAATTACTGTTTTACTGGATTGCCATGGGATTTCTCCTTTCAGATTTCCGATGCAAATGATGAGGTCATTTATCACTATAGTTCAAGAAAACTATCCAAATCGTCTTGGGGTGTTATTTGTTGTCCGTCTTCCTCCAGTTATCAGAGTTATCGCACAGACATTTATTCAAGTAAGATTACTATCGCACCCGACTTTGATCTCACGACTGCTCCTTTTATATTGTTTCCAGCTTTGCATATTTTATTAAGGTAATGAACATTGACTTGGTTATAGTTTTGCCTATTATATTATGGTGAGATTTTTTCTTTCTAGAACTAAGGGTAATATATTTTGATGTTCAATTGCGTTATTGCCTTATTGGAGATGTGCCATCAAGTTGCTGTAGCATATCCAGATTCTTTTGATCGACATGCATGTCAAATTTTGGAGAGATGCTAGGTAGGTCAACGGTACACAAATTTTCTGATCTACTGATCAAATTTGAAACTATTGTTCTTGCATGCTGAGTGTTGAACTGTAGACTTACACAAATGCATACAATTCACATTTGAAGATATTTGTGTTTCAAGTGGGACAAGCCAAGTATTTGAAGAGATGGCACCCTTTACCATACTTTCCATCTGCCAATCATGAAGTTTATATACTTCACTTCATATCAGCTGTGGCCAGATTATCACTGGCTTTTCATGATCTTGTTTAGTTAGCGGGGGCAAGATTCATGATGATTGCTTGGAATTTGACAACTCGTATAACCTTCCTCAATATTTGGTTTGATGCCAAATTTTGCCTGTCACGCTCTACGGTTGAGAGCTTGAGATTTGTAGCCACGTTTGGCTTAATTTGTCATAAAAATTGGGGCATTCATTTTGTGATACAAGCCCAGAGGAAGCTGGCTACAAGCGAGAATGAGCATTAGTAATGACTGTTATGATAAACAATTATGCTCTGCTGGATCGCAGCATCTTATGGTACTTACTTTTTTTCTTTTAAAATGCTCTGCAGGTCCTGAAACCATCCACAAAGCAGAAGTTGTGTTTCGAGGGAGAATCATACAAGAAGACATTAGCCGAGTTCTTGCAGGTTGTACCAGCTTTTCTTGGTGGCAAATGCAGCTGCTCACGATGTGAGAAGCCTCGTGATAGTTCAGTAATTCGGGCAGGGGAGGGGAGCAAGAGCCAACCTCACCAAATCAGCATTG
The DNA here is from genome assembly GCA_036346255.1 of Ampelocalamus luodianensis. Classification (NCBI taxonomy): domain Eukaryota; kingdom Viridiplantae; phylum Streptophyta; class Magnoliopsida; order Poales; family Poaceae; genus Ampelocalamus; species Ampelocalamus luodianensis. The sequence goes on along the minus strand of CM070622.1, from coordinate 91,088,217 downwards.
ACGATGGATCACCTATCACAAACATGGACTTTGATGAGACGGCGCTTCCATCCCCTTATAGCTGCGAGAACGCCATAAGGGCCGCGATAATTGGTCTGCTGATGGTGTGGATTTTCGTTGCATTCCTCGCTGGGATGAACGACCCGCAGGCCCCCTGAAGCGCTTGGCATATTTAGCCATGTATATCAAAGAGTTACAGAACTGCCTGCTCGCTTGAAGCAGCACTTGGAGAGAGGTTGTCAGTAGCGTAGCATTAGCATATATGTCGTCGCTAGGTGTTGTTTTTCTTGGCAATTTTTCGGGGTGCCCTTTGCAACTGCAAGTCGGCACATGGTGCTCCGGCTGCCAAGATTTTAGTGCTGATGAATAAATTTGTGTGTGTTTGGCAATATAATGTTTCACAGTGCAATCGAGGCAAGTCTGTTTGTACCACACAGGTTCGTTTATTGCAGTTTATATGATGTTATTATTGGCTACTGCTTTTTCTTGTCAGCCTACTTCGACCGTGAGTCTAAGTACCGCCAAGATCGTTGTTAGTACGGGTAAAATTCACGTGCTTCTGGCAATTGTAACGTTTCACGGTTCACAAACTCCAGCAATTTAGTGGTCTGTTCGATTTGTGCTCGTATCTGGCTCCATGGCGGCGACGGCGTCTCACCGTCGTTTCAGGCTCGACGATGGCGGCGGCGGGCTGCTAGGCTTCACGTCGAAACGAACGGAAGCGATGACCAGATCGGGCCGGCCCAAAACGAAGCAAGAAGCGGTATATAGTGGGCTTGAGCCAGTCTCGGCCCGGCCCATGTGGTGAGTAGATGCACCGCGTGGTGAAATGTGAAAGCATTACCGCACACAGTTGTACCCAGTGTCTACTTGCCAGTTTTTAAAGGGAAAAATAATATAGAAGCGCATTCCTCCTAGCTGCTGCTGCTGCTCTTCGCCACCGCCACCACCGCGTCGGCCTCCTCCCGTGCGAGCGAAATTAGGGTTCGTGCCCGCGCCGTGGAGCGCCATTCCGGCTGATCCGCGTGTCCCCGCCGGCTCGCTAGGGTTCGCCCTCTCTCCAGCTCAGTTCACGGTTCGGATTTCGTGGTTCGATTTTCACCACCTTCCCCCCTCCTAATCTGAGTGCTTTTGGTTGCGATGAGTCCTCGGATGCCATTGTTGGTGAGCCTTTTGTTTCAGTGTTTCCTCGTCTTGGGTTATATACGAAATATTGGGAGTTATTGTTGCTCGGAAAGATCAGGGTTTTGGTTGGGATCGAGCAAAGGTTAGGAAAAGAGATTAAAAATTTTTACGAAGGTCTACGTTTAGTGTTCTCGTTGTCCCTTACTTGCCGATTGCTGATCCAGGCTGTTTGTTGGGATGGAACCGAGAAAAAGTAAGTAGGGAGAAACATTTGGATTTCCATTACCTGGTGTAATTTTGCCACTCTTTTTTCCCTGAAGGTATTTGGAGTCTGATCAGGTTTGGATGAGTCCATCAAGGAGCAGGAGCAGGAGCAGGAGCAGGAGCAGGAGCAGGAGCAGGAGCAAGAGCAAGAGCAGGAGCAGGAGCAGGAGCAGCAGCAGGAGCAGGACTCGCAGCCGGAGCAGAAGCCGAAGCCCTCGGCGAGATAGGCTGCGCAGTGAGCGTGCATCTCGTCGCAGCCGCAGCCCACCCCGTCGCAGAGAGCGTCTTGGACACAGGTGTGCACCAAGTGATGCGTTTTGCTATGAAGCTTGCGTGCAAATGATGCTATACTGACATAGTTTTGCATTGGCTGTTTATGTTACCTGAATGATTCACTTGAATGCCAATAGCAGCACTGAGTTCACACAGAAAGTTGTATTTTGGTTCTCCAGTAGTGTATGTATTGCCCGCCCTTCTACACTATAGTTTGCTTATGGACATATGGAAGTTAGCACCACTGTGGAAAAAAGAATTATCAATCAACAGTTGAATTTTTTTGTCATGGAAGTCTCAGGATATCTATGTGGCAAACAGTTGTTGTGCTCGTAGCCATTCTTTTTAATAGGTTTTGGTTATGAGTAACACACTTTCCCAATAGCTCTGCCATAAATAAACCATGCAGAGAAGCACGTACATCGAGGGATATCAACCCAAAATGTTTCTTAAAATGGAAAAACCCCAATGGCTAGTTCACAATTAATTTAAGGCATTATTTTCCCTTGTTTCTCTGTGTCTCATTTTGCACGAGATATATGGAGGCTGGAGGTTAGTTTTGTTCCAGAAGAATAAATTTTGGTCTTTTGCCATTCTTTGTTCCTTTTTTCTTCATCAGCAGTTGCTACAGTAAAAACTGATTGTCGCATGAATTATCCAGCCTGAGGTTAGATTCAGGAAATACTAGTTTATTTGCATGAAGAATATTATGGGCTATGTTCATGGGGGTATTTAGGATTTCTTCAAACATTTAAAGTGAGACCATTTTTGCATGTGAAAAATGCACTTCTATCTGGGTATCGTTCATTAATGTCACAGTGAACTGATGATTGGAATCTAGAAAACTGGGACTATGAATCAGCTGGAGTCTGGAGAAGTTCTTAATTGCATATCATTGTTTCTATCAGTAGAGTTTGCTAAAGAATTGCCAGATATGGTACGATTTGAACCAGTGGGGCTAACTAAATTTTGGGTTACTCCTAAGCAAGAAATCATTATTCACGGAAACCTGGCATTTTGTATGGACTTGCTCTGGTATCGATTTGTGAAACAAGTTAAGCTCAGCATCAGGAAGTATGAAATGTAATAACTGTGTTGTTCCTAAAATACCGTAATCCATAACAGTGCCCTCACTGAACTGTATTATATTTGTTGCGACCGGCACATGAGCAATAGCAGTTTCACCAAGCTGTGTTCTTTCTAAAGCATGCATGATCAGCTGGGTATCATTCATTTACCCTAGCGCACTATATTTACCAAGGTGTATGTTAGTACTTAATAATTTGAGTCTAAGGACATCAAAGATCTTAACCCCAATTATTAAGTATGAGTGCGCAGACACCATGGGGTTCCACTGGAAAAAGAAATTAGTCCTATCATTTATCAAGCTATGCTATTTTTTAGGGAAACATGCTCTTTTAACATAGTTACGCAAATGTGTTACTTTTGTTTATTGCAATATTATCTGTCAGCCTCTCACGGAAAAACCCTTGTTAACATGAATGATTTTCCAGGGAGCTTATATGCAAGAATTGCAGACGGCCTGGCCACTTTGCTAGGGATTGCCCATCTGCTGCTACCTGCAATAACTGTAACCTTCCAGGGTAAAATGGCCTGCAACACTCTCTTAATGTAGTTGTACTCATTTCATTTTTGTGGGAATCAGGATGCAGTTATCTTTTATGGTTGTGCGCTTATTGTTAGCTGGCTCATTTTCTTCTAATTTCTGCTAGATGCTATCTTTCATTCATCAGAAATTTATTGAAAAATTGGGGCATAACTCTTTTATTATTTTTTGACAGCCACTTCGCAGCAGAATGCACTTCTAAAACTGTTTGCTGGAACTGCAAGAAGTCTGGACACATTGCTAGTGAATGCAAGAATGAGGCCCTGTGCCACTCCTGCAATAAGACAGGTCATCTGGCACGTGATTGCCCCAGTGCAGGATCTAATGTTAAGATATGCAACAACTGCTTTAAGCCAGGTCATATTGCTGTTGACTGCACCAACGACCGGGCCTGCAACAACTGCCGCCAGCCTGGGCACATAGCTCGGGAGTGCAAAAATGAACCTGTTTGCAACCTGTGCAATGTCTCTGGGCATGTTGCTCGCAGCTGTCCAAAGACGACTCTGGCTTCAGAGATACAAGGCGGTCCTTTTTGTGACATCATCTGCCGCATGTGCGGCCAGACAGGGCACATCAGCCGCAACTGCATGACAACCGTCATCTGCGACACCTGCGGTGGGAGGGGTCACATGTCGTACGAGTGCCCGTCGGCCAGGATATTTGATCGTGGGCTCCGCAGGTTCTGATAACCGTTTGCCAGGATATGTGATCATGGGCTCAGCTGGTTGAATTTCGCCTTGTTTCATTGATTCCAGTTTAGATAGCCTGCTTGACAATACTGAAATGGTTTTTAGTACTTCTTTTTTGCTCCCTGGGAGTTGAGGGATGATTCTGTAGGATGTATTTGGGTGAAACTTCCGGTCATTTTAATCAGGATATAGCCTTCTGTGGGCACAAACTGCTGTACCGTCCCAAGCAAAATTTGTTCACACAAACTGCTTTGGTAGGCCAGGTTATATGCTCGTATTATCACTGTTACGAGCTAGTATTTCAACTCTTTTTATCTGCTGCCCCCCCTTGCGCACTGATGAACTGTTGCGTAGAGTTGTCAGATGCAAATGGTAATACCGGTGGTTGAATCTGGGCAACAGGTGCTGACCATCCTTGACAGCTTCTCAGTTATCATGGTGATTCTTTCCATTGCTGCTTAGCCTTTCTTGATGAAGAAAAGCTTCGCTGCTCCCTATCAACCTGTTGAATGTCTCAGGGGGCAAGTTGCACGTTGCTTGTTTCACATCTACCAGCAGCAGGAATGCTGGACTGGAATTGGGCAGGTGAGATGAAACATCCGAGCACTTCGAGAGAGGGGAAAATGACTGCACAGGCACACAGTTGAGGTAAAGCCACTCTGCCGACATCTCCAAAGCATCAATCAGATATTCAGATGCGACGGCAGCAATGTCAGGCATGCTGAACTGTAAGTCTGAAACGCGATATGGTGGATACATCTTTCTTGCTCGAGCATCCGAGTGACAACGCGGGCACATCGAATAGATGGCTTCCAAGAACGAAAATGTCTAGCGTGGAATGTCACTACGCCGAAGATCAGATGCTGCAATTCTTCCTGTTGTGATGTAGTTGCAGTTTGGCGTGGCGAGATTTGTTTATGTAGGAACTATTTAATTCAAAGAAGAAGGAAGGTGTCGTGGTGTAGTTGGTAACTGAAGGTCTCCGCTTCGATTCCGGGCGACGCCACTTTCTAAATTTCTACATCCTTTTGTCCCACAGTTGTATCTTTTTGTCCCACAGTTGCATTGCCCACAGGCACAGCTAAACTTGAAATTCTATCCAAGAAAAACATATTTATTATCTTCCATGTTGAATTACTCAAGTACCCAACATCTTTCAGTCAACTAGATGAAACTAAACAATTTTTACTAGATCAGTCAGGAATCAGGACCCATGAGAATTGATAAAATATCAATTATTTATACTGTAACGTGAATGGGCACAACAACAAATTACATGATAGAACCAAATCTTCATGGTTTACTGGAAGGGAAGCCATGAAGATCTTTTTACACAGCAACAAACACACAAATTCATCAAGCAGTCTCACCACCGAATTTATAGTGACACAAAATCAACAATAGGAAAGTCCATATCGCATGATCGTGAAAGGCATGGTCATATGCCTAGTGTGCTTTTTCTTTGAACACATCAAGACTGACTTCACTAGCATCAGTAGCCTGCAGTTCCACCTGAATGCCGTCGAGCTCCCTCTTGAATCTGTCGTTCGAGCTCGCGTACAGCATCTTGCTCCTTATCTTTGCACTGTCTGGGGACCTTTCAATTCAGGCGCAACACATCTCATTAGTAAGCAGCCTTACTGTAGAGTAATCATGGAATATACAAAAAAACATAGAGCAATACCACAAGACATAGAATATCCTGCTCTTTGGTACATCCTCTGCAGTAGTGAAGTCGAAGTCATAGATTGCAAATCGGCAGTCTTCTGCGGGAAGACTGCTCGCGAAATCCTCGAAGCTTGTTGTGCGCTCCCCAACTTTCTCCACAACGATCTCTTTCATCTGGCTATCCATCTTGTAAGTTATGAAACGGTGCAGCCTCTTGGACTTCAGTTCGATGAACTTCAGTTTACACTCATCATTCACTGCAACTCCTGATGCTGCGTTTGCCTGTGTGTATGATTAATATCATGTAAAGAAGTATGCGAATTCTCGTAGTTACACAGGTAACAACAACGTCGACTCTCTGTTTGAACAACAACATAAACTCGTGTGAAACACAGGTAACAACAACGTCGACTCTCTGTTTGAACAACAACATAAACTCGTGTGAGCATAGAATTCAAGGGATGCAGTTGCCCTTACTTCTTCTGTATGGCTGCCAATTGTTTTTTTTTTGACATAAATGGCGCCAATTGTCACTTACATTCTAAATCGAGCTACTCAGATACCACTAGATCATTAGAATTCTTAATTAGTTAATGTTCAAAAGGGATTATTTGTTCTCTCAATCTGACGGGTATTTCTCCGAGACAAAAACTAGAGTTTACTAGGAGGCAACTTATGGTCCGTGGCTAAGTGGTAGTGCCACTGCTAACCCTACAGATTTACACCAAAATTATCAATAATATGCAACAGCAGATACTTACTATCCCACTCTCACCATCATACTGCACAAATCCCCCATTTCAGAAAGGCTAATTGGCAGATGTATGGTGTGAGCTCAGCATGCGATCCAGGCACAGATCAACAGAAATTCCATGGCTAATCGATCTTATATAACCTGGATCTAACAATTTAGAGTTCATACGGTAGAAAGCCTAAGAATTACCGCCCCCTCCCCCCCGCGCGCAAACACAAAGTATTCCTATAACCACGGATCCAAAGAGTCAGGTATCACTCCTCACTCTTCAGCTGGCACTTGTCAAATTCCCTGCTGCCTAAATCTAACATCCTGTCAATCTTATCTACTTGTTTTGCTCATCTGAAGACCAAATACATGTTTCACTCAAGAGAAGCACTCCCGATTCACGAGAAAAACTGACAGTTTCTCATGATCCGGTTGATGGTGATTGGTGAGAGAAAGAGAGAGATTTAACCGAGCAGAAATTCCACCAAGAAAAGCAAGAAACAACCGACGCACAACCGGAACGGCGTCAATTTCCCCTGACTCCAGTTCGATCCCAACCATCCTAAGCGTACTATTTCGCTACCGCGACAAGAACAAGAACCCACCGCACGCCCCCCAAGACTACAGGAAAATTAGCCACGGAAAGCAAGGAAACCAAGAACTTCGCACCGATCTGCGAAACATCCGGTAAAATCGAAAGCGTAAGAAGACAGATCCGGGAGCAGAGGAGGCGGCCGTACCATTCCTGAGCTCGGGAGAGGAGGGAATCCGCAAAGGGGAAAGTGGAGGATGGGAATGTTAGCTAGAGTGGCAAGCTTTGGGGCTTTTGACGGAGTCGTCGGGGCTGTGTGTGCGCTGGTTGTTGGCCTACCCTACCCTTGCAAGTTGCAGCAGAGGCAGAGCGTTGCGACGAGGCTTCGTCGGCTCGGCTGCAGAGTGTAGAGCTGCACTGTTCAGCAGCTACCGCTTGCGGTCCATGCACGCCTCCGCGGTCGTCGGATCAAAAGGTGGACGGCCAAGATAAATAGTTGTACTACTTCTGCGTGACAAGTATCGTTTAGGAAAAATTGTTATGACTGTTGACATTATTATTCTTCAATAATTTCGCGTGTGGAATAAAAAAAACGTATTAACTATCAATGCTAACAGCTCTGCAATGTAAAAAAAAAGGACGTAGAGCGTCGTACGCTGTGCGTTGCCGTACGATCTAGCGCTTCAGTCGTCCGATCTCAACACGTTCTCCCGAAACAAGAGAAAAAGAATCCAATGCAACGTTTTTTCAACAATCAAAATAACAGTGGAAATATCCGAAAATAATTCTTGCAACATTTTTCGAACAAAGATACAACAATCAAAATTGTAACATTTAAAAATAACAGTGGAAACATCTGAAAACAATTGTTGCAACATTTTTTGAATAACTATGCACAGAGAGAGAGAGTACCCATGCTACACCCCTTCTCACGGCTGGGTCTGAGCACATGGAGGTAGCGGTGTTTGGAGCTCGGTCCTCTTCTAGCACTGCTACTTGGAGCTTAGACACGTCCGAGCATGGTGGACTAGCTCACCAGTTTTGGATCTGGGCGACTGTGGGGCTGGAGTAGCAGCGCTGTCACCTCCCTCCATTGGTCATAGTGGAAGTCGACGGAACCTCAACCGGCTCTTCCTCGGCGTCACTGCTATCAGAAAGTCGAGAGATCGCTGCAGTAGAGGGGGGATTTCGTTGAGGATCATCTCCATTTCCTTGTTAAGCTTCATCTCCAACGTGTGTGGCGGCTTGCCCAAAGTTCACTCTCGACATGCGTGGTGAAGGAGAAATGAGTACCTGACAGAGGATGCGTTGAACGAGTAAAAGATTAGTGAAAGTCTTTGTTAGGTTTATTAGGTGGTAAAATATTGAGGCTATATAGAGAGGTATGGAGGCACGACAGGTAAGAGTCCTTCCGACTAGAGCTGGGCATTGGGTCGCGTCGCGTCGCCGCCCCAAGCCCGCGTGCCGGGCGTGTCGTGTCGTGCGATTCGCCCGATCACCCACTGCGTCTTGCGTCGCGCCGCACCTCACCTCGGTAGGCCGAGCACGCCCAAAGCGTCGTCGTGGGGTCGTCGAGTGCGTGCGACCAGCTTCTCACCTAAGTAACTATAGAGCGCGCGTGGGAAAGAGAGGAGTGAGAGGAGGTGGTTGGAGGAATGGAGGAGGGGCGGGCGGCGGCACGGAGGAGGAGGAGGCGGCGATCGCAGCTGTATGGAGAGGAGGTGGTTGGAGCTAGAGGAGGAATCGAGAATGTGATTAGGGATTGTGAATTTTGGAGCCGAGGCCGGGAGAAGGGGTTGGGGATGGGGTTGGGGTTGGGGAGCTCAAGAGGAATGTTAGGCTAGGCCAAGGTGGCGAGAGGTTATTGGTTGGCCAGTAGGAATGACAGAGGAGGTTATTGGTTGCACCAGCCGAGATGGGAGTGATTGAGCCAGTGAGAGAGGAGGATTGGGCTAGAACGGGAAGGTTGGGCCTATTTCGTGTCGTGCCGCCCAAACACGCCCAACCGATCGTTGCGTCCGCCGCCTAACGGCGTATTCTTAGGCCCACCGCCGTAGTTCGTGCTTGCGTGCGCCGGCCACCACCACGTGCGCGCGTCGTGTGTCGTCTTAGATCGTGTCGTGCCGTCCGTGCTTTGAGCCGGCCCGAAAAAGCACGGCCCAAGTCCCAGCTCTATTCCGGACGTACGCAGAATCAGTGCGAAACTGTCGCGCACCGAGGTGGGGGGATGGGAGAAGAGAACCGCCGCGGAAAATATCAGAAGAATCGAAAGGCAGCTTCGACATCTACTGCTAGCTACCGACCTTATCCTTTTCTTTTTATTATTTTGGCTCCTTTGCTATCGTGTCACGTTCCAGTGAGGTGCTGCACTTGTGCTGATCTGTGCCTGAGCATTTGCCTGGAGAATCCACGTGGATGCGCGGGACCAGTTTACATGCATCGAATAGAAACCGGACAGAACACCAATAAAAAAGAAAATAGTTAATAATTTTTTTTTTGAGTGAAACCAATCAATTATTCGTACACCAGACATTACAGGAAGCTTGCACCGAAAGGGACACAACCCACGCACGAAGAGGACACGATACATCAAGCACGCCGTACAAACGCAGCCGGTACAATACCGCAAATCCCACGTGTATACACGCCATTATTTGGTACGTGGAATGATTAGGAGGCGTGCTCCTTGAGGACATCAAGCGTGAGCTCGCTGGGCTCCGTGGCCTGCAGGTCGATCTGGACGCCGTCCAGCTCCTTCTTGAAGCCCTCGTTCGAGCTCGCGTACACCATCTTGCTCTTCACGCCCGCCGTCGCCGGCGACCTTAATTGACCAGCACACAGCAATTAAACGCACAGCAATGGATCGTTCAGAAGCAAAATATTTCGAACTACTCTAGCTGGGGGAATGCAACTGGCTAGAAAAAGCGTACGCACCACGAGATGAAGAAGATCTTGCTGCGCGGGGCCTCGCCGGTGGCGGTGGCGGTGGCGTCGCCGACGGTGAAGTCGTGGTCGTAGACGGCGTAGCGGCAGTCGTCGGCGGGGAGGCTGGCGGTGAGGTCCTCGAAGGTGGCGTCCCGGGGGCCGACCTTGTCGACGACCACCTGCTGCACGGCGTCGTCCACCTTGAAGACCACGAAGCGGTGCGCGCGGCCAGTGCGCAGCTCCTGGAACCTGGCCTTGCACTCCTCACTCACCGCAACACCTGACGTCGCGTTCGCCTGCATATATATTCATCAAATCATCAGAAACACATATGCGACACCACATATGCTCGTGGTTAAATCTGTACCTAGCAATTATACAACTAATCAAAACCCCCCAAATTAAGTCAAAACGGCTAGAATTTATGTGCGTACCATGGTTGATATATCGAAGCCTGGATCGAGATTTGACCTGACGAAACAATTAATCGGTTGTGCTATTGATGGTTCTACAACGATCGCAAGTTCACAAGCTAGTACTAGTGTTGCAGCCAGTACTGTGTGTGTGTGTGTATCGCAATCTCGTCTGCTTTAATAGGACGGCCATGTCCTTGGCGAGGAAATAAATTAGGGATCGGGGGGTGTATACGTGTGCGCGCCGCGGTGTTGTTCTCGGCCGGACAGATTGTTCTAGATGTGTTGATGTGGCAGCAGGAAGACGAATTGAAGTCACTCACAGCTAGCGAGCGTACTGAAGCTAGAAAACTCTTAGTCCCGCTTGTGTGTCACTTTTCGGTAGCTTCTTTTGATCCCTCCGTTTCTACTTGTTTTGTCATTTTTAACTAGTGCACATATATTAAAGGGATTATACTTGTATTAATATATAATATAAAATATTTTTTAATAGTATCTTAAGCGCGCCAAATGAGACACCAAAATGGTGGCGATAGGGATGCGTATTATCTGCCGTCACAACTATAACGGCACCAGCTTGCCGTCCTCAGATCCGAGCCGTCTCTTCCCATTAGAAGGTCACGATCTTTCTGGGCCACATTAGGCCTAGTGAGCCATAGTTCCACTAATTGATTTTTTTTAATAATCTGTTTTTTTTTTATTTTGAATTATAGAAATAATACTGTTTTTTTTTTACAGAAATAATCATTTATAGCTTCACTGTTGGACCACTTGGGCTAGTCGCCCAATGGGTGAGCGACAAGCATCCAAATCGCTTAACCGTTGGACGATTGATCCTTTCGCCTCTTAGTGGCCGAACGGTGGAGCGACTAGGACACCTGTCACTCAACGCTGGGCGTTGTGACCCAACGATTGGGTGACTAGGGGTGTTTATAAGGCGCGCACGCGCCCGGCCAACGCTAGTTCACCATTTTCCAGAGAAACGACCGTGAGGAGAAAAAGAAGGGAAAGAGGAGAAGAGAGGGGAAAAGAGTGTCTTCGCATCGACGACGGTGAATCTCTAGTATTATTTTGTATGCGTGTATTTTCGTAACCATGGTAGGTTAGCAAGCAACATCATGGGTATTGACATATTGTTAGCAAATAAAATAATGGTATGTGAACTTCAAAAATCTTTAGATGCGTACTGTGTAGTGTCATATTATCAGTGGCGAAGCTAGAAAATTTTTGTGGGGGGTGTAGCAGTGATGGTAAAGATTAGGCTATTTAGCAATTATCGACTGAACGAATGTTAGGATTGGGTAAATCAGCATTGTAAAAATTGTATTCAGATCATACTTAATGTGTATATATAATTAGTTGCGCTTTTTCCCAATTGGGCGACTGCTTCACACATTTAGTAGCGAAAACAACTTTATTTTATGGAGTGTTGATGATAACAATTGCTAACATCGGTAAATAAGTTTTAAATATGTGTGAACATATTATTAAAAACTTTGTAGTCATTACATAATATTTTGTTAGAAAATGGTGGTGCCCATGCATACCGGACACCCCACTTGGACAGAGTCCATGCATATTGTTAATAGTTGTAAATAGCGAGTCGTAGGTTTGCATATAAAATCATGGTAGGTTACTTTCGAAATCATGGTAGGTTATGAACAAAAATCACTAGACTTATGCAAGAATGCAACCTTATTTTCAGAATTTTCGGAGCTACACTATAAGTAATTGAACCCACTAATTGTGTCATAATTGCTAACTAAAAATTGATTTGCAGGTATGGCTAGCGACTCGTGGTTGGATCGCATTTCGCTTGTCGACCGGTGGTTGACACGCAAGATCGCATGAGCCGTCGTGTCCGTGGAGTGTGCGGTGACCACGGCGTCGTGCGGGACGGTCCGGGAGGTGGCCATGTTGGCGCGCCTGCGAGGCTAGCATCCCGTATCCCGATTCGGTGGCTTAGGAGGGCGCGTTCCGTGCCGCGTGGGTGATGGGGCGGACTGAACCGCGTGCCCCGCCTCCTGCGCGGTGGAAGGTTAGACTCGACACGTGGCTACCCACCCCGCTTCTGTGCGGTGGATGGTCGAGCCCGGCACATGGTTACCATCCCGCCTCCGCTGCGCAGTGGAGAGTCGAATGGGCATGTGTGCACCGCGCCACCGCCATTGTTCACCGACACCTACTGCGGCGCCAAGCGGTATCCTTTCTTCCCACTTGTATGGGCGATGGTGGTATGACCCTTTGTTGGGCGGCATGGCCCACGACAAAGGTACGTTTCCTTTCTTCAGGTTTGTGATCATCGATATATTGTAGGGATTAACATGTCCTGCGGGTTTTGGTCTGCGAGGGTTCGTGGGGATGACACGACTGAGTTGGGGGTGGTTCATATGCAGACACCTCGATGGGCTTGGAGACTGGACCCGCGTTGGGTAGACAGATTTGTCCACAAGCGGTGCCACTTCTTTGTGTCATATGTCCGCTTTGTAGTTACTTCTTCGTGCTTTGCAGGTTGAGCCATGTCGGTCTTCTACCTCTCGCGCGGATGGTGGAGGCCACCGAAGAGGACGGCGCTCCGGTCGAGGACGACAGGGAGGTTCAGGCCGATCTGGAGCGATCACGACGGTTCCCATTTGACCGGTCGCTCCTGACAGCCCTGGTAGATCGGTGGCAGCCCGAGACGCACACCTTCCACCTCCCGTTTGGGGAGATGGCCCCCACTCTACAGGATATCGCGCTGCTGCTCGATTTGCCTATCGCGGGAGCTCCTACATCCCCGTCGGACGCGCCTAACGACTAGCGCAACGATCTGCTGGGCAGGTTTCACGGGGTTCTTTCGGTGGAGGCTGCGCCACCGTACTACAGCTTCCAAGAGCGACAGCGGCATGGCCCGTCCCTGCGGTGGCTTTCACAGTTTCGGGTATGTATGCTACCTATTTTTCATGTTTAGCGATGCACTATCCTAGCCATATGACGGGCTTATTAATTATCCGTTTGTGTGTAGGTCGAGTGGATGGTCCCGGAGCCCACCGACAACCAGGTGTCGTGGCACCTCGAGGCGTACCTATCGTGGTTCTTTAGCTGGGTACTGTTTATCAGCAGTCATGGTGACTCCGTCGACGCTCGCCTCATGGGGTACGCGAGGGCCATCGCCGACGGCGAGGAGCTGGAGATCAGCCGTACTTGCCGCAACGTACCGCGACATGTGTGATGCGTGCTGTAGAACGAAGCCAGCATCTATCCTCATAGGCTGCCCCCTCCTACTGCAGCTGTGGTCGTTCGAGCGCTTCTCCCTCGGATGGCCCATGTTGGTAGACTCTAGTCCGTACGACACGGACATGTACCACGGGACGTGGTGGACCGACGGACCGTAGGGTCCCTTTGGTGTCGTATACGGTTATGTACTTTCCTCTATCTTTACTTTAGTCGTATTACAGGTCATCCTTTATAACCACTGTTCTGGCTCGCAGGCACAGTATGTATACGTGCAAGTCACACGTGTGTACAAGCACTTTGTGGAGCAGCTGGACCGCCTCACCGCTGACGACATGTGCTGGGAGCCGTACTCTGATCAGGAGATGGAGGACTGTGCTCCTGAGGGGCTATCCTCACTGTGCTGGCGCAACCAGGCGTACTGGCGGACACAGAAGAAGCTCGTCTTAGACGTGTTCGTCGAGGACTACGCGGTGCACAAGGTGATGCGCCAGTTCGGCCTCCGCCAGGTTGTTCCAGTTCCTGTCGGGATGAGGGTGGCTGACTTGACCTACACGTGAGTTACACACAACACATGTTCGTATATTTTTTGCCAATTCTGTTACGACGACTTCTAATTGTAGTAGTACGTTTCGTAGGCATAGTAGGAGGGGTGCCACCAGGACACAGTGCCCAGCAAAGATGGAGCCGTGAGTGGCGCAGTAGGCGAACGCCCCTCGAGGACTGCGTGCAGGAGGATGCCCCGTACGACTCTAGCACGTATGACGAGTACCTATGCTGGTACACCCTGCAGACACGCACCAGGCTAGTGTGTGTCGTCGAGCCTCCCCCTGCTCATGTACCAGCACCGATCGACGTGTACCCCGTACACTTCATGTGGAACATGCACCTCGCGGTACGTACTATCGTGTTTCAAAATATCTGAGTACGGTTACCTCAATTACAAGTTTGACGCTTTCTTGTACTTCTTGCAGACGAACATCAACGTCGGGATGGCCAGGGACTCTCGGTCGATCCTTGATAGGCTCGCCCACGGTGCGGAGGTGACACAGGACGAGATGGCGCAGTTTGCCCGTCGGGTCTACAGTGGGGTGAGGCATGCAGTGACCCTAACGTCGTGTAGGACAGTCCAGGAGGTAACCACGTCGGCGCATACACCGAGGTCGACACGTCCAGCAGCCCAGTCAGGAGGCTCAGGAGGGGCACGTTCATGTGCCCCGCCTGGGCAAGCTGGAGGGCCAGACTGGACACGTACCCTGCCTCCACCTGCGCAGGCTGGAGAGTTAGAATGGACACGTGGCTACCCACCCCCGCCTCTACCTGCACAGGCTGGAGGGTCAGACTGGACACGTGGCTACCCACCCCCGCCTCCGCCTGCGCAGGCTAGAGGGTCCGGGTGGGCACATGGGTACGCACCGCCGTCGTTCCTGGACACCTACCGGATAGCGCTAGGGCAGTATCCTTTCTTCCCCGACCTGTATGGACAGTTCGGCGAGTATGACCGTTTGTTGCGCAGCATGCCCCACGACGAATGTATGTTTCCTCTCTTCAGGTTTGTGATCATCGATATGTTGTAGGGATCAACATTATTTGTGCTATCCCCGCACGACGACGCCCACAAGGCCGTGGACGCCTTCTTCGCGAATTACCCCAAGGAGATCAAGGGAGAAGTTGAGCCAGCACCCGTCGAGGTTCTTTCCAGGTCACAGCTTAGTGAGCCCCCGGTGGGCACACAGGCACAGGTGGAGTCTACCCTCGAGGCCTTGGGAGCACAGGTCAGGGGGGCTCCTGAGCGACTTTCCCTGTCTGGGCCCTGGCCCCGGCACCCCGCTCTTCGAAAGCAAAAGTGGGGTGGTAGTGGTGGGCGCGGACCGGGTGTGGGACATGGCGATGATGGAGGAGGTGCTACAAGTGCCATAGCGGGTGGCCAGTAGGGGGTCTTCGTTGTGCTATGTGTACTTGTATTATGTGTTTACGTATTCTACTTCGTAGTTACTATGAATTGTATTCCCTCTTGCGTTGTACTGTAATTTATGATATTACTTACCAATTGTTCGTGCCCTAGTCGTTGAACCGTTGGATGACTTGGCAGCAAAAAGTGGCCCCACTACTAGCTGCCAAGTAGTCCAACGGTTTAGTGACCAGTACTTACTGTCAAGTCGTCCAATGGTTGAGCGACTAGACGGTTGTATAGAAAGCCAGACCCGGCCCCGTTACGGTTTCTTTCCCCATTCCACTTGGTAGACAACGAGAGCAGATCGGGAGAAGCAGAGGAGCTCGAGAGAGGGAGAGAAGGGGAGGAGAGGAGCTCGGGACGTGAAAGAGAAAGACGAAGGAAGCTCATTGATAAGAAGAGAAGGACTCCATGCAAAGGTAATAGTCTTGTATGTTCTTGTTCTCGACCGAATGTAGGCGACGTGTAGCTACTTGTTGGTTTGGCACATATTTGGTGAATGTATGTTGAGAAATCGCTGGTTGCAATGTTTGAAATATTTCCAGTGATAAATCAATCATGTTAGAGCCCACAAGATTGAAAGTGCATTACGGTGTTGGTATGATTCGTGAAGGTCCATACGGTATTGACCTAAGTGATTTTCAGCAAGTCAGTATGGTACACCCGGACGTGGAGAATGCCCAAATTGGAGATGCCCTACACTGGCTCACCGGAAGCTTCTCGTTGAATCCTGAGGTGTGCAGTGTCGTCGTACATGGGCTTTGGAGTTGGTCTGCCATACACATTCGGTGGGAGTTGACTAGACTGATGCACGCGGTTGCATGGAAGGGCTTTCTGGAAGGCTGTCGGCGCTATGGCTACGAGTGCATGCTACTCATGCAAGCATGTCCGAAGGGAGTTGTCGGAGGCCCTGCCGACGGTTATTGTCGGGTTGGTGGGAGTAGCTTGGGCACGCAGCGCATGGTTCATGAAGAAGACGCGGTGGCCGATGTTGTGGAGGCAGAAAAAGACGCGGTGACCAATGTTTCGAAGGCAGAAGAGGACGCGGTGACCGATGTTGTGGAGGTAGTAGAGGAATATCGCACACCGCACGCTCATCCCAGTGCACAGGCGGATGCAGGGGAGCATGTCGACAGCATAATGCGTCAGATGGAGATCGATGACTTGATAGCCCGGGCGGAGAAGGAAGCTTTACAAGAGGATGGTGATGACTCTTCTGAGAAGGACAAAGGTCTCATCCCGCAGGAGTGTAATAGGATGGACGTTGAGGGTCTTGTTGTGCACGATGAGCATGAATCACCGTGGGAGTACCATGGTACGGAGGTTCGGCTTTATGCAATGTTTGCTAACAAAGAATCACTGCAGGATGCCATTAAGCTGTGGGCCTTGTCCATGCAGCAGACATTTCGGGTCCTCAAATCCAGCCAGGAGCAGCACACCATGGTCTGCGAGCAGGCTTGGTGTCCTTGGTGTGTGCACAAATGTAGACCCAACTATAAGACTCACTGGATTGTCTCCAAGGTGGAGGCGCACTCTTACTTGCTCAGTAGTGTTTTGCCGAGGTATCATAACCTAACTTCCACCTTCATAGCCAATGTGATGTTCAAAGATATAGTGAAGAAGACGAACCTAGAGGCCAAGCACATCATGATGGCTATCGAGCAGAAATTCAAGTACAAGATTAGCTACATAAAGACATAGCGTGTTAAGTAGAAAGCTTTGGAAAGAAGGTTCAGTTTTTTGAAGGCAGCTTACGATAACCTTCCTCATATGCTCCAGGTGCTGCAGGACAGGAACCCAGGCACATACATTACTGTGAAGGACAAGCCATACAGAAGACCGCTGCTAGGTTTCATGGTATTGCAGAGGGCCTTTTTAGCCTTCGGTCCTTGAATCAATGCATTCAGCCACATATTACCTGAGATCTCAGTGGACGTGATGTTTCTAACTGGGAAATACAAGGGTATGATCCTGACAGCAATTGGTGTTGATGGCAACAAACAGATTCTGCCTGTAGCCATCGCCTTCGTCGAAAGTGAGAATTTCGATAGCTAGTTGTGGTTCCTTCGACATCTTAAGGAGGGAGTACTTGGGGCACGTTCGGATGTTTGCATAATCCATGATCTCTACCCTGGGATGATGAAAGCCATCTGAAAACTTTAGCAAAACCCCGATGAGCCATTCCCTTGGCCAGACATGAGGAACAGATGGCGCATTCACCATCTGGGGGCCAACTTCTTCAAGCAGTTCAAGCAACAACTGTTGATGAAGCTGTTCAAGAGGCTTGCTATATAGAACTAGCAGCGTAAATTTGATGCATTGTGAGATATGTTGGAGGAGCACACTAGAAAGCATGGCGTCAAAAGGAACAAGCGTCCGCTCATTCCTAGGGCAGCGCAACCTGAACGCCTCACACCACTGTGCAAGCTTGACCCTCCCTATTTGACGCGGAGGACCTCGAGGGACATTGAGTGCTTCCCTCATTGGATTGAGGCTGAGCTATTGGAGAAGTAGTCATTGTTGTACGACACGGACAACACAAGGTACGGTATAATGACCACTAACCTTGCCGAGATGTATAACTGGGTTATTAGGGGCCTACGTTCTCTGCCCCTCGTCGCCATCGTGGAAGACGTTCTGCACGGTACAATCGGATATTTCAGAGAAAGGCATGCAAATGCAACACTTCATGTAACCAACTCACATACACTGTACTACTCAAAGATTACAGCATATATGCAGGTCAAGATCAGCTCAGTCGTACATGGTCTTCGTGATAGGTAATACAGAGCATCATTTCGACGTGCTCCTTCGGGACAGAGCCATATTTGGGATGGCTCAGTCTCTTGTTACCCAGGAGGTATGTCTTGGAAATCATGTGAATGAACCTGCACATGCAACAAGATAAAGCTCCTTCACAAGCCATGCTCTCATGTTCTCGCCGCGTGTGGGACCATCCACATAGACCCATCGAACTTCATATCGGAGTACTTCATGAAGAAGAGGGTGCAGCAGGTGTGGTGCGGCGAGCTAAGAGGCTTCAGGGTTGTGGGAAATGACCTGTTGAAGGGTGGGAAGGACTGTCGACAGAGTCGTCGCATTAGGAACGATATGGACGAAGGGGAAGCTACAGTGGCGGGTAGACGTTGCGACCGCTACCGCCAGGAAGGCCACGCTGCGAGAACTTGCAAGGCGCCTCCCAACACATAGGAACACCGGTGTGAAGTGCAACACCACTTCTTGTTGGGTGCGTAGTGGTACTAAGATTAGAACTGCTAGCATGCTGTAACTTGTACTTCAGTAAGTACCTTACTTATTGTAAGCATTGTGGAACTAATTGTATTGTAATTGCAAATTTTAACTTCATTTGAAGTGTCAATCTCTCGTCGAAATTGTAAAGCACGACATGACCTCGCTCGACAGTGCATGACGTGACCTCACTCTGCAAAGCAGGAAATGACACGAGACGCAAAGCAGGAAGTGACCACTCTCTGCAAAGCAGGATGTGATCGTTCTCTGCAAAGTAGGACGTGACCCGATGAGTCAGGTTTGCACAACAACGTGACCTAACGAGTCTCATCTGGGCCGCTGCCTCGCGGACACAAATTTCCTTCAACCGAATTACAATTCAGACGCATACGCAACGCCTGTCCGGCATATAAGTACTACCCCTTCTGTGTCGGGTTCTCCTGTATCCAGACTTCAACACAATCTCTCTTAGATGAACAAGCACTGGGAGGATATCCGCGAAATGCAAAGGGAGTATGCGTCCCAGGAGGAACAAAGGGAGCGTGCCAAGAGGCCACCTCCCCGCAATGATGCTGCCCCCCGTAGAAGCGACCCCTACCACAACATCCCAACCGAGTATTCGCCACAAGACCCGTCCGAGGGAGAGACGCCGTCCCTCTATTGGTGCAGGGACAGATGCAAGTTCTTCAAGTCCAAGCATCGACTAAGCCCAGGCATGCGTTACTGGGGTTGCGCGAACTATTCCTGCGACTATCCCGGCCGCCGTTGAGACACGAGTTGCTATCGGCAACCGGTAAGAATAGGTTACAGTATGTTCCCCTACCATTTCTCTTTCAAAGTATGCACTAACATCCTCTGATGTACCTGTAGTTCTTGGATCTGCTATGTGGCTACCGCAAGTGGATCGACCTAGAGATCCACCCACACGACTAGTGGACTCCCGGTTGCGAGGAGTGGGATGCCAACAGGGACTACGAGAGGAGGGAGGAGGAGCACCACACCGAATAGCACAACCAATGTATCTGGCGGGAGACACAGGTCCATCTCGAGGCATGCAGGCGGAGGGAGCGCGAGGCTCGCGAGAGGGAACGCGAGAAAAAGAGAAAAATAGTGGCCGAGGCCAAGGCGACCGGCAAGGAGTACAACGCCGAGCTCGGAAGGAAGGGAAAATGGCCCCAGTCCATGCAGTAGTCCGACCCTCTTTGTCCATATATCTCATGTATTTCTAATTCCCTAAAGGCATACGTGTACCATCCTTGATTGGTTAGCCTACTTGCCATGTAACCCCTTGTTGGATCAACTGTCATGTTGTTATCGTTGTGCTATTTCTCCAAAGTTCTTCACTGTGTATGAATTTTCTAGCACATCGCAATATCACTTACCTCCGTACTTATTAATCATTGCTACCTCTATCGCCCTCAAAAAATTCTTTAGAAATTTACCGCACTACAACAACACACGATGGTCACAAAATGTTATTGCGAGTCTAACAAATTTCATACCCTTAAGATTCTATGAAAATCAAAAACGGACTAACCAACCTTGTCACCGCCATTTTATTTCCAAAAAAAAAGTAACAACATACGAACAAGATTTGCTAAATGTATTACCTACAAAATTTGACATTTATTCCCACACAATTATTTCAATCAGATTAATAAAATACTAATGTTAATACCATAAATCGCCGAGTGGTTGGGCTACTTAGGACTAGTAGCTCATCCATTGGGCGATTGACCAAAGTCGCTCAACTACTGGGCGACTACAACACGTGTCGCTTCTCCATTGGGCGACTTTGGCCAGTCGCCCAATGGTTGGGCGACTAGTCCTAAGTCGCTCAACGGTACGACGACAGATGATTATTTCTGTCAAAAAAATGAAGTGGTATTATTTATGTAATTATGAATAAAAAATAATTATTAAAAAAATCCCATTTTCATTGGACATTTTGAAAATGCGATGTTACATGCACATGCAGCTACACCCACTATGCCCATAATTAGGTTTGCTTCGAGATTTGTGCTCTCTCTCTCTCTCTCTCTCTCCAATGGCTCTCTCTGCTCTCTCCCGACTGCAGCGCCCGTCCACCTACTGTGGGTAGATCTACATTGGGACATAGGTGTACAGATGTACACCAAAATTTTTTGGCAAAAAATCCAGTATATAGTAGGTGTATTAGTCATATATACCAATTTTGGGCTCAATACGTTGTATTTCAACCCACATGTGATTATAGCCTATCCCACAACCTCCCTCTCTGACTCAATATTCCCCTGTAGAGGCCTAAGTTCCCAATAGCCCATTATCACCCAAGCTGACTAACTCATTCTCTCGCCATCTCCCTCTCCTGTCTCTTTCTCTCTCGCTCTCGCTCTCTCGCTCTGTTCAAGCGGCGGCACAAGGAGGTGCTCGGCAAGGGCCAAGGGCCCACGACGAGCCAGCGAGCGATGCAGGGGTGGACGGCACAACAGATGGCGGGGCAGGAAGCTCACGGTCGGACATGGAGGGCACGACGGTGTCCAACGGGTCACGGAGTGGTGGACAAAGCACATGCAACAACTAAGCATCCAATGGCAGTGACACAGGCAAAGTTATCAGAATCTCGATTCTAGTCATAGGATGCTACGTTTCTACGATCTAGATTGGCTGGACCGATCCAATCATATGGTAGAGTCTTAATTTGGTAGAATCTTAATACTATTACGATTATAACATTTTTTTTTTGTAGAATCGTGATAAATTTTTTCATACGATCCTATCCGATTCTAGTGATTTATTATAAATAATTATTTCCATATGTCCCTTTCATTGTAAACTTTTACTTTTTATTTATTCATATCAAATCCATTATAATTTGCATAAATAAGAAATGATCTTTTCTTTGCACTACATTTTGATAAACAGAAGTTCTAAAAGTATAGTTTTAAAAATGTAGAGGTGTTAAAATACAAGGTAGATTTTTAAAAAATGTTTCTTTGGTAGAATCAGATAAGATCTTATATTCTATATCGATCATACGATTCGTGATCCTGCTGAAGAACCTCCGATCTAATTTAGGATCGCGATTCTGACAACCTTGGACATAGGTACACATCTCACTCTCAATCTCAAATTTTTAGTGTTGTTCTTGTGTTGATTTGTAATAGGTGAATCGTGTCTTTTGAAATGTAGACCGTAGAGCATTCAAAAATGAAGGGGAAAGCTGTAGATTTAAAATCTTTGTGGGATAGAATTAGATTGCAATTTTTCTTATTTATTTTATAATTTCTCTAAATTATTTAAGATGTTGTCTTTAGTACGAATAATTTATACTTTGTATTTTGCTATTGTGAACCTTTATATTTTACATTGAACAATATTTTTTTATAATTTCAAACACCCATCTTGTAAATTCTGAATCCGCCGCTGCCACCGCGATCCCACAAGGTTTCAGACGACGGCGGCTGCTCCGGCCGGAGAAGAGAGATAGGGAGAGGCGGAGAAAAAAAAAGGAGGGTGGGGTTAGTGGTTATAGCTACACGCGCACTCGGACCTTTTTCATCTTTGTTAAAATGTCAACGACTGCCAAGTTACCTTTGGGTAAAAGGCCATGTCTCGATGTCCATAAACGATCTAAAAACTTCATGCCATCTTACTTTCTCGATCAGTTGCCCAAAACATTGATATGTTGTATGGACTATGTTTGAGAAATGACACACAAATTAAGGATCAGGCCATATTGTCTCTTTCAAAGACCACAGAAGATTCACACAACTAGGATCCAACTGGAACAAAAGAAACGAACGAATCAATGTATATCCATAACGAATGAATATGTCCTAGGTATCCACATATACAAAAGAATCAATGAATGAATGAACCTATAACTCTACAAGAGTGTGCTGAGTCTGCAACAATACACAGAAGTAATCACAAAGAATGAATATTGCACACGTCATGCCTCTGATCTGTACTAGAAAGAATCTAAACGAACAGCTCGAGCAGAACGGGCGGCGCCTGGGGAATCTCGGCGGCGGCCTCCTCGCGGTGGCGGCGCATGTGGCCGCCGAGCGCCTGGCCCATCTCGAACCCGAGCCCGCAGATGTGGCACCGATGGCTCGCTGCCGCTGGCTTCTCCAGCTGCTTCTTGGCGGGGCCCTTCATCGTCGTCTCGGCCGCCAGCCCAAGCGCGAGCCCGTGGCGGGCGCGCAGGTGGCTGGTCCGGTGCCCGCCCAGCGCCTGGAACGACGGGAACGCGCGGCTGCACGTCTTGCACACGAACTCCCCGGCCTCGCCGCCTCGGCCGGCCGTGCCTCGCCGCAGCCTCTTGCGACCGGCGGCGGCGCCGATGGTGAGCGAGAGGGAGAGGCACACGTCGTCGTCTCTCGGGTGCTTCATGGACGAACCGGCGAAGAACGAACCGAGACTAATCCGATCGACGAGCTCAAGATTGCGAGAGAGAACGATCAACGGGAAGGACGCGGGATCGATTAAGAGGTGGTTGCGTTGTTGTTGGGGTTGGGTGTGTGTGCATGGTTGGCGTTTATATACACACGCAGGTGGGCTAGCTGTCACGTGTACCCCACGCCGGGGTGGACGTGGGCGAAGAAAAGAGCGCGTCGCGGTCGGCCTGGAGGTGAGGTGCTTGCTCACCACTCACTAGGGGGGAATTGAGACGCGCTCAACTCGCGACGTTACGTGTGCGCTGGCTTCATACCGCAGGTGGACGGAAGGGTCGGCGAAATCGAAATGGGGTGGGATTCACTTGACGGTGTTAAAGAAAGGCGTTGAGGGGGTGGGGCCCAGCCGCCGGTGACGACGTAACCCATTGCGCCAGCACAATCCACGGTGGGAGCGCTGCTGCGTGTTGGTCGCACCTTTCGCACGACCGGGGAACGTTCAACGTTGGTTTGACGGGTCAGACTGGTCTTGCCGCAGAATCAGAACACAGAGCGGGGAGCGTCGCTTGGTACTTGTCCGGAAAGATCAACATGTCCAAATCTGGCCTATTTTGCTCGTGTTCTCGAGAAAAATTGGCCTTGTTTACTTGTACAACTATGCTGAGTTCTTTTTACCCCCGTGAAGTTGCATACCACGCGCTCGCTTAGATTCCGCCGATGTCCATTGATTCATGTAGAGACGACGGAGGAGCAAGTTTTTTTTTTCCCCCTAACTTATTTATTCCCTTATCCTTGCCATCATGTGCTCCTAGGAGCAAGCATGTGGCTATGGGTGACATATGAACCAATGATCATTTCACCGATCGCTCACTGAAGACATCGATGTACCCTAGGCCATCATTACATGCATGCATATCGATCCCAGCCGGCCAACTCGATCTTCGTCTGGGCACCTCTATCTTGTATTATTTTTGGCTAGCGTTGGCACTTTTGATTTTTGAAGTTGCCCTTACTCTTACGCAGCAACAGCAACAAAAGTTGCTCTTATTCACCTTTCGTGACAATTGTCCCTCTAGATGGGGATAGTGCGTTTCCCTCACGACAATTGTCTTGTACTGTTGTTTTGGATTTTGATAAGCTTCAGCCGGCTGTTTTGTTCGGAAGCATGGAGTCATGGAGATAACAACAGTGACTCAGATTCACTTTAACTATGAGCATCGAGTCATAAATTGAACTAAGGAATTGGGTCGAGAGGGGGACAATTTCTACGAAACAAACTCGCTCTATGCCTCTGCCTCAAATTATCAGACACAAGCTTGTTGCACAATTACAAATCGAGACTCAGAATTTGAGGTTAAAATTCGAAATTTAAGGTGCCCACTGCCCTCTGCTGGCACGGCAAGGCCCAGCCGGCCGATTTGATAATGCCAGTTTCTTTGGGAACAAAGCCTCATCCCGATATATACCAATATATTGCATTTACAAAAGAGCAACAAATGAATAAAAGAATTGTTCCACAATTCCAAATGATATCAATGAATCACCGACCGGACGGTTCAAAAACTGACCGATACAAATCAAAACTCCAAGAACCGCAACGCTAATCAACAAAATTAAACTCATATCATACAAGATCGAACAATCTCTCTTTCTAAAAACATGTACAACTCCTCTCGATTAATGATGAAGCGTTAGTCCAAATTAAGAAGCAAACGGATCTAACTAGCTAGGCGAACAACTCGAGCAAGACCGGCGGTTCTGCGGCGGCCACCTCCTCCGGCAGGGCGACTCTGTTCCAGACCCAGTCGTCGGCGCCGTTCATCTCCTCGCGGTGCCTCCTCATGTGGCCGCCGAGCGCCTGGCCCATCTCGAAGCCGAGCCCGCAGATGTGGCACTCGTGCTGCCTCGCCTTGTAGACCTTGTGCTGCCTCATGGCCTTGGAGCCGACGCCGAGCTCCAGCCCGTGCCGCCCGCGGAGGTGGCTGGTCCGGTGCCCGCCGAGCGCCTGGAAGGAGGTGAAGGCGCGGCTGCAGGTCTTGCACACGAACTCCCCCTCCCCCGACGTCACCGCCACCGGCCTCCGGCGCGCCTTCTTTGCCGCCAGCTCCGACTCCGACGAATCCGTGCTGAGCGCCAGCGCCAGCGACACCTCCTCCTCCCTCAAATGCTTCATCTCCGCTCCCTGATCGCTTCTTCTTCGAGAATCTATCAGCTGAGATGGGTCGAATCGTGTTGCTAGCTGTGAGATTTTGGCGGGGTTAGTGATGGATGGGCGGGTCGCGCGCGCTTATATAGGTTGTGTACAGTATGTATCGAATAGGGGCGGATGTGCGAGGGAGCTTACGTGTGCACCAAGTTGGTGTGGGCCGACCGACTTGGGTGGGAGGTGGCGTTGGTGGACCAATGGGGGGAGGGCACCGCGACGTGCGGCGCCGCGTCGCGACGTGGACGGATGGGATCGGGCTCGCTCGGGTAACTATGAGCAGCCGACTCGAGCCGGAGCGCCGGACGTGTGGTCCGCTGCGCAGTGGCCTGCCACGGCAGCGGCGCGGAGCGCGCGCGTGGCGGCTCGCGGTTGCTTACCCGCGTGGGCAACGCTTCCGCCAGCGCCGGAGTCGGTGGTTAATTGATTAATCCAAATAAATAATTCGAGTCGGGTGTCTGGCTGCATTTGAACTTACGTGTGGCTGAGTTGGTGGAAGGGTCTGGAGCCTTCTGGAGCTCTCTGCTCCGAGACTAAGGACGACACGAGCGGTAAATTAAATCATCCCCCGTTCTTTAATCATCCAGAACTCTTGAATCTTGTGTGCAGTACAAATTGGGCGACCCGCCGCGACGGACTGATGATGGCGACTTGCTTGTTGCCACGGTGAATCCAGAACTTTGCAAAGTTGTGCTTTGCGCGCGCGTGTGTGCAGTCAAACGTGTGTTACGACGGCCGGTCTCGATTCCTTCGAAGCTTTTAGAGCTCTGTAGATTTGTACATCATCAAGTTCGATCGTGACTTGCCCGGCCGGCCTGCCACACGGATGCGGCAGCAACCAAACCTCGTGCCTTTTGCGGCGCGCGCGAGACGTACGCCGAGGCGCTTCGGCCAGTGAGAGACAAGACAGCGGCCAGCGCCGTGCCAACGGGGCGCGCGCGACGACGGTGCGTGGTTCGCAAGGCGAAAGTCGACCGCGGATTTGCGGAAAAGAGGGCAGAATCACACGGCGGGTTCCGTATTCTGTCTGTTCCACGGGCCGCGCGCTCGAGTCCCGAAGCCGCTCGGTCCAAGCCGCACGGCTCCGTTTGCCTCGGGAGCAAGGCACCCGCGCGGCTGCTGCCGTGCGCAACGGCCACGCCACGCATCGCGGCCCGGTCCGGGCGCGTGCATGCCTTGCGTGCTATGCTGTACTGTTGTTGCCTACGGTATTCGGCTAGTCAGCCGAGGTTGGGTTCCATGTTACCTTTTGCATTTCTGCGAGGAAGGTTCCATGCTACCTGATAGTGCGACTTTGTTTATGCCTTCTTTCCAGACCTGTCCTTGTTCCTATTTGCAAACAAACTGGAGTAGTCCTATTTGCGAGGTAAGGGGCTGTGGAGATTGGGCATTGAGAAATGGCAAGTTGCTCCAACGGTATGTGCTTACGTAGTCGTGGATGCATGGCTGCAAGTTGAGTAATATATCTTTCGCTCGAGACCAATTGGCGATTTGTGTTTACTTGTTCTGGAAGCCGCAGCCCCGCCCGGCTCAATGCACCAACGAACGCGTTAACTACTCCAACAAGTAGTAGTAACTAGTGCGCGGAATAAATAAATTAGAAAACGCTTTTGCTAGCTCTTAGTTGTTAGAATTTTTTTTAAAATCTAGTCATCTACAATCGTACAGTATTAAGTCTATAATTGTATTACCAAGTGGCGTACAATTATAGCACAATTTTACTGTAACTTTTAGTTTTACTTATTTATGTATTTATAGGGTTCATCTAGATTTATTTTTGTTTAGTTTAGATTTTTTTTTTGTATTTGTAGGATTCATCTAGATTTATTTTTGTCTGATTTTTTAATATAAAAAAATAGAAACCATTGAATGATGATGTAACGTATCGAAGAAAGTGGCCAATTTTTTAAAATTTTTTTTTGGTGACTGCAGTTTAGTCGGCCTCATTAGATAAGCGGTGATGTCATGACAGTGCCTGCTTAATTTAATTGTGTCCCAAGTGAGCAGTGAGAACATATAGTATTAGTTAGTTCTTGGATGCTGGCCGGACAAGCTTCATACCTACAGGAATATCGGATAAAGATAAGTGGATCGACGTGTCGATGTCTCCATCTCTCGAGTCGATCTGGACATGGTAGTTCGCGTTCGCGCCATCGCGCGCAGAAGCTAATAATATCTGTCCGTGTCCTCAGCGATCAACATGGCCAAACACGAAGCATCGTGACCCGTAGACAGCAGTGTTCGGATGGATATCCTCAGTGGGAAAGCTTTGCAATCTATGGGTACAGGGACGGAAAAGAGTGATATGCTCATATATTAAGAGAATTATGTGGATTAGACTGGAAGACGTCGGTGACACTTATCTCGGTCATACGCTTTAGATCCGCTCTGTATGGGTACGTCCCTTTTTTTTTTTCTGAAGTTGCTTACTCTTTGCTGCTTGAACGGTTGAACCAATCGCCTACTACTACGCGCCTCTGTTCTTCCTGTGAGTTTACTGTACCCCGCACCGTGTACGGCAAACTATTATCCTAATTCCTAGCTGCGTTGTCTTTTTTTTTCTTTGAAAACACCCAGTACAACACATAGACGCCTCCACACACGTACATCACCACACGCACGCACTCACACACACGACGTATACGGAAGATCGGACGAGCGGAGTTTGAAGAAATGACGAAGTCATCATCGACGCCTCGCTTGCGACGGGTATGTCGTCTCTCACTAAAAAAATCTCCTAAATGAGATATGTAAACCAAATCTGAAGTTTAAACCCCGATAAACTAAGGTACAACCACCTCTATTAGCTCCAAAGCAAAGCTTAGTTCTCTTCCTACCTGCGTTGTCGACGACAGCTTCCTGCCACTAAAGAAGCACGGAGTAGATAAATACAAGAAACGCGTTCCTTTTATAAAAAAGATGCATTCATTGCATGCTGACAACTGCTGAGGACATATGGTTCATGGTTGTAAATTGCTTGTAACTTGGATGTTGTACGCTTGTGGCTAACAGCCTACCACGTTGCGCTATCACGTGTTTTTCTCCTTTTTCCTTCCTTTCTCTCCCTCTCTTTTGCTTCTATATATCGAACATTTCTACTCTGAAGAAAAACACACACACACACACAAAAAACGAGTTACAACCTTCGTCTGACCGACGGTAAGCACGCCGCGAAAAGAAACACCGTCCATTTGCTGTCCGTCGTTGGGAACTGAAGATTTCGTTATCCTGATCGATACTTGCTAGTGTACATACGGTGTGGCCCATGAAAAGGACGTCGGTGGCCACGTGCTCTCCTGGAAAGGCAGAGCTCAGTCGACAATGTAGATCAATTTCATTGAGTGATAAGTGTTTTTCAAAGCATGATATGCTAGCTTTTAGTATTTAATTCGTGAAAATTCACATCAGTGATTATGAGGCTGTGCGCTTTGAGATTCGTAAAAAGACATATATCATACGGTTGAGTTAATTTACATTGATAGAATTATAGACCAGATCCTATAGGATTTTTTTCCCTATATTGCTTCCGTTAGTAGTAGTAATCAACTGACGCGGTACTCGTAGCTTGAGCGGGTGAAAAATCTATGGCAGAAATTTGGCCCGTATTACCGGTTACAGTGGTGTCAGTGCTCCGATTTTTTTTTTATACAAGACAAAAAAAAATTAAATTTTACTTCAAAGATTAAATAAAATTCATATTTACATCTGAAAATTTTAAATTTTAATTCAAATTTTTCGTCCAAAATTTCCAATAACCGAGAAAAACCGGTTGCTTCGCTAACCTCTTATAAAATCCTTATACCGGTAGTGTTTTCCTGGCTTGAGCACATGTTAATCCATTATAAAAGTTCCAAAATTCCAGCCCATGCCTTGCTGGCTAGTGTTGCTACTTCGGCAGCGTTTTGAACGATAGGCATACTATTTATCGCTCCACACCTGCCATAAACCTTGTTCAGCTTATGTTAAGCATCTGTTGAGCAAGATATTTTAAGGCAAACGATCAGATTTGAGTTTTGATCGGTCATCAAACAAGATTTTCTCAGCAATGAGGATTTATAGCTGTCACCTATGCACTCGACACTACCTAACAAAGGAGGAAAAGTGAAAACCGGAACAGAGATTTTTTAGGCAAAAAAAGAGAAAAACTGAATGACGTTTTTCACATGTACATGCAACCACGTATCAACACCACGCGAAACGCATCGAGATTCGTGTCAACCTCTCCCATCCATTTTACAAAATAACCCTCCAATTTCTCTTTCTTCCCCACTCTCTCCCTTCCCTCCCAATTCCAGCCGCCACCGCCCAAGCCGTGGCGTGGCGGTTCCATATGCATGCGTTTTTTTTTGGGGGGGGGGGGGGGTGGGGACTCAAATTCATATGAAGCTGATTGGCGGCTGGCGGATACACCACTCATGTAAATATTGTGCAAATTACACTATTAGTCCCTACGATGATACAGTCCAAATGTGATCAAATATGGGCAAACTGATTAGGCCGTGACACAAAAATCTGGAGCAACTCAAATGTACTCAAGAGGAAGAACGTCCTGCAGTGCTTTTAGAAGATCAGAGTCATGTTATAATGCCAAAACTTGAGATTTGAGGTCAATTCCATTGAATACAAATGTTCCCAGCAACGGCACAAACTGCTTGGTGACCAGCTGGAAAAGGGGAGGAAATAAATGGTTAGTAGTACAAGCACAAAAATACTCTTCTTAAAAAAACTACTACATAACTATTAATGGTTACTCCCTCAACAAACTTCAGTCAAGATGCATAACAGACCTTAATTACTTCTTGGGAAGCCACTCCACCAATGAAGGCAGCCACGGGATGAATCTCTGCACCCCCAAACCGGCACACTTCAGCAACCAGGTCATCGGACAAGGATGCTCCGTTCAAACCCATGTCACTTAGCACTGACACAGCAACCGTCTTCAGCCTAGGCACATCCTCATCAATCTCACTATTGAATCCAGTACGTTATTAGTATTATAAAAACATGTTTTCTTTATTAAAAGTGTGATACCATAATGTTCACCAAAAGCAAATGAACATTTTTCTCATGTACCTGTCGAAGATTCCAGGTAATCTGTTATAGTTGGCAGCAAGTCGATCAGCAGCACGTAGCAGAATATAGAAGTTCATCGCGAAGCTGCGGCAACAAATTTGCTTGTCCTTTGAGCCATTTGGTATAGAACGTAAAAAAGAAGAACAAAATATTGACCAAGGGCTAACCATTCCAACAGAAAATAATTCACACACAATACTCAATGCAAAGGATGAAACATAAATGGACTCCTGAGCATAATTTCTCCACATAAGCAAACGTTGCATTGCATACTGCAGTGCGGTGAACAATAAGTTGAAAAAACTTGCATTTGAAACAAGAAAGAAGAAACTGAAGCTTCATGCCACTAAAGATAACAAGCAAACGAGCATTCTTCGATAAGTTTGATGCGAGCATCCATGAATTGACAGGGAATAAAGCCAAGAGAGAGAGAGAGAGAGAAAATGCCAGTAAAGTAAGAGTAATAGATGCTGACCTGTAGTCTTCATCGGTGAAGTACTTTTGAACTTCAGAAACAATAGGAGAGCTAAACTCCTCCTCCATACTGCGGTATCTACAGACCTAGACAAAAGAAATCACTAGTTGATGGCTTGGTGCAAACAAGAGAGAGAGAGAGAGAGAGAGAGAGAGAGAGAGAGAGAGAGAGAGAATGCCAGATTAACAACAAAACCGATCAAAACGATAGTTTCTTTTGGTATCTTTCTACAATATTGATCAATCAAAACTAACTAAAATTAACAGCTAAGAGTAAGCAGGTGTAAGACATTTGAACATAATCTGCCCCTTGGGGACAAAAATTAAACCACATGAGTTTATTTATTTATTTTAAACAAGTAAACAGTAATCAGTACACCATGTGCATAGAATCAGCTCTATTCAATTTATCAAATATGGTGTGCATAACAAAACACCGCAAGGTTCTTCCATCACTAAACCCAATCAGCTGTCGCAATCATCAAGCACATTGTGCGATAGGATGTAGTGGTAGCAATCATAAACAGAAGCTACAAAATATACATATTTGAAAGAAGAAACTTACTCTGAGTTTTCTAGCATTTTTACAAAACGTTTTGATATATGCCCTTGAAATAGAATCAGGGTCTCTACCAATTCGCTTCAAGATATCTTTTACACGATGCTCAATGGCAAGACAGTCAAATTCAGCCTTAGATTGGTAAATCTTTTGCAGGCTTACATAATACCTGTAAAGGTCAGAAAAGAGAAACTTTACCATATTCTTGCAATAGAAGAAAATAGTTATGAAAACATAAGTTGAATCTATGATTGTAGCAAAGCTGGATGACGGCTGCAAGACACTGACTCTGTAAGTGACGTCATATCAGGCATTGTTCCCTCAAGAGGTAGCTCACCATTGCCCTCATTTGCGATAAATTCCTGTAAATAGTGAAAGAGAAAGCAATCCAAGTTGAGACATGGAAAACCATGCTAACAAAGAAGTATTGATTGCACATCAAAAGAAAGTGCAAAGCACATGTCGTGCAACTTTAGCAAGTAACTGTGAAGACAGTTTGCGATTCGTGAATACTCCACCATTTCAGCAATAGGGTTTAATTTTGGCCTGTCAACTTATATTCGTTATGCAAGCAGCTTCCCAAAGACAACACTTCTAGGGCTTATTTGCTCTAAATGGGGCATCTCCAGTAAGCCAACTCAGATGTGGCTTTAGCTTGTAAGCCTCCAAAGTCCAAAGCCACCTGTCATTGGCTCCAGCAGTTGAGCTTATACGAGACTTCTAGCTCAAAGGATGACTTCAGCCTTTGGCTCTGGCTCAAGTTTTTAAGCCCAAAAAGTAAAACTAGAACTAGGCCAAGCAGGTTTTTCGAATAATATTGAGAGTTGAGACACCTCGACTACATTGATGGACTCACGAACACAGCTATAAGCTATATCAGTATAACACAGTAAAAAACTTTCTGGTCCGGTTTTAGCAGCAGCAAAGGGTATGAAGAGCACCTGTCATCTCACATAATAGATCAGTGGCAAATGAGTTAGCATTCAGCCAAAAGGAGGCCACAAACTTTGAAGGTTAGTATTTTCAGAAATTAGATACTAATACTTATAAAGCATGGCCTATCATAAGCAAATAAAAGAAGTCACCATTCAGTATGTGTGAATCATAATGAAGATATACCTTCAAAGCAGCCACTAAAACCCAGAAATCTGAAGAAGATGATTTGACTTCAGCAGAGCTATCATCAATTATCTGACGGATCTCATTACCTAGCAGAAATCAATCATGAATTAGAACTACATTAATATACAACTACACGGCAGATATCTGGAAATAAGACTATTTAGAATAAATCTACAGTGCAGTTATGAAAGGTGTACAATATGCTTGTCAAAATAGTACAATAACCTGAAAGTTTTCCTACAATTTCATGTATTAAATAATTCCAGACGGCATGTAGCCACCATCATTTTCATGCCATCAAATATGCAAGCATTAGGTGACAGGTAGTGATTGTACTGTTTTACTGGTAGTCTGGTACAATCACCATACGCATACGGTATAGCAATACTGGTTGACACTCATTGCTGGCCTTGATACTAATTAATTAAAGGATAGAGAGGCACTAAATGGGATCACCATTCGTATACAGTTTGAAGATAAGCCTGTGACTGTAAATATCCTGTCATATACTTGCACCAGTAATGAATGGCATGTTACTCTAAGAAGATGATACAAAGTACACTGTCACAACTCAATAATTGTAACTCCTACAATAAGAGTATATATATAGAAAGTCCATAAAAGAATATACACAGATTAAGCATATTATCTTCGATCAACCACTGAAACCACTAATACCAACTACCAAGCTCTTATATCAAACATCTAACAAAATAACAAAGCCTGAATGCAGGTACTTGAACTCTGGTCTAGGTAAATCCACAAATTTCAGTTGAATATTTGATAGAAAGAAAGCTGGATATGGCCGCTCAACGTGAAAACACATTTCAATATTTCATATTATGAATATTCAGTAAATATGTGAAACCATTAATGATTTCAATGCAAGCTATATGTGTAAGCTTGGGATCCAGCAGTTGGCACCACATAGGTCACATTCATTAATTATGCAAAGCAGAGTGATGACTTCATGTTGATTCAGGTAGTTTTTCCTTAGGGTCCATTTGGTTTGCGAAATTGAATTGGACCCGTGGAAATGGAGTCCCAATTCAATTTCAAGTGGAAATAGAATTGATGTCTAATTTCAATTTTTGTGTTTGGTTGTCAAAGAAATTGTAACTTGGAAATAGAATACTTGGCCAAATCCAATTCCTGTTTAGTTGCTTTTTACTGGATAGCTGTTTTTTACTGGAAACACATCGACTGCCATCCAAGCCTCAAGACCCAACCTCGCCGAACTCAGCGCTGGCGAAGGGAGGAAACCGCGGCGAGCAGACGGTCGGTGGTGCATTGCGGGCTCGCGGCCATGGATCCGACTGCAGCTGTCTAAGTAGAGGAAGGTGAGAGAGAGAGAGAGATGTGCGAAGAAGCTGGTGGCGCAGGCCCGATCTGTGCGCCGGCACCGGAGACGAGGGAACTCGCCGGCAGAGGCAGCGGCGGGGTCGCCGGGGACTTGCGGAGAGGAGGAACGAACTTGTTTGTTCGAGTGGGCAAGAGACCCCCAATTTCAGCCAAATCAAAGGGCCAGAGGTCTCAATTGTGAAAGGGGTCTTTTAGTTATGCTCCAATTCAGCTGGAAATGGGTTCCAATTCCAATTCTAAAGGCATCCAAACAGCAGATATTCAACACAATAACACATCCAATTCCAAGCCCAATTCCGCAAACCAAACTGGGTTTTATGATATTTAAGAAAAGTAAGACAGCAGATTCTGTTGTAAATTAGGCTCATATAAGATAATTTAAGAATCAACTTACTGATTCCTGGAGTGACAGATACTTTATATGAAGATTCCACTGCTTCTTTGTAGTTTTCTTCATCTACATTAAGCATACGGGCTCGAATTAGGTCCTGGTGAAAACAGTAGCTTAGTCAACAACCTGAAAGTCCTAAAAAAACATTATCAATTTGTTTACTTATTGGGCCAACAATCCCAAAAACTGTACCTTAAATTCCTTTTTCTCTTGCCTAGTTGAAGGTAAGCGTCCATCATGTGCATCTGCCCATTTTTCTGCAAGCCTCACAAGGATAACAATGTATGGAGTATGCTTGTGCACAACAGGATCTTTTTCATTTATATCAAATGATTTTGCAAATCTGTAAAACAAAAGTGTTAACAGAAACAATGATTTCCTTTCGAATTAAAAAATTATCACGTGACTTGTTCTGTGAACAATCAAGGTATGAATATATTCTTACTGCTTGAGTTCAGTCCATGGATTGTGAAGTCGTAAATCATCCAAGAAGTGGTCCGGTTTTGATTCTATAACATTGTGCTCCTAATCAGAAAGTAGAACAAAAAAATTGTCAGCCTTCTCAAAATGCTTTGGCTCATGACTTCCTCCCAATATGGTTAGCTTATATGTAATAGGCAGTGCAACATGAACTGTCAAACAATGGTAAAAAGTCAGAGACGACAGGACTCAGGTGGTGAGGCATCATACACAACTAAACATCAAACAAAAAAGAATTCACAATCGTCAGCTCTTGCTGGTTGTGATAATGTGATGTCATGATAATTTGATTGGGATTATGGGGCATTAAACATATTTGTCGGATAGATCTATCAAACTACCTTGACGCTGACCCTGACAAGACCGGTTAGACCATACGAACGAGCAGCAACCAACACCGTATCTGCTTTCCTGCAGATTCCATCTAGTTTCAGTAAAGAACTCTCCGGAAGCTGCAGTAACAAAAACTTGGTATTAACAACTTTGTTTGAGAGAGCTACACTGCACATAGATCTTTTGCCTAGCAATAGTCTAAAAAGCTTAAACAGGAAAGTAGGAAACTCTATTAGCACCTATGCTAACAAAAGCATGGGGAGAAATAAACAGTAGTGCTGCTAACATAAGAGACCAAAGCTATGAATATAGGTAGATTACAAAAAAAATGTAAAGGCGTCACATTCGCTTCTGCCTGATAAGTCATTAGTTGCAGGCACAGCCAATATGCAGTTATGCACATAGGAACCACATCACATTCGTAACCTATGTACCCCAGCAGCTGGTCAATCATTAAGAAAACACATTGAACAAAATTTGATTTTAATGCTAATAGCCTAATACAGAAACCTGTAAAAAAATGGCATTACATGTATAGTGCATTCAATGTTTGCTGCAAATTAAAATTTGTGTAATTATAGAGATTCCACTTGTGATAATCTTCTGTCAGCCACCATGTTATAAAAATCCATCTAAGCAGTCAACTTACACATCTGCATAAGTAGAAGAAGTCTTCATACTACTTCTCCTTAAGTTTTTACTATAAGAACACAGGGTGGGTAAGAATTAAGTGGATGCATATAAACATGACAGGGCAATTTAATGGCTTGGCCCAATGCTATATGCTTGTCTGACAAAAAGCATTAAAGCAGCACATGTCTACTTAATGTCCATACAAGCATATAACCACTGACTACAACCGATGCAAGGGCAAGAAGATTGGAATTTTTCAAAAGCAAAGCAAAAAAGGTGGCGATACATGAATACTAAATACAGTAGCACGTAAAGATGAAGCCTGCACAAAAGAGAATCGATTACAACATGCCATTAACCCCAAAGCTACCAAGTACTCATCAGAAACATCGCATCTAAATTGCATCAATAAGAATCATTCGTACATAATAATCATGATTCACAGTCCACCTTTGCATGAACTTAAAATTTTACAGCTTCAGAGATATAGAAGGTATAAACTAATCAAAGAACCAACCAATGATGGCAAAACTACTACAATATTTAATATCAGGTGGCCATACAATATCTTGTTCTTAGATATGCAGCAGGCATTTCCAGTGGTCATCCACCATGATCCACAGGTTTCAGTGGAGTTTCAATCGTTCACGGCCCAGAGAGATTCACTTCTTTCTCAAAGTACAACCTTTGTGAAAGAAATAGACAAATATCTACTATCAATTATGAATATCTGCTGCATTACCCTGACTCTATAAACCTCCTAATTATCATTTCCTTGATTTTAATCTCTCCCCATCTTTTTGTTTCACAGATTCAGCAAAAGCTCTAATTACATAGAAAAGCACCAGAAAAATAATCACTGCTCGCACAATTTATCCTAAAAGTGTATCAAAGCACACACCTGAGTAGCAATGACAACAGTGAATTGGGAAAAGAAGGAAGCATTTGTGTCTATCAGAGTCACTGGAGACTCCTCAACAAACTTGGCTTTCACAGCATCATTCAGCTCTTGCAAGAAAGAACATATAGATCTTGCTCTTGATTGCCCCAAGCATCCTTCATCCACTGAGCGTAAATATAGAGTACTCAGAATACGAGTTTCATCACATTCATGAAAATGAATCTAAGAGGAACAGAAACAGGTGGAAAGCACAGAAATTACACAAAAAATTATTTCCCAAGTCAGATGGTTCGACTTTGGAACCATCAACAACAGTAACACTCCCTATTCCTCCAAGCACAAGATTCTTCAGCGCTTCAGTTCCGGTAGGGCCACAGTTAAGCAAGCATATGCTAGCCTTCTCCAGTGCCGCCTGTCCTTGATCACCCCATATCCTGCACTTTGTAGTCAACAAACAGCAGGTAGCTTTTAATATCTGGATATGCTTCTCCTTAGATTGTGCAGGTAGCAGAAAATAATAAGCATATATAAGACATTATTGGGAAATATGAAGGCTAAATAATACAATGCGGATTATCTTAATTTAAAGCAATGCCTGTGTCGTGAGCTGCAATTTTGGTACGATCTAATGAGCACTGCATGGAAGAATTTTGGAACAAAGAGCCAGACAATTTTGTTGTTGTCCTGATTTCATGGATAAGTAGGTTTGGATGATGCTTAATTGCTGGTTGTAAATAGCTTAATTCCAAAGTCATGCTTACTCCCAGACCATTTTCTCAAGGATGAGATGGGCAGATGGCATGATGCCAGATCAATCAAAATGCCAAAGCATGCAGATTAAACAAGGGGGCAGGCTAAAGGTAACAGCTGTGATGGCAACCAGAAATCATCTGCTTCGGCGAAGTCCATCCGGCATAGTGATGTACCACGCTAAGGGTTAGTCATATTAGCTTTGCAGGGAAATGGGTTATAATATTCACACCGACCAAAAGTGCTGTCCAGAATAGCTACAGATGAACAGACAGTTAATACGGGCCTGTAGTTTATGCAATGGAACTAGAACTACACATGTCCACGGCAACTTAGGCCCTGTTTGGTAGAGCTCCAGATTCTCATTTTCCAGGTTCTGCTCCTGATTTTCTGATAATCTACTTCTCTGAGAATCTGGAACTGTCTGTTGAAAGCGTTTAGCTGGTAGGTTGACTCCAAAAACCATACGAGGGAAGATTAGAGGCAAATAAACTATGTTACCCCTGGTTGTAATACTTCAATTGTATATGTGTCTTTCTCCTATATATTTGTACATAAATTATGGAATTTTCCCCCAAATTTGTTTAGACCATATGAATGTATATACGTTGTATTTGTACAACCATTGATTATGTATAAGTAAATTTTGTTCTCAGCTAAAATCACCGAGCTACAACTTTCATCAGAGAAGTCGTAGATTACCAACGCCCACTTAAGCGCATCACCTAAAAACCACAGCAAAACCCACTAGGGCCTAAGAGAGTAGCAAAACAATCACTCGATCAGTACCCAACAACGTGCAAGTAACCCAAAAAGGCATATCGGCTCCCAAGCTCCAATGCAAGGCCTGCAGTGTTCGAATCTCAAACCTCAGCAGCCTCGCAGCAATAACACAAACAGGAGCCACCCGTTAAGAGATAATTCCTCCAAACTTTAGACCACCCGTAAGCCGAATTACAACACGAGCCTAAACCCTATATTGGACAGCGCATCAACTTGAACCCCGAAGTCCCATCGCACGAACCGAGTTTCACCGCGGCAGAACCCAAAACCCTAGGATCGATGCCAAGCACCCGGAATCTACCCATCAATCACGTGGGAATGGAAACGAGCGAGGGAGGGAGAGCGCAGGCGAGCGACGACGGGTTACCTGAGCTGGCGATCGTACTTGGTCTTGGGCTCGGCGACTGCGGCGGCGGCCATGGCTGCGGAGCGGAGGGGAGGTGCCCGTGCGCTCTCTTCTCTGAGTGGTGATGGGTGGGGGGTTTGCTTCGCCTTCTTCTCTCCGGCCGAGGAATAAAGCGGATCGAGCGGAAGTGCCGAAGCCGAAGTGGAACAAGGCCAATGGTATAATTCACTTTCCGTACTGTAGCAAAGCATACTAACCAACTGGGGATTCTCCGCAAACCCAGCCCACCCAAACTATGCCCATTCCTTCGGCCCAATATAACAAGATGAAACTATCTGGGCAGGCCCAGTTGGCCCACTGTGACAAAGCAAATTGCTGCCTCCTTTGCCGCGATGGCAGCTGACCAGTTGCTGGACAGCTTCAAGAACACAATTAGTTACTACATGATAATGGTTGTATAATGGAGGTTGTGTTGCTGACGAACGAAGCTCTCAACTCATAAATAATAAACAATAGATAAAAACACAGGGATGTAGTCCTAGCATTCTATCTTTATTAATATATTTGCCCGTAGACTTGTGTGTACAATAAGAGCATCGTACCCCTTTATATAGAACGAAGAGGTCTTCCTTTATACATGAATAAGCAATATGAGATTAAACTAACTAGTAGGCCTTATGGTTCAATAGCTCTCTCTAATGGACATTGTTTAGGTAAAGTGTTCACGCATATTCCGGTCTTGAAAACGTGGTGATATACATGAGAATGATCTAGCACTACCTCATAGAAAGTAAAAAAAAAAAAAGTACTACGTCGTTAAGAATTAGCGACGTGAGCTTACTTGTTTTGACTAAAAATGGTAGGAGAAGATGGGCGACGAGGAAGGTTTGTTAGTTGTTGGAGAGGCAGGCAGGGAAGATGCACTAGCTCTAGCTGTCCCAGAAAGCACACTGCATTAGTGTTGTTAAAGATGCTTTGCAGAATATATAGAAGTATATAACTGGGAGCTCTGGCCTGATTGGTGCCAGGTAAGGAGAAGCGACCGGCCACACTACAATTTAACTATATAATGCCATGGATTACGTCAGATCGGATTAATCATTAATGTTCTATTCTTCCAATTAATTAGCATTTCCCAAGTTGGGGCAGCGAGCTGTTCGCAAACAACTCGTTGATCTTGGATTTCCGGACTTGTTAGTTATGTCCGTCCGAAGTCAGATGAGATTTTCAATTCGGAAATTAGCGAGTCAAAGGATAGATATAACAACAGACCCACGCGTTCTGTTTAATAAAGTCGCATCACTAATCCACACATCGGCAAATTAGTTATGTAACCAAATGACAAGTACTTGTAGATACTTATGAAGTACTAGCATGGTTCTAGTACGTGCACTACTAATAGATTAGGATGGGATGTATAGTTCATTTCCATCTAGTATCAATCTAGTGATTACTGGTTACTGATTACTGTTAGCTTAATTACCATGCTGACAGGTTACTGTAGTTGTAACTGTGCTGCTAAGCTAGCGCAGTACATTTGTACTATTATCCCTCAACATCGTGTTTTTTACATATTCATGAGATTAACTGCTATAATAACGATCGAACGACTTGACCCCATCTCGAGCCATGTAGTTTCTTCCTTGCCTAAATGCCAACATCTCAAGGCATCGCTTGACGATGGAGTACATACGTGAAAATTAGAAAAGTTCAATCCACCGGAAACTTTAAAAGTTTGTAAATCAATTTTTAACTTAAAACCGAAAAGACCGACAAGGCAAGGGGCCTGCTGGGCTTGGACCTGAACACTGCTCCCTCCGAGGACAGCACAGGCCCTGGCCCTCTGGGCCTGAACCAAGGATTGGTGGGCTGCCTGCAATAGCCGCCTGCTATCTAGCCGAGGGATCTGGGATTTCTTTGTTTTTTCTTCCTTTTTTTTTGCTTCTGGTTTGGGTCTGTAATTTGGAAGTTCTTCAGAATCTCAGATACAACACGATTTGTATACAGACTTGTACAACGTTTTCTTCAGGATACTGTATGTGACCGAATTTCAGTTCTTTGTACATGTATTATGCAAGAAACTAAATATGTATGATAAATGACAAATGCATTCCAGGAAGAACTCACCGATCCAGTGATTATTGTGCAGTGCTTTCACGAATCATGTCGAAGACAAGAGGAACACAAAATTCATACAGCTGATGGACACGTGCCTAACAGTTTTGTTGATTATGTTATAGGTCGCTAAGCCCGTTTCTTCTCCGAGTGACGTAACCGGTAATCCAGTGTTGCAAGTAAAGGATCCGGTTGAACACTGAACAAACGCAATAAACTAAAAAGGGTGCACAATTTGACGATATCCTTCTCACTGGTAGCCTGGTAGACTCCACAACATCAACCCAACCACCCAGCTGTGTATGCGCTCATCATTATCAAGAGCAGAGCGTAGTTTCCACCAATAGTGCAGGTAATTGTACCGACTTGACACCCATTTGTCCAAATCCCAACAATTGCAATAACTTAAATAACGCACAAAGAGAGTAGCTGACAAAGAATGAAATGATAAAAATTACAAGCACCGTATCACGACTATCTTATCCTTGTAGTGAGAACCGTTCAAGAGCCACAGCAAGTCGATTTCTGTGTCGTTGCTGCGTCGGCTTCCCCCTCTGGTTTGATCTTGATAGTTCGATCCTGAAAACAAGGGTATGAAGCTAAGGCGCTATGCCAAAAGAAAGTGCCAAGATGTCGAATCTATGAAAAGCGTTGCATGTACCTCAGGCCTGGAATCAGTCTCTGAGAGTCTCTGTTTGATATCTCTTGCTATAGAAAAGAAAACCTGCTCAACATTCAGGTTTGTCTTCGCACTCTGCAGGAATAATAATATATCAAAAATATGAATGGACAACAAATGCAAAGCAGCAAAGGTATGGGCACCAATGCTTAGAAAAAATGTCACATTAAGCAACATTAAATTTCACTCTTATGCTACAATGAAGGAATGCCATAACAAATGATGTGACTTCTCGCTAACCGTTTCAAAGAACTTGATCCCATATTCATCAGCAAGCGCTTGCCCCTTTGAAGTGGGCACGGCCTGCATGGGAGCAATTGAGCATATAAGATAGCTAAGAGGTATTCCAAACATACAGTTTGAGAAATCAGTTGTGAATTATTATTAGTATATAATGTTGAAAATGTTTTCTGTTTTGTTTGCACTTTGACATGACATATAGATATCCAGATGACCATGCTAGATGTATCAGAGTAACATCTGCAGAACTTGAATCTAATGCACTCAAGATCTGTTTTCTGTATTGTATATGGAAGTAACCAATCCAGAACAAACATGTGTAGAAATAAGTCAGAAGAGCAGAGTATACCCTTTTGCTTTCATCCATATCAGCTTTGTTCCCCACCAAAATTTTGTTCACATTATCAGAAGC
Organism: Ampelocalamus luodianensis; assembly: GCA_036346255.1. Classification (NCBI taxonomy): domain Eukaryota; kingdom Viridiplantae; phylum Streptophyta; class Magnoliopsida; order Poales; family Poaceae; genus Ampelocalamus; species Ampelocalamus luodianensis. Next base: position 91,046,308 of record CM070622.1, on the reverse strand, counting down.
ATGTTGTTCAATGTTTCTGATCCAATTTCTTATGTCTGCGAGTCGGTAACAATGGAAAGAATCAGATTTGGAAGCTGAAGTACCATATCAAAAGAACATCTGAAGCACAGGGGTTAATACTATTGAATGATGACTCATCGGTGACATCATAAACAAGTAAAATGCCCATTGCTCCCCTGTAGTAGGCTGCAAAGAAGAACTGCACATTTCACAAACTTCACCCACACAATTACTAGAAGCAAGCCTGCTTTGCTCAAAGTAAACAAGCATACCAGTTGTAATAGTTCGAAAACGTTCTTGGCCTGCAGTATCCCAGATTTGCAATTTAATCCGCTTGCCATCCAACTCAACAGTCCTTATCTTGAAGTCAATACTATTAAAAGAATCCAATGGGCAAGATTTATAAGTTCACACAAGCATTCACATGTAAAAAAATAATTAGTCAACCAGATAGATAATTCTGTGATTTTTACAGTACATACCCAATAGTGGTAATGAAGCTAGTGGTGAACGAGCCATCTGAGAACCGTAAGAGGAGACAACTTTTCCCAACACCTATATAAGTACATAAACTTTGTAAATAGAACGCTTATGCTAGTAAAAGTGAAACAATATACAAATAACTAGTCCGTGCCACAACAAACAAAAACAAGAAATCCAACAAATATATCAACTGGGAATGCTCATAGAAGCCGAAAAGCCGACTGAAGAAACAACTTCATTATGAGGTCAAGTCTTCTCTAGGTACACACAGTCAAGTCTTCTCTAGGTACACAGTTATCCGTTTCTTAATCTTAAAGTAAGAAGAACATACAGCACCAGAACATAAATACTGGTAAGTCCAGACGAACACAGATAAAGCTAGTCGTTTAGTTAACTCTGATTCAACAGCTGCAGGTAAGGGGAAAGAGGATGGAATTTATTCTCCAACCCTGGGATATTTACTTAAGATTGAGAATGAACAAAGTTGCCATATATTGGAAATACAAAACAAGGCATGATATCACAAAGCATTCGGTCATCTTTAATGTGGTACAACTTTTATTTGCACCTTGAAATTTTTTGTGAAGTTCATATCGTGAAAGTGTTTGGAGGCTAAAATTATCTTAGCACATATGGAGACCAACAGATCCCTAATCTCAAATAAACCACAAACTTTGATCTTGGATTGCCTCAATGTCAATGCTCTATCTTTGATGCATAATAAACTAATCTTAACTAAAGCACGGCAGTTAAATTATCAATTTGACACATGAAGTCGGTAAATAATTACAGTGTTAAATTGTTAACTACCAAAGCCACGTGGGCTAAACCATCAAAACAAAATAAGCTCACAACCCACACTGTATTGAACAAACACAGAGAGATGCAGAGAGTTAGTCTCCAATCGCAAATTCTAGCTTAACTGCGCAAGTGCTGAAACAAAAATTGTAGTCTTGCCAGTGCTCTTGGAATGAACACCCCCAAAACGCCCAAAAGTTAACTGGGACGGCCACTTTCAACAACAGTTGATTGTTAACAAGATCTTGTTCCTGACTCCATGTGGCGATCAATCTAACTACACCCTCACTTTAATTCCCGCATCAGTTCTGTAACTTCCACAATTACTTGTATATTGGAAGCAGGAACAGAACCGCTCTCGCAGAGTACACACCAATCCAATAATACGCTTACACAAAACGACTTCCCCTAGTGCAGTGAAAGTGGTTAGATTCATTCGCCCATTCACATTCCACACAACCATCTCCACAGACTGATCTAGGCTACCAGATCCCAACCAACAAATCAAATCAAACGAAGCACCAAACTTGAACCCGAAGCCGTCAGATCTCGCGCAGATCGAGACACGACAGGGAGAGGGGGCAGGCAACTCACCGCTGTCGCCGATGAGGAGGAGCTTGATGAGGTAGTCGTAGTCGGCCCGAGCCCTAGCCGGCGGCGCCGCCATTGCGCCCTATCTCCCAAGCCCTAACACCACCACCAACAGCAACCAGATCAGATCAAAAACCGAAGAAGCAAACCAAACCGAAACGAAACGGGCGACGGAATGGCGAGCCGGACCGGGCAGAGAGAGGATGGCGTCGGCGCTCCGATGCGGCCGTGATCGATCGATCGGTCTCTGCTTCGTCTCCCGTCACGAGCAGCGAGCGAAGGCGGTGAGTGGGCGACGCCGGGGAGGTGTCAGGTGAGGGAGAACGATCCACACCTGGTTGGGTTGGGTTGGGTTACGAATCAATCGGTCCACCTGTGGACTTTTTTCACGGTACTAAAATGTGTATGTGCTTGCAACGAAACATTAAATTTTATAAAAATAATATTTTTTTAATATATAAAATAAATTAAATTAAAAAATAATGATACATACGGATATCACATTAGTATAACACGAGCGGCAGTCTTACGAAGGACGCATCCCCATCTCTAGCTTATCACATAAAGAGCAAGGAAGCATGCTCTACAAAATAACAAACAAAAGTTAAACATCATAAATCTATTGTATATTATATGCAAGAGATATCAAAAGATTGAGTAACTTACTTACGTTATTAATGTACAAACATTACAGTAAGTGTATTATTCCTTATGTCAACAGCATGCATGACAAAGTTCCTTACATTCATATCGTGCAGTACCACTTGTTGTAGTTCTATTTAAAGATAGTACCGATTAAATTATGAAAGAAAGATGCGCATACATTATTTACATAGTTGTCTACCTTTGAGCTTTTGTGCGCCAACAACTTGAGTTCCAAAGAAGAAATCGCTATGTCCTATTGTCATTAAGCAACATTTTCAACATTATAGTGTATAGGATTAGTATGTTATAGCAATTTATTTAGTGTCAAGAATAAAATTGAAATAGCTATACACATACCATACTGACTATTCTTTTTCAACATTGTCACAACCAAAACATGGTGCTCTTCACCCGCAAGTCTCCACTATGTTAGATACCGCACAATTAGCCAATCCCAAACACACACGAATAGCAACAACGCGTCACTCGTCATGGCAAATAACATGGTACTCTACTCCGTCATGGTCACCAAGTACATAGAGGAGAAGAGCAAGAAGGGTGAGATGCACCAGGTATTCAAGATGGACACAAGGGAGCTTCGCTTCGAAATAATATGCAGGGATAAAGAACACCGCGGGACTGTTTTATGCTACAGTATATGTATCTCCTGATCATGACTATCTTGAATGGATGACTGAAAATCAAAGGTTAGAAGCTACTAAAGATGATTTCATAAGTGCCCAGAGTTTAGGAGATTCGAGTGGTTTATAGGTACATCTTCATGAATCTCTTGACCTCACTCAGGTGGATGAGTTTTATGATCAAGCAAATCAATTTGTGCGTGGGAGAGTAACAGGACTTCTTCCTTTGCCCAGTGTGGTTAACAGAATCATGAGAGCATCATTCTTTCCTAAGAGTGGGAACAATGATGAGATACATGGGCGTGTCTGGAATGTGATCAAATATATTATGGATGGTACAAGGTTTGATGTGATGGACTTGATCATTAGAGATATTGCCACTTCTAAGGGAGATAAGACTAAAAGCATTTATTTTGCTCTTTACATTATGAGGCTCATTCAGAGCAAGATTGATTTTGACCAGGATTGTGACATAGAGCATAAGGAGTATAAGCCTAGAGATGCTCCACCTTCTCAGATGCCTCTTCCACCTCCTTTTCAGCATCAAAGGCAGGGATCATCTTCTCAGGGACATCCAGGACAGCAGGGTCCTCAGGAGCAGGATGCAGTTTTGACTGCTCTTTTGTGCCTTCAGTCAAGTATCGATCACATGGATTCAAAGAATGATCAAATGCATGCAGATACTAGAGTCAGATTGGATACTTTGGACTTGAGGGTCACTCGTATGGATGAGAGGCTCACTGAGTATTAGCAGCAGCGAGTACCGGTTGTCTATCAGAGGTTTGGGAGTCGTCGACGTACCCCTTCAGGTGTTCAGCAGGGCGATCTTCCATCCACATCAGTTGCTGCTCCTCCATCTTTAACAGATACTCCTCCACCCTAGATGCTATCTTGTCATATGTAGGTCGATAGACCTTGTATTGTGAGGATAAGCTTATTATCTTCTGTCTTATCTAGTGTGAGCTTTTGAACATTGAATGATCGTTAATCTTAATTGCTATCTGACTTGTTGGACTTGTGGATGCTTTTGTTGTGGTTTAATGCTTTATGAAATATCCTTGTCTGAGCTATGATGTTAATTGAATCTCTTAATGTTGCATGATTATTCATATCTTAATTATCAATTGTCATGCTTCTTTGGATTCTTTGTTTAGAGAAAACTCCGTCAAAATTTTATAAAATCTTCTTGTGCATGTATTCCTTTCAGATCTTAAATGCATATGTTTAGGGGGAGTTTTATCTCTTTTGGTTCTTGGTTGCAGAAACTTTCAAAAGTCTCTTAAGAACCCAACCTGTCTTTAAAAGGGGAGAATATTTATTTGATCCGAATAAAATGACTTCTATTGCCAAGCTCTTTGTTATGCAAAATCTTTTATTTGACTTAAGATTGATTTGAGTTTTTGGTGATTAATGCCAAAAGGGGGAGAATGTTGGATCAATATCTTTCTACATTTGGTTGTGTACCAAATGTTATACATGTCTCTTTCATTATATGCATGGTTTACATTTCAATAGCTTAAATACTCAATATATGTTGATAATATCCAAATATTACTATTGATAAATGATTTGTCATCAATTACCAAAAAGGGAGAGATTGAAGAATCTAGACCCGCCATTATGTGTTAATGGAGTTTTGGTTATTAATGACAAATCTATTTATGAGACTAACACTCCTTTTTGCTATACCTACTGTTTAGTCTCAAATGGATAAAGAGGTAAAAATCAAATGAGGTATGCATTCCTAATAACAAATCTTTATGAGACTAACACTTCTATTGTTATACAAATTGTTTAGTCCCAGCTTAGAGATAAAAAGAAAAAATCCAAACAGGTATGGTCATAATTGATAAATATATTTGAGAGACTAACTCCTCTATATTGCTATATCTCATGTTCAGTCTCAGTTGGATTTAAAGATCAAAGATGTATGCATTCGACATCATTTTATTATATCTTGTTGCATTCCTCGGACTAAAAATATAGGTTGAACTTCACAAAAAGGTTAACTTGAATATGTGCATGTCTTTATTACACATTTGTGTATGCACAAATTTAGGGGGAGTTTACTCTATATTTTGTGGTTTTATTAGTATTGATCCATATTCTTTTGTCCACATATATTTAGGATCTTTACTTTGAAACATATCCTTGAATATATACAACTTGTGTAGTTTGTATATATTCATATGAGCATATATGACTTGCGTAGTTCATATAAGCTCATATATCCTTTGAGTATATATAACTTGCATGGTTTATATATACTCATACCAATTACATTCAATTATCTGTAATTGTGTTGGTTGTCGTCAATTACCGAAGAGGGAAAGATTGTGGTATCTTGTCCCACCATTATTGGTTAATGGTATGTTGTGGTAATTAATGACAATCACCTTGTGGAACTAACATTTTTCTATGAGTTGGTGAAATAGGTTATGTTCCATGTGATTGAAGATTTCGGATGACATCATGAGTTGATCGTCATCAAGTCAAGATTTTTAAAGAAGAAGAATATCATCATGTGTTGATGATATCAAGAGAAGAATATCATCACGGGTTGATGATATTGAAGTAAAGAGCTTGGAGTAAAGGATGTATCACGAATTGATGCATATCAAGTTCAAGAAGTGGAGATGATCATGAGTTGATCATCAAGTCAAGAAGAATCCATCATGTGTTGATGGAGGTCAAGTGAAGAGTGCATCATGAGTTGATGCATATCAAAACTTGGGATGAAAGATGTCATCATATGTTGATGGGCATTAAGTCAATAACCCGGACTTGAAGTGAGGATGTGCGTCATCAAGCTTCAAGTGGTTGCGCAAGGCAAAGGTATGATTAGCTAGGGCTAAGGATTTGTTCCTAATCTTTTACTAGTCTCGGTATTTGGTTGGAGACCGGATTGCTAGAATAGGTTGTCGTACTATTAAGAGGGGTCTTAATTAGTAACTTGAGTTAGTCATGTATTGATAGCTCATTGTGTTTGCTCTAGCTCAACTTAACATGTTACCTATATTTACGAATACGTTTTGCAAATAGTTGTGGCTCATGGTTATTCCTTGTAGCATGTGACTTTAGTTTGTGAATGTGTTTTGCAAACGGTTTAAGTCCATGTACCTTATTCCTTGTGGCGTTGATTCTAAAAGTTGGCAAATATGTTTTGCAACTTGTTGAGAATCTAGCTTTCATCTCTTGTGTACATGTTGCATCAATTGGCAAATATGTTTTGAAAATTGAGTTGAAGCAAATGTGCAATGTCTGATCTTAGTCTTGGTGACTGTTGGCGGTCGGTCGGCCGGTGGATGCGGTCGACCGCCATGGATGTGCGTTCGGCCGTACTACGGTTGTAATGTCGGCGTTAGAAACGGTACTACTGGAGTGCGGTAGTATCGAAATTTATTTGGCGGTACGTGTTTTCCAGAAGAGATGTTTTCTGGTTTGCTCGGTTGCTCAGTTGAGCGGTCTGACCAGCCCCTCTAGCGGTCTGACCGGTTTGAGCGGTCTGACTGGCCATTAGTTGGCGGTCAGACCGATTGTGAGTCCAACGGCTAGTTTTATAGCCGTTGGCACTTGGGCGGTCCGATCGGCCATTAGTGGCGGTCAGACCGATTTCGTCCAGATTCTCTAGAATCTCTCCCAAACGGCTAGTTTTTGTGTGTGGGCTATAAATACCCACCTTGGCTGTGTGAGGAGGAGTTGCTGGTGCCCTATTGAGTTCCTTTGAGCAAAGAGCAAGCCCTCTACTCCCATTTGTGCATGTGTTGCACTTAGTGAGGTTTGAGAGGCAAATCCTATTGCATGTGTTGCATTAGGTGGTGGATTTAGTATCCACGAGAGTTTTGACACTTGATTGGTTCAAGTAAAAGTTGGAGACTTGTTAATCTTGGTGTTTGCCGATACCTAGACGGCGTGGAGGCGTTGTGCGTCGGTGATCTTCTCAAGTGAATCTTGTGAGAAGATCCGGGCATTTGTGAGTGGCTTGGTGCTCGCCATCTCCGGAGTGGAGTAAGAGCAACTCTAGTGGAGCGATGTGTTTGATACCTCGGAGGAAGGCTTAATTTGTGGAGCCGGCTCAATTGGTTTAGGTTTCGCTCAACGTGGATTAGAGGAGACCGGCAAGTCTCCGAACACCACGGTAAAACATCACCGTGTCATTGTGGTTTGCATTCTTGAGCTTTACTTATCGCAATTTATATTCCTTATATTAAACTTGCTTATTCATTGTATATGAATGCTTGCCATGTTTTGTGCTATTTACATTGCTAGAATTGAATAGATTACAAGTCTTTGCTTATTTGCAATATTCGTCAATAGACTTGTATTGTTGGTGCACTTAGTTGAACCTAGTTTATTTAGGCTTTAATTGTGCAAAACCGTATTGTTATAAGCTTACACATTAGAAATCGGTTTTAGCGCATAGAAGTTTTAAAACGCCTATTCACCCCCCTCTAGTCGGTCACCTCGATCTTACAACGACGTATCAGGAACGACATGGACGAAGCAGAAGCCGAACGTCATACAAAGAAATGCTCCATTTGAAGAGAGTCTGAGCACACCTTCAAGAAATGCCATATGAGAAATCCTCAGGACGAAGGAGACATCGATACTCCGAACGTCGCCGCGGGGACCTCATGCGGTCGCCCGACTTAAGGCAGTCCACATGGGGGATGTTGAGGTCGCGACCACAAGAAAGCGCGGACAGTTGTAATATGTTATTGCCAATGTTCTGAATTATTATTTTGATTTGTAAAAAAACTAAGTGTTATGATATTTTGCTGAATATTTTGTAATATCAATGTGATTTGTCGTAGTTTTGATAGAAACTAAATCTTATGACGTTTTGCTGAATGTTATATAATATCAGTGTGATTTATCGTAGTTTTGATGGAAACTAAGTGTTATAACGTTTTGCTGAATGTTATGTAATGTCAGTTTGATTTGTCGAAGTTTTGATAGTAATGACAAATTCATATTTGTTTCTTTACATAATATGCAGTGCATGTACATAAACAATGTTATGCAAGAGGTCATTTTTCCAAAGTTCTCCACCGTGTATGAATTCTCGGACGCATCGCAATATCACTAACATTCCTACTTACGAATCATTGATGCCTCAATCGTCCTCGCAAAATTCTTCAAAAATCATCGCACTAGAACAACATACGACGATCACAAAATATTATTACGAGTCTAACAGATTTCGTACTGTTGAAAATCTATGAAAATGACAAACATACTAACCAGTTTAGGGTCCGCCATTTCAATTGGTGACAGGGAGCTGGTCCAACGACAGAGAGGGAACAGGGTCCCTGTCGCTAGTTCAATTGGCTACATCTTCCTGTCGTCAGTTGACGATAGGAACCTAATTTTGTAATTTTTTTAGGGTGATTGTTTATTTCTGTAATCATCTTTTAAAATAATAAGATTTTTTTTTAAAAAAATCTCACATAAACACGCTAAGTTGTACTGCAGAAAATATGGATTACAAAATCCACTTGTTGAGGCAGAAATCGTTCAAACTGGCGGCGCGCGACGGCGCGAGTAGGTGCCTAGTCGTCGTCGATTAGCCGACTTGCTTAATTATTTAGCAGCCCCACATACTTGCGTAAGCACTGTCTTTGCTCAAGTAAACTACTAAGACATGTCTTATTCTCTCGAGAAGCACGAAATTTCTAGTCTCCACCGCCACGATTTGAATTTCGAAATTTGGAGGGAGCACGCTATCCATCGTTCTATTAGCCCCGTGTATATACTGCAGCAGGCCAACAAAAAATCGCAAATTCAATTTGAATTTTACTGCTTGTCGACAATTCACATCCTATACGTCTACGGATTGGATTCGGGACATCAGGAGCCACAGAATGTTCAGAGCAGAGGATTAATTTGACTCGATGGTGGGCCCTATAACAGCACACGGGCCAACCTTGGAGCGAGCGGACGTGGATCGGCCGTAGCACGCAGTCATGGTAGAGGTGCAATCTGCACAAGCTCATCGATCGTCTAATAGTGCACAAGTAAAATCATTATAGTATATATACAACAAAATCAGCATAGGTTGAAGGTACTATACTGACAGACTTATATTACTGTTGCTACAGTACTCTTTAGAGGTGTTGTAGAGGATCTGTGTCCGAAATGGACAAGTACTGAGCTCAGTCCGCTATAATCAGTTCGAACCAAACCAAACCACCGGCTCCTAAACGAGCACCATTTGTTTAATCGAACTAATCATTCTCTCGCCATTATCACACAAAGATTAACCGCGCCATGCACTCTATCGTGCGCTGACCACTTCACTTGATGACTGATTTAACCGCACATTTGTAGGAATGGTAAGTCTTACGTTGCTACAGCTGCAAGACAGAGAGAGATACTAGTACATGATTTTACCGCGATTACTGAGGCTTTGTTACGAGATCATGCTGATCGGCTCAATCATTTGCTCCCGCGGAAACTTCGCATCATTTCCTACCATCTCCCGCGACGACGGAAGACCGCGACATTACGCAGCAATAGTCGGAATCAAAGATGAGATCGCGGTTTTCTACAAATACCGCAACGCACCGTAGTAATTGTACCGCAGCAAGTACTGTAGCATTAGTGCTGTTTACAAACACCGTAGGACCACGATAGTGGTTGATCCGGCCGTTCTTCCTGAACCGCCGAATGTTATGGTACTGTGCTCACCGATCCCGTGACGATCGGCACGATTTTTTATCAGTCTTACTATTTTTAAGTCACTTGAAATTTTTTTAAGTTTAAATCACTTGTTGTTGTGATCGTTGAATTTGTGTAGAGATTGATATGTCATATGATTGAATATTGATTCAATTGATAAAAAAGATAACTCATGCTTAATAAAATTTCAGTCGTCTTATAAATAAACAATCTCTTTTCTTTTTTTCGTTGATGTATCGGACAAGACCACATGCACACGACGGCCGTTGCTTTCAATCAAACTAATTAATCGCGTCCGTCCATCGTTACCTCCCAACTTTGTACGTGCACATTCTAAATTTCGAATCCGTGTACAAAATTACAAATTTATCACGCCATGTTTTATAATCAATTAAACACACCTTGTCACAAAGATCACCAGTCCAGTGCTTAAGCCGCCAAACCACACATCGCCACAACAAGCGCCGCCACGTCGACGATTTAAACGAGTCAAACCTCGGTCAAACTGACAAATCGTTCCGCTTAAAAGGATCAAGCTGAAACAGCCAAATAATCCACGTGAAACGAGCAAGAGACAAAGAATGTCACCTTCCCAGGGCCCACACCAAAAAAAAACAAGAGAAAGGAAGCGGAAACGCAAGTGCAATTCCACGGAGGCGAGGCCGCATAGGCAGGCGCGGAATCTGACGCAACCGCTGCCGCGCAGGCGCAGGCGCAGGCGCCGCCGCCGAACGCGCCCCGCCTCCTCGCGCGCGCGTCCCGGCTTCCCCTCCCTCGCGCGTCCGGGCCGACGCGACGCGACGTCCCCCACTCGACGCCACCGATCCAGCCCTTCCCCTCTGCCCCGCTCCTCGCAGCGCTCCCTCAAATACGCACCCATCTGCTCGGCGGATCACCCCCCTCCCGCGATCCGGTCGGAGTCGAGGCGGTTGTCGGCTTGGATGGACGGACCGAGCGCGGCCAGCCGCCGGCGGAGGTGGTCGCAGCGGTCGTGCTGGACGGGAGGGGGCGGGGTCGTGAGGCGGACGGTGGCGGCGCCGGGCGAGGGCGGCGCGAGCGCGGCTCCGCGGCGAACTGCAGGTTAGCGTCGGGTGTCCTCGGGGTGAATTGGCGTGGCGTTTGGATTTGTGGTTGTATTTTTGGTTGTTTTTATGGTTGATTAGAGCGTCGGGGGCTGCATGTTTTACCTTTTTTGGTTGATTTCGCCGGGCCATTTCACATGGAGGTTACTGATTGCTTCCAGGAATGGAAGCTTGTTATGAGGACTGAAACGAGGGGGTTGCTCGGTTTGTTTGCATCGTTGGATTACTTCTAGAACAGAGTCAGGGAGAAAATATGGAATTAGTAAGAAAAACGAAGCATCTATCCATTTATTGTTTGTCCGAGGAACACGAACAGGGAGGAAAAGATCATGTAAGATTCAAAGAAATTCTTTTGGCCAAAAAGAGTAAAACGGCGAAATTTTGGGATTCCCGATGGCTCCACGGTGAAGCCCCAAGGAAATTGTTCCCTCTCTCCACGCCCTCACCAACAGGAAAAATCGTTCGGTCTACACGGAGTTGTCAAACAACACTTGGATTTGTTTAGTCAGAGCCATCTCGACCGAGCAAGAATCACTTGAGTACATTACTCTTTGGCAACGGATCTCCCATGTCACCATTGACCGTAATAGGCCGGATGATGTTGTTTGGAAATGGACGGGGCACGGCGACTACACTTCCGGTTCGGCATATGAGAGTCAATTCAAAGGCTCATACTATAACTTCAACTCTTCCCTCATTTGGAACGCCAAGGCTGAAAATAAATGCAAGTTTCTTTGCTTGGTTACTCATTCAATCGAAGATCCTAACGGCGGACAATCTTGCTGCAAGGGGCTGGCCACACAACAATAATTGCATGCTCTGTGATCAAGAGCCGGAGACACCATCTCATTTGTGCTTCAATTGCGTGTTTGCGAAGGAATTCTGGGAGATGATCGCTAACTGGACGTCTCAGCCGGGGTTCAGGATTACAACCGACATCCACAACATTGGCGAGTGGTGGATGATTTTCTCCAAGAACACCCGCAAAGAAGAACATCGAGACCTCGATGGCATCGTCATCACGGTTTGTTGGAATATATGGAAGGAACGCAACAGGCAAACTTTTCTAAATGAGATGAGATCAACGCAGCAAGTTGTTGGTTTTGTCCAGCAAGATGTTCAACAACGTCGATTGGTGATGGGGCCGCAACAATAACTGCTCCCAGTCTGCGGTCTTTTTTGTTGGTGTTTGTGTTTCTTTCTCCTCGATTGTGTTTTTGGTCTTTGCCTTTCAGCGGCTGGTGTTAGGCTTCTAGGAATAGGTCCTTAAGAACACTATGTATACAGTTTTTTCTGTTCTTCTACTAAACAGAACAGCAGAGCTCCTGCCTCTTTTTCAAAAAATAGATAGATAGATAGAGTAAAAGACCACAATAAAATATGTAGAACATAAATTGATAAAATTAGAGGGGATTAGTCCTGTTATCGGGGTGAAACTCGTGTCGCAATTTCCCCTATATGTTCTGACGCCAATATAGAAGCACAAACAAATCTTAAAATAGAAAGCAGTAAGAACTAAGAAGGACCATGGTTGCAACTAAATTCGCTCATGCCTTGTGTTTCGTCTTCTTCTGTAATTCTTTCTAATGGCATGGAAACACAACCATTTTAGTTTTGGTGGGTAGCCTCTGTAAATTTGGCACTTCGTTAGTGTTAATTTGGAGTTGACCTGTTCCTGCTGTGTTTCATGTCTTCAACTCAGGGTTTGCTCATGTGGACAAGCAACAGCGTGTCCATGGAGTATTATCAGATTCTCGAAGTAGCAGTGGATCCACAACTGAAGAAGATTATGTAAGTTGTTCAATTGCTCACTATTGTTCTATCAACAATATTGATAGTTCCATGCAATTTCAAAATTTCTGCAACTTGGAAACTTTCTTATGCTTGAACTGTTGCAGTTTTTCTTGGTTCTCCTTTCTGAAAAAGGTTTATTGTTACAGCTTTGTTCAGACTTTTGGGAATTTAAGCGTAAGCGGTCCAGCAGCAATTCTACAAGATGTCTTCCCAGTGAACACATGAAAAATGAAATAGAAAGTTACCATTGTCTGCCTTCTGTGATGGCAGAATTAATGGATTTTGATGTAGCAACTGGAGTACTGATAGCTTCTGAGAAAACCATCATTTCGTGGCCAAAAGAGAATAAAATCCCTAGTAATGAAAAATTGCTTCATGCGAGCAGTACTGTCTCAGATTATGGGTTGCCCTATCGGCCTAAATTTCATCTCCACAAAGACAGTAATAATGTAAAGCATCCTCCACCAATGAAGCATTCTAGTGGCATGAGTACTTTGAGTTATCAATTGCCTAGAATTGCTGAAACATCTGATTTTATGAAGATGGGTCCAACGAGCGCAAAGTGTTCCCTTTCAGAGAAAATGTCACTGTTACGTCATCCACGGCATGGTCGCAGTTATGAAGATCAAAACCGCTTTGGTGCTTTGAATCGGAGGCATAAGATTGCACATTCTGGAGGACCAATAAATATGTTAAGAAAAGGGGAGGTTCATAGGCAGTTTGATTCTTCAACGGGAAGTCATTGGCAGACTTTGTTGAATAATGCATTAGTTCGACGGAATCAATTGTACTGTTCGCAACCACCCAATGAAGAAACATCTGATCTATTATGGAGCTCTTCAAACAGTGAATCTGAGAAGGTTGTATGTTTTTCCTCCAGTGGCAGCATTGATGATTTGCAAGTATCGCTTTCAAGTGACACTAGTGACACAAGTGAAAACTCCAAGTTATCTTCTCTGGGTATAGTAGCCAATGATCTATGGAAGATGACTTTTAAGAAGGTATATGCTAGAAGCTGTTCTTACTAATATTGATAAAATGTTTAGCAAAAACCAATTTAGTATCAGTATCTTTTTATGATACTGCATTGCACAGAAGCTTTGGTTATTTCATATGTTTGTGGAATCAGAAACATTGACTAGATTTCTATTTATAGTTATTTTTTCTGTCTTCTTTCATTAGAAATAAGCTTAAGGATTACCAGTTATCACTGTACAAGAAGTTGAGAATAGAGAAAATTTTCTTTGTTTGTTTAGTTTTACTTTCCCTCAAATATGATAGCTAAGTTGAGCTCCTCTTACTTTTTGTACTTCAGGTACACTGTCCTCTTGCTGCACATATAGATTCTATGTCTGCAACTAACCGCAAAGAGATAGAGCAACCAAGCCCTATATCTGTTCTTGAACCTCCACATGAAGATTTCTCCTATGCTGAAAACATCAAGTTAGATACAAAAGATCCTTATGGTCAGGAACCTTGCCCTTCTTATATTTCAACCGTCTTTGTGTTGTAGTTAATTTTTTTGTTCTACTTTATTAATGTAGATCCCCAGCTGAGACTCGAGCTTGTCAAATTTCCATCTGTGGAAACTGTCACTGAGGTAGTAGGCATTGGTGGAATTAGTGATTACTTATGCTCTGAGATGGAGGGTAGTCAAAACAATGAAACCATACAGCTAGTTGAAGATATCCTTGAAGAATTTGGAGATGAAGAGGAAAGAGATTTTTCTTACTTGCTGGATATACTAATTGTTTCTGGTATTCACGGCATCGAGGAGGATCAGCTGTACAATGTGTGCCAGTCTCTTGATTGTCCTGCAGGTTATGATGTGTTTGAGAAGCTTGAAAAGAAATACATGAAAGTTGCTCAATGGTCAAGGTCAGACAGGAAGCTTATTTTTGATATGGTAAACTCCATATTGTCAGAAATTCTTGCCCCGTGTTTGGACATGCACCCTTGGGTAAATACTGCTAGGAATATGGCACCAATGTGGGGCTCAGAGGGTCTCTTGGAGAAAGTTTTGCAGATGTTGGCTCGGAGACGAGAGGAACTTGCATTAAGTAAGCCTAAACCTGAGAAGAAAGCATTTGATCAGAAGTGGCCGGATTTGGCAGATTGCACTGACCAGGCAGGAAGGGATGTTGAGAAAATGATAAGAGATGATCTTTTGGAAGAGCTGCTTTTGGAGTTAGTGTCCAGTTAGGTGAAGGGCTGCTTCTGGAGCTGCTGTCAGGTTTCCACGACCCAAGTAGGTTCTTAATTGTTGTAGGTCCCTTGTTTTAGTGTTTGGTCAGGTTTTTATAATTGCCTGTATTGTTTCTTTGGTCCTTAAGGTCAAAGTTCTTTGTGTTAGAGCAGTGGTTGGCGAGTTTTTTCGTTGAGTCGCCGTGCTTGATGGTATAGTGCAACTGGGCAAGTTGTAAAATTCTGTTAGATTCGGTGAGGTATATAGTTAAAATTCTTTTTAGCACGAAAACGAAGTGGAATGTGTAAGAAATGGAGTTGTTTCCTTTTGTTGGATTTTGTCAGTTACGAGGCATTTCAAGTCTGTAAATCGGGGCAATTGTAGTCTTCTTGAACATTTATATTGCTCTTGGGAGAATAAATAAATAAATGAAGATTGTTGATATCTATCATAGCTTCTGTTTGAGAAAGAACATGGTAGAAAATGCTTAGGAGTAAACTGTACTGCTTGAATTTGACCATTGTAGTAGTACGCCTTACAATTTACATTGAGCTGTTGAGATGATGGATCTCTTTTATGATTGCTAACATATTTCCCTTATAAAAATCCTATCCTGTATTCCAGTGGATTTATTCTACTCCGTGCATCTGGTTTGCTCGATTATCATGTTAGCATTCATTGTGCACCAGACGAGATCCGGACATCTTTAAAAATGATACGCACAATTACTTGCCACATTAGATGGATCCATTATTCATTGTCTGTTACTATTACTCGCCATTGTAAGACGTAAGTCATATAATCGAACAGTTTTTGTGGTAATCTGAACTGAAGTAAGACTGCTGCTCCACTATGTCGAAACGTCTGTTGCCGCCCAGCAGACTGAAGCAATCCAGGATTCACCACATCGTCGAAGAAACGGAGGAGCTGATGCAAGCCTGCCAAGAGGTGAAGATCGTCCAGGTGAATAAAGAGCAGATCTGGGTAGCGCGTGAACTAGCAGCAAGCCAGGAGAACCACGCGTAGTGCTGTCTGGTTATCTCAATCCTCGTTGTATCGTAGGCATCAAACCAAACACCCTCGATGAGGATTGTAAGAACTGTCCGCTTAATTAATAAAAGCTCTCTTTCGCTCGCAAAAAGTTTTTCTCTCTCTCATCGGCTCGTATTGAATTTGAATCTCCATTTCTCAGCGAATATCGACCGTGAAAGATCGTTACGCGCTTCAGTTTGGTGGTGTTGTGTTCCTTTCCCCTCTCCTGAAGCCTGATCCGTCAGCAAACATGGTGCTTTAGCTGAATGGTAGCTTGACCCCGCAGCAAAACTGGCGGTTGGTTCGCCACGTCGTCTCAATCCCTCCCAACTACCCCTAACTACACCCTCGTATGCACCCGAAAATTATAGAATTGCCACAACGTCGTTGACCTCTTGGTTCCTCTTTTCCCTTCTTTTTTTTATCCCGAAATGATCAATATTTGTTGATAAAGCATGCAAACCGTAGAGATCTACACCCACCACAGAATTTTAAATATTCCTGAAAAATGCCATTGGCCGCAAAGGGCTAGGCCTGCACGTTAAGGGAAATGAATCATCTGCAGTGACGCAATATAGATGATCTACAGTATTTTACATTAGAAAGTGATCTTTGTCGTCGGATAAAAAACAAAAGGTCTATAACAACAGCTACAGTACTACTGTTGAGGACTGTTTGAGTCCTCACAGAAATACTGTTCACACCAGCCTAAGATCCGGATCCCAGGTTAAGAGATATAAACCTGCCACAGAATCCTTTTAGTTCGGATGGTGGCATGGTTGCAATTACAGGGCAGAGCTGGTGGCCTTGAATTAAGTTGTTGGGATGTCACCGCCCAGCTAACCTTCTCGTGATCCTACACGTTGCAAGATTGCAACTGCCCTGCCCCTGAACATACGTGAACATTTGTTACTTTAAATTGCACACATTCGTATAGGCAGGCCTGCTACTATCCGATTCAGCCGCCTTCTCTTTGCTGTGTATCCATGGCCGTGTCGGGGCTGGAGGTTGACGGCGTCGTCTTCCCGCCGGTGGCCCGCCCGCCGGGCTCCGGCCGCACGCACTTCCTCGCCGGCGCAGGTTCGTTACGTTCCGTGTCAGTTTAGATTCTTGAGGTGATCTAGTTCGTTTCGTTACGTTCCGTGTCACAACGAACTCGGTCCTCTGTTCGACGCGCAGGTGTGCGAGGAATGGAGATTGGAGGCAACTTCATCAAGTTCACGGCCATCGGCGTGTACCTAGAGGACGAGGCGGTGCCGTCGTTGGCAAAGAGATGGGCCGGGAAGACCGCCGACGAGCTCGCCGAGGACGCCGCCTTCTTCCGCGACGTCGTCACGGGTAAAAATACACGCTCCATTCTCGCGCAAGTTTGTTGGTTGCCTCGCCCTAACTCTGTTGCTGTACACTGCAACGTACCGGCGATCGCGCGCACCACCAGGCGAGTTCGGGAAGTTCACGAGGGTGACGATGATCCTGCCGCTCACCGGCGAGCAGTACTCGGGGAAGGTGACCGAGAACTGCGTCGCGCACTGGAAGGCCACCGGCGTGTACACGGAGGCCGAGGCCGTCGCCGTGGACAAGTTCAAGGAGGCCTTCAAGCCCCAGAACTTCCCTCCTGGCGCGTCCATCCTCTTCACCCACTCGCCCACCGGCGTCCTCACCGTGAGTTTCTATACAAATCTGGCGTTTTTTCGTGCGATTTATGTCGATGCATGGTGTTGGTGACACTGTGCTGGTTGGATGTTGCCTCCAGGTTGCGTTCTCCAAGGACTCGTCGGTGCCGGAGGCCGGCGGCGCGGCGATAGAGAACAGGGCGCTCTGCGAGGCGGTGCTGGAGTCCATCATCGGCGAGCACGGCGTCTCGCCGGCGGCGAAGCTGAGCCTGGCGACGAGGGTCGCGGAGCTCCTGAAGGGGCCCACCCCCAGTGATGTGCCGCCGGCAGAGCCCGTGTCAGTATCAGTATAAACGAACTGCGAGAAGCAAAGTGCATCTGCTACCGCAACATGTCAAGGAGATCCTAGACTACTGTCATTTGCTTGTGTTGGTGTTGGTGTTGGTGTTGGTGTCCGTGGTGAAGCGTCGTGTACGGATTTCAGCTGCTCCTTTCTCGTGCATGTGAACTATGTGTAACTTGAATAAAAAACCTGCAGCTATTCCATCTGGAGTTATTGGTGCTGAGACTAATTCTTAGCACCTATTGCAGAATCAAAGGCGCAAAAAGTCACGGTAGTAATTCTGAAGTATAAATGTATAATACTCACGTCCAAAAACAGAATGGTTCCGCTTACTCACAACTCAGATGGGACGAAGACTCAAGATTTAAATTTGGAAAATTTTACGCTACATTCTAATGGTTGTATATGGTAGTAATATAAATTAAATATGGTCCTTGACTTCTCCGGGGTAGTACATGTTGGAAATATGAACACTATTTTAATTTCAGATTTTAGTATGAGACAAAGATCACAAATAATTAGAGATGCATAAAATGATATCAACTGTAGACAACTCATTGCACTTCTAAATATACACAAAATAGGACTATAACATAATAGAGTGGTCTTATGACCAACTTATAGTTGGGTTCGATGAAAAACAGGAAGCAATGCAGTCTTGAAACAGTGCAGATCGTAGATGATGCAGCGCAGCGAGCGGTCGCGTAGATGTGCTGCCTAGAAACTTTTTTGCCGCCCCGTGCAGAGATATACACTCACCCTCCTCCCCGGTGCACGCCGAGGAGAAGGGACGGCTTAGTTTTTATGGCCGAGACAATTACTCTTTAGTAACTGTCATAATAAACAATTACTCTCTAGTAACTGTCATAATAAACAATTGGTAACTGCTAATTCAAAGCAAATTAATGGTCATTAAGTAATGTTTATCGATATTGATTGTACCCTAGTCGAAAGCTTCGACCACTAGTCTACAGTTTTGACTAGTGTATTACGACCACACTAGTCTAAGGATCCGACCAGATGATTCCAACCATACTGGTCTATGCCATCGACCACACTGGTCTTATGGTTTCGACCACTCAGTTTCGACCACTGTATTTCGACCACTCAGTTTTGACCACTGTATTTTAAAATTCGGGTCTAAGAGTTTGCATGCTTTGAAATTATAGAAATGGATGGACCTTAACACATATGTGCTCGATTCCAACAATCCCTCACCAATTCTAAAGCAAGCACCAGAAAGGAATGACAAAGATTACTGTGCTGAAGAGTTAATGATATACCAGTCTTTCAGTGTAAGTCTCGTACGGGTTGAACTTGCACCTAGAATAACAAGGTTCATCTTCTCACAACTGATGAATAGACTATGCTTTGAATTCACAGTTTTTCGTGATTAGATTTCACTTGAAATCTCAACTGATACTAGGCTGTCAAAGAACCAAGCCTAACCGGAGCTTTATTTAGTCATGCTCTCTTGTCTGCTCATGAGCTTTCTAGAGAATGCCCATATTCTCGTGAACTACGACCTCAGTTAAGCTCAAGTAGGTGTATTCATTCTAGGTACCTGTAGGCTAATACATTTTTCCCTCATTGGACACTAGAATACATTAAGACTTTAAGCTATCCTCTTCTATATAGTTGAGAGTACTTTGTCTATGAGGACACAGATACATATTTTTATTAAAATGTACTCTCTTGTTTAAACATCAACTTGTTTTTCCTATTGTCTAAGTCATGGGATATCCGAAAAAATGTATGGGTTACTATTGAGTTGTAACTCCAATGGGCCTCATTCCCATGTCTATAGACACAACGGAAAACACCTACCGTGCTAGCCCCTTTGTGAAAGGGTCTGCCAGATTGTTCTCAGTGCGTATATAATTCACATTAATCACTCTGGAGTTCATCAGTTTTATGATAGATTTAAGCCTACACTTCACATGTGTGGAGGACTTCATGTTATCCTTAGTACTTGTAACCTTAATCAACACTGTTTGATTATCACATCATATTAAGATTGTCGGTATTGGTTTCTCAACCAGTGGTAAGTACAACAGAAGCTCTCTAAGAGATTCCGCCTTAACAGTAGCTATGTCTAGTGCTACAATTTCTGCTTCCATGGTTGACCTCGTCAATATGGTTTGTTTACACGACCTCCATAAAACTGCAGCACCTGCAAGGGTAAACACATACACACTTGTAGTTTTGATCTCATCTACATCAGAGATCTAATTTAAATCACTATATCCTTCTAATACAGAAGGATACCCAGTATAGTGAATTCCATATGAGGTTGTGCCTCTCAAATAGCGCAACACTCTCTCAAGTGCCTCCCAGTGATAATCTCCTAGGTTAGAAGTGAACCGACTTAATTTGCTCACAGCAAATGATATATCAGGTCTTGTGGCATCAGATAGATACATAAGGGACCCAATAATTTGTGAATATCTCAATTGATCTTTCTAATCCATTATTGTTTTGAAGCTTAACACTAGCATCATAAGGAGTTGGGGAAATCTTGCAGTTATCAAAACCGAACTGACTCAAGATTTTCTCAGCATAATGGAATTGGTTCAAAGTGATTCTATCCTCATTTTTAATCAATTTGATATTCAGAATAACATCTGCCTCTCTTAGGTCTTTCATATCAAAGCATCTAGATAAGAAAGATTTGATCTCGTCAATAACAACAGTGTTTGTCCCAAATATAATGCAGAAAAGTCCAGATAGGAAGTGTAGGAACTTAGTAGTACTACAGTCTACAGTTTAGCTATTAGCAGGAAACTTGTACCTAAAAGAGCACATAATAGATTTCAGTAGCATAAATAGAACAATGCTTAGGCACACAGTACCTAGACAATTAGTGCTTTATCATGAAAATTTTGATATTGTATTGTGCCATATTTCAGTACACTAACACTTCTATACAGAAATGCCAAATGTAGAAAAGTGTAAGCTGCAATTTATGGAGACCTCCTGGCGAAGCTCCCCTTGAGCTGCTCCTTCTATGGTTGGTGAGGCCTTAACATGGGCTAACCTATGCCCATGCTCATTAGATCAACCAGGAAAAGACAAGACAACGCTATAAATACAGGATCGCATGGGACCAAAAATTATTCATCACAAAATAATGTGACTAGCTATAGCTACCCATCTATTTCTAGTATTTCAAATGCAGAACACTCAATCTTACGCTTAGCAAGTTCTGCAAAAAGTGCTCTTTTCCATAAATTAGAATACATAGTATGAATTATATTTAAGTCAATAGGTGTCCCGTTGTTGAAAAAAATTGATCGAGTTACATAAGATTCATCAATAGAAGACAATTTGTAGCAAAGTAACTCAAATTCCTCTTATGGTAAAATTGCAATAAATAGTTTTGTTTATGGAAATAGTTCTCCATCCAGGCAGGGGTTAAACCTTGTAGTATATCAGCAATTTTGGTCCAATATTTCCTGAGTTTTTACCAAGATTACGACCAAAGAGGTAATTAAAGAGCAGACAACCAGATCAAGAAAATTAACAGAAAGGATAACAAACCAGCCAAATTTGATTTGACTCACCACTGAGAAGTGATTTAGCTATTTCAATTCATAGTGTTAAAATTACCATAATTATATTATTGTTTTGAACTTTGATGCAAATTAAGCACCAAAGCAATACCTGGCAAATCACCTCGAACATGTACCATTGCCACATAAGCCAATTGAACATGTGTCCATGACAGAATTCAAAAAAACTCCTCTCCTCTTTCCCCTTTCCCTCTTTTGTTTCTTCCTTCTTCCTCTCTCCGTTTCTTCCATCGATCTCTAGGTCGCGCTGGCCAAAAGCTCTCCACCGCTCACCGTCACACTGTGTCGGGACCTTGAGTATGCAACCACGGGACTCTCTGTGTATTCTGAACTAGTCCCATGATCAGTAGCTAGCTTGCACAGTTGCAATATTGATGTAATCATATCCATACAATAAACTATAGATGAAGCTGACAAATTAATATTACTTAGTAGCAAAAGGACCTTATGGTCAAGTCTTAGAGAGTTTGCCTCGCAAGGCTAAAGATCACAGAGTAAACTTGCAGCGGAAAGAAACAACTCGTGGTAGCCATCGATATGCCCACAGACAATCGAGTGGAGAACGCGATCTAGTTCGCATAGTCTTTGAAGTACTCCTTTTTATAGAACTCAGAGTTCCCTGGTTTTTCCTTGGTGACTGATCAACAAATGACGCAAAGCCGTGAGTACATAAAGTACTCAGCAAGTCGTAGGGAAATGTATACAAATAATATTTTATACAAGGCTTGACAAGGATAGTTTTATGGCTATTTTGCAGAAAGCAGTATTGACAGTAAATACAATAATTAGATTGAAAAGCATAATTTAAAAGATTAATACATAAATAAACAAGTTTATTGAAACAACTAGTGAACAACCCTGTTCACTTCCCCACCATTAACCAACACTATCCAGATCGCTTCCCATCCAAACCATTCCAAATTTTTTAAGAAAATCTACCCCCTGCGTGAAATCATCAGGCATTGTCCATAACCGGGAACATGGCTATTCGAATAGTTTTACACTCTGTAGAGGTTGTACACTTTACCCACAAGATATGACTTCTCTAGTTTGTTTGGTATCTGTCGATACCACCGCTCACTACCTTAGATAAGCAGTCTAGAGCACGTGTCAAGGCCTTTACAAAGTTCTGTTTTGACCTGGTTCTGCTCGCTAAGGATTCGCCATTCTGGGCCCCCTCTTGCGCTGCTTATCAACCCAAACAGAACCGAAACAAAATATTACTAATTAGTTGGTCAGGTCTACCCCATAAATGAACTTGTGGTTGCACGCTATAGCCCAGATTAATGGCTTACGAAGTTAAATCCTTAGTGGTTGCTCAGGCGAGGCTTTCCGCATCCCATGTGCCTCACACACCTAAGTGCCTCCCTCACCCCATAATGCCTCCTGCATTGCCTCACGCATTCCACCTTTGCCACCGACCACTCGCTCGAGCATAAATCATTTTCGTTCACCCAAGCCAATGGCGACCCCCGCCATGGCACAAAATTTTATAAAGGCGACATCACACCATAAATTGACACAACTGTGACATCGCACCATATTTTCTCAACAGTGGTATCGTACCATAATTCCATATATCATTAGGTCCAAGTTAATAATTATGTACACGTGATCATGAATCCGTCGCTACTAAGCATGGCTAAGCATAATACGATACCCATGTTGGTAGTTTATCAATGTCCAACTAAAATAACCCATCTTATGGTGTCCAAGAATTTATGTCATTCAAGGGTACATGTCAATAATAATTTTTCAAAGAGGTGTAATGGCAATTAGGTAATTAACTATTCCCGAAATCATTTAATATAAAACTAGCAATGCATATTTATATCAAAAAAATATAGTTTTATAAAGTGGGTACGACATGGTCAAAGGTTTACGACTTGCCTTCGTCGAAGAGTTGAGGGGCTTCGGTCGTTGGGTCCAAGAATTCGTCCGAAACGTCGGAATCTATACGAGCAAACGAAGCTAAATAAATAAAATAACTCCAAATAAATTCCAAATAATTACCAAATAAACACCAACAAAAATATACTTATTTTAGATGAATTTAGAAATTCGAATCACTCGAATCGGAGTTCGAACAGAGAAGATATGACCTTCAAAAGTTTGAAATTACAAGAAATCAAGAAAAATGATTTTCCTAATTTTTGGAATTTTTTTATGCAGGAAATTGGATTTATTGCGTCAGCATGACATCAGCACGGGATTTTAATTTTGACCGAATTGTTTTTCAACGGGAAAAGATTGGAAATGCCACATCAGCGGTGACGAAGCGACCACGTGGCGAGAGGGGTCGAGGTGGCGTTGATTTTGCCACTGGCGCCACGATGTAACAGACCTAACTTTATGAACAAGTAATAAAATATTTTCTCGAACAAGAATGAGTGTCTTGTTCATAGCATCACTGCTCATGTTTACGATTGAGTATTATGTTGCAAATAAAACTTTCCTTTCTAGCCAAAAATCCAAAACCCTTCCTAAAGTTCAAAGGAATACAAGCCAATGCTTGTATTTTGACTGAAATATTTTCATTAAAACCTAGATCAATTATCTCGGCTAAAAATAATTTTTGTTAAATTTTTAGAAATTATCTTGACTTGGAGAAAAATACTTGGCTTTAAATAAACCTATTCGGGTTAAGTTAATTATTTATATATTTTATAAAGTGAAACAGTGGTTTTCAAAATTTATTTGGGGAATATATCATCCCAGAGCCTCCTAGCAAAATTTCATGATTTTACAAATTTATTTGCTATTTTTAAAGCCAGTCAAACTTTCCAACTTTGAATTTAGAATTTGGTCAACCTTAGGTGTAAACCTAAACCCTAGCATCAGAGCGACTCGAACCCATAAGGTTGGGTCCAACCAAAGGCAAAGCGTCCGACTTCACCACGCCAGCGCGAGCCCAAATCCATCGTGCCGTGAGCCGTTGATCTCCAATTGAACGGGCGTGGTCGCAACGCCACGGGTTGTCCACGATGCGCCGCGATCTTCACCGTTGGATCTCGATCGCGACCAGTGGACGCGAGAACAACCGACCATACGGATCCCTTTTCGATCTCCACCGTCCATCTTAGATCCAACCGCGCAACCCTTTTTGATTTGAACATAAAGGCGCGCATCCATCGTGGGCCTTTAGATCTAAATCCCACGACGCTCCTTTTTGACCGCGCGCAATTAGGGCCCAAATTCAATGGACCGTTGGATTTCAATCGTAGGGTCTATATTGAGATTGCATTCGGACCATCCGATCCCGCGTCAATCCCGACCAGAAAGCTAATCGACGGTGCCGCGCCATCTCCTTTAAAGGTGACGTGTATCTTTATGTTGATCGTTGGATTTCAATCCAACGTCCTTCTTTGAATGTGAACCCCCGAAATCCCATAGGACCCCTTTTTAATCTCTATCCTTCATTTGAGATCGCACGACCCATATTAAATGGTGCCGATTATTTTTCCTTAATGCCTATTTCCATCGCAACCGCCCATCTCTCGATCGAACGCCGACGATTCTTCTGGAGCTTTAGAGGCGCGGCGCGATCGTGGTCGGCTAAAGGGACCCACATGTCAGATGTTTGCCTTTCATCCTCCTTGCCTCTGCGCGCATCCATTTCTGTAAACAGAGGAGAGGAGTTATCCAAGAATCATGCAATTAATTTTTGGATATTTAGCCCTAAGTAGACACCTCATCAACTCTAGACCCTTCCACTTTGCCCTGTAGCTCAGTCTCTATATATAAACCCTAGCTTTTGAGTTGTTGCCATTGTTGACCACTGGAGCTTTTCACCCTTCATTTTCGTCCAGTGGAGTTTCTTGCTCCTCCAACTTGCTTATCTACCTTAAACACTAGTTTCACCTGGTAATAAAGATTTGACATCTTTTGTAGGTTAAACCAGAGTTTATTTCTCTGTTGATCAACATCGGTTTTTCAGAACCTTTGGTGTCTTTCTTATCCTGGTAAGCTAAAACCTTAGTTTTTGTCATCCTGAGCACCTTAAGGACCTTAGAAGCTCACATGGATCATGCACTTGTACATCAAGTAGCTCCAACTTTCTTTAAACCGAAAAGTTGCTTTATAACTTTTAGGTCTTTCATATCGCTTTCAAGAACTAGGGTTTCTCCCGTCGACTTATCATTTCGGTAGGTCTTAATCAACCTAGTAGCATAATAAGTTATTCTTTGATCCTTCTTATCATCTACTTAACTTTGTAGCGTAGATTTATCTCTGTCCTCTCGTTGTCTGCTCACCACAACATTGGTTTTTCTTTAGCTTTTGTAATCGACCGATTAGGGTTAGGATTAGGTTAGTCAGGTGTTAATTACTCCTAAAAGATCAAAGCTAGCTTCATTTGTAATCTTTGCTTGACCTATTTTCCTTAAACCCGAAACCTAAAGTCTGTCTGTTCAGTATTTTCAAAATCTTAAAATCGAAACTTTGACCTAAACTATAGTTTCATTATTTGAAAGCAAGACGTGATATTATGGGTTATTATTTTATTATTAGGTAGATACATCTTAAGCATGTCGTTAAACATGCATTTCCATATTGATCATACATGCTTCTTTCATTCTGCACTTGTTGTCATTTTGGTATTTATTGGATTTTATTATCTCTTTTAGAATCGATTCTTCGAAGTCTTTGAGTCTGCTTTCGAGCAACCCGAGCGCAATGTAGTATATTATTATCAAGGCAAGCATCCTCTTTGCACCATATTGATCCCAAAGTTTTATACAATAGATTTTCCAAATACAGTGATAATCGTTGCATGCTACTTTTCTCAAAATACAATTGTGATCTGTAGTAGTTAGTTATGACCTAATATTGTGGATTACCTTAATTCTAACCATACACTCGCACTTAGAGTAGTATTGTATACTATAAACTCTAGCTTCAGAGTTGGCTTAGACATGCGATCTAGAGAATATTAGAGTTTGACAAGATTATCTTGTCAAACATGGGAACCTAAAATGATTTCTGTTATTTTGAACTCTTTGTCCAGCTTTATTTATACCGTAAATGAATTTTACATTTAACCCGATCCGACAAGAGGAAGCTAGTGGTGGTGCATTCGTGCACAAGATTGGGAATTGTGGTGGACTTGTTTGGATCACTTAAGGATCGAACTCGACTGCTCAATTCAAGTTCCCCACGCACTTCCACGCCAGCATGTATGGGCGCTGCTTGGTTAAGTAAAGGGCTAAGGCTATTGAGTTGGAAACAGAGAGTAAGGATATGTGTATTGGTCTTGTATGGCATAGATGCTCGGTCTTATGACTCGCTTTATGCCATGTGAGTTTATATCGATATCGATGTTCTTAAAAGGGTGAGGGCGTATATGTGTTCCATCGCATGTACGCACCTTAAAGATGCCGATTGCAATCTAATATGGGTAGTGAACCCGTTCGCATTTCTTTATGTTTGGGTCAGCATTTCGACACAACATGTGTGCCTGTTAGCGGATGCTATCGATCGTTGTTTAAGCGAGATCGGTTCACACATGGGTATCCAACTCAATAGTGTTAACTTGTTGAAAATGCCAAATCTTAGTTTCCCGGTCGGCATACCAAAGGAAGTATGTCATCATTCGGAGGCATCCAAGGCAAACGGTCGACTAAGTCGTGTGGGTAAAGATGTACACCCCGCAGTGGTATCAAACTGCTCGAATAACCGTGTCCACGGTCATGGACAATGACTTGAGTTGATGTCACCGATAGAGTTTTGATTTAAAAATCTGGTTTTGATTTGGTTCAAGATGAGGGAATTCATGCATTGTATTGTTTACCTTTATTCTCATTTACTTACTGCTTTAATCCGCTTCGTTTCATTAAATTGCTTTATCAAAACTTAGCAATTGTAGGTTAAGGTGTACCGCTTATGCAAAATTTAACCAATAAGTCTTCTGTTGCAACCTTATGCATGTGTAAATTCTACTCCTTTGCATAGGTTCTAACAAACACTTTCTTTTATTAGTTTGTGTAAGTCTTGTTTGAGTACCCTTCGCACTCAAGGTGCTATAACCTATTATTGCGGTGAGGACGATTATCTTTATGAAGTGCCCGTTAGCGCCGATCGCAGGACGCTAACGAGTAAAACTATTTTTCCTCCACGAATCGCTCGCGGTGGATGGGGCCATTGGTGGTTTTATCGCTTATTTTGCTTCCATTGTCGACTTTTGTAGTGACCAAGTCACTTGATATTGTAGTACTTAACCAACTTGTAAACTTATGTTTAATTATGTAAATGTATGACTTGTATGTGTATGATGCAATGTTGTTTGAGGATATATGTGCAATGGTCACTGATCTTGGGAACTATTGTGAGACATATATCCGGGATGCCTAAATATTGGGTTTGTTACTTTTTAAAAATTTATGCTTCTAGCATGATCTTTAATAAAGGAGCAACACTGTTTCTTAATTAAGAATCGTGCTACAGTATAAATTTAATTAAGTACAATTCCAATATTCCGGGGCGTCCACACACGAGCCGACGGCGCTCGGGGCCCAAGGGTCGCCGGCGTTTGGCTGGGAGATGGCCGACAGCAAGGGCACCGACGGCGAGAGGAAGGCACGATGAACGTGATGCTCACGAGTTTGGTAACGCGACGCCAAGGAGCGGCCGACGGCGAGGAGGAGAATCGACAGCGGCGGTGGGTGAAGTCGGCGATGGTGCTCCGGCGGGCTTCCGGGGTGGGGAGGTGAGCACCAGGTGGCCCGCGTCCTTGCGAACCCGGAGGAGGAGACGAGAGCGGCAGAGGAGGCTTGGTGGCGGCACTAGAGGCGGCGGCGGCGCGCGGTGGCCGATGGTGAAGGGCTCGGAATGGGGACGGAGGAGAGCGAGAGAGAGAGAGAGAGAGAGAGAGAGAGAGAGGGAATGGGGAGGCGGCTACCGCTCGTTCGGTGCTCGCCTTAAATAGGCCTGGGAAGGTCGAGAGAGAGGGATGGGCGCGGCGGACTTCGCGGCGGTGACGTCCGGCGCGGGATGGGGAGGAGGCGGTGGGTGGCGGCAAGGCATGGGAGGGAGAGTGGGTGGTGGCAGCGGGCATGGGCGCTGTACCGGCTTGGCGGGGAAGATGACCAGGAGGGCGAGGGTGGCTGACAGGTGGGGCCGCCTATCAGCGGGAGTGGGAGGAGGAGGCGCGCGGGAGCGGGCTGGCTCGGTGGGAATGGGCCGGGAGCTGGGCCGTGGGGAGGTAAACAAGGAAAAGGGCCGGAGAGATTTGGCCCAGGGAGGAAAGGGGATTTGGAACAGGTTTTGAGTTAAAGAAAATCTGAAAAAGCGAAAAGGTTTTTAGAAAATAGCTAACACAACCCAAAAATTCTAGAAAATTACACAGAAATTCCTAAAAACTATTTGGGATTTAATAAAAATATTTTCAGCTTAACTTTTGCTTTTAATTTTGCAAACAAACATAGATTTTAACTTTGGGACAAAGGAAAACCCATTTTTAAAATCCAAAAAATCCAAGAAATGACTTTAAATCCAAGTAAAAACTAGCAAACTAAAATAAACAAACTTTTGATTTAATTAAAGTTTGATTAATTTAAATTAAATTGTTTTTATTTCTAAATTTCAAATTAAGCTTTAGCGATTTTATAAAATCAAATAGTTATTTTTAAAATTTGAAAATTTTCAAAAACTCTGAAAATTTAAGATGTTACACACCACCTCGCAGCGTCCCCCGCGGTACACCACGGCCGAGCATGGCCATGACTGCCACCAGTGAAACTGGGAAGAAGGAAAGAAAAAAATTGTGATGGACAATGCCACGCGGGCGACTGTGATCGCCTAGTGAATCACTTAATACACTTTAGTGATCTAAATGTGCATTTTAAGAGTAACATGATCCATACTATACATTTGAACAAGTTCAATGATCCAACATACATTTTACTTTTTTAAGGGCCACACTACCGCTTGATGCTTCACAGAGCAATGCAAAGCAACATATCTCGGTGCCCCTTCCTTACCTTCGGTCGTGTGGAAAGTGGAAAATTTGGCCCAGTGTACGAAAGCCAGTTCGGACCGCCAAGCCCACCCGCCTAATAAAATCTGCAAAACCGGTCCAGGCCTGGAGGGGCTCGAAAACCACCGACCGATCTTTCCCCGCTGCCGCGCCTAATATTTGTCAGGTGCCACCAGCACAGAGCCGACTGGCCGCTCATTCGCGTTCTCTGGCGCAAGCACATGCTGTTCCGGTTGGGTGCTGCGCTAATGACTCGCCGACTCGGTGGCAAAAAGGTCATTTTCACCGTGTGCTGACTGCTGATTGAGTGAAAGAGATGGATCTGGATTGTCTGCGGAGATGGTATTGTACGCACGGTAATATAAATTATTGGATTTCGATCGAACGGTTGAGAGGCGCTCTTAGTGTAGAGTATTATTCGTCCTCTGCATTTATCATTCAATACAGAGGATATCACAATACCCGATTTTACCGCGCAAAGAAATTGTATTGTAGCACAGACACGATATCACTTGATCTGAATCATTGGATTTCGATCGGACGGTTAAAAGACGCTTCTAATGTAGAGGAGTACCGTTCATCCTCTACATTTACCCTCTAATGCGGAGGATGCGAATCCGAAAGAGATATGGAGCGGAAGATTGCTCAGTCAGCACACACGTGTGGGCGGGACATGTCATCTGAGAGATTTGTTTGACGCAAAACGAGAACCACCTTGAGAGTTGAGACTTGGGAGACCACTTTGGTCATCAACCGTCTTCTATCCTGCCTGCCGAAAGTTCTTTGCTCTATATCACGTCCCAAAACAGACTCGTGGGCCTCGGCCCACATGCATGTTAAGGCTACTTAAAACCCAGTAAAAATGGTTGCTCACAACAGAAGCGAAAATAGTATAAATGGTATACTTAGGATTGGAGTACACCTCGGCCTCACTCTGAGTAGTCTATTGCCGCCAACCTGATTTCCAAAACCACCACGCTCCCACCACGGAAATCACCACAAGTAGGTGAGTATGTTTAAACATACTCAGCATGAATAAGCAATAAATAGAGGCATAAAAAACAACGAAAATTCGGAAAGTAACTAAATGAAGTAGTAATAATAACATAAGCATTAAAATGCTATGCTCAAAGGCCATGCACGAGATCTATAGATTACTCTGCAGAGTTTTTGTTGTCCAGTGAAATAAATTGTATGGCACTAATCGCATACTGGCCGCTCCCTGGGAGAAAAAAACACCCCAAGGCTCCGTGAGAAAGCAACTCACTCCGCTTCGTGTGGTACCCGTGAAGTTGTCCCCTACAAGCTAAACTCGAACCGGAACTGACCGTGCTGCTCCTTTAGAGCGGGTCACACTACCCGTGTTGCTCTCGTCAGAGCAGGCAACTGATTCGAGGATCCTTTGTAAGCTGGACCCCAATGAGTAATTAATTGCACGCTTAAATCGATCGCCTGTATGCTCTGCAAATGCAACAACCACGCAATGATAATCCATAAAAGGAGTAAACAACCGGCCAGTGCACAAGCGTATGAAGATTAATGTAATAAATAGCTCTTGGTTTTTCGTAATAAATAGCTCTTAACTAACTGTGATACCAGCTTTGGATTAGTCACATGGGTCACGCTCATCCATGTGCCAATCGCCTGTGAGTGGTACTCACAATGCAACTTAATGCATTCGAACTGCATCCAAATAACTCGTAACAGAGTGCGTATGCAACAACATCACAAACCATATACCGTAGTACAATATTGGAGCGGTAAATAGCACAATAATTTAAATACAATTAAATTAAAGTGCACAGACAAGGTGAGAACGCAACTTGCCTTAGTCAATTGATTAGGTGTTACTAGATACCCGTCGTTTCCCCTGGTATATATCGATCTTGCTTCAGCACCTCAGATCTTTAGGTACCAAGTGTTTCTCAGGTGAAATTACCTTACGCCGTTGGTTCACCAATGAATCCATACATGTAAAAGTAAGATCATGCTTAATCATTGTCAAGCCCCAAAGTACAGTGTTGTACTGGTTTAAGTAATTTCTACATGCTTGCAACCATGCTGGTACGTATTAGCCTAACAAATTAACCCTAGTAAAACCAACTCTCTAATACAATTAATCAGTTGGGGGTAACCAGTTCAATGGACTAGACAGGGATTTGCATCCACAATTAATATGTGTGCTTCCTCAAATAGATGATTATATCTGTTTAACCAACAGGATGCTCTTTGATATACAATTTTGGTTTCTCCTATTGTGCTAAAAGGAAAGTAATTGGACTAAACATGGATGTGCAACAGTTGTATGCATGTTTTCATTCTCCATGGACTGATCGAAGAGCATGTCCATATCAATCACCTACATACACGTACGTATGCTACTCAGAGCTTCTTTGGTAGTACTAGTTAATTAACATCTGCACCATGCATGCACAGGATATAATATATCAAGACAGCAACTCACGGTTGGCTTGAAACACCTCACCATGCACGCACGTATCACTTAATCAGCCCAAGTCCAAGACTAGAAAGACTTGCTGCTTGTACCCACGCAGATGGCCACACCAGCCGATCGCAAGCCGCCACGAACTGAGGATCATCACTGATGAGTGACGCCGCCCGGCGCCCGCGGATGTTGCGATCCTAGACCAGCTAGTGGCCCGTACGCGGCAGCGGCAAGCCGCGGCCGCCGAATCCGAGCTCACACCACCGCACCCACCAGCCTACGCGCGCGCGCGCGCGAGCCGCTCGTCATCGATCTCGCCGTCCTCGACGGGCGAACCGCGAGCAGTAGCTTGAGCTTGTGCCGGCTCGGGTTGCGCAAGAAGCAAACCGTGGCAGCCACAAATGGGTCCAAGGCTCCAAGCTCACACCGGCCGGCAACCATGGACATCTTGTGCATCCACAAGCACGCGACACAGCCCGTCACATGCGAGCGCCCTGATGAACAGCACCGTTCTCTCCCTCTCCTCTCCTCTCTTTAAGAGCTTGTTTGAATATATTAGAATCCGACTCAATCTCGAAATTTAAATTAAAATATTTTCCAATCCAAAAAGATTAGCTCTAATCCTTCTTTATCCAAACAAACCCTAAAGATAAACATTCCCAAACTATCTTCCTCTTCCTTCCTCCGTAATACACATAGAACCAGTAAAAGGAACAGACACCTCATGCTTTGCGTTGGCTAGGTGGCAGCTTCCAGGAGGATGAGCCGTTTGCAATTATTTATCCCTACTTCAAGGGTTTTATTGCATGTTTCTGACTAGACTGCAAATACAATAAACCCCTGGGTATTTCTGAAAAAAATATTTGGTCATTAGTGGGCTAGGCTATTACAGTCTACAAGATCAGATTCGTATAAAAATGGGAGGATTGGAGCGTGCAAAGAATTCCAAGTCCGATGAACTAGCGTTGATTGTTGGCTGGATTGGTCCAGATCATCTCATGTCAGTGGCATTAATTTGGCCGTGTTTATTTATCGGATTATATTTCAGAACGGAATTCGTTGTAGGCGCGGACGGCGCCCCAGCGAGCCCACATGTGCCCGCCTGCCCCCACCGGCCCGTGCGCCGCCTTCCTCCTCTCCGGGCCACCGCCTCCTCCTCCGACCATCTCCGTGCATCGCCTCACTCCTCCGCGCCTCTTCCTACGGTCGGCCCCATGCGCCGCCTCCCTCCGTTGTACGAGGATCGGACATGAAAATGTGGTGTGTGTAGCATTCTTCATTTCAGAATACACGAAAGAAACGCGCGACTCTTCGACCGAGCCGTTGCTGGCGTACGATTCCAGCAGAGCGAAACCACAGTACCACTTGGCGCTACAGTGAAGTGAGTGACCACCGTCCACCAAGCTCCGCTCCGCTCCGCTCCCTATTGGGGACAAACAGGTAGTCAGGCGCATCGGGCTCGCACCGCATTATTTTCCTTTCCCCGTACGGCGGCCAGTGCCACTCATGTAAAAACGACGAGGCTCGTCACGTGCATGCTCGCTCACTCACCGTTGCTCGGGGGCCCTACCCCCTACTGCTGCCTACTGACACACGCAACGGCTCGTTCATAACCTGGCGAGCAGCGAGGAGTGGTTAGCCGCCTTGCGTCCCTCATGCGCGCGTGCGCGTGGTTCGCTGATTTCCCTTGCCGGCGTGTCGCCGAGGCCGCGCGGCAGTGGTTGGGCCCGTTTCGCTGTCGTTCGATCGCCTGCGCGGCCGTGCCGTGCTGTGAAGAAGTCAAGAGGAATATATATGATCAACGCTGAAAGGAACCTGAGAAAGTGATCTTTCTCGACCACCGTCTCGGCGTCTCGCGGCGGAACACTACCTTTGTCGGAAAAAAGAAATGGAATCACTCTGCAATTTTAGAAACTGTTCTTCAAAGAACAGGGAGGATATATCTAGAAGAAGGCCGGAAGAATCCGTGTAGCCTAGATAGCAGATAGCTAATGACGTTTGATGCAACAATTAATCTGAACCAGTTTGACAATTCAGTATTCCCATTTGGATGGGAGTTATACTTGCACGAAGTCTATTAAGCCCATGATAGAATCAATAATTCACTATTGCTTGTTACGTCAATCTCAACTACTATATTAATTTCTTGATAGGGCTTTCTGTGGTGGAAATACAGAGGGCTGGTGCGGAGAGAAGTATAAGTCAAGTAAGTGAACCATACGGCAACGTGGCTGAAAGCCTGAAACAGGTCAGGACTTTCACGGTAAGCTGGCAGCTAAGATAAAGTTAAGAATGTATCGTTTCACTCAAGTTAACTTACGTCACAGCTCTCTTTCTGGATAAAAATTGTGGAGATAATAACTCTTGTGCCTAACTTTGCATCACCAATCTACAAAAGAACAAAAAACAGGTCCTTCTCCCAAATTATAAGTTCGCTGCAGATCTCCCGTAAACTCCTTGTTATATAACGTCCATAACTTTCTTTGAGGAAAAAAAAAAACATAGAAGCATTTTTTAGCAGAGGTATACTACCATGTAAAGAAATGAGGTACTCTCCTATATAAGTATTCCCTTACTCTGTTGTCACTGCAGCTCAACTAGTCACTAGTAGTAGTACACCATCACACCATGGCTCCTTTGCTCTTCAAGGACATGAAAAGCCTTTCGTGCTCATCTCCGGCGTCCACCGCGATATGTCCAAGCTTAGAGCGGCAGCCGATGGTCCGGTCACACAAGGCCATTGCTAGCCCTCTCTGTCAGGTCCCAACCGAGCCCAGAACTCATCGGCAAGACTGCAAGAAAGGGCAGCACAGGGCTGTTGCGAATGGTGAGCTCGTTAGCCCGGCCGGCTCGTCCAGGTACCTGCTGAGCGGCCGTGCCGCCGCCGCCGAGGAGATCCAGGAGGTGGAGGCCGCCCCGGCCGTTGATGTCAAGAGGGAGGAGCCTGCTGCTGATGTGAAGAACACGCAGCCGCAGGAGCAGGTGAGGAAACTGTGCACTTACTTGTTAATCAGTAATCACTGATTCTATGTTTTACTTGTATTTTGAAGCTTTGCTTCCGCTCTTTGTTGATTAACAAAAGAAAGGAAAAAATTGTAAAAAATTATACAATAGAGATTATGTAATCATTAGCAATCATATCCTTGTGATGTTAGGAGGGTTTTATACATTGATACCCTCCTAAAGATACGCAAATACCATGATGACGAGCAAATGTATTTTTTGTGGAAAGGATTGATTTATGGCTTTATGCTACCTTACGGATTGCAAAGAGATAGTAATACCTGGATGGTTGCAACTTTTTTTTTTTTTGCCTAGTATCAGAATTCAGAGATTCAGACTAGCCGGCCGTGCTTTTAGCACTGCATATTTGTCTCTTTTTGTTCAAATTCGCAAAAGCCAACATAAGTTTGCTTTGAACTAAGCTCCGGTGTTGGGTATCTTATCAGGTAGTTGTACTGAAGGTCTCCCTGCATTGCAAAGCATGCGAAGGGAAAGTGAAGAAGCACCTCTCCAAGATGGCAGGTGAGCCTTGCACGAACCACAGACAGCTATATATATTCAAGATCTGAAACTTTTGTTCAGAGTTCAGAAGATAACCTCTGTGATACTGATAACCAAATTACTGCACTGGTAAATATGAGCAGGCGTGACATCGTTCAGCATAGACTTCGCGGCGAAGAAGGTGACGGTGGTCGGCGACGTGACGCCGCTCGGCGTCCTCAATAGCGTGTCCAAGGTGAAGAACGCCCAGTTCTGGGCGTCGCAGCCGGCCATCGCTGCCTGAACTGAAACCAACCAAAGCTTAAGCTAGCTAGCCTTCTTAGGATTCGTTCCTCATGACTGGTAGGTAGCGCAAGCTGGAGCTGTGTGCACGTACGCATGTGGGTCACTGACCGGCCACTGACGGCCAGTCCAGCACGCTGGACCAGCTAGCCGGCCGCTACTGTGATGGTGTGGTGGGTGGTGTGGTGTCTCCTAGACCAGCATGCGTGCGTACTGACTCCTCAAGGGGGCAGACGCAGATGCAGTCATGCAGATGCAGCTTTGGTTATCTCTTCCTGTGATCGTCTTGTGATCTTTTGTTTGTTGTGGTTGGCACCATGCGAGGTACATGCCGTCTCTGTGCTTTTTTCTAGTGAACTCTGACGAGAGTGTGCGACTGTTCTTTTCATCTTACTGTAATATAAGCGTTGCATGTACTACTGCATTGTTGTTGTGTGCTTGTGTCAGCATGGGTGAACTAATTGGCTTGGTTGCAACTTGCACTGGTCAATAAAAATGTGGCAAAAACCGTGAAAGCTAGCTAACACAAACCCTAAAGCAATCTTTATACTGTAGAAATGTGCAATGCTGCTCAATGTGTACACACAAACTGGTGGTGAAGAACATGGTGTAAGAAAGGACATCAATAAAACACCAAAGCTACAGTCGTGTGACAGGCCCTCCACACACACAGTGGCAGAGAACGATCCAGGCAGTACAAAGTATAAACATTAGCGAAAGATCAGGCCATTTGATCAACAGCACGCCTGTCTCCCCTCGTGTCCTGCAGCGGCAACCGGCCAGCCAAGTATAGCGTTGTGGGATTTGGAGAGTAATCTCTACCGTTTGATCGAAAGTCCAGATCAATCAGTGCAGTGTGTGCTACAGTAAAAATCACCATAGTGCTTCCCACTGTTGATGCAGTGCGCTCTACAATGCTATGACAAATCACTGTTCACTCTATCGCGAATCATTGTTCGCATGCTGGGCTCTGCAGTACCGTAGAGGATCCGGATCCAGCGTTGTGGGCGAATATTCCACGCTCTAAAGCATCCATGGGCCAGCTCATACTCAGATCAAATTTCTCAAAACCCATCTCAAATAGAACCCGACTTGAGAGAATAAGCTTCTGAAATAAAATAATTAAATCAAGGCCTGGTGGACAAATCGAAGGCCCACTAGTACCACCAGTTACATATACCTTCATCCCAATATTGTTTTCTCCGCTCCACTACAGTCTACGAAACACTCGTCTTCCTCGGCTACCGTCCGCTTCTCCTTATAGCACTCGGAACACTATTATATTTCTTTTTAAAGTAACACTATTATAACTTAAAGTTATGATGCGAGGTGCCCGATCTTTACAATGTAAGATCATTCTTGAGGGTAACTAGTGCGGATATTGATGAAGAATTCGTGAAACCTGACGAACCAAACGGCGCCAACAATGGTATGGGTAACCGAAACCTGCGATGCTTGAATTCGCCCAACAACACGAGTTGATTCTTGCCTACTTGCCATGCAAAGAAGTAGACATTCTCCTGCAATAACCAAAGGAAATCACAAGAACAATGGAACATCACAACAGATTAGAACTCCCTATTCTAGTGAGAACAATATTGCTCAAACCATAGAATCAAAAGTATATTGATATCTGAAAATATGACGCCCGCCCACTATGGAGCGCACAACAGAGTTTTGTAGGCAATTAGCTTTCTAGCCGTGTAGCACACGGGCGTCTACTCGGCCACGGCGCACGCACACGTTCCATGGCCTACACACGCACTTGGCCTTGGTTAAGCCTAGGCCCAACTAATTAGTCAACTAGTCAATTTAACTAGCTAAGATTAATTCCTTAAGACTAAACAATCAGCCCATACGACTCATTTGACTGACTGCATACATGCAATTTTCATGCACGACTCCTCAAGTGCTGCGCCAATTTCTTGGTGTTCAATCTTGGCATCTCCCTCCTTTGTGTTGGCCCCGGCCTCCCTCTCCTCCTTCTCGGTGCCAATTTCTCCTTTATCTAAAAATTTGAGAATTAACAAAGTAAAAGTATTAGGTAGTATGCTATTCTTATCAGCGTGGAAATCAAATTCACAAAGGAGCGAGTTGACCTGTTCTCGAAGCTTCTTTGCTCTTGCACATGTAATTGGTCCTTTGTACACCTCCTGAAGCTTGTCATTGCAAACATCCTTTGTAGAACTATTAGGGACAGGGGCGGACCCAGAACAAAATTTTAGGCAGGGTGAGTCACAAGCGCTGATCAAAGACCCTTGGTTGTCTTGCCTCGCTAGATCGCTGCGCACCCCGCGCCCGATGGCCCTGGTTGACACTAGACTTGACAAGCCCCCCGCCAGCCTTGTCAATTCGCCAACACGAATAGTTGAACAATTAACACTACGATGAACATATTTCCTTCTCACAATGACAGATTTACAGTACCACCACCCTCATTGGGACCGCCCTCGTCGACCTGTTCCATTTTGTATATCCACGGCTGCCAGTGTCACCTCCTCTGTCGGCACAACCCACGTCGCCGCCGCTGCCAACTTGGCTCGCTTCCTCTCCCCCCGGCTGCCAACCTGGCTAAAACTAATGATGTGGCTACCAACCTGGTGCCACGTCATCCAAAACCAGTGACGTGGCTGTCATGTCATCCAAAACCACCAATGAAACTAGCGTAGGGTGTAAATTAATCTGATATTGACAGTTCGAGGGTGCAAATCAGACGGTTTTGGAGTTCAGAGGGTATTTTGGACTCGGCACAAAGTCAACCTTGGAGAATATGTGTGCATCACTAAGCTCATCAAGTATGTCATCTAACCTAAGAATAGGATGACGATATCTAACAGTAATATTATTGATAACACGATAATTTACACATATCCTCCATGTACCATCTTTCTTAGGATCCAGAATAACAAGAACGACATAAGGGTTAAGGCTTTCACGTACATACCCTTTATAGAGTAGCTCTCGCACTTGGCATTGAACTTCTTTGGTTTCCTCCAGATTGGTACGGTATGGTGGACAGTTTGGCAGTGATGTGCTGAGACCTAGATCAATTTGATGCTCTATCTCGTGCAATGGCGAAAGTCCCGCTGGTATATCCTCCGGAAACACGTCCTTAAATGCCTGCAAAAGAGAGGAAACACCACGAGAACAAGAGGTGAAGTCGTTAGTTGAAAGCAAAATAGGTGCATCTTTGTACACAAGCACAAAGTGCAACTTTGATGGGTTAGTGCTCATATCTTTCAAATCTGATTTTGTGACTAACATAACCAACTCTCCCTCACTCTTACTTTTTCTCTCTCATATTTGGCTTGTGGCTCCCACTCACCGATGTGTGGAAGTCACTGTTTTCTTTCTTTTTACCCTCATTTTCAGCAAGCTTCTTTTGCTGAAATTCAATATGTATTTGACTAGAAGTCATTGGGTTAAACTCTTTTGTCTTCCCCTTCCACTTAAAAGTATATCTATTGGAATGATCATCATGTTGCACACTTCTATCATATTGTCGTAGCCTTTCCAATAGCAAATGGCATACAGTTATAGGCACCACATTACACTCAACAGTGATCCTCATAATCACCAATCTTAAAAGTAATATGCACCACATACTGAACCTTCGCATCTGTATAAGAATTAAACTATTGCACATGATATGGACGTGGATGTTTCAGCATCTTTAAACCAAGCTCACATAATTCAACTCTAACCAAGTTATGATAACTACCACCATCAATAATAAGCTTGGTTACCTTGTTGTTTACCTTGGCTTGTGTTTGAAACAAGGTGAATCACTGCGGATGTGCATCTCCTTTTTGTACAACCATGCTCAAATTTTTGGTGACTACTAGCATCTCTCCCGTTTCATAATTCAACACATCATCCTCATCATTGTCATCTGGTACATCTCCATATCTCTCAATTTCAATGACTGGTGTAAGCTCATCTTCACTAGTTAAATCATATTCGCCATCGTCGGTAATCAACATAACATGGTTATTTGGACACTCCTGTGCTTTATGGCCACACCCGATACACTTAAAACATTGTATGCTACTAGATTTGGATGTAAAACTCGCCGAAGATGGAGTTGATTGTGTCGGAGTAGCTTGGTTTGCATAGGACATATGTGTTGATTTTGCAACCGAAGTAGAACGTGCATTAGAAGCATTGGAATTGGTACTAGATGAAGAGATACCTTTGTCCAAATTGAACCTAACATTGGTTGCACTTGTGGATGGAACTCTCAAGTTGAATGATGGTGTTCTTTGCTGCGGTTTAGCATCTTCTTGCAATTGCTTCTCCGCCTTTGTCGCCAAATGCACCAATTCAACTACAGTGGAGTAGGGTTGAAAATTCACAATCCGCTTGATATTCTTGTTCAAACCAAACATGAAGTGTGCCATAGATTGTTCTTCATCTTCACGCACATGTGCCCTAATCATAGCTTGCTCCATCTTCTTGTAGTACTCAACAGATTGTGCACCCTGCCTCAAATTCTGTAATATATCAAAAAGATCACGACGATAATGATTAGGAACAAAGCAAGCACGCATATCTTGCTTCATCTCCTCCCATGAAGCAATTGGAGGTTCTT
This sequence comes from Ampelocalamus luodianensis, assembly GCA_036346255.1. Taxonomy (NCBI): domain Eukaryota; kingdom Viridiplantae; phylum Streptophyta; class Magnoliopsida; order Poales; family Poaceae; genus Ampelocalamus; species Ampelocalamus luodianensis. Next base: position 91,006,053 of record CM070622.1, on the reverse strand, counting down.
CATTTTCAGCAAATTGATTGATAACTTGTTCCGACCAAATTAGCGCATAGCCATCAAACTCAAGTGATGCCATGTGAAGCTGCTTTTCTTCAAAGTAATTATGCATGTGAAATATCTTGTCCACCTTGAGATCCCATGTGAAATAAGCATCCGGATCAGTGGTACCTTCAAATTTTGGAATAGTGAACTTCAACTTGCCAAACTTTTCCTCTTGATTACGTTCTTGACGAAGATCAACACGTCATACACGGCGTTGATAACCATTATTACGGTGCAAATCAAAGTTGTCGTCGAAACCACCATCAATCGTATCATCAAATGTATCATGACCATGGCCTAGTTGTCCACGGCCACCACCGAGTGCGCCTCCACCTAGGAAGCTGCCACCATGGGCAACACCCCCACGGCCACCTTGGCCGCCGCCACCACGCTCTCCTCCTCCAACACACCCGGGGAGAGGGGACGCGCCGTCGCTATAATAGCACGCTCACTCCTCGCGTGCTCCTCCTGTGCCGTGCGTGTAGCAGCCTCCAGGTTAGTTGTCGAACCCGGAAACGAAGGATCCCGAATTCTCTGTGTGCATACACTAGTCCAGGATTTCCAGTGTACACAGTCATCAAAAGTGATAGCAAAATCATATCACGCTCTTTATTAACATTATCTCAGAGTTTTATTACAACTGGGCCTGAGGCCAAAAGGAAAGAAATAACACAGCGGAAAAAGTAGTAGTAGGCCACACGACTTGCCACAGGCAATCGTCTGGGGACGTAGCCTATTCGTCCAGGTCCTCACCGTCCTGATAGAGGTCTTCTCCTGAATAAAGATTATTCAGCAAGAGTAAGCACAACTACCGTGCTTGCAAGTTACACTCAATATTGAAGATTAATGCATGCATAGGGTAAACAAAGGATAATGGCAGGGTTGTTTTGCATAAACGGCATTTTCGGATTAAATAACACTAATAGTTTTCTAAGGCCAATTTTAATACCATAGTTGAAATCAGTGATTAAGATGACAATGAATCGTGGATAACCTCCAATAAATGAATAGTGAAGGATACCCTCCTAACACTTTGGCTAACCGCCCAATTTTTACCATAGGATTATCCATCCTAAAAACATCTGTGGAAATCATTTTATAAACCAAAAACAAGTCTAACTTAGAGTGGCTTTGCTAGCATGTCCATAACCGCGGACGCGGCTATTCGAATAGTTTCTACTCTGCAGAGTTTGTACAGCTTTACCCACACGAGATAATATGCTTTAATGTCGGCCAATGCACGCTTAGAAGGCGTGTGACTAAGCAATTATCATGAGGCCGTTAGCAAAGTATCTTAATGTATTTATGCCCGCTAAGGTTTCACTACCATTGGACTAACCATCCTCCGGAAGCCCCCTCTTGCGCCCGGTGGGACTAATGTCTAACCAACACCCACACATACAACATAGCATAAATATCACTAAGATACCACAGATTATTTAGCCAAATCTGTCCCATTCCAGACATGTGGTGGTACGGTAAGGCGTAGCAAAATACGCTCAAAGACCGGTCCAATCGACTTGGCGACTTTCCATTTAAATAAACCCATGGGCCGTAATCCTAACCAGATTAGGTCTGCATGAACTCGCACCCACCATACTTCCATCACGCCCAAGTCCAAACCCATTTTATTTTATTTAGAGTGAAAACTCATAAGAAGCCTTCCGTGGTAAAACAATACCACCGAAACAATTTAAAATCAAATTGCAAAGGATTTGGCTAAACTTACCCAAATAAAAGTGGTCTAAGCATGGCTAAGCATATGTCAAATTTTAATATAACTTTGCCTAAGGGTGTCATGGTATTCATATTCAAAAAATCAAATTGGCCATACAATGGAGATTGGAGTAACTATATATAAACAGGACATTTTAACCAATATATAAACATATGCATGCGATAGTAATTTAAAACAGGAATTAAATAATTTAAAATACTGGGAGCAATATGATCAATAGTGTAACTTGCCTTCGTTGAAGTCTTGAAATTCTAAATCGTCGGAAGGATTTAACTCTCCGGAGTCGTCGAGGTCTATACGTGAAATTACGACAAAATCAACTCAAATTCAAATAAATTCAAAAACTCAGCTCAAACTAACTCCAAAATGAAATATTTTACTTTAGTTAGCTAGATTATGATTTTAGACAAATTTTGCAATTTGAACCACCCAATTTGGAGTTCATATGCAAAAGTTATGAATTTTAGAAGTTTAATACAAAATCTGAATTTATTTGAATTCTCTGAATTATTTTTCTAAAGGAAATTTATTTATTGCGCAGTCGACGCCAATGATGAATTTTCCGAATTAAAGAATTAAAAGAATTCTCGACAAGCGGCCCCACGTGTCACGAACCGCGCTCACGGTGGACTTATTCCACCGAGCCGCGCGCGCGGTGGTGCGGTGGACCCGCCACGCAGCGCCGACGGCAGACGACACGAGGCGCCACCTGCGTTGCCGGTGAGGTGGCGCCAGATGGCGATGATGTGGCATGGCCGCGTGTGCTCGACGGAGGAGTACTCGGTGATCACCTCGCGGCGCACGGAGCCACGGCGAGGCTTGAGAGGGTGCAAACGAAAGAGGAGCCGTGCGAACCTAGGAGTTACCAAGACGGCGCGAGCGTGGCGGAAGGTCGTCGGCGACGAGTTTGGCGGCGGCTTAGGGTCGACGGCGACGAGGTGTTCCGCGGCTCCGAGGGAGTGAGTGGTCGCGTGGGCTTTGCGACGTTGCGCGTGGCGCGCGGTGTCCGAGACGAGGACGGCGACTCGGTGGCGGCGTAGAACGGCTCAAGCTTCCGCGTCGCCGTGAAGATCTCGAAGCTAGTGCGCTAGAGGAGGAGAAAGGCGGTGAGTGGTGGCGCGTGTTGCGGTGAGGAGGCGCCCCGACGCCCTATTTATAGGCGCAGTGCTCTTGGGTTTGCCGTGGAGGGCACGGCTCGTGCGGCATCACCGCGGTTACGGGATTCGGGCGGAGATGGAAAGGAAAGGCGAACGGGTGCGATTTGATGCGCGGTCTTAATGCGCGCGGATCGTGGGGATTTAACGAGATTGCACCGAAGTTTTGGAAGGTCCGAGCCGTGTCAATGGCGGTGGCGCGAGAAAAAGGAAAGTGAGGAGGAAGAAAGGAAAGGAGGACGATGACCCAGTGCGCCCGATGTTAATCCAACGTGGACAAAGACGGCGAATCGGTAAGTTAAAATTGATGCACCGTTGGATTTTGATCCAACGGTTGAAATAGATTGCGGGGTGTGTTTAAGTTTCGTGTCTTATGGGAGCCGCTCGATCCAGATCTAACGGTCACCGGTGGTTGGGATGTTCGAGCGTGCGAATGCTTCATTATGCTCGGCGTTGGATTTAGATCCGACCACGACAACGACCGGCGGCGCGCGAGTGTGAGAGATGGAGAGACATCGGGTGGGTCTGTTGGCGATCGAGAGAGAGAGCGCGGCGGGCGGGCGTGCGCGCTGGAAAAATGGTCTAGGCCGAGTGGGTTTCGGCCCGCATAATCTGCTTTTGTAATTTCTTTTGATTTCTGATTTAATTAAATCGATAATTCAATTTGGCTTTAGAATATAACAATTTAAGTCCAAAATTCAGAAAATTCACGTAAATTTCTGGAGCATTTAGGACTTAAATAAAATATTTCAGCTATTTTGTGGTAGTAGATTTTGCACATAAATTTGTTTAGCTTTAAATTAATTAAGGAAAGCCTTTGAAAACTCGGAAAATCCACAAAATACATAAATTTTAATTTCTTCAAAATTTGGGTGTTACAAACCTACCCCTTAAAGGGAATCTCGACCAGAGATTCGTGCTTGGTTCAAAAAAGATCGGTAGTAGTTGGCCTTGAGTTCGTCTTCATTCTCCCATGTAGCTTCACTTTACGGATGATGACTCCATTGTACCTTGTACGATCCGATGATTCTCGCTCGTAACACGCCTGCGACATCCAAAATTTTAATTGGTCGCTCCACGAGGTGAGATCTTCTTGAAGGTCGAAGCTTTCGAAAGGTATGGTCTTCGGTTCTGAGACATTTCTTTAATTGCGATACGTGAAAGACATTATGTCACTTGATGTGGCTTGGCAATTCTAGCCGATAAGCTACCTCTCCACGCTTTGCCAAAATCTTGTATGGCCCAATATACAGGTGCGAGTTTACCTTTCGTGCTCGAATCTCCTCACACCTCTGAGTGGGGTAACTCTGAGATAGACAACATCTCCTACCTCAAAGTTCAATTCCCTCAAGCGGTTATCGGCATAACTCTTTTGTCGAGATTGGGCTACTTTCGACGCCCGAATAGTTTTACTTTACTTTGACTTCTTTGATCAACTCAGTCCGAGGAGTTGACGCTCCCACCGATCCCAAAGGAGCTGGTCGGCATTTCTGCCATACGAGCTTCAAATGGAGCCATCGCAAAGCGGCAGTAGCTATTATTGTATGAGAACTCGGCATATGGCGATCCTTATCCCAACCCTTTCAGAAGTCTAAGGCACGGGCTCAAGCATGTCTTCAAGAACTTGGTTGGTGCGTTACTGTTTGACCATCGATGCAGGGTGATACGCCGCATCGAAATTGAGTGCTGTTCCCAAGGCTTCATGCACTTTTCGAACCGAGAGGTGGCGAGAACCTCTATCGGACACAATCTTCTTGGGTACCCCATGCAAGGCACGATTTTGGCCATGTACAACTCGCTAGCTTGCTACTCGGTAGGTGGTCTTGACAGGGATAAAGTGAGCCACTTTAGTTAACGGTCAATTACTACCAGATGGAGTCATATCGATTGGGTCCTGGGAGTCCGTGATGAAGTCCATACCAACCTCTTCCCACTTCCACTCGGGAATTGGTAATGGTCGCAATGCACCGGGTCTTTGGTGTTGTGCCTTAACCCTTTGGCGACGTCACAACGAGCGAAGTCGGCAATTTCACGCTTCATGCTTGACCCACCAATACTTCTCTTTAAGTCTTGGTACATTTTGGTGCTACCGGATGAATGGAGTATGGCGACTCATGAGCTTCTTTGAATCGCCTCTTTTAACTCCTGGCTGGTTTGGGCACACAGATGCGTCTCCGAACCACACCGTCCCTTGTTCATCCTCGAAGCTTTGGAGCTTTGCCTCTTCTCATATTCTTCTTGATTTCTTGGATGTCTTCATCTTCTGACTGTTTTGTTCTGATCTGACCCTGAAGAGTCGGTTGAACCTCCAAAGCATTTACGTAACCATAATTGACAATCTCCAGATTCAGGTGCTTCAGCTCTTCATACAACTCGGTGATTTTGTCGCACCACGATGGTGTTGCAATATGCCTTTCTGCTCAAGGCATCTGCTACTACGTTGGCTTTGCCCGGATGATAATGGATTCCGAGATCGTAGTCCTTTATCAACTCCAACCATCTCCTCTGTCGGAGATTGAGTTCGGACTGCGTGAATATGTACTTCAGGCTTTTATGGTCCGTGAAAATCTCACAGCGGTTACCAATGAGGTAATGCCGCCAGATTTTCAGAGCATGCACAATTGCTGCTAACTCCAGATCATGAGTCGGGTAATTCCTTCGATGCGGCCTCAATCGCCGGGATGCATAAGCTACAACTTTGCCTTCCCTGCATCGGTACACATCCGAGGCCTTGCGGGATGCGCCACAAAAGATTTCAAAATCCTTGCGGATGTCCCAGTAGATTAACACCGGTCTTGAGACTAGCCTCTTTTTAGTTCTTGAAACTTTCTTCACAGGCGCTTGACCATTCAAACTTCTTTTCTTTCTTCAGAAGTTGAGTCATGGGTTTGGCCAGTCTCGAGAAACCTTCGATGAACCGGCGATAATAGCCTGCCAGTCCAAGGAAACTTCTCACCTCGGTGACTGATCTGGGTTGTTTCCAGTCCATTACTGCCTCCACCTTGGCAGGGTCTACTGCAATTCCTCCTGCGGATACAATGTGTCCAGGAATGCACTTGACTTAGCGTAATTCACTCTTGCTGAATTTGGCATAAAGTCGGTGCTCCCTGAGCTTGTCTAGGATCATTCGGAGATGTTCTTCATGCTCTGCTTCGTCCTTCGAATAGATGAGGATATCGTCAATAAAGACGACCACGAACTTATCCAGGAATTCCATGAACACCTTGTTCATCATATTCATGAAGTAGGCAGGGGCATTGGTTAGTCCGAAGGACATTATCAAATTCATACATCCATATCCGTGGTGAAGGCGGTCTTTGGAATATCTTCCGGTCGATCTTGATTGGTGATAGCGGATCGAGATCAATCTTCGAGAAGACGCTTGCTCGCCGGTGATCGAGCAGATCATCAATTCGGGCAACGGGTATTTGTTCTTTATTGTTACCGTTGAGTGATACGTAATCAACGCACATTCTCATACTATTATCTTTCTTCTTGACAACAAGATCTCGGGCTCCCCATGGTGAGGAACTGGGTTGAATGTACCCTTTCTCTGCATTCTTCAATTTGTTTCTTGATTACGCTAACTCATTGGCGTGCATTCAGTAGGGCCTTTTGAGATCGGAGTCTGTCAGGGGACTAGATCAATTAGGAACATGATGTCCCTATCCGGTGGCATGCCGCAGATCATCCGAAAGACGCGGGATACTCTCGTGCTCTGGGTATGTCTTCAAGTTTCACTTCCTTCAAGTGGTGAGTATGGAACTTCCTCCAGACGAGTCTTGGGTTTGAATTCAACGGATAGGCCTTGCTCATTTGTGAGGGTGATGGATCTATTGGCACGATCTATTTGACCATGATTTTTGGCTAGCTGATCCATCCCAAGTATTACATCCGGGCCTTGGGAGTGTAACACTATCGATCTGCTAGAAAGGATACTCCGGATATCTCAAGGGTAAGATTTGGGCGAGAAGGTGGTTCTCATCGAGCCCGGGAATGAATTATCATGGGGGTGGTTAAGGAGGAAATAGGTAACCCATATTTTCCCACAAACTTATTTGACACGAAAGAATGTGAAGCTCCGAATCAAATAAGGCGGATCTTCGGTCTTGAATTAACGAGCATTACCAAGAACAACGTCTGCGCCGCTCGAGCTTCCTCGGCGGTGACATGGTTCACCCGCCTTGGTGAAGCGGCTGCGGGTCGGTTGGTGCCGCCGGTAGTTGCAACTCTGAAGTTGGCCTTGCGGTGCCAAACCTGCCGCTTCTTGGGCATTTATTGGCGTAATGCCCCGTCTCGTTGCGGTGGAAGCACGTTACTCCTAAGGCGAGGAGGTAGAATGCTTGGTGAACCGCCTCCGACAGTGCCACGGAAGTTGGAGGGTTGGAGCGCGTGGCGATCTTTGGAGTACGAGGCGTGGAAGATTGGAACTTCCCACGTTCTTCGCGGCTTTGTGTAGTGAAGCGAGGTTTGGGTAGACCTCCGGCGTTGAACCTTTGAGCGGCCATCCTCCGTTTGCGGTTCTCCATTTCTGCGTGTTTGGCTTCCTGCCTGATAGCTTTATCCACCAACTGCTGAAAGTCGGTGAAATTCTGAGAGATAAGTTGGACAGAAATATCATCGTTTAGGCCTTCCAGGAACCTTTCCTGTCTGTCCTCATCTCTGGCTACGTCAGCTGGGGCGTAGCGGGCAAGTTGATTGAAGCGGTGAAGATACTCATTCACCGTTCGGTTGCCTTGGCGCAGTGCGTGGAACTCCTTCTTCTTTAGTGTCATCATCCCTGCCGGGATGTGTGCATGACGGAAAGCTTGCACGAAGTCGGCCCATGTGATGGACTGAGCATCATTATGTGCGATGCAGTAATTGTCCCACCATTCTGATGCGGGGCCAGTCAGCTGGTGAGAGGCAAACAGAACCCTCTCACGATCAGAGCACTGACTGATGTCCAATTTCTTTCCAATAGCCCGAAGCCAGTCGTCGGCGTCCATTGGTTCAGTACTGCTCGAGAACGTCGGCGGGCGCATCCTCATAAACTCTGACATAGTCAGCCTTTGATTATGCGGAGGTGGAGTCGAATCGCCTTTGCTGATGGCGCTGAGCATTTCGCACATTTTGCAGAGATTGGGCGAGAAGGTCAATCAGATGGGTCTGATTGGCCATCATCTGGCGCCAATCGGGTCCTTCTGCCGGCGGTGGTGGTGGCTGCGAAACATGATTATTTTGATGATCCGCCTGGTCGTTTCCTTGTCCCTCGGCACTGCTGCTGCCGTTGCCGTTCCTGCGGGTGGTCACCATCTGCGGGATCCTCCAAGGATTTAGATAAGATGGTAGAGACTCTAAGGGGGATAAATCTAAAATAGCCCAAGAACCAATAAACACACAACAAAGAACCAACTTTTCAAAATAGTTCTTTTATTCATTTATTTTATTAATGGATTATGGCTATCACAAGGGTAATTGATAGCTCATAATTCGCGACTAACGTACGGACTAATGAAGCATCTATGGGGTACTGGGGGTATAGTCTATCTCATTGGAGCTACCCTCGCCAGCCTTGTAGCTAGCCAGTTCTGCTTCCAATGCCTTGATCCTTGCTTGCGTACTCAAGCCGTCTTGGCGGTGCGCAGTCCTCGAGTATTTCGTGGCGTGGTCGGTGCCTTCGTTAAGTCCACCTGGTGCGTCAGCTCGGGGGAATCTTCTTCCTTGGCGGTGCGGAAGACGCTGTCGAGTCTGGTCGGCAGATGCATCGGGTAATAGTGAAACCCGGTGCCGTTGAGGTAACGGTCGTAGCTGTGGCGAGTCGATTTAACCGCTTTCTTTGCATCTTGAATACCATCCGCGAAGGTGTCGCGTCTGATCGGAGCGTGGAAGGTATGGAAAACCGTGTTCGGCGACAGGTCGGAGTAAATCAGTACTTCCACCCTCCAGAGGTGTCGTTCTCCCACCTTATACCGATAGCCCTGGAACGTTGGCCTCTTCTTGTAGTCCAAGTCGCATCACTTCCGCAGAAGTTCGACCAAGATCCAGGCAATGACTCGTGAGAGATAGCGTCCGCACTCTCGGCCATCTACAATTTTGAGGAATAGATGAGTCAAGAACCGTTTTGAAGAGAAGGGTTGAGAAATGACTGATAGACTCAAAATAGTTTTAGTTTTGAAAATAAGTCCTTAGGACATTTGTGGGGCCACGACCTACAGTCGATATGGCTCTGATACTACTTTTGTCGAACCCGGAAACGAAGGATCCCGAATTCTCTGTGTGCATACACTAGTCCAGGATTTCCAGTGTACACAGTCATCAAAAGTGATAGCAAAATCATATCACGCTCTTTATTAACATTATCTCAGAGTTTTATTACAACTGGGCCTGAGGCCAAAAGGAAAGAAATAACACAGCGGAAAAAGTAGTAGTAGGCCACACGACTTGCCACAGGCAATCGTCTGGGGACGTAGCCTATTCGTCCAGGTCCTCACCGTCCTGATAGAGGTCTTCTCCTGAATAAAGATTATTCAACAAGAGTAAGCACAACTACCGTACTTGCAAGTTACACCCAATATTGAAGATTAATGCATGCATAGGGTAAACAAAGGATAATGGCAGGGTTGTTTTGCATAAACGGCATTTTCGGATTAAATAACACTAATAGTTTTCTAAGGCCAATTTTAATACCAGTTGAAATCAGTGATTAAGATGACAATGAATCGTGGATAACCTCCAATAAATGAATAGTGAAGGATGCCCTCCTAACACTTTGGCTAACCGCCCAATTTTTACCATAGGATTATCCATCCTAAAAACATCTGTGGAAATCATTTTATAAACCAAAAACAAGTCTAACTTAGAGTGGCTTTGCGAGCATATCCATAATCAGCGACGCGCTATTCGAATAGTTTCTACTCACAGAGTTTGTGCGACTTTACCCACACGAGATAATATGCTTTTAATGTCACCAATGCACGCTCAAGGCATGTGACTAAGCAATTATCATGAGGTCGTTACAAAGCAGTATCTTAATGTATTTATGCCCGCTAAGGTTTCACTACCATTGACTAACCATCCTCCAGGAAGCCCCCTCTTGCGCTGGTGGGACTAATGTCTAACCAACACCCACACATACAACATAGCATAAATATCACTAAGATACCACGATTATTTAGCCAAATCGTCCCATTCGGACATGTGGTGGTACGGTAAGGCGTAGCAAAATACGCTCAAAGACCGGTCCTCAATCGACAGGCGACTTTCCATTTAAATAAACCCATGGGTAGTAATCCTAACAGATTAGGCCCGTGCATGAACCTGCACCCACCATACTTCCATCACGCCCAAGTCCAAACCCATTTTATTTTATTTAGAGTGAAAACCTCATAAGAAGCCTTCCGTGGTAAAACAATACCATCGAAACAATTTAAAATCAAATTGCAAAGGATTTGACTAAACCTACCCAAATAAAAGTGGTCTAAGCATGGCTAAGCATATGTCAAATTTTAATATAACTTTGCCTAAGGGTGTCATGGTATTCATATTCAAAAATCAAATTGGCCATACAATGGAGATTGGAGTAACTATATATAAACAGGACATTTTAACCAATATATAAACATATGCATGCGATAGTAATTTAAAACAGGAATTAAATAATTTAAAATACTGGGAGCAATATGATCAATAGTGTAACTTGCCTTCGTTGAAGTCTTGAAATTCTAAATCGTCGGAAGGATTTAACTCTCCGGAGTCGTCGAGGTCTATACGTGAAATTACGACAAAATCAACTCAAATTCAAATAAATTCAAAAACTCAGCTCAAACTAACTCCAAAATGAAATATTTTGCTTTAGTTAGCTAGATTATGATTTTAGACAAATTTTGCAATTTGAACCACCCAATTTGGAGTTCATATGCAAAAGTTATGAATTTTAGAAGTTTAATACAAAATCTGGAATTTATTTGAATTCTCTGAATTATTTTTCTAAAGGAAATTCTATTTATTGCGCAAGCTGACGCCAGCGATGAATTTTCCGGGAATTAAAGAATTAAAAGAATTCTCTGACAAGCGGGCCCCACGTGTCACAGACACGGCTCACGGTGGACTTATTCCACCGAGCCGTGTGCGGGCCGGTGCGGTGGACCCGCCACGCAGCGCCGACACGAGGCGCCACCTAGCGTTGCCGGTGAGGTGGCGCGGATGGCGATGATGTGGCATGGCCACGTGTGCTCGACGGAGGTACTCCGGTGATCACTCGCGGCGCCACGAGCCACGGCGAGGCTTGAGAGTGGTGCAAGCGAAAGAGGGGAGCCGTGCGAACCTAGGAGTTACCAAGGCGGCGAGCGTGGCGGAAGGTCGTCGGCGACGGAGTTTGGCGGCGGCTTGGGGTCGGCGGCGGCGGAGTGTTCGGCGGCCCGAGGAGTCGATGGTCGCGTGGGCTTTGCGGCGTTGCGGCGAAGGCTGGCGGTGTCGAGACGAGGACGGCGACTCGGTGGCGGCGTAAACGGCTCGAAGCTTCCGTCGCGGTGAAGATCTCGGCTAGTGCGCTAGGAGGGAGGAGAAAGGCAGTGAGTGGTGGCGGCGTGTTGCAGTGAGGAGCGCCCCGACGCCCTATTTATAGGGCGCAGGTGCTACTGGTTTGCCGTGGAGGGCACGAAGCTCCGTGCGGCATCACCGGCGAAGTTACGGGGATTCGGGGGCCGGAGATGGAAAGGAAAGGCCGAAACGGGTGCGATTTGATGCGGCGGTCTTAATGCACGCGGGATCGTGGGGATTTAACGGAGATTGCACCGAGTTTTGGAAGGTCCGAGCCCGTGTCAATGGCGGACGGCGCGGCGAGAAAAAGGAAAGTGAGGGAGGAAGAAAGGAAAGGAGGACGATGACCCAGCTGCGTCCGATGTTAATCCAACGGTGGACAAAGACGGGGCGAATCGGTAAGTTAAAATTGGATGCAGCCGTTGGATTTTGATCCAACGGTTGAAATAGATTGCGGGGTGTGTTTAAGTTTCAGGTCTTATGGGAGCCGTTCGATCCGTGATCTAACGGTCACGGTGGTTGGGATGTTCGAGCGTGCGAATGCTTCATTGCGTTCTGGCCGTTGGATTTAGATCCGACGGCTGACAACGACCGAAGCGGCGCGAGAGTGTGAGAGATGGAGAGAGCGTCAGTGGGTCTGTTGGCGTCGAGAGAGAGAGGCGCGCGAGCGGGCGTAGCGTGCTGAGGAAATGGTGCGGGCCGAGTGGGTTTCGCCCGCACACTGCTTTTGTAATTTCTTTTGATTTCGATTTAATTAAATACGATAATTCAATTTGGCTTTAGAATATAACAATTTAAGTCCAAAAATTCTGAGAAAATTCACAGAAATTCTCTGGAGCATTTAGGACTTAAATAAAATATTTCCAGCTATTTTGTGGTAGTAGATTTTGCACATAAATTTGTTTAGCTTTAAATTAATTAAGGAAAGCCTTTGAAAACTCCAGAAAATCCACAAAATACATAAATTTTAATTTCTTCAAAATTTGGGCTGTTACATTAGTCCCATCTCGCTCCTCCAGGCCTCCTCCTTGAATGGCCTCCTCCTTGAATGCTAGAAGCGTGGCTTTGTTGTTGACGAACCTCCTCCATGATTGCTTGACGAAGCAATGCCATGTTTGTCATTCAGTTGCTTACTAAATTCAGCGGTGATGACAGTGAGTTCAGCCTTAGTCACATAGGCCGGTTGTTCTTCTTCACCTCCTGACATGATTAGTAAATAGCAGCAAAAACAATAGAAATATGTGTGGAAATGCTCAACCTCACCCTCTCACTTACCAACCAAAGTTCTTATGCTTCCCTAAGGATGCACTTGCACATACCTCGGCGACGGTAGACGAAACAAAGGTGATTGTTAAGTGAATTCAAGGTCCAAAGTGCTACAACTCACCAAAAGCTTGTGGAGCTTGAAAAAGGTTAGTGTTTATTCCTACCACAATATGAAAATTCTAGTTATAGTAAAGCTAGGTAGCAATCCAAACTAGAATTCAATGCCTAGTTGTTGATCTTATGATATAAGCGACGAACGAGGTGGCTCACATGCAAAGATGATGGAACTTAGTGCAATCAAAGGAATGAGCTAATATATAAAAATATAAGTGATAAACAACTAGCTAATATTGCACAAGTTATGAAGAGACGTTAGCTAATTGCTCAATGAGATAAAATAGGGCATAAGATTGCTCAAAATGATTAAACAACACAAGCTGATTTTTTTTTTGACAATGATAGGGTGTGCTCACAGTAGGTGATCGACCAAGTATATTTTTTCTCTTCTTTTTTGTCCTTTTTTTAACCTGACCAATAAAATTGTCACAAGAGCAGTACTTAAAACCCCACTTTCGATGATGAAAGAAAATAACAATTCAGAGGTATGCAAAGTCGAAATGAGCAGCCCTAGAGCAATATCAATAGCTAGTCTCAACAGGAGCAAAGTATTTGCAAATGATTGAATTGGCCCACAAAAAAAAGGGAATGAATTTTTTTAACGCGCCATCGCAGCGAAGATCAGAGAACGGACCTCGTCATCGCTGAGCAAAGACCGCGCGACGCTGTGGCAAGCGCTATGCATGGCACTATAGCAGGTCGCGGTACTGTAGTGTGTGAACTCTGTTTTCTATGCGCGACTGGCGATGGCGGGTGTAACACGACCGCAACAGATATTGTAGTGATTGGAAATACTTTTAAATCGCGCAATCAGAAAGGCATTGATTGATTTTTAATTGGATACAACAATTAAGCAATGCAAAGAAAACTCTAAGATCAACCCTAAACAAAAAAATCTAATAGATTAAAACCTAACGAAACACACAAGAAACAACAGATTGAAACTAGGATTTGGATATTTTTTTTGGTTTTTGTGTATAGGGTAGAAAAAAATAAATCTAACTACGGGTAAATTGATCCTACCGTGGCAACCATGCTCTGATACCAAGATGATGCTCGGTGCCCGATCTTCATGATGTAGGATGGTTCTTGAGGGTAACTAGTGCGGCTATTGATGAAGAATCTGTATGGCTAACCGAAACCTGCAACGCTTGAATTCGCCCAACAACACAAGTTGATTCTTGCCTACTTGCCACGCAAAGAAGTAGACGTGCTCCTGCAATAACCAAAGGAAATCACAAGAACAATGGAACGACACAACAGATTGGAACTCCCTATTCCAGTTGGGGCAATATTGCTTAAACTCTAGAATTAAGAGTATATTGATATATGAAAATATGACGTCCACCCACTATGGAGTGCACAGCAAGGAATTTTATAGCCAAATAGCTTTCCTATCCGCACAGCACACAGGCGTCCACTCGGCCACGGCGTGCGCACATGTTCCATGGTCTACACACGCACTCGGCTTTGGTTAAGCCCAGGCCCAACTAATTAGTCAACTAGTTAATTTAACTAGCTAATCTTAACTCCTTAAGACTAAACAATCAACCCATACAGCTCATTTGACTGACTACATACATGCAATTTTCATGCATGTTCTTCGTGCACGGCTCCTCAAGTGATGCGCCAATTTCTTGGTGTTCAATGTTGGCATCTCACTCCTTTGTGTTGGCCCCAGCCTCCCTCTCCTCCCTCTCGGTGCCATATTCTCCTTTATCTAAAAACTTGAGAATTAACAAAGTAAAAGTATTAGGTAGTATGCTATTCTTATCAGTGTGGAAATCAAATTCACAAAGGAGCGAGTTGACATGTTCTCCAAGCTTCTTTGCTCTTGCACGTATAATGGGTCCTTTGTACACCTCCTAAAGCTTATCATTGCGAACATCCTTTGTAGAACTGTTAGGGATGTCCTCATCAAGTTACAACATAAGAGTGCATTTTTCTTAAATATATATTAACTTTAACACTATTCTCTCTTCTTGTTCTCCACAATAACACATTAAATGATGTTTATACCACTAAATAACAATTAACGTGGGCATTTGGTGGAACATATTGCTTAAAAAACTAAAATGTATGTATTTTCAAATCAAAATCAACTCTCTTAAACAATATTTATTTTGGACAAAAGGGAGTATATAAATACTTATGACCACTAGATTCATAATAATTGGCACCATCAAATTGTTTGATGCAAAAGAAATGCCCGCTAAGTTTCTAGGCGTGGGTTAAGGTGTGTGGCGTGCTGGTGCACCTATGTACATAAAGAAACAAAAGGGGAAACAAGTATTTTATTATTTCATAAAGAACAATAAAATAGTCCCCATTATGTGTGCTCCATAGCCTACTAGAGAGATTATCTGACTTGGGCGATGTGATTTCCTGGGTTTTGGGGTCTCAGAAGACCCCCGGTTAATTACTCCCATGGGTAGGACCCGTGGAACACCTACGATTAAGCTGTGGTAGTCGTCATCTTCGGCCTTAGCTTCACATTCTCCATGCATGTGATGTAGATGGGCGTCGGCAGCATCCATGGACTCGTTGGCAGTCGGTCCATGTGCTGTTGGTAGCATAGCCTTCAGGTTGGCTCCACCCACCCTTGTTGTTCGATCTAATTGGTCTTGAACAACATGTAGAGGTTATGATTGGTTGGGTAGCATGCATGGTTGCGCTCGACTGGCCGATTTGGCGGTATGACAACATCGTCGGAATAAGCAAATTGATATGAACATGGAGTTGGTATAGATGGTATTATCAACGACAGGAGTAAGGGGTTGATGGAGACATGTACTCACACGTATCGGTAGCTCGGCGTGGTCACTGGTCAGCGGCATAAGGAGAGTCACGTGTTTTTGACGTTGAGGAGGCCGTGTAGCCTAGAAATAACCCTCCCTTTGTGTGCTCCACCCCAAGTCCAAGGAAGTACGCTTCAACTCTCCAAGCTCCTTCATTTCAAATCTAACTGAGAGATTTTCCCTTTTCCTTTGTATCTCCTTGCAGTAATCTCCCGTAATGATTATGTCATCGATGTAGACTAGAACTATTGCTAGTCTACATTCCTTGACCTTCAAAAATAAACTAGAATTTGATGGAGCAAATATAAATCCACTTTGTACTAGAAACTCACTAATCTTCTCATACCATGCTCTCGGAGCCTGCTTTAGGCCATAGAGCACCTTCTTCAATTTGCAAACATATTCGGGGGGAGTCTTGCTCTCAAAGACTCTTGGTTGTTCCATGTATATGTCCATGTCAAGCTCTCCATGTAGGAAGGCGTCCTTGACGTCCATCTGCCACAACTTCTAAGACTTGCTAGTGGCCAATGCAAGCAAGACTTGAATAGTTGTGATCTTCGCCACTGGGTTGAATGTTTCTTCGTAGTCTAGCCCATATTGTTGAGAGAAACCCTGAGCAATAAGTCGAGCCTTATACCTTTCAATTGAGCCATCTGAGCAGGTCTTGACCTTATAGACTCATTTGCAGGATATTGGTTTCACATCCTTTGATCTTGGCACTAAATCCCATGTTTGATTTTCTTTTAGTGTCTTACCTCTTCCTCCAAAGCCTTCCGCCACTTAGGGCCTTGTGCTGCTTCTTCATAAGAGGATGACTTGTATAGACTCATCAACAATGGCAGCATTAGTGTACCTCAACCTCTATTTGTTTTGGATGAGGCTTCTCGAGTGTAGGTTCTTCCTTGGACTCTTGGTCTTGCTGGATGAGCTCCCTTCAACTTCCCTTGGAATTGGTGCTTGCTCCTCACCTCTTCCTTAATTTCTTCTGGAACCTCCTTCAAGTCATGAGATTTGGGAATCTCAATCTTCTCGGGAGACCACCATGAAGAGGTTTCATCAAACACAATATTTCTTGAAGTGTGGCACTTGCCTGTAGTAGGATCGCGGCACCTCTATCCTTTTCAGGCATCATCAAAGCCGACGAAGATGCACTGAATCGCCTTCTTATTGAACTTGCTCCTCACGTGATGAACTTCGTAAAAGTCTCAGACTTCTCTTTCATAAAGTAAATCCAAACATACCTTGAGAAGTCATCGATAAATGTCACCATGTACCTCATGCCTCCAAGTGATATTTGCTTGACTGAGCCAAAGACATCCGAGTGTATGAGCTCCAACAACGTCTTGGATCGATGCTATGACTCCTTGTATGGCAATTGGTGAGCCTTGTCATACTGATAGCCAGCACAGACTACGTATATCCGGATGTACAAATGAGGAAGCCCCTTCAACATGTGCTTGTCCACCATCTCCTTTAATTTATTGTAGCTAACATGTCCAAGCCGCTCATGCCAGAGATCACCCGTCTCATTCTTTCGGGTCTTGTCCACATATGCTGACTCTAAGGAGAGCACATAGACTGACTCTCTTCTTCTGCCTTCCATGATAGGTGTGCCGATCACCTTTACTTTCCAGAAGATGGCTACTTCTTCTGGCCCTAAGAGCACATAGTTTCCTTCTACTGTCAATTGAGGCACTGACAACAAATTCTTCTTCAAGCTTATGACATTATAGACCTCTAGATGGAGTCATTGAGGACCGTACCTTGGAACGGCTATCTTTCGGATATGAGAGATGGATAGGTTAGAGTTGTTGGCTGTCAACACAACTTTTCTTCCCTTGTACTCAGCCATGTCTTGTAGCTTCTTGTCATTACTGGTCATATGGTTGGATAACCAAAATTGATGATTCAATCGTCCTTGTAGTTTATCCTCAATCCGACTTCAGTGTCCCACTCTTCCTCACTGATGGATGCTTCTAGAGTGATCTCCTTCTTCTCCTTAGTGGTGGCTGCATTCCCTTCAAAATGCCTCCTTGGGTACAAGAGTTGCTTCTCTCCCTTGGGTGGCTTATTCTTTTATGATAATACTCCCCATCTGCTTGGTTAACTCCTCCTGATTAGCCAATAAATTCTCTAACTCCACTGGTGATGATTGCTTCAGCCATCCCCTTACTGTGGTCATAAACCCACTGTACTAGGTTCTTAGGCCATAGATGGTGATCCTCTTCATCCTTGCATCGTTGATCTTCTCCTTAGGGTTAAGCTAAGATATCTCACGATAAATATTCTTCATCTTTGTAAAATACTAACTAATACTCAAAGTGCCTTGTGAGATACCTACGAGCTCATTCTCTAGGAGCTGGAGTTGTGTCGTGTTATTCTTCGGGAACAACTTTACCAAAGTCTCCGAGGCCACCTGTGGTGTATTCTCATGATAAATGTGCTCCAGTAGGTCTTCCTCAATTGTTGTCTTCAGCATGAACAAAGCCTTGCCAACCTTGAAGCGTCACTTCCGCAAGGCTTCAACATTCTCCTTCAATGGAGTTGTCTCGGTGCCTACGATGACCTCCCATAAGTCATGGACTTGCAGGTACGACTCCATGCATGCCAGCCAATAGCCTAGTTGTGGCTATTGAGCTTCTTCATCCCATTGCTTCTGCTAGCAAGATCCGCCATGGTGACTGACGTCTGGTGTAAGTAAGCTTTGGTCCCATACCAATAAGCTTCATAGTCTCATACTATGAACCGACAGAGTCGCCCCTTAGTGCCTCTCGCTGCCACACCGAGCAAAGTAAGCGCCCTACTCTTATAAAAAAAAATTGCACCGACCAGAGTAAGTGTCCATCACTTACCCAAGACTACTCCTGCTCCTGACGGTCCCAAATCGTCCACTCTTATACCAATTGTTGGGAATTTGGGGTGACCCTTATACCAACACTAATGAGGACCTGCACACACGTTATACCAACTATAAGTCAGTTAGCCTTTAATTTCTACTTACATAGTGCGCTTTTAATTATTGGCTTCTGGGCGATTGAGCAGCTCACGTTGAAGCCAAGATCGTCCTGCTTCAGGCGACCGAACTACTCATGTTAAAGCTAGGACTTTTGTGATTTTGGGTGACCGAGCTGCTCGTGTTGAATCACAACTTAATAATGCACTATGTACTTAGAAATAACACAGCCTAACCGTTACAATTACAAAATGCTACTTTATTAAAATGTCAATACTTTTACACAAAAATGAACACACACCTTTGGGTGGCTAACCTAGCACACACTTCCTACAATCTTATTGCCTACTACCATGTTGTCATGCTACGGCATGGCAAGAGGTCATGACCTCCATTTATAGAGCTTGAGAGCCATTGGATTCTTGACAAGTGTCAAGATCATAGCCATTCAACTAAAATATCTATAATCTACAAACTTCTTACAAAATATCTAGATACTAGAAGTTTGCCTACTTTAATTAATATTAGCCATTCTAGAATACTCCCTAGAAGAAATTAAGTTTGGAGTCTTCTAGATGTTTGCATTGCCACATTTTAATAGGTACTAGATGCTAGTTGTAGCCAGATGCACTCATGAGTAGTGCTGACTTGCAGTATATATTTGCATAATTGATTTGTAAAACATTTAACCTTTAGGGCACATAGGAAGAGTGTAATTTAAACTTCTTGCATTCGAATTATCTGTATTATGAACTTATTGCACATTTGTATTGAGACTTTGATATCATATGCGCACCACCCCATTGCAAAATTTGTTGGATATGCCGCTGAGTAACAAGGTAGCACACGACTACGTATCGAGAGCGGATTCTAGCTAGATAACAGTTACGGATACACAAATACAACTTGTATTCCAACTTTCCTTCTGTTTGGTTTTATTTAACGTGATAAATATATCTTACGGTATCTTTATTTGTGTAGATTGTCACTATTAGTGGCTCATATGTAGGTATTTGCTTAATTTTTAAATGCAGGAAAACATCCCCGATTTCCGTAAGGTTGTTGCATCAAGGTTTGATAAAGTCTCCACTCAATGTAATTGACTCAAGTTTTGTCCTCGGTGGGAAGGAAGAATAGGGAGAGGGTAAATGAGATGATCCAGAGCTAAAAGTCAGATTTAGTGCAGGCATAGATGTAGGAACTTACACCTTTTTTGTGCGGGGGAGAGATAACAAGTTTGATGTTCTCTTTGTTTTTTGATACTATGACATCACACATATGATTGGGAGCAAACTTTTTTGCAAGCTGGCAGCCACAAGTGTGAATGTGGTTTTAAACACAGATGTTACTTTTTTCATTGTAAGTGGTAACTAGTTTTTTTGGTTATCTGAAAGTTTGTGAACTGACGTTGTATTTTGACTATGGCAACAAGGTATTCTGGTTGCTCCAGATTTGATTCTCAGCCCATGTTGCAAGCAATTACTATTAATGTTGCATTTATGGTTAATATTTGTTGCAACTCCTATCAACATATGTTGCAGCCATATAAACACAAATGACAGTCTGCCAAATGTTCCTTTTTTTGCAATCCATACAAACATTTTTTTAATACAAATCATAGCAAAAGATCAAAAAAATGTTTATATGAAACGACGATTTTGTGAATATGGAATTTCTTTTTTGGCTACTAATCCAAACTGATGTTTATGCAATTATGCAACTCCTATCACCATACCAATGCAAGTAGACCATTGCAGTCTTTTCAGAACTTCTACAATAGCAAACTAGCCAAGCATAAAATCCCTTCAAGTTGAATCAATGACCAATAATCTTGCGCACATTTGAATCTCCAGCATAGATTCACGTGCCATCATGGTTTCTTTTCTACCACTTAATTCACTCTAAATCTATAAGAACATATTGTGTTTCCTATCAGTAATAAGGAAACAAAAATCAAACTGATGTTTTTTTGTTGTATCGAAACTCTTCACAATGTTGCAATAGATTTTTTATTACGCAAAGTTTGTAAAATAGTACATGTTGGAAATATCACCATAATATGTTGCATCTACACAAACAAATTGCTGCAGTTATTCCAGATTATCATGAAACAATGCATCAATAAACCTACAACTTTAATTCCATATCGCGATGTGCTTTATCTGACAAAAACGAATCACGAATCTTGGCGAGCTCTAGGTAACGGCACTTCTGCACATTGTGGGTATCCTCACTACAGTATGGACAATGGATCTTTGCTTTTTATTTTTTTTCTTCTTATCAGTTGCCTTCTTGATGAGCGGTTTCTTCCGCTGCAATTTCTCTGTTGGCAACCCTTTGAGCACAGACCTTGGTGGGTTTCGCACCAACCCGGAAGCAAAGTTTTCAGCATCACCTTGTTGAGAATTAGCTGGATTGCTTGTTGCAGCAACCAAAATAGACAGACTACCGATAGCATCCGATACGATTTTGTATGTTTCTTCATTTAAATATGCATCAGATGCTAGATCTGTCATTTTTCTGCATAGCGAGTTATACCTTAACTTGTTTGTTGTGGGTACTCCAAAGGTTGGGGCTTGATCTGAAAGATGCTCTAGTATCTTTTGAGTTGCTTGCTCAGACCATCTTTTCAGCAAGTATTGTTGAGGTATTTGTTGCAAATTGAGATGCATCATCACTTTTAGGATGTGTGCACACAGAAGCCCGTCCATCTCCAATTTGTTGTAGCTACACATATATGTAAAAGTATCTTCATGAACTAAAACTCTAAAGGTCTTGGGGGGGTTCATACCCGGCACAGCCAGTACAAATACCGGGCTATGCCCTTCAAGCATAGTGCAACTATAATATGTTGTCTGCATCAATTGTTAATACACTTCTTGTGTAGAATTTGGATGCATCTTTCTCCAAATTGTACCTATCAAATTGAATTCCCAATATCAATATATGTTGCACATTGTACCTATCAAATTGAATTCCCAATATCAATATATGTTGCACTCATACAGTTAAATTGTTGTAGTAAATTACACAACAAGCAAGCCAGATTCTCATGTAACATTAAGTTGATACAACTAATCAAATATTATACACAAGAGATATGAGTAGCTAAAACATTAAGTTTGATACCAATCTAATTGATTTTCCAAGTCCCGACATAACATGGCTTTATGTTGCGCACAGTCAATATATGTTGCATATACAAATAGATTGGCAAGCCAAATTCTCACAACAAAAGCAACCAGATTCTCATGAAATTTTGTCAAACCAGACTCTCATGAAACATTATGTTGCACAGATTTTAACTTGGAGTCTTCTAGATGTTTGCATTGCCACATTTTAATAGGTTTTGTTTACCTGCCACTCTTGAATACTAGATGCTAGTTGTAGCCAGATGCACTCTCATGAGTAGTGCTGACTTGCAGTATATATTTGCATAATTGATTTGTAAAATATTTAACCTTTAGGGCACATAGGAAGATCGTGTAATTTAAGCTTCTTGTATTCGAATTATCTGTATTATGAACTTATTGCACATTTGTGTTGAGACTTTGATATCATATGCGCACCACCCCATTGCAAAATTTGTTGGATATGCCGCTGAGTAACAAGGTAGCACACGACTACGTATCGAGAGCGGATTCTAGCTAGACAACAATCACGGATACACGAATACAACTTGTATTCCAACTTTCCTTCTGTTTGTTTTTCTTTAACGTGATAAATATCTCTTACGGCCGGTATCTTTATTTGCGTAGAATTGTCGCCGAGATCCCTCACCAATCGACCCATGGACTCCACGGATGCTCCCAAATCGAAACGGATAGCCATAAGTCATGGCCTTGTAGGTAGGATTCCATGCATGCCGGCCAATAGCCATAGTTGTGGCTATTGAGATTCTTCATCTCATTGCTTGTACTGGCAAGATCCGCCTTGGTGACTGACGTCTGGCGTAAGTAAGCTTTGGTCCCATACCAATAAGCTTCATAGTCTCATACTGTGAACCGCCTCTCGCTGCCACACCGAGCAAAGTAAGCGCCCTACTCTTATAAAAAATTTGCACCAACCAGAGTAAGTACTCATCACTTACCTAAGACTACTCCTGCTCCTGACGGTCCCAGATCGTCCGCTCTTATACCAATTGTTGGGAATTTGGGGTGGCCCTAATACCAACACTAATGAGGACCTATACACACGTTATACCAACTACAAGTCAGTTAGCCTTTAATTTCTACTTACTTAGTGCGCTTTTAATTATTGGTTTCTGGGTGACTGAGCCGCTCACATTGCAGCCAAGATTGTCCTACTTCCAGACGACCGAGCTACTCATGTTAAAGCTAGGATTTTTGTGATTTTCGGCGACCGATCCGCTCGTGTTGAATCACGACTTGATAATGCACTAAGTACTTAGAAATAACACAGCCGAACCGTTACAATTACAAAATGCTACTTTATTAAAATACCTAACCGTTACAATTACAAAATGCTACTTTATTAAAAATATCAATACTATTACACAAAAGTGAACACACACACCTTTGGGTGGCTAACCTAGCACACACTTCCTACAATCTTATTGCCTTCTACCATGCTGTCATGCTATGGCATGGCAAGAGGTCGTCACCTCTATTTATAGAGCTTGAGAGCCATTGGATTCTTGACAAGTGTCAAGATCATAACCCTTCAACTAAAATATGTAGAATCTACAAATTAACTTTTTATAAAATATCTAGATACTAGAAGTTTGCCTAATTTATTTAACATTAGCCACTCTAGAATACTCCCTAGAAATATCCTTGTTCTTGGAAATTAAGTTTGGAGTCTTCTAGATGCTTGCATTGCCACATTTTAATAGGTTTTGTTTACCTGCCACTCTTGAATACTAGATGCTAGTTGTAGCCAGATGCACTCATGAGTAGTGCTGACTTGCAGTATATATTTGCATAATTGATTTGTAAAACATTTAACCTTTAGGACACATAGGAAGAGTGTAATTTAAACTTGTGTTATTCGAATTATCTATATTATGAACTTATTGTACATTTGTATTGAGACTTTGTGATATCATATGCGCACCACCCCATTGCAAAATTTGTTGGATATGCCGCTGAGTAACAAGGTAGCACACGACTACGTATCGAGAGTGGATTCTAGCTAGATAACAGTCACGGATACACAAATACAACTTGTATTCCAACTTTCCTTCTGTTTGGTTTTCTTTAACGTGATAAATATATCTTACGGTATCTTTATTTGTGTAGATTGTCGCCGAGATCCCTCACCAATTGGCCCATGGACTCCACGGATGCTCCCAAGCCGAAACGAAGGCCCTGTGGATTTGGCAGCGGTGTCGATCTGATCAGCGGCCTCCCGACGACGTGCTCCTTCACGTCCTCGGCTTCCTGCCCGATGCGAGGGACGCGGTGCGCACGGGCGCGCTCTCGCGGCGGTGGCGCGCCCTCTGGACGCTCGCCCCCGCCCTCCACTTCGTCGTTGGTCCGAATCCTAAGCCGGGCAACGGCCCACAGTACATCTCCTTCGTCGGCGGCGTCCTCGCGCGACGCGAGAAATATATCGACATCGACATCGATGAGCTGGTTATCTCCTTAAAGATTGACCGCCCGCCCGCCCATGCGGCCATGCCACCATCTGTCAGCGGCGCCATCACAAGTTACTTCTCCGACTGCTCCCAAGACGTGCCCGTGGGCGCATGGCTCCGGTACGGCATGCGGCACGCCGTGAAAACTTTCACGCTTCATCTTCCACCGCTACGGAGAAACCAGAAGGCACAAGCAGGAGAGGCGCAAGAGCTAGCCGCCGTCGAGCTTCCCAGCTCCGCAAGACCGGGGACCATGCGCTTGACTCTAGGTGGTGCTGGCCTCAATCTCCCCACCACAGCGGCATTTAATTCGCTCACGAATCTTTCGCTCGAGGACATAAGGTTCGCGGCCGGCAGCGGCCAGCACCTCGGCTGGCTGCTGTCCTCGACGTGCTGCCCACGGCTGCGGAACCTGCGTCTGTTTGCCCTGACTGGCTTGACGGAGCTGCAGCTCGAGGCCAACGCGCTCTCGGAGCTATCGCTGTCCCTCCTGGACCTGATGCTGCTGGAGCTGAGGACCCCCAGCCTCCGGGTTCTCCACATCGCGTTCTGCTTCGCATTGTCGTCTGGGACCGGCAGGCCAGTAGTCACGATCATGGCGCCGAGGCTGGAGGAACTCTCCTTCTCTTGCACGCAGGACAAGGTAGAGCTCAACGTCGAGGACTCGTCGTGCGTGCGGAGGCTCGTGAAGCTTCGCCTGTCGTCACATGGGGACACCGTGTGTGAAAACGGGTTTAGCATATACCTCCTGAAACTCTTCAGCCTCATCAGTCACCTCCAAGTGTTCCTACACATTCCGACGGTAATATATACGTACTCCTATCTCACTGTGAGCTCAACCTGCCGTTCCCAATCCAGTGCTTGGGAGTTGTGCAAGGATTTTTAATAAGCAATATTTTCCCTTAATAGGCAGAGTTAAATTCTAAGTATTGTTGGAGTTGATCTCATTTTGGTAATTTTGTTAGTTTCTGTTTGAGTTGCTGTGTCCGTTTCTGGAGCTTTTTTTATTAATTAATTCTTTTTTATTTTTATTTTAAAGTTAACCTCTCACGACATTTATTTTCAATTCTGACCCCTTTGATCACGTCACCACCCGTGGCATGACAAGCGCGTCGTTGATGTAGCAAGAAAGAATCGGCGTATATACTCAATACTGGAGTAAGAATGTCTATAGCCCTAGAGTTTGAAGTGGTGTTGTCTAAAGTAATTGCGAATATTTTGTCTGTAAGGCTAAAGTCTTCCACGACTTTGATAATACAGTATGCATTATTCTCAACCGTGTGTGCTACATCAATTAATTTTAAAGCTATAATCCTTTTCTCTATTACCCGATCGTCA
This sequence comes from Ampelocalamus luodianensis, assembly GCA_036346255.1. NCBI lineage: Eukaryota > Viridiplantae > Streptophyta > Magnoliopsida > Poales > Poaceae > Ampelocalamus > Ampelocalamus luodianensis. The sequence continues at coordinate 90,980,531 of CM070622.1, read as the reverse complement.
TTAACATAATGCACAACTACACTAAGGTAATCCTCTCTAGCCCGATCACTCCATATGTCCGAGGTCAGGGCCACCGAAAATGTGTACGTACTAAATAGTTCCTTTATTTTACTATGGCGTTCATTGTAGTATTTTACTATACCTCTAGTTGTTGTCTGTCTAGAAACAGAAGAAAATTTAGGATTATGTGCAGTCCTAATGTAATTTTGAAGAAAAAAAAAAAGCAGATTCGTCAAAGCCTAACGGTAAATCATGATAAACAATTAAACGATAGAGAGATTAGCGGGCTACCTGATGATCGTAGTCCCAACTACGTACCGTACCATCAAGGTTGTACTGCAGCTGCGTCTGCCTCATCAACAATCCTTGCTTGGCTCGACATCTTGTAGCATGTCTAAGCAAGTGTCCCGTTTCACCGTAGACTTTGCGAGATAATTCATGGTGATAAATTTTACAAATAGCATATGGTACCTCATTTCCCACTGCGTCTTGCTTGGTTGTCTGTAAAGTTTTAGTTTTTTAAAAATTCTTTCTTAGTGCCATGGTCATGGCACTTTTCGGCAAAGCTGAAAAGCGGGATTTTGAGGTGCCCGCATTCCGGCTGCCGAGTGCCATGACCATGGCACTTCGGCAAGGACCTATTTGCCGTGTGTTGCACTCGGCAAAGTGACCTAAAGCTGCGTTTTTATTTGTTTTACATTCCATCACGACAAACAAATCCATCCAAACATATATCGGATCCAACACATATATATCACATCCATCACATATATATCTCATCCATCACATATATATCACATCCATCACATATATATCTCATCCATCACATATTTATCACATCCATCACATATATAACAATAAGTGCTCAAGTCCATCCAAACAAATCCACAAGTTCATAACGATCGACAAGTGCATCATAAGTATATCACAAGTCCATCACCAAGTGAACAACAAATGAAAATACAACTACCATTCATCTCGAAGGTGGCCACTGCGGTGTGGTGAAGGAAAAGCTCCATCATTCGGAGGCGCATGAGGTGGATTATTCGAACCCGCCGATTGAAGTGCACAAAGGAGAAGAGATTGCATGTGAGACAAGATTACATTAGATACCTAATCTAGGAAGGTAGAGGTCATACAAGCAAAGCACAAGCGAAAGCAAATAACTTTCATACTCACGAGGGTAGTGCGGTGCGGGGCGCGTAGGCGGAGGTTGAGCCAACGACCCGGTGGCATAGCGGCCGTATGTTGCCCAAGACCTTGTAGGAACTCCATCATGTCGCGACCTCTGCGTCGGGCTGCCGCTCGGCGCTTCGGTCTCGGTGGTAGACATCCTCTGTTGCTCGGCCTCCGGCTCACAGCGTTGCCTCATTTCTTGTTCGGTAGGACTGCAATATTTTACTCCAATGTTTGATAATGCAAAGCTAATAAAGGTGTGTAAAGATCAATGTACGGCGAGTAAAACATGAATAACCTCGAGTGCGTCGACCGGTCTTTGTCGCGTGATGCTGCGTGGCGTATGGTAGGAGCTCTCGCTCGTGCTCGTGCTCGGATCGGGGAGAGATGGAGTAGAGGCCGTGTCGATGAGGCCGTCGCCAAGCGAACCGCCCATGCTTCTTGCCTTGTCCCACCCTCATGGCGATCTCTCCATCAAAGTCACGGGTGCTCGGATCATGGTCGGCCCATGGGCCGACCTTGCGCCGGCGATGTACTCGCGATCGCGGTGTGGGCCGCCGGGTTCGTATGCGCCTCGGGCGGGTCCTCGAGTTGAAGGAGGCGTCGGACGTCGCCTTGCCCTTGTGGGCCATACACCATGCACGGAAGTCAGAGCAAAGTGGGCACTATGTGGCGCCGATTGCGAGAAAAACGACAAGATAATTAGAAATCGGCGAATTAGCGTCACAATAGATAAATGAATTCGTGTACCCATGCTTGTTTGTATGCGGAGAAGCTGCGGTGCGCCTTGATGGTGTCTTTGGACCTTGCATCATCAAGCGGCGGTCCGGGCATCATCGTGCATCGGAGATACTCCTCAGTGAACCACTTGTCCACGATCATCGCCCGGACTCGGGATACGATTGGCACCACCGGGGAATCATCTACCGTCATCAAGTATTTGACATATAAGAAGATCAAATTAAGCGTACTTAATCTCAAAGCGAATCAATATTAATGTTCTTCATCTACCTCAAAGTCTTGCTCCGGGTCGTCATGTTTCTTGCGTCTTTCTTGGTGACCTTCTCTCAAGCTTCGACCGTGGTAGGTTACGATGGCTTTGGATGCGCACCTCGTGATGCATGTCGGTGATGAGTTTTTACTGAGCTTTGGTAGCCACAGTCCGCCACGGCCTCAAATCCTCATCGCATCTGAAATAAGTGCGCATACAAGCGATGTATCCATTCATTATTTCAAGAAAAGTCCAATGAATGCGATGTATTGAGCAATGTTGTGCGAGGAGACTTACCCAAACTCCGCCTTCACGCGCCGCCTTGTTGGGGTACTCCGCGATCGGGGCGGCGGCGTAGTGGTCAAGCGAGTAGGCGGCTCGCCTTCGGCGTGCGTGACAATGCGGGGTAGTGTTGCTGCCTGAAGACCGAGGATGCCATTGGGGGGCGTGCGCCACCACGACACAACCACCAGTTCTGCACAAGTGATTAAGAAAAATTATTAGTTTCTCTTTTTTCAACATATCATATGAAGTAGTGGTGACAACATCTAAAGTTACTTACTTTTGCCCGCCGGGCGAATCCTTTGGCGTCGGTGGGATGCGAGAACACGAGGAGGCTCGCGGGACCTCGCAAGTAGACACCGAAGAGGCGAGAGGAAGCGGAACCGTGCCTACCGCCTCGTCGTCGTCCTCGTCGCCCCCTCCTCCTCACCCGTCTGCCGAACCGGCTCCTCGTCCAACTTCGTCCACGGCGCCACCTCCTCCTCCTCCTCCGGCCACCTCCTCACGCGGCATGGGAGAGGCGGCCCCTCTGCGGCCGGCGGTCCTCTTCCTCCTCCTCTGTCGAGCCCTCACTCCCTCCTCCGCGGTCGTGGTCTCAGTAAGCGAGGACACGTTACCAATGTCGGCATTAATTATCCATCGATTATTCTTGCACACATAATGACTAGCCTACACACACACACACACAAATATATGAATTATTATGGGCGGAAATTGAGAAAAATAATAATTGGATCTAAAAAGATCGCAATCGATTAATGTGGTGGTTTCGATCCTTTTATCGCACGAGGAATATATGTGCACGTGCACCTGATATGGCGCATAAGTAATAAGCAAGAAAGTGAAATGCAACTTCTCTCACTCTCTCGATCGTGTCATTTTTACGATGTTGAATGCATGCGGGCTAGTTTGCATATAAATAAAGCGATCATGATCATTTCAATTGATACTTAACGTGAGAAGAAGCGATATTCACTCTCACATCGCCTAGCTACCCAACCGACGAAGTGAGATCGATCTTGTTACACACTTAATTGGTAAAATGGTCGCATGACCAATCGATCCATCGATCACGTCGTCGTATTAAGCTATACCTACTTCATCTATAAATACCACCTACCAAAAGAATCTTAAGCTTAACTACCTCTGACTAGCTCACACAACAAAGCTAGCCGGCTCAAGGACAAAACCAATAAATCATGGCCAAGCTCCCATTTGTCCTCGCCGCCAAGCTCCCCACAAATCCCTCCAGGCCGTGGTGACCAAGCTCACTCAAATTAATCATGCATATACAAATGTTCATTTCATTTACGTTTCGTCGTCGATATCCACGCATAGCGATATTTTTGTAAACCTTGCCGTGCGTCGTCGTTGGTATAACATGGCATAACAACCAGCGATCGGAATGCATGCATGTATGAGCGTGCGACTACGAGGGTGAGCGGGCGGTACCCTTGCAAGCGGAGATGAGCGTGACAGTAGAGGACTTCTTCTTGCCCGGAGGGGGGAGATGAAGGGAGGAGCATGAGCATTAGGAAGGGAAGAATGCTCACCGAGTGGTCCGTGGAGGCGGAGGAGCTCAGAGAAGGCCGACAGCGTGGGTGAGGCAGCGTGAGAAGGCTCGCGGTGGCGCGGCCTAGGTGGCAGGCGTGGCGGCGCGGCGGCGGCGGCGGCCGGTGGCAGCGTGGCGCTTGGTAGTGGCGCGGCGCGGCGAGCGGCGTGCGGCGGCGTGGCGCGCGCGGCGCGGCGCTTGGCGGAGCGCGGCGCGCGGCGCAGCGGCGGCGGCGGCGCGCGGCGCGGCGGCGCAGCCTTGTGGCAGCGCGGCGTGGCGGCGCGGCGCGCGGCGGCGCGGCGGCCGCAGCGCGCGGCGGTGGCGGCGGCAGCGGCGCGGCGCGGGCGGCGGCGCGGCGCGGCGGCATGGCGGCATGTGGCGGCGTGAAGCGCGGCGGTGATTTTAGGTGTGTGCGTGTGTGCGTGTGTGCGGGTGCGTGCGTGCCAACAAAAGCGTTAAGTGTCGAAGGTTTCTTGAGTGCGAGATCGGCACTCGGCAAACATTTAAATTTATTTTTATTTTCTTTGCAGTGCCTAGATCCGCACTTTCGGAAAAAATTTTGTTTTTTTATTTTTTTATTTTTTTAAAATTTTCTTTCAAGTGCCCAGATATGGCACTTTCGGCAAAGAGGGTTTTTTTATTTTTAATTGTTTTTAATTATTTTTAATTTCTTTCTTGAGTGCAGATTTATGGCACTTTCGGCAAGAAATTTTTCACATTTTTTTAAAATTTTTCCCTCTCCAATTTTTTTTTAAAACAACAGGACCTTCCCGTCTTTGCCGAGTGTGGTGTGTGGTACTCGGCAAAGACCACTTTTGAAGTCTGGTGCCTCGGCATTCAAGCAGAATTTTTATTTTTATTTTGGCCTCAAATTTTTTTGATGACCCTACAAGATGTCGGTACTCTATGTTAGGATTTGGTACATTTTTGTGGCTCTTTGTTATACTTAGTTAATTTATTTCATTTACTAAATTATTTGGAAAATGCAAATTTGAATCGCGATGCATCGAATAATGGAATTTTATGATTCAAAAATGATAGTCATGTTATTGATCGTAGTGTGAGGCAGTATCGAGAGCGGACCCGAAATTTCGGACATCTTGTTGTGAAACATGTTGTGAACTTTGGGCGAAGTGTTTTAAATTATATAAAAGCAAACAACGTCCGAAAATTATGAAACTCGTGGAGATGTCATGATATCATATGTGGAGGCTGTGATAAAAATTTGAGACGGTTTCGTGCGTTGTCACGTCGATGCTTTCAAACCGGGACATCTCCGGTGGGATATATGCATTGTATCGGAGATGTCTGGTTTGAAAGCATCGTGCGTGACAGCGCGTGCACGAAACCGTCTCAAATTTTTATCACGCCTCACATATGATATCATGACATCTCACGAGTTTCATAATTTTCTGGCGTTGTTTGCTTTTATATAATTTAAAACACTTCGCCCGCAAGTTCACGGTCATGTTTCGTCAACAAGATGTCCAAATTTCGGTCGCTCGGATACGCCTCACACTACGATCAATAACATGACTATCATTTTTGAATCATAAAATTCCATTATTCGATGCGCGCAGCTCAAATTTGCATTTTCCAAATAATTCTAGTAAATGAAATAAATTAACTAAGTATAACAAAGAGCCACAAAAATGTACCAAATCTAACATAGAGTACTCGATCTCGTAGTAGGGCTGCAAAAAAATTTGAGGCCAAAATAAAAATAAAAAATTCTTTCTTGAAGTGCAGAGAGCAGACTCGCAGCAAAGTGGTCTTTCCGAAGTGTCGTATGTGTGACACTCGGCAAAGATTTATTTTGCCGAGTGCCAAAGCGGCCGCGCGGCAAAATTTGACGTCGGCGGGAACCGTTACCTCGGACGCTTTGCCGAGTGCCCCGCTGCGAGTGCGGCACTCGGCAAAGGTTGAATGTACCGAGTGTTAATCTTTGCCGAGTGCATGGCACTCGGCAAAAAGGGCTTTGCAGTGTAGTTCTTTGCGAGTGTCGCACTCGGCAAAATAGCTCTTGCCGAGTGCGATATTTGGCACTCGGCAAAGATTTTTGCACTCGGCAAAGGGGCTGTGTCCGGTAGTGTTTGATGTTATTTCTCCAGTTGTTCCTGAGCACGTATACTTGAGTCGCCGAGTTCATCTCGTACAACTTGGATAAGAGCCGGCCGGCCGGCCGGCGACCGCTACTGCAAACGGTATACGACGTGTGGGGCGGCAACGGCAACGGCAACGGCAACGACGAGCGTAACAGTCCGTGACAGTAATGCGTCACGGCGCTCGCTCGACGGCTATATATTGTGTAACCTGTGAGAGGTCAATTGAACCCAAGTTATGTCGATGCCCAAACTAATCCTATAAATATAAAGCATGGCTGCATTACTGCATATAGTGGCGGAGCGACTTTAAGGCTGTGGGTCATTCAATACAAGTGAAAACTTATGTAAAATTTTAGAAAATAATAGAAATTTTGTAAGAATTAACCCCGTGGTTAGATAATCCTATATTTCACCTCACGAAATTGCACCGCCACTAATTGCATGCTGCATGACTGCTTCGACAAAAAGTTGCGGTGAGAAGGGAGCCCCCCTATCTTCATGCGCAGCCACGTCAAGAAAATAGCAATTCTAAAGATAGCAAACCTACATTGAATAGCCCCTGGTTTTGCTCTCAAGCATGCTTCAACCCCTCTATGTATATACATCCATGGCATGACGAGAAGAAGCCACTAGCTATCTGGAATTAGCACACATCACCTCCAAGTTGTACGTCGTCCGTCGTTAGCGCCGTTTTCTCAAAGTTTGCCCCGCGTTGCTCACCAATTTCATTCCGGGTAACCTACTACTGTCCGCTCTTGTAAATCCATCCATGTGTTATGGCATGTCATATATGCCAAAATCATAGTGTCATACTTATTCTCCGGATCCGGTTAGGTACCAAACAGAACAGGCATGGGAGGTGGGAAGGACAAACATGATTCCTCGGACGCCGACAAAGGGCTCCACGGAGCGTACCCCGGTGGCTACCATGCTCCGCCAGGGTACCCTACTCCGCCAGGTGCATACCCTCTTGCGCAAGGATATCCTACTCCACCTGGGCAATATCCCCTTTGGTGGGTATCCTCAACCTGGAGGGTATCCGCCGTCGCATGGTGGATACTCTCTGGGAGGGTACCCTCCATCTGGATATCCACAACAACCTGGCTACCCACCAGCTGGTTATCCCACCCATGCCCCACCCATGCCGGTTCTCCCTCATGGTATGCCCTATTTGGCATTTCCTCTGTAGTATGTACCCTTGTTGCAGTTACCCGATGGGCAAGCATGCAAGGAACTTATTAGTCAGTTAGTCTACTTCCAAACCCTTTTATTCAGGTCACGGTGCTATGTACGGAGGAGGCCATGGCGCAGGCGGCTCTGGCTACGGCGCGATGATGGCCGGCGGCGCCGCAGCGCTTGGAGCTCACAAAGTCTCCCATGGCGGCGCCTACGGGATGTACGGCCACCACGGCAAGTTCAAGCACGGCAAGTATGGCAAGCACAAGAAGATGTTCGGGCGCAAGTGGAAATGAACAGAAAACTGCAGTTACCGCAGCGCCCTAGACGATGGACCGGCCAAGTTGGTGTTTGCTACTTCGAATACGGGGAAAATACAAAATCCGTTTTTTTTTTCCTCTTTCTCTGTAAGAGTACAATCAATAGTACTTTGATCAATCGCTCATAAGGAGCAGATTTGTTCGACAATAGACACAGAAACCTACACTTTTTTCATGTATAGAACAGAAAAGGTATTTTTAACATGAATTTTGCGTGCCTGCAATGTTATGTAGCACAATCTCTTCCATCACTTGCGTTAAAACTGGCTTCGTGTCGTGCGCAAAACTAACAAATAACAAGAAACAGTATTCTAATACGTAGCAATTAACTTTGCCTGGCAGTGGAAAATGGATACATAGCAATAGCAGCCCTTATGTAGAAAGTTTCTGTATGAGGTTAATCCTAAGAATGCCAATAACAGTAGACAAAAATGAACAAGTCAAGCCAAGCCAAGTTTCCTTTTTCACATAACGAGTTTCAGCATCCTTCTAGCTGTACTTCACCTTCTGAAGGCATAGCAAGAAAAAACCCCATGAAATCAATCATCTTTCTTTGGCTTCCGGTATGATTCTTCAATATGCTTTGCCACAAAGACATACGTATTGAATAGCTTCTTGACATTCGGGACGTTGTAGTTTTGAGCTACATAGACACCACAGCCCACTCCCACCATGAACGTGAAGCTGCTCCTGATTAGCCCCATAGTAACAGAACCTGGAGACAACATCCAGGAAATGGTTCAGTAAATCCAAACAGAAGATAGATGGAGAAAATCACCTGATCTTACAGACAACTATAATTCCTAAGGATCATTAACTGTTAGTAATTAAGTAGTGGTTATCATGCTACATAAATCGTTCATATTGATGTTCAACCACAAGTATTGTTGCATTGTCAGTTTTATCCAAACCAAGGACACAAGAAAAGAATGAGAAACAAAACCACGATATATGTTAGCCTGCAAACTAGCTATTGAAACAAATACTGCATAGATCACCAATTTTTAGTAATATTTGCAAACCAACTGGAAATAGTGGCTTGTCCAAATAAAACTTGAACTAACTGAGAGTTAGCAGAGAGGACATAAAACTATAAGAGGAGCTCTATTTGAGTATTTGCTAACATTGCGGAACAATCCTTCATTTACTTATACTTCAAAATCAAATAGAAGCATATTACCATACATCATATAATCATCAGTAGACATTCCTCATAAAGGATGGAATACTATCCCATTCCCTTTCACCAAAGTCATGAAAGTTGGAATCTTCAACTAAAGGCTCGTCCATTGTGATTTATTTTTAAGGAAAAATAGTCAAGTGCCCGCATGTTGCAACGGAAACACAACAATTCCACCAAGTAGCACCAAGGATGTGCCATAGCTCCTGCCCACTGTTGATGGATCTAGGGGTGATTTCTCTAGCTTGGTAAGATGTGCAGCTTCACGTAATTTTACAAGCACATATAGAATAACATAAGCGGTGAGTTAATATCAAATCATAAAAAGATTGTGATTGATCCATTCGCAATGATATAAATGGATTTCTCCCACCACAAATGCATTCGTGAAGAAAAGGATCAACGTAAGTACGCTTGTTTTTTTCCAAACAACTGGGCACCATTGCTTATGTACAGACACATATTCTAACTCCTAGCTCTGTTTGCAATCAAAAGAAAAGAAAATCAACCCCAATCATGAGAATATGTAAAAGCTATGTTTGCAATCAACCCAATTACAAAGTGAGAATATGTAAAAGCTCTGTTTGCAATCAAAAGTTTCCAGCAGAGCTCAGGCAACTCGAGCTAAAAGTAGCGAGCTATGCATAATTTTCCTTCATGTGAAATAAGATACCATAGTTTCAGGACTCAAAACAACGTTATGATTTATGACAATCTGCCGCTGACCGTGAGAGTACAAACTCTTTTTCAGGTTCAAAGCATCACAACACAGCAAGAGCACCCAAGAGTCAAATTGACTTGACGTTTTTCACATGCTAATTATTACCATGGACTCTAATGCTTGAACTTACAGACTTCTCAAATTTCAATACAATGCCTTAAAATGCCATATTTATAACATGCACTACATTAGATAATTCCATTTTACTAGCGTAGAACAAACTATTGTAGAACATCCATGATAGATCACTCCTGAGATAGATAACAGAGACACGTGTAGTACTGAAGCCAATGCAATCTACAGGGAATTGGCAAACATCTCTAATTCGACAATGAAGCAGTATAACCCACCGTTGCTTGCTAAATGCTAGTGACTACTAAATAATTGGTGCATAAGCACCTTGTATGTACTATAATTTTCCAAGTTTACTGGCGGCAATCTCCAAGGATTATATATCTAAGAAACAAGAATCCCACTTCTTAAGCATAACCAGAGGCATGCGATCCAGCCAACTGCTAAGACCCTACCACTCACTACTAGTAGTTATCAACGAGCGATTGTGAGTACACGAAGCACCGATTGTTATCAACGAGCGATTGTGAGTACACGAAGCACCGATTGTTCCGTGACACGGGATCGCATTAACCAGGATGTTCGCGATATGCCTGGTTGCGTTACGCGGCGATCTAGATGGGCTCGGGCCTCGGAGAGCAGGGTGCCGACGAGGAGGAGGAGGAGCAGAAGACGCGCTTACCAGGAGGTGGGGGCGGAGGGCGACGAGGAGGGGAGGAACACAAGGCTAGAAGCAGCACGCGCGGGCGGCAGCTGTTGCCTGTTGGTTTGGAGGGCGTCGGCGTGGGGAGCGCGCGCCGCCGGCGGAGGGGATTAGTAAGCCCTTGCGCCGCCGGGGTCGGGCGATGCGTGTGTTCGACTCTCTTTGGCAACAGGTCGGGTCGGGCACTCGGCTCGTGTCCTGTGCGTCTGCGTGTAAAGTGTATGTGGCTAGCCGTAGTGATGGCCAGATGGACTGTGCCAATCGGGTCAGACTGAGGCACGACATTGTTGTCACTGTAAAGCTATAGTTAAAGTGTACATATTATCGTCTAGCTGTTGGTACTCCGTATATTCATGGAGAATTCAATTTCACCGGGTCCATGTCTTGGCACTGCTCAGGCACGACACGACCTATATTGTTCATGGGTCGTGGCCGCTAGCACGATGTTTGGGCTGCACCTCTAGCACAATAGGCTGGGTCGGCACGAATAGTGTCAGACTGTATGCGGCACGACATGAAGCCGGCACGGGCCCACGTGCGGAGAGGGCGAGCCGGCGAGGGAGGGAGGAGGAAGCTAGCCGGCGAGGGAGGGAGGAGAAGGCGGCGGGGCGCACGAGCGGAGGGGGGAGGAGGTGGGGCGGTGGGCTCGAGACGGGAGGGGCCGGGAGGAGATAAGGGTAGGGGTAGTGGAAGAAGAAGGGGTATGCGGATCGTGTGGCAAGGTGGGCCGTGTCCATTTAGCCGGTAATATTTGGATTTTTTTTTTTTGAAAATTTGAATATGTTTTGACCGTTTGGAGCTTTAAAATAGCAAAAAAATCAAAAAATTGGTTTTTTTCTATAAATAGGCACCATAACTCCCTCATTCAGTACATATCCATTTCTCAATCTCTCTTTCAAATTTTGTTGTCAAATTTAAATTCGTTGTGAGATAATTTGGCAAAATTCAAAACAATCGAGCTCAATGCGCACATCCCAGTGACGACTGACGTCACCCAACCGACAAAATCTTCAACGGTCTCACGTTCCTTCATCTTCAGCCCCTTGAAGTCCTTCTTGAGGGTCTGCATATTGGCCTTGCTCACACGCTCATGCCCTATGTGCGCCGTCTTGATTGCCTCCCATGCTGATTTTGCTGTGTCTTTCCCGGCGAGGAAGACATGACTTGCTCCGATACAGCCTGGTAGATGGCGTACAATGCCATCCGGTCCTTTTGGTACTCAGCGGCACCAGGCTCCACTGATTCCACACGTTCTACGCCTGAAGAGCGACACACATCTTCATCACTCAAATCGTATAGTTCGTGCGAGTAAGCTGTGGGTACAACAACGTTACCACACTCTCCCTCTTCACCACTTGTGAGGCGGACAGACCACCTCGCAACAGGTGTCGCTCGTCGGACAGAGACATACTCCTTCTTTCCCTCGGCATCCTCTCTAATACACGGAAATCATCAAGGCTCTGATACCAATTATTGATCCCAAATCGAACTCGAAGAACCTTCAGCCAATCGGAACAAGAGACTCACGACAAAACCTCTCGGCAAGAAGAAATACACACGCACACGGTAAAAGATGAAGACAAATGCACTGGATAAATCACACGTAGTGGAAACTCACGCATGCACCAGAAAGCAAAGGCTCACGTAGACAAGATATTTTGGTGCTGCGTGCTTCTAGCATTTTCTCGTTTTTTTTCTTTCTTATTGCTTCAATCAAAACATCTCTGATTATATATCCTTTTAAAGATTATGTAATTTACTAACTAAATCAAAACTAAATATGAAAAGTCTAAGCATAGAAAGCCTAACAAAAAAGCAAACTAATTTAATCCGATGGTGATTATATCAGGATCCTAACGTTCTATTACTAAGCAAATCTAAATTAGTTTCCAACATCCACTGTGATTGGTGTGCGTGATCAATTGAGGTCCAATTTCTAACAAGGGCGACGTCGAACGATCAGCAGCTGCTGCTGTAGGACATCGAGAGGCTGCTGTTCGACGACGACCCGACGCCAGTACTCGCCGAAGTCTACTCGGCTGCTGTAGGATAATAAATTGGTTTTTTTGTACTAGTTTGTCTTGTTTATAATTATTTAATAAAATTCATCTTCAGATTATTCTGGTTTAGTGTTGTTGTGGCCATAGATTTATTAGAGCATGATACATTACTTTATCGTCATTCGTTCAAGAATTTAGTAGCATCTGTTCATTCTGTAGCCGCAACATGTCAGTAACGAATTAATGCTAGATGTGACGACTGATCATTAATTCCTTTTGTTCGGCTTGGATTTGACTGTTTGCCTATGAGTTTGAACGTATTATCAGTTTATCACTTCGCTGTCGAATCCTGCAAACAATGCTCATACTGATAGATCGATGTATATATCTCCTAATCTACATACGTCTGAAATTCCTTTATACTCAAAAATTGCTAGAGAAACTGAGCAGCTCTTGCAACACATCTGATCTATACAAGACCAAGTTGTTTAATTATTTGGCTTACTGCTGCGAAAAAAAACAAAGTGTATAAGTAGAATGCTCCCAGTCCGTAACTCTCGATCAGGACATTGACAGGTAGAGAGTACAGACACACTACACCAGGTAAAATATACATGAAAACTTCTAATACAAAAGTAGGTAAACAAGAAATATATAAATCTACTTCTAAGCAACAGCCTCCGTTGTAGTCTAGCTGGTTAGGATACTCGGCTCTCACCCGAGAGACCCGGGTTCGAGTCCCGGCAACGGAATTTTTTTGTGTGCTCGCGCTATACATACCTCTTTTTCTCGGATTTTTTTTTTTCTGGAGAATGTGATACGTTGCTTTTCAATGTAGAATGGGTGAGAGGTAAAGATTATGGGCACAAATTGACAATTCCATCATCATTTCGTCAGTGGTTGCCTCTGTGTCACCACTCAACAGTAAGAAACCACCGTTCTCAAATCCACTCGATGGAGGGCAACGAACCAAGCAGTAGATTTACAGGACCAGAAAACTTAGGCACATGCAATCCAAAATGCTATATTATCAGGATACAGTTCTGAGTTTCCAGGTTTTTCCCAGGTTAGCACCAGGAGTGGCGATAATTTTATGCAAAAGAAACGAGTGAGCAAATAGTCGATAAGCAGCAAGCGCTTTCCCTACTTTGGATTCAGTAAGCAGCAAACGCTTTCCCTACAGTTTCAGGATTTCAGCTAGCCATGCTTTGAAAGGATGCTCTCCGCGACGCTGCGAGCTATCGGATGATAAAACTCATGGGCCTCTGAGAAGATCCTCTGGGCCAGCATCTTCTCCTCGCCGGAGCACTGGGCCAGCGAGCTGTAGAGCGGGCGGAGGTACTTCATCCTTCCCACTTGCTTCAAGCATTTCTCAACCTCGTTGAAGTAGCACCTGCAGCCGGTGGGGATCGCTAGCTGGAGAAACGCGACTTTGACCTCATAGTCACGGCTTTCTGATAGCTTGTACCGTTCATCAAGAGCAGTAACCTGCGTAAAGACACCAAATGGCCACGGGAGCAGTTAATTTCAAGTCACTCGTATGTTTTGTGAATATGTGTTCTAAAACCAAGCTCTGGTCCACATAATGATGCTATGTACTAACACAAATACAATTATACAAACTTTGCATTGGTACATATTGAAAACCATAAATCATAAGATAAATACTCCAAAAGATAGTAGTAAACTCCCAAGCCTGAACAGCTGAAGGTTTCCTTTCTAGATCTTATGAGTGAATGGTCAGCTTTCATTGGTAGTGATTGCAAGCCACAAAGCACAATCATCTCGAGTCAGCAATAAGTAAGGTATCCCCACTTTCTAGATGCTCAATCAGAAAAGGCAGCTATGTGCTACTTACTTATTAGTGAGTATTGAACCCAATGAAGATTTCACATACGTTATCGTGTGAATAATATTGAAATTAGGTATTGGGTTACATGTAAATGAAGTGTCCCAGCTGCAGAGGGGGCAACTTCACTGCCTTTTCATGACTAGACACTAAACAGTATTGTGCCATGCAATCTCCAAACATGTTGCTTGAACCCACAGCTGTGCCATTAATAAAGTGAGAGCATGATGTAATTTTCATGTTGAACCCCATAGATTCTTTAATACTGCCAAGTGCTCATAACGTACATAATTTATTACTCCCTTTGTTTCGCTATATTTAAGAAATAGTTAATGAGAAATGACATGCACACCGCTATTAAATGGCATAACACAACCGCTTAACCTCTTTCTAAAGCATTTAAGTAGGGGTAGAGAGTGAAAAAATCGTAATAACTACACTTAAGATTCTCTCAATGGACAAATATATTGAAATGGATACTCCCGATGTCATGAACAAATATAGCGAAACGGGGAGAGTATTCTATATGGTGAGTGAGAGGCTCCTATAAAGTCCTCTCCGGCCTCTGCATAACAGATATTTGAGCTAGTGGCTGATTGACAATGTCAACAAATCCATCCAATCCATTTCAAATCAAATTAATAAGCAGAATCTGGTTCTAATATCATTCCTGAGTGAACCAAACAAACTTAGGAATATATGTGTCTGCCACTCATTTCAATATATTCCTGAGTGAATCAAAAGACTCTAGGTTGATTTGCTCTGGACAACCTTTCTCGGAGTGAATCTTCTATTTATTTTGCATTTAGTGGCAGTGCATAATTTGACGACAGATAGGTTATCATTGGTCTCAAGGTACGACCTATTCTAACTGATCATGTTAACATATTATTATGAACTTATTGATGTGGTAAAATCCTTCAACGTTAGCCTAAAATGCATTTGCTGTGTACTAATCAATTAAACATGAATGATATGTCAGAACATGTTTAGCTTCATTCTATTGGAATGATATTGGAATCTGGCTTGTTGCTATAATGCTATGTAAGTTAACTGATGATGTAAAGACAATTATTACAGCAGCATATAATTGGAGCAGTTTTATTATAAAAACAAACAACAAAAGAAAGCAGAAAATAGAATGAACGGAACAGGCCAGGTGACATTGTGCAATGTTTGAAATTTGGTAATAGGGATGAAATAGCAAATGTGTCACCCTTCATACTATAAAGTCACTAGATGTTGCATTAAACCATCACAAGCAGCAGAGCAAGTTCTATGTATAAACATTAGAAGTGGGTATCATGACAGATGAACCGATGTCACTTTCACGGTGAGCTGGAAACACATAGTGCATGTATACAAAGACGAAAACTACTTTGAATGGAGGTAGCAACAAAAGAGCATAGTTACCAGAAGTCCGGTTTGTCCGAATCGTGGTACGGGATTCGGGTTCGTAGTTCGTCACTTTTTCCTCCAATTTCCACTGCGAACACAAACCCCGCACCCTAAACCGATTCGGATTCGACGAATCCGGTTCGCAATTCGCGGGGTTTTATAGCGAATCCGGTAACTATGCAAAAGAGTATCGACAAGAATTCATACCTGTGAGGTTTCAACATCTGTGGGTAAATTTTCCAAGTAAAGCTCCCATTCTTGTCCATTCCAGTCTGCCACCTCCTCTTCACTTGGAAGTTTTCCAGACTTAAACTCTGCAGCTAAGGAGCAAATCTTTTTATAAATAGCTGAATCTGGTTCCATGGCATCTGGAGGGATGCCAGTCCCCTCGACCCACAGGTGAAGGTCAATTTGGTTTTCTATCCCAGGTACATTGGCTTTCAGGAATTCAAGAAATGTCTCCGTATCTATCGATTGGAACTTGAAGGTGGCGATATACTTCTTCAGGAATTCATCAAATGCAGGTCGGCCAATCTAACACAACCAACAAGCAGAGCACAGTAGACATTCACAATTAATCATAAGAATGGCACTGACTTCAATTAAAGAATGTTAAAAAGCAGTGTAACCAAATAATTGCAATGTTACACCCACCTGACGCTCAATGCGCCAAAGGAACTGGAAGCCTTTCTCATAGGGCACTTCTGAGTACACATCATCAGGGTCAATCCCTGCCATATTTGGCTTCAGCTTAGTAAATTCCATTCTATCCTTAAACCTCTCCATCATTCTGTTCAACCCCCTCCATCCAATGCCCATGTTTAAGGCTGCGCGTTCCTCCCCTTGCACCACCTCAACAATCCTCCTCTCGGCATATCTTGTGAATCCCTGTATGCAGAAACAATTATATGACTTTACAGCATGAGAGTTTTAGTTGAATATGTGAGCCTCATTTGTAACAGTTAGGACCAAAAAAAGATGTCAACCTATTATATAATGAGTTTTAGGTTGAATACAATTGCAACTCAGTTAATCCGATGTTCCAACTAGAATTATATTGCTTAAGGCTTTCGCCCTTAATTCTACTAGGATCTGTACAAATTCTTAACAGTGCAAAGTGTACCCCAAGCGGATGCACAGGTTAAGGGCTAGTAGCTACAATTTTTTCCCCCATTCATATGTTCTGTTCCCTTAATAACATTGGCACATGAATGCAAAGTATGTAAACGCAATTTCAAATTCACCCGCTTCATGAATCACCTGACTTGCAAAGCACATCTAGACGACAGCTACAACAAAAAGAAGGAGGGTTCACCTCATTTAGCCAGAAATCCTCATTGGTCTTGTTAGTAATTAGATTGCCAGTCCAACTATGTGCGAGCTCATGTGCAACCACCTGCGCCCCTGCAGCGTCCCCCTTGATCACCGTAGGAGTGAGGAACACCATCCTGGGGTTCTCCATGCCTCCATAGGGGAAACTCGGCGGCAGCACCAGCAGATCAAACCTCTCCCACTCATAGGGCCCAAACAGGGCCTCCCCGACCTTGACCATCTCCTCCACCCCGGCGAACTCCCTCGCCGCCTCGTCCAGAACCTTATCCCCTCCCTCAGCGTACACCCGCGTCCTCGGGCCGAGGTCCCTGGACCCGATCCCGCCGGCGGCGAACGCGAAGAGGTATGGCGGCACGGACTGCTCCATCTCGAACTCCTCGACGATGCGGCCGGGCGCGCACCATAGCGCGTCGTCGCAGGCCCCGAGGTGATCGGAGGGTATAGGGTCACGGCGGGAGGCGTGGCGTGCCGCGGCGACGGCGGAGAGCTGGGAGGGAATGTTGAGGAGGAGGGAGAAGGTGATGCGCGCGGCGGGGGTGTCGTGGCAGGGGAAGATGGAGCGGGCGTGGATGGACTGGCACTGGGAGAAGACGAAGGGGAGGGAAGACGCGGTCTGCGGCGGGGCGAGCCACTGCAGCGCGGAGGCGGCGGGGGACGTGGAGAAGGTGAGGCGGAAGGAGGAGGTGTCTGGGGGCAGGGCGAGGGTGAGGGCAGAGCCGAGGACGGGGTCGGCGACGGCGGAGAGGGAGAAGGGGATGGGGGCGGGCGGGTCGGAGACGGTGGAGGCGGAGTGGACGGTGAGGGCGCGAGTGTCGAGGAGGAGGTCCCCGGAGTGCGGCGCGGAGAGGGTGAGGAGCGCGGACGCGTGGATGGTGGAGGCGGCGAAGTCGAGGTAGAAAGCGAGGGCGGCGTGCGCTGTCACCGGGCTGGCGCCGTCGGTGTAGGAGTGGGGATCCACCGGCGCCATGGCTGCTGCGGCGGAGGAGATGGAGAAGGGAGTGGAGTGGGGTGGGGTGGGGACGCGGGGTTCGGTCTAGTGGGTCGAGGGAACCCTTGGCTTGGAAGGCTCCTGCCTCGGGAAAAAAATTCGGTGGGGGAGGTACTCACGTGAGGCCTCTCGCATCCACTATTGTTTTGCTACAGTGAGGGTGAGAGAAAGGTCGAACGGTGGGGAAGAGAGTCTCTCTGTGAGGTTCTCTTCCGAAGAATTTGCTTTCTCTGTCTCCTACCTCTTGTGGTGTGAATGTGATCACTGACACAATTCACGACTAGGAAAAAATTATATTAAAATTAAATTGCATGATGTAGTGTGCACTTCACTCTTTGCATCTGTTTTTTTCGGAGATGCTGCTCTGTTTTGAGTTCTCGAGGTCTCATTTTCTTCAGAGTTGCGAAGCCGCCTGGTAGTACATAAAATGGAAAAGACATCCTATGATATGAGGAATTTAGCTTTGTTTTGTTCCGAGCATGATCTTAAAACTTGTTTCGATCTAGAATAAATCCCAAACTTTACCAACTAGTGGACCTGGGAGTTGAGTCGTGCTTTTCCGGGCCGGCACGACACGACTCAATGTCGTGTCGGGCTGGGCTGACACGGCACGAACGACAGGGCCGAATCGGACCTAAGGATGCGGCCTGTCGGGTGGCACTGCACAGCACACCCAGTTGGGCTGTGCTCGGGCTGGCTCGACACGAAAGCGGCTCGGCCTCCCCAATGGCCCAATCCCCCCTCCCGACCTCTCCTCCCTCCACACTCAACACAGCGGGGGCAACGGGGCGGCAAGGCGGGAGCGCGCGGTGGGGGCTATGTGGTGGCACAGCGAGGACAGGGACGGCGAGGGGGAAGGGGGCGTGTGGTCGATGCTGACGGCGCGACGGGGGTAGCCAGGTGAGGCGGGCGTGCGCTGATGCGGGTGGAGGCGACAGCGATCGAGGTGGGCGGAGTTAGTCGTGCTCGTGTCGGCACGGCCCGACGATGGCCAGGCGTGCCATCTTGCCATGCTAGAGCTCGCCATGCAGCCACGGCCCACCGTGGCCCAAGGCCCATCGTGCCCATGCCATGTCAGCCTGACTCCCAGCTCTACCAAGTAGTAGCTCTTTTAAAACTTTTCTTCCATCAAGTTAATCTACAAAGGACTCTTGTGAGCAACACTCTAGAGATTGGGTACAAGGGTGAATTCAGTTGACAATTTGTCATGGAGTAGCATGATACGTATAAACCCAGCTTTCTTTCATGGTTTCTCGAGTTTGAAACTACTCTATCAATAGGAGACAAAGCCGAGCAGATCAACAGACCCATTGGATCATTGACATGGGTTGGAGCAGCTCGTCCTACTACCACCATGTTGTAATTTTGGTATAACTAACTAAATACCCGTGCTTTGCTACGGATATAAAAAATCATATTACCCTACCACATCGAGCCACTATTGTCAGGATCGGCCTACAAGACACCTAAACGAACTCCACCCTAGCCTATGTCACGCATTCGCCGCTGTGTTGCGGCCCACATTACGCCACCACCACCATGTCCTTAACTGCATCGCCACGCCTAGTCAAGCTCCATTGTAGCCCATGTTGTACCTCCACAGCCGCACCCTCGGCTTCACTGCCATGACCTGGCTGAGCTTTGCTGGTGAAGTGAATTTTTCTCTGCACATATTACACCCAAATAAAAATTACAAGTACACATTTCTCTATATTCATAGCAATGCTCTCTAGATTTCCCTTGTATTTCTCATGATACAGTGTGCTACAGTAAAGTGACAGGCCAATCTCCCCTGTTGAAGATTGCAACTTGCAGCTGCCTCCTACAATCTCTGTTGCTTTTCCGTCCTACTATTATCTTAATCCACCATTTTACTATCCTCTTAGTGTGCTCTTAGACTACATTTATTATTTTGGATTTTAAAATACAATATTATTGTAGGGGCAACGAGAGAGAGTTTAAATGAAGACAACGACTTGTTTGAAATAAATAGATTAAAGTATAGTAAAGTGATAGCTGCAAGAATATATAATTATTCGTTCGGATCTCCAACAAGCACATGTTTTCCTTCTTGGTCTTGTCAACTCTTTTAATCTCATTAGTCTTGAGCTTGCTATACAACAACTTCAAAGTGAGATCAGTCAAGTTCACATTCTCCTCAATGACGATAGCTTTCATCTCCCATTCATTTGTGTTTATGGTTGCCAAGAAATGAGTGCTATTCTCAGACTAAGAACAAGTACTCAATATCAATAGCTCTCAGATGATTAAGCACCTTGTTCAACAAGATGCTCTCTCACACATACCTGTGTCGAGATACCATCTTCTCCTTTCCTGCAGAATCCTCCATATTGATCGCATTTCCAAACTCCTTCCCAGGCCTCTGCCAATCGTTTACTAACAGAGCGTTCCCCCCACCAAATATGCTCCTTCCTCATTATACTTTTACGGCCTTCTGGGCTGAATCCAAGGCAAGGACGCGAAGACTAAAGATGGCTTCATATATATATATATATATATATATATATATATATATATATATATATATATATATATATATATATATATAGGGACGTATCTAGTGCTAATGAGTAATTCAGTGCTAAGGTGCTAATGCTAATCTTGACCGTTGGATGTAGAAGCATGCAGGATGTTTAATGAAGGTGCATTGGAGGTGGGAGCATGCAAGGTGATTAAATGGTTTGGAGGCGGGAGCCTGCATTAATCTTGGTTGTTCAATTCAGATCCAACGGTCAAGATTGATATTATCACCTTAACACTGAATTATCCATTAGCACTAGATACGTCCCCATATATATATATATATATATATATAGGAAAAATACTTTCTACTCCTGGGTGTAGTTACTCCCACTTTTAGTATACCACCTAAAAGAACTTGACATACTCCTTTATCACTTTGGGTATACTCATATACTAATTATAAGATACTCCAATATGAACCACACGAAAAAATTACAAGAGAGTCTATAGTTTTTAGCATATTTTGTAAATACCTTCATATTCGCACATAAAAAGGAGTATGTCACATAAAAAAGAGTATGTCAAAAAAATTGTACATACCACCCCTGAAAAGGTGTGAATACCACCTAGGTGGTCTTATATATTCGTATATTATACATATATACTCTCGGTTGCGCAAGATACTCCCTACGTTGTGAGATACGGAATAGGGAGTAACTACACCTGGGAGTAGGAAAAAGGCTTCCTATATATATATATATATATATATATATATATATATATATATATATATATATATATATATATATATATATATATATATATAAAGCATGTATCTATCGTCCATCTGTCTCGGATACTACATACTTGATTGAATTATTGGGTCAGATATCACTCCATATTAGTTGCTAGCAACCCGTTAATGAAATTTATTACCTTACAAAAGAAAATCAATCAAGTCCCAGATACTACGTAATCTTTGACGTACAAGCCGGCGTTGCTTAGTCTTTGACGTTTTCTACGTGAGGCGATTGTTGATTAACTGCCGTGGAGCATGCCATTGAATACTTGCTGTGGAGCACCCCATTGATTACGTAAATTCCATTGAGTTAGCTCGTCATCCTCAAGCGAGACCGTGGGGCAAGTATGGAATGGAACAACGTAAGCGTAGAAAGCTATGTTCATGGGTTTCATCACGGCAAGGATCAAGAATTCAAGATGGCTCTAACCAATCATACGTGTATATATACGTATACCTAAGGGAGTATTTTAGTACATGTACTTAGGTAGTATGTATACCTCGGGAGTATGTTAGTACATGTAATTAGGGAGTATATACATGTACTTAGTGTGGGTAATATGGACAATATTTTTATTCCAGATTTAGTGTGGGTAATTGGGAGTATGTTAGTACATGTATACCTCGAGAGTATGTTAGTACATGTATTTTAGTACATGTACTTAGGCAGTATGTATACCTAAGGGAGTATTGTAGTACATGTACTTAGGTAGTATGTATACCTCGAGAGTATATTAGTACATATGATTGGGGAGTATATACACCTATGATAATATATTAGTACATCTGTACATGGATTTGGGAAGTAAAGAGTATTTCACGTATGAATGTACTTATGCAGTATGTTGATTGGTACATGTGTGGCTCTCGTCCATATGCATCAAAAAAATTTATTAATTCTCCGTCCTTGCAAATTTGACAACCTAATCACACGAGGGATGTCGAAACTATAGCATTTGTATGTTCATAATGAATGAGGGTATGTCCATATGATAGGAATTAAAAAAAAAGTATGTTCACGACTCACGATGGAAAAGGCCATATAGACAAGAGATCAAAAGAAGTATAATACATATCTTGGAAAAGAAGTACATTCGGAAGTGAGTATATGCACACAAGAAATGCTTAAACAAATTGGAGCACCACTAGCTTCTTGTACATGTGACGTTGTTCTCGTTGGATGAAATAAAACAGCTACATGTGCATGCATGCATGCATGCATGTAGGTTCTATGAAGTATGTCATGATACCACTTTCCATTCCCAGTACATATACAACCTGATATACCTTGGAGCGGCGGTAGCCAGCCGCATCAGTAGCACCGGCGGCGCCATCATGCACATGCAGCCGAATACCTGCACATCGGCTACAGGCCTAAAGCATGGACAAGCGCAACACAGTTGCTGGTGCTGGAGCCACCGCGACTGGAAGTCGAGTCATATCAGTCGCCGTACATGTGGTCGCCTAACCGAAGCGCTGCTCGTTGCGAGCACGCGTGGCCATAGACCCGTCAACGCGCACACCTCAGGCTGCTTCGTCATCGTTACACCTGCTCCTTTGGCCATCTCGTCGTGGCGGCCGCAACCCACAGGTAGGCGCAATAGCCACGCATAGACGGTGCGAGAGGCGCATACGCTTGGAGCCACACCGACGTCGTGGTTGCCATTACCGGTTAAGGATGCATGCACGTTGGCTAGGCCGGATCTAGCAGCTTTGTCGGGATCAATGGAGAACAAAGCACAAATTAAGCACAAATTAGCAACACATCAAAGGAATTTCGTGCTCCTAGATCAAAACCACCCGCGATCTAATTAGGACATTGGAGTATTATCGAAAAAACATAATTAGGAGATTGGATACAAAACAAGTGAACAACATACTTTTGTAAGATCGAGGAGGCCGACTAGAGGGGGGTGAATAGACGTTTTAAAACTTCTATGCGCTAAAACCGATTTCTAATGCGGAAGCTTATAACAAATACGGTTTTGCACAATTAAAGCCTAAATCAACTAGGTTCAACTAAGTGCTCTAACAATACAAGTCTATTGATAATAATCAATCAAGCATGGACTTGTAAGTAATTCAATTTAAGCAATGTAAATGATACTATTGCAATCATACACAATGAATAAGCAATTTAATACAAGATATATAAATTTGCACAATGTAAAGCAAGCATTCATACACAATGAATGTAAATGCAATAGTAAGGCAATAGAGATCACACCATAAAAATACGTCGATGTTTTACCGTGGTGTTCGGAGACTTGCCGGTCTCCCCTAATCCACGTTGAGGGAAACCCAAACCAATTGAACTGGCTCCACAAATTAAGCCTTCCTCCGAGGTATCAACACCTCACTTCACTAGGGTTGCTCTTACTCCACTCCGGAGATGGTGAGCACCAAGTCACTCACAAACACCGGGCCTTCTCACAAGCTTCACTTGAGAAGATCACCGGACCACAACGCCTCCAAGCCGTCTAGGTGTCGGCAAACACCAAGAGTAACAAGTCTCCAACTTTCACTTGAACCAATCAAGTGTCAAAGCTCTCGTGGATACTAAATCCACCACTTAATGCAACATATGCAATAGGATTTGCCTCTCAAACCTCACTAAGTGCAACACATGCACAAATGGGAGTAGAGGGTTTGCTCTTAGCTCAAAGGAACTCAATGGGATGCCAAAGATTATCTCTCAACCGGCCAAGGGGGTATTTATAGCCCCCACAACAAAAACTAGCCGTTGGGAGCTGAAATCAGCAAAAACTAGCCGTTACAGCATTGAGGCGGTACTACCGCAGTTATAGGGCAGTACTACCGTTCTGCGGTACTACCACTGTGCAAGGGCGGTACTACCGCAGCCCAATTTTCAGTACAGACGACACTCGGTAAAAAGGTCATAACTTTTGACTTCGATGTCGGAATTGAGTGATATTAGACTCTATTGAAAGCTTATTCAGAGGGCTACATAACCCACCTATTTGATTGATCTCAAACACATTTGATCAAATAAAAAAGCATAACTCAAAAGAGCCACTACCATGGTCTAAGTCCAAAGAAATAGCAACAAGCAATCTTAGACCATGTCAAGGGAATACACATGAATCTTAACCATTTGTAAAACATATTTGCAAACTTAGATCATGCCACAAGGAGTAGGTACATGGACTTCAATCATTTGTAAAGCATATTTGCAAAGTATAGTCACATGTTACAAGGAATAACCATGAGCCACAACTATTTGCAAAACGCATTCGCAAATATAGGCAACATGTTAAGTTGAGCTAGAGCAAACACAATGAGCTATCAACACATGACTAACTCAAGTTACTAATTAAGACCCCTCTTAATAGTTCGACAACCTATACTAGCAATCCGGTCTTCCAACCAAACACCAAGACCGGTAAAAGACTAGGAACTCATCCTTAGCCCTAGCTAGTCATACCTTTGCCTTGACCATCCACCTGAAGTTTGATGACTCACATCCTTGCTTCATGTCCGGGTCATTGTCTTGATATGCATCAACTCATGATGCATCTTTTACTTGACCTCAATCAACACATGATGAGTCTTCTCTTGACTCGATGATCAACTCGTGATCATCTCTTCTTCGAGATCTTGATATGCATCAACACATGATGCATCATCTTCTTGAATCTTGACTTGATGACAATCAACTCATGATGTCATCCAAAGTCTTCATCACCCTGGAACATAACCTATTCATCCAACTCATGGAAAATGTTAGTCCCACAATGCCATTAACATTAATTAACAAGATATACCTGCATAAATGCTTCTAAACAAGCCATTACTGATAGGTGCGGTATTACCGCCACTAGCATCCGGTAATACCGCTCTCCGGTAGTACCATTTCTCAGATGCGGTACTACCGATTTCCAGAGGCTCGAGAAATACAGGAAAACACCTTCTCTGGAATTTACATACCGCCAAATAACGATCGGAACAATCGGGGTGCGGTAGTACCGCACTATGAGCCCGGTCATACCGTTTAGCGGTACTACCGCATAACCAACGCCGGTACTACCGATCGCTTACCAAATGCGGTCATACCAATTTCCACTGAACTTCTTCCAGAAGCTTTTCGAAATGCAATGCATGACTCCTTTGTCTTGAGCCATGTCAATCTTTTATCCCTTTGCATTTCCTTTTCATGTCATCATTCAAACTTGAGGACTAAGCCTTGAACACATCTTAGCACACGCATTAGTCCCACAACACAATTGCAAATAATTGAATATAAAGTAACATAAGTATATATGAACTACACAAGTTATATATACCATGAGTATATACGAACTATAAGTTGTATATACTAAATATGAGTGTATACGAACTACACAAGTTGTATATATTCATATGAATATATTAACTACACAAGTTAAATATATTCAAAGATATATTTCAAAGTAAAGATCCTTAATATATGTGGAAAGAGAATATGGATCAATACTAATGAAACCACAAAATATAGAATGAACTCCCCCTAAATGTGTGCATATACAAATATATAATGGAAACATATGCACATATCCAAGTTAACCTTTTTGGTGGAGTTTAACCTATATTTTGGATCCGAGGAATGCAACAAAATATAATAAGAAGAAGTAGAATGCATACATCTTATATTTTCATCTTTATATCCAAACACGACTAAGCAATAGATAATCAACAGAATTGTTAGTCTCACAAATAGATTTGTCATTAATGAATACATACATGTTTGGATTTTTGCTTTTATATCCAAGCTGAGACTAAACATGATATAACAATAAGAGTGTTAGTCTCACAAGTGTATTTGTCATTAATCACCAAAATACTCCATTAACATATAATAGCGAGTCTAGATCCTTCAACCTTGCGGTGTTTGCGTCCTCCATACAGATGAAGAACTGATAGGCAAGATTCCAAGAAGTGCATGTTGGCCTGATCGCCAATGAGATTAAGAATTTATCTCCAAGAAAGAGTGTATCGGCCTAGCTAGTCGCCAACCAGGAGTAGCATCTGAACGGGGGCACATCTAAACGGGGGTGGCGAACAGGAAAGATTCAATCCCGAAAATCTCAAAAAAAGGAAAGCTCCCAGAAATTTAGCTAGGATTAAACCCCAGAAAGTTAGCTAGGATTAAACGCCAAGAGGTATTGGATCGGGTCTCTCTTATATCCGTGATTTTCAAATCCATTAGGCTCTGAAAGACGTACGGATCTCATCGAGGATTAAAGGGTGAATAGAGAGGGAGTAACTACACCTGAGAATATATATATATATATATATATATATATATATATATATATATATATATATATATATATACGCACACACACGCGTACGTGTACTGATGCAAAGCACACTAATTTACAAAGAATGGCATGACCAAATTATTCTAGCAGCCGCAAATGTACGTACAATCAGCACT
This sequence comes from Ampelocalamus luodianensis, assembly GCA_036346255.1. NCBI lineage: Eukaryota > Viridiplantae > Streptophyta > Magnoliopsida > Poales > Poaceae > Ampelocalamus > Ampelocalamus luodianensis. The sequence goes on along the minus strand of CM070622.1, from coordinate 90,953,966 downwards.
TAACTTTGCCAAAAAAAATTCTTCTCAATTAATTTTGCACCGGCATACATACATGACCTTATAATTATAAAAAAGAAGCACACATGATTTAGGGAGCTCATCTTCTACACATGTTCTCATTATATCCTTTATCTTAGGGTTCCTGCACCCAACTTAGCCATGGCCGCCTAGAACACGAACAGATTACATGCAATTGTTTTGTCCGTGTGGGGAGAAAATGTTGGAGCCTCAGGTTTCACGACATCAGCTTTTGTATTGAGACAAACGTCACAACGGGGTGGTGGCGCAGTTGGCTAGCGCGTAGGTCTCATAGCTAAAAGCGAGTGATCCTGAGGTCGAGAGTTCGAGCCTCTCTCACCCCATATAAGAGCGATGATTAAACTGTGCTGTGTGACTGGTTGGGTACGTCACAACTGACTGATCTCTTGATTAGCTGTGTAAGCATTCATGAGCTCTTCAATTTTTTGCCCCCTAATTAGAACAATTTCGAGTTTTTCCCCCCTAGTGCTCACTCTACCAGATCTGACAATGAATGGACCACAATTTCACAATCAACTCGAGCTTTTTTTCCCGAGGGTATGAACTCGAATTTTCGTTTTAGGTATCATCACAATATACTCATTTACTAATGCCATGTAGCAAGAAAAAAAAGTGAAGAAAATTGAGAGGATGCACGGCGCGGTGGCTCGAGCAAGGGACACCTTTGGATTTTAGGTATAGTTAATACATAGCGTAAGCATCTCCGGAATCAGGAGTCGCGTACAAAATACTAGGATGGAACCCGCGCGAACGGCGCGGGCCGTTTTTGCACAGGGCGTGGCCTCTCGCGGTAAGGCGTGGGTGGGAGGCGCGGGAGCGACGAGGCCCACCGAACACGCGTCCCAGGCGCAGCAAAGGAAGCGCACAAAGAGCTGCCGCGGATCAAACGGGCGCACGCGAGGGCGCGCTCGATCGGACGGTTCGCGATTTCCCGGTGACGTGGCCGAGCAGGGAGGCGGCAATCCCACGGGCTTTAATAAATAGATAGATGCTCACGGCGCACGGCACCCCAAGGGAGATATTAGGCTGAAATTGAATAATAGGCGCGCGAATTGACACCTAAAAGCTGTGATAATCCTCGTCTTCGTTGATAAATACTAAACTAGATAGTAATCCCGGTATCAAGGGTCAATGGCCTACTCGGTATTATTGAGTTGTATGTACGAACCAATTCATCTAAAAGCTTAAGCTTATGAAGAAAGACAGACAATTCACTTATACTTCAACATTTCCCCTCACGTGTAGTTTTCTCAGGCCTAAGACGTGGAATAGAAGTGAACTACAATTATTTTTCTTTGACTACGCCAACTAGATCTTGAACTCAAGATCTCTTGGCTCTCATACCATATTGAGTTGTATGTATCAACCAATTCACCTAAAAGCGTAAGCTTATAAGAAAATACAGACAATTCACTTATACTTCAACAGGCATCAAGAAGAGAATACATTGTATTATTGTGATCTGCAGAGGTTGGAGCCCAGGGAAAGAGAGAAAAGATGAACAAAAAAGACGTCCGGTGATGTGTTTTGCATTTAGACCGGCCTAGTCGCAGTTAGTATCACCGTCACCTTCGCTCCAGTTCTCATGCCAGTCAGAGAAGCTTGTAAGCAAGGCCTCTTGCATCCACTGGTACCGGCACGGCGGCACGGGAGTGTTTGACTAAAATGGTATTTTTTGTTCGTAATATAAAAAAATAGCCTCTCATAACGAATGAAATGAAAAAATAGCATCCTATCATGCGAAATCATCATGGCGGGCCACATCCATGCCGCGATCTCAGACTGCGGCAGGCGACCTCCCACGCTCTCAGATCGCATCATGTGGTTTGCCACGCTTCCGGTCTGCGGCAGGGATATATGCTGGGCACCTATCACGCTTGTTAAAATGAGCCAAAAACTCCAGCACTATGATGCGGCTTCAGGAATTGTCAGCCAGGTCCTCCACCTGGTGCTCTGCTTAGGGCCATGAGGTCAGCTTTTCCTTCACATGCAGCGCAAACACCGTCACCTTTAGAGATGCTTTATTTTTCTACAGTTTATTCATGGGCTAGTCGTCTAACCCGACATGATAGGCCAGGTCCAACTTGTCGCACTCCCAGATCACGGTATGTGAAATGTCGCGCTCCGAGAGCACGGCACGTGGCCTGCCGCGCTTCCAATTCGCAACAGGGACGTGTGTAGGCCACCTGTTGGCTGGTTAAATGAGCCAAAAACTCCCGACATTGTGACGCGCCTTCATGAATTGTTAGCCAGGTCCTCCACCAAGTGCTCTGCTCAGGCCATGAGGTCAGCTCTTCCTTCACATGCAGCGCAAAACACCGTCGTCTTTAGAGATGCTTTGTTTTTCTACAATTTATTCACGGGCAAGTTGTCTAGGCCGACGTGAACAGGTTAAGTCCAACTTGTCGGGCTCCCAAATCATGACATGTGGCTTGCTGCGCGACACGTGGTTTGCCACGTTCCTAGGCTATGACAGAGATATGCGCAGACCACCTACCGCGCAGGTTAAATCATCCAAAAACTCCGGCTTCAGGAACTGTCAGCCAGGTCTACGGGTCAGCTCTTCCTTCACATGCAGCGCAAACACCACCGCCCTTAGAGATGCTTTAATTTTCTTCAGATTATTCATGGGCCAGTCGTCCAGCCCGCCGTGAATGGGCCAGGTCGAACTTTTGAGCCTCTAAATTTTCAGAACTTGCTGAGAGGCTGAGACAAAGTCGTGGGCTCTCCTTAATCAGTAAAGCTCCCTTTTTTTGAAGGACGAACAGCCCAACTAAGCTGCTACACTATATTTTTTTCTTCTCGTTTTTCGAGACACTGTAGTCTTCCTTCTTGAGAGCGATGAAAAGTTTAATTTCTTAGTCTTAAATTGACGGATTTAGAGCCAAATTTTCGGTTTTGTGTTATCTAATTTCTGCTATATGATTTTACTTCCCCCAGAACCGGGTTGTTCTTAAAAAATATGACCCTAAATCGTACCATACGCATAAGAACATATGATCTTATATAACATCGGAATATCTCTGGATTTACTGTCCGCTTATCTTTTGCACTGCTAACATGGTACTCCGAGCCATGTGATAACAGACGATATAATTACTGACCAAGGCCACGTGGCAATGGTCCTCTAGCTAGGCATCAAGCAAAAAATGGCGCTATCCTGCTCTTCTTCTTTCATGCTGTGCTAGGACTACAACCATACGAACAGTAGCACTAGTATCAGGCTCGTTTGAAATCCAGAACTTTTCGCGAGTTTCTGCAGGAACTGGGCTGCTTTCTATCAAAATCTCGTGAAATTCTTATGAAATTCGTAAGTTCCAAACGAGCACTCGCTACCTCGGCTACATGTTGCTTTGTAGAACAAGAAACAATGACATTTGTAGCAGTACTACTACTAGCAGGCAACAGAGGAAGAAACAGTGGTAGAGATAGTGAGATGCTACGTGAAGTACCATCATTGCTACGTACTCTCTAGCTCAAGATGCTCCATATAATGGCTTCTAGCTAGGGCTGCGTTGGTGTGTGCCCTGGGGCTTGAGCTACGTGCTCCCTCTCGCACTCGATGTACAGGACACAGGACGAGTCGCAGAGGATCTCTGCACCGAGAGACAAAAAATATGCAGAAGATCGACGGTACACGACACACTGAATGAGATTCCCACGTTCTCATAAAAAATCAAAGGTCATGTCAAGCACCACAGTTTTGCGACAGATATTTTTCTGTTGCCACAGTTTTCTAAGTTATACTATAGCACGTTTTGCTACAGTATTACTGCAGAGAACTGCTTGTCGTATTAGGAAACAATGTTCGTGCAGGACACGGAGGATCCGGATCCAGTCGCAGAAACAACTAGCTAGTAGCATACCGCCGAACTCGATCGCTACTGGCTACGGGACCTACTTGACACACATCAAGCACGGCTGGTGTTTGCATGTCCTTTCGGATTGAATAAGGTGGCTCCACTGGCAATAATCTCGAAATGGACTAGAATAGACAGGGCATCATCAGATAGCATTATGCAGTTGGCTAAAATGGTACTGTTGGTGAGATCCTTCGTCGTCTGTCTTCTGAGAGCTTTGAAACCATTGATCTCATCGCATATAAGATCATCTGGTACAGTGACGAAGTCAAAAAAATTTCGAAGCCTGGGCAGTAAGCAAGTCGTAAGCTAAGTATTTAATTATATTCTATTAAGAACCGCAAGTATAGAATATTCGGATACACAATTATTAGTCGGTCTACTGTTATTTATCTATACGCGGATTATAATTCCATTTTTCTAACGACTTGTCCAAAACTCGCAGGTATGCTACGCATGTGTTCCCTCTATTCATTTCTATTTTTATAATATTTTTATTATTCTTTTTATTTTCTTCTCGGTCTGCGGCTAGTTATTCGTACGCAGCTTAATCATATTTATTTGATTTAATACTGACACGGTATCGACAAGAACTAATACAAGCGTTTACTTCTACTGCTAATTTAATACTACAATTTAACTTGCTACTTAATTTCCCCTTACTTTCTTAATGTCTAATATCTCGTTACTACCAAATTCTTTTTCTCACCTACTCTCCCTATTCTCTCTCCTAGTCTCCTGTCTTATCCTATTCGGTTGAGCACCCAGGCCACTTTCCCCATTCCACGCCGAAAGCATTCTGGTGTCTTTGTTCTTCTTCATTTCTTCTCCATTCCCCCCATTGCTTAACTTCTTTCCTCATTGGAGCTTGAGCCTTGGCCGAAAGTTCTTGGTCATGGCACCGTCCCTTGCCCGGCTCCCTGGTGGCTGGTGTTTGGAAAAAAATTAAATATTATTATTTTTAAAGATATTTACAAAAATAAATAGTCGATTAAAAAAATTACAAAAATGTATCTCTGTCGCTAGTTGAACTGGCGACAGGAATGAATCGCCAGTTCAACTGGCGACAGGAATGAATCGCCAGTTGAACTGGCGACAGGACCTATCGCCAGTTGAACTGGCGATTCATTCCCCAACCCTTATTTTCCCTATTTCACTTAGGCAGTTTGTGATTTTCATAAATTTTAAACAGTACGAAATCTGTTAGACTTGTAATAACATTTTATCATCATCGTATGTTGTTCTACTACGGTTAATTTTCGAAGAATTTAGCGAGGACGTTTGAGGTATGAACGATTCGTAAAAAGGAAGATAAGTGATATTGCCATTCCCAACCCTTATTTTCCCTATTTCACTTAGGCAGTTTGTGATTTTCATAAAAATTAAACGGTACGAAATGTGTTGGACTCGTAATAACATTTTATCATCATCGTATGTTGTTCTACTACGGTTAATTTTCGGAGAATTTAGCGAGGACGTTTGAGGTATGAACGATTCGTAAAAGGAAGATAAGTGATATTGTCATTCGCCGGAATTCATACACTCGATATTACGTAACTTGCGTAAGAACGCCATAACACTTAACTAAAATGATAATTGACAACATTGATAATAATATTTTTGTCGTGGTCGCGACGCCAACGCCTCCCATGTGGTTCGCCTCTAGTCGGGCACCGGATGAGGTCCCCATGGTGACGCCCGAACGTCGATGTCTCCTTGGTCGTGAGTATTTCGCGTGGCGCATGTCTTGAAGGTGTGCCCGACTCGCAAATGGAGCACTTCTTCGTCGCGACGTCCGCCGCCTCGTCCATATCGTTCTCGATGCGCGTGCACTGCCGCCACCAACCTTTCCTTGAGCCTAGCAATGTCCGCGCCCGCATTAGTTGCTCCGTGATGGATGGCGGTGAAATGGCCAACAACGGCGTAACCATACATCTCTCAACTCCATGTTTGCATCACCGCCTCCTTGGTGAAATAGTGAGAGAGGTATCGACCGGGATCTTCGCGCCACCGTCGAACAAAGGTCATGACATGGGAGCGGGGCCTATGCGTAAGAAGGGGCTTGTTACAAGTGCATACGCAACTATCGCGCGTAGCGTGCACTCATGGTGATCCTCTCGCGGTTAGTCCCGCGATGCCCTTTATCCCTGCACATTATCTCGAAGCGAAGCTCCCTCGTGCCCATCTTGAATGTCCGGTGCATCTCACCCTTCTTGCTCTTCTCCTCCATGTATGCGGTGATCATGGCGGAGTAGAGTACTCTGTCATTTGCCATGGTGAGCGACGCATTGCTGCATCTGTTAACAAAGTAGTTTGTGGTACCGCGGAGAATTGCCTCCACAATATCTCATTACTACCAAATTCTTTTTTCACACATACTCACCTAATCTCCCTATTCTCTCTCCTAGTCTCCTGTCTTATCCTATTCGGTTGAGCACCCAGGCCACTTTCCCCATTCCACGCCAAAAGCATTCTGGTGTCTTTGTTCTTCTTCATTTCTTCTCCATTCCCCCCATTGCTTAACTTCTTTCCTCACTGGAGCTTGAGCCTTGGCCGAAAGTTCTTGCCCATGGCACCATCCCTTGCCCGGCTCCCTGGTGGCTGGTGTTTGGCCGCCGCCGCGCCCAGTCACCCGTGCGTGCGCGGTCTGACCTCTCTCTCTCTCTCTCTCTCTCTCTCTCTCTCTCTCTCTCTCTCTCTCTCTCTCTCTCTCTCTCTCGTGCTGTGTTCTCTTGGTCGAAAATCTCCCCGGGCGCCACCTTCTTCCGGCCGGCTCGGCTCGGCACCTCCGGGCTCCGGCCGCCGGCCCTCAGCTTTGCTCCCCCGTGTGCCCCCGGTTGGCCTGGCACCGGCTCCTCTCCCCAGCGCCGCTCGGCTCGGCTAGCGCAGCCCTGTGCTTGGCCCAACGCCTGCGCGCGCAGCTTCGCCCAAGCCCCTCTTGTCTGCGGCGCCGGCGCTTGGGCACGCGTGCTTGGCCCAGCGCCCGTGCGCACGGCGACTCGCCCAAACCCTGTGCGTTGTGCGCGAAGCGAAGCCCGGGCAAGTGCCCAGGCTGGAGGGACGTTGGCTCCGCCACTGATCTGGTATTGGGAGGCCTCATAACATTACTCCTCTAAGTCGGTTTACAAAGTTTTCTTCTTGGGTTCGTGTATGTCCCCGAGTGCGGAGGCTATCTGGCACACGCAGGCACATCTGAAGTGTAAATTTTTTGTATGATTAGCAGTCCATCGTCGTTGCTAGACGGCGGGCCGCCTTCAGCGTTGCGGGCTTCCTAACCAAGGTGTTTGTGTTTTCTGCGAACACTCCCAAGAGACTATCGATCACCTTCTTGTTGGTTGCGCTATAACCTTTCAGGTCTAGGCGTATTTTCTCACGCGTGTGGGTTTGCTGGGTGCAGTTCCGATTGGGCAACTTTTCTTCCAACAGCACTGGCTTTCCACGCGGGCGCTCTACCTTCACAAGTAAGAAAGGACCTAGACTCCTGCGTCATCCTAGTCATCCTAGTTTCCTGGATGCTCTGGAAGGAGAGAAACAATTGGGTTTTAAATAACGAGTTGAGTTCCTTAACTCTTCTCCTACAACGGATTCACAAAGAGCATAGCCTTTGGCGCTTGGCGGGGGCTAACGGTCAGGAGGCGACTTCTACCGGGAGAAATTCTCCTTAGGTTGCTTTGATTCAGTTTTGTTTTGTCATGTTTGTTTGTTGTTTTCTTTCTTCTCCTGTTAGCTCTTCCCCTTAGGTCTTAGTTTCTCTTTCTTCCTGTCGATTTTTTCCAATTGTCGGGGTCTTTGACCCTTGTCGTTTTGTTTTTGTGTCTCGTCGATTGTATCTTCGTTATTCTTATTAATGAAATGATGCGCAAAGCTCTTGCGCGTTCTTGAAAAAAAATACCGTTTCACGACAAAATAGTAAAAATAGTGTTGTGCCCAAAACACATGGTCGGGGGTCTACAGTGCACCTAGGCGTGGTAGGCCCCCTGCCTCGTGTTTTGAGCGTGACACGAGTGTTATTTTTGTCAATTCGTTCGCATAGAGGAGAGGAGACTAATTTTGCTATTTTGATTTAAAAATGTGGTAAATAAGCTAAAAGTTGTAGCATTATCTGACGGGAAAAGAGAAAACATCATAGGGTACTGCAAACTTTGGAGCCATTGGAGGCAGCCATAGACAAAAGAATTGAAAAAAATACAGTGAAAGTAAAGGAGCTTGATATGGTGTATAATTGCAACTGTAGTTTATGCACCAGGGCCGACCAATGTAAGACAATAAATAATTTTCCAAAAGCCTAAAGGTTACATGATCTGCCTGCCTCAGTAATTTGTTAGATATAATCTTGATTGTTTTGCATTAGTGTTTTGCATTAGTGGATTAGTGGGTCATTATCTAGTGCATGTAGTGGAGCTAGTGCATATAGTGGGCTACTTGAATGTGTTAGTGGGGATGTTACATATCACATTGTAGCTATAAAAAGCATTGTAACTAGTTTTGAATATGAAAATATAGAGGAAAATGTAGTCCACAAGTGTGTATCTTCTTCCTTCATATGACATCTTGCGTTTGTGTACAAGAGAGAGAATAATACAGATGGGAGTTCAGAGATTCAATCCTAACAATTGATATCAGAGCGAGGTGCCAAGAGAAGTTGTTTGGCGATGACTCGTCGGTCGGCGTGATGGCGACGCAGCGGCCGTGGCCAAAGCCAGGATAGCACACGCACGGCGCATCCAGCGCGGTGCGGCTCGGGCATGCGGGCGTGCAGGGCATGCATGCAGAGCGAGGCGGCGTGGTCGCTAGCGGGCTCCCTGCGGACGCGCGCGGCGCGGCCAGCGTGGAGTGCGCGGGCAACCGAGAGAAGGCGCGTGCGCATGGTGCGGCCGGGAGTGCGGCCCAGTTGTGCGCAGGCACGAGAGCACGCATGAGGCGCGTAGCAACGTGATGTGCGCAGGCGAGCGAGCGTACATGGGTGTGCACGTGTGAGGGCGGCTTGCGGTCTTTGCACACGCAGGTCTTTGGCGCGCGAGGGGACACCGACGACATGGCGTTGTCGAGGCTTGCGGCGAGAGGCCGCGACGGCGTCAAGGTGCTGCGTTGATGCGGTGGAGACCATGAACGGTGGTGGGAGGCCACGTTCGTGGAGGTGGCCTTATGAGGCCGCTATGAGAAGACAGTCGGCGCAATGCCGATGGTGTTGTGCAAGGCCATGAGGAGGTGGCTATGCGCAAGAGCCGTGTGGAGGCGGCATGACGCGGAGGAGGGATCTGTTGGTGGCGTGAGGCCACAACGGTGTCTCGCTCACGCTTGAAGTTGTGTACAGCGACGACATGTGGTCGCCAGCAGACGTGCATGAAAGGCGGTGTGAGGCCGCCAGGAGAAGTCGGTGTGAGACCGGAAATGATAGCGGTGCGATGCTGCTAGAAGAAAGCCGCTGCGTGTGGCAAGAATAGAAAGGTCGCTACGTGTGGTGTGGCGGCGAACACGATGCGGCCGACGGTGGTGGCCGAGGCCATCGTTGAGAAAGTCGGTGTGATGCCGACGGTGATGGCGTGCGGTTGGCATGCGGAAGCACGCGCATTGGTGGCACGGCGCAGCGGGGCACACGGCGCTGAGCGCAACAGCGGTGTGAAACCGTTGTGAGGATTCGATGTGAAGCCGAAGACGGTGTGAAGTCATTGTTGCTAGAGGCTTCGTGTGAAGCCGACAAGCACGCCTCGGTGTGAAACCGAGTAGTAGCGGTGTGATGCCGCTACGAGTAGGTAGTGGTGTGAGGCCGCTACAAGGTGGATATCGGCGTCGGAAAGACATCTTCCACAAGATCAAGATGCCGCGGTGCGTGGCAAGAGGTTGCAAGCGATCCGCAACGGTGAGTCAGCATGTCATGATTAGGGGGGAAATTGTTAGATATAATCATACATGTTTTGCATTAGTGTTTTGCATTAATGGATTAGTGGGTCATTATCTAGTGCATGTAGTGGGCTACTTGAATGTGTTAGTGGAGAGGTGACATGTCATATCGTAGCTATAAAAAGCATTGCAACTAGTTTTGAATATGAGAATATAGAGGAAAATGTAGTCTATAAGTGTGTATCTTCTTCCTTTATATGACATCTTGAGTGTGTATACATGAGAGAGAGGAATACTGATGGGAGTTGAGAGATTCAATCCTAACATAATTCTCTGTTCAGGCCTCTAGGGACCCGCAGAAAAAGTCTCTGAAAAATGCTGAACTCGTTGGCTTCACAAAAGAGGCGCGATAACAGGTAAGCCATGGTGGTCAAACAAACATATAATGGCCGCCCCACGCACGGCAACAATACTCCCAACACATGGAATTGTGAGGATTGTTAAATTTGCAAGATGCCAAAGGGGAAAGTGGGAGAGAGGACAGGCACTGTCGGGGGGCAAAGCAAGCAACAAGGCAGCATCTAGCACCTGGGACACCGCCTCTACTAGTAACACGAAATTTGGCAAGCGTTTCACTGGCATCCAGACTGGTCCGCCGTTCCCACGCAAGTGTAAGCAAGTGGTTACCCACTGGGACAAAGAAGCAAGCAAAGACAGTTCAGCATAGGAAGAAGAATAAGTAAGGTAAACTAGCAAGTGTCCAATCCAATCCAATAAAGAAGCAGCAGGCAGCAGCAGTAGTAGCAAAAGGACATGGTCAAATGGGCAGCGCCTGAACTGGGGAGGGCCCTTGGACTGCAGTTGGAATAGCAATACGTTACGAGCCCCTTCACCCACCCCATCTAGACAGAGACAGCTGGGGATGAATCGAAGCCCATAGAATCGAAGACCAATATCTAGATCCAGATCCTCCGCATTATCGCAGAACTGTGTTGACAGTGGTTATGAATTGTAATCTCTGCAGCAGAGCACTGTAGCGATTTCGAAACGTTCACTCCGGCGCAGATGAGCCATTTCGACAGTATGTGACCCATCCATCCATGGCCTCCCTCTCTCTCGCAGAGTTGCAGTCACAGCTCCCGAAAGCTAGCGGAGGGGAGGGAGGAGAGAAAGAGAGCACGCAGGAATCACCAAAACGGGAGGAGGATCGCATTGGCATCGGCTTCCTGCGTCGCCGCCGCCTCGGGAGCGGGCAAACCTACAAAGGTACAGCGAGCACTGAACGCAGGCAGGCAGGCAGGGCCAGTGGCATTGGGCGAAAGGCAAAGCGGGTAAGGAGAGGAAGAGAGCGACAGCGACGTTGGGACAGTGGGGGCAGCAGAAACCAGAGCAGACCACACTGCGCTGCTCTAGTACGAGCATTGAAGCCAGGCATGCAGAGTGAGTGACAGGCAGAGGCAGCCACCCGTAGGAGTCGAGTCGGTGCTCCTATCCCTATAGCGATACAGAAGATGCTACTAGCTTGGAACTAGCAGCAGCAGTAGCAGTGTGTTATCCTAGCTCCACAAGGCTAGTATACCCTTAGCTTTCACTTCGCTGTGCGGACTTAACGCTAACTGTGCTGTGTTACCGCCCACCAATCAGCATTGCTCCCGAGTCCCGAAATGGTGGATGGCCATGCATCCGGATCCTCTCAACAACCACAGAGGCTCGCTATATAAAAAAATGTTTTGTGATGAAATTGTGGATGGCTATGGATCCTAATCCTAGAGGCTTATTATATAAATAATATTTTGTGAAACAGTACTCTACAGTAAACTATAATAAATTAGTATAGCGACAGTGTAATCTATACTGTAAAGCATCGTAACGATTGATACAGATCTTCGACTGCAATCGAACGGTAAAGAATGGTTCTATTGCTATTGCACTGTAGATCAACTAACAATCGCTGACAGTCTAAGCTAGATAGCCCGTCCGAGACTCCTTGCCCGGGCCCACCTGTAAGTCACTGTTTGCCGTGGGGCTAGGCCGCTAGCACTAAACCCAGACAGATCATATTAGCTTTATTCTGGAATTGGATCGATTGCATGTACAGGGCTGCTACCTGTGTGATGATATATGCTCGTGATTCATTCTGCATGTGGTACATATATCTAGTCACTGTTTGATTTTCATTTTGCTAAATTTATTTGGCCTGTAGTACATATGTCTAGTGGTATTAATTCGCCTTCAAGTACTTCTCATTTGTTTGGAAATTGGCTTGTGGGGATTAATCGTAAACATATATATCTATTACTGGTTGGGGCAAGCGCTCTTTGTTGGGCCATTTGGTTGAGCCGTAATGATGTGGTGTTTGACAAAGCACGAGTTTCTTCTGCTGCAGATTATCTTCAAAGGTACCTACTGGTTTCGCTTCTGGTCGCTGCTGCAGAGGGAGGATGATCGTCTTATCATCCAGGACATGTGCCGACGTCTGAAAACTACTGTTATGGAGATTTTTGCCAACCATGTGTGGCGGTTCAGCAATAGAATTTGTCTCTAGTTTGTAGACATAGCTTGGTCTCTATTTTTATTCTTGTTCTCATCTGACAAGTCTTAGATGCTGGTTGTAATTGTTAAAAATGAGGGCAATATTTTAATTCCAAATTTTATTAGAAGGCAAATATTGCAAAAGACTAATGATGCATAAAACAGTACTGCTAGCAGACAACTCATTGTACTTCACAATATATGAAAACCGGGATGTAAACAAGTCTATCAATCACGGTAGACTTACGGATGGGTCCGATGAAGAGCGAAGAAGCGTAGCAGAGTTGATGCAAGGTGTAAACGTAGATGTCGCGCGATCGACAAGCGGTCGCGCATGATGCGTTGCCGAAACCTTATTGCCGCCCTCGTGCAAGTCTCCACGGCAAACAACGGTTCGAGATACCGCTTCCCTTCTTCACGCGGTGCCGAGAAGAAGAGTCGCGAGGTTCGAGCGCAGCGATCTGCCAGCCACAGATTAGAAGGAAGAAGAAATGGAGGCTATTCTTGTACTCACTATGCCTGGGCGTCTCGGACATATATAGATGCAGATCGGTAATCGGCAGATTAAGCGACCATTTACCCACCGTAGCGACACACTTAACGACCATTTACCCATCGGTAATCTGTACACTTAACCGACCTTTTACCCATCGTAATCGTCACACTTAACCGGTCATTTACCCATCGTAATCTATGTCATCATCACTCAATAAAGCACGAAATTTAAACATTTGAATCTCATTCAAACAGAGAGAGATGCATGGTTCGAAGAAAATAAGCATGTATCTCTCTGATTAATTTAATCAACAACGGTTACCGACGAGCTTAGAACACCGCGCACGTACACGATCGGCTGCCGTTCCTAGTCGAACTGGAGCAAAGTTGTCAGGCGGTCGGGGGGTAGTAGAACTGGTGATCTGGAAACGGAGGCGGGCGGGAGGGCGGCGGTACGCCGGCGTTCGCGCCGGCGGCGGTAGAGAATCCTGATGATGCTGCAGCACGGAGCAATGGCAGGTGAGAGGAGCCCTGCATTTGCCACCCCCAGGTGGAGAATGACTGGGGGGCCAACTCGGGCCTTCGCTCCATTGGCCTTTCCTGCAGTCGCAACAGAACAAGCATGGGTCTTTTCTTTTTAACGACAGCAAAGGCTTAGATGCATATCGAATCATACACCATACATATCTAACAACTAGGGTGAAGAACCATCGATTATTCATTAAAGAAAACCCAGTAAGGCTGGTTTGGTGACTAATAAGCAGAGCACGATTGGTCGCTCAGAGCTGTGCAAGCTTTTATGTGAATCTAGAGCATCTTCAGGGCTAAAGCTGCATCATGTGATCAGGGGTACTAAGATGCATCCAAAGTTATGTCATGGAACTGTAAAACTAAAGGATTCCAGAATTTCAAAAAAAATGCAAGCTGACAGAACCACCTGGTTGAAATATCAATCAGTTCACAGGGGAAACAGTATTTACAACTAGTAAGTACACATTCTGAAGGCACAGGTAAACACCGGTACTTGAGATCCCAAGAAAAAAGTTGCGTTTAAAGGGGAAAAAACAGCTCACTGGATTCTGGAAATATAAGAGCTTGATGTTTTTAGAAGAACAAGTCTCAATCTAACTCGTTCAAAATTCAAATGTTTATACGGGAAATATTCAGTTAAGTTCGCTAGATTTAGTAACAATTTCAATTGACTGGTCGAGTAGCATTGGTAACAAAGTGGTCGTAGTCTACGTCAAAAAAAAAAAACAAAGGGGTCGTAGTAATACCTGTAGGTTCGGGAAGAAGCCAGGACAAGCAGATGAGTACAAACGTTGATGCTGAGATGGTACTGCTGTGCTTTGGTGATGCACAGGCCACTGGGAAGATGAGCTCATTGGCTACAGCAGTACCAAAAGGCACAGATATCGTAAGCTAAATACTAGTATAAGACCAAAAGGCGCAGATATCGTAAGTTTAATACTAGTACAAGTCATAGGACTTGGATCATTAATATCTCAACCGACACTGTGCCAATAAAAAAATAATCTACTTCAGGAACTACTATCAAATTCAGTATTAAGGATTAGAAGCAAGGATAGAAGAAAACCTAGTTGCTTCCATCCTAAGATTGTTTTTTCTGGGTAGTGCGTATAGAAAAAAAAAAGTACATATTTCTATTTTTTAAAGTACATAGAAAATACGAGTAGAACTGAGCATTTAACTACCAAATTAATGTTGCAGTCTGTTTACCTGAGAGACCACTGTACTTGAAGATTCAGGGGAGTCACAAGTTAACTGGAGGCCAGCTGCTATGACATTGTCCCTTTTGGAGTCGTGCACATTAGGTTGTGAAATCCGCAAATCCAAATCAAGAACATCACCATCAACAATTGCTAAGAAAATAGTGGTAACTATAAGATACAGCTGGGTATGTTTTGGCTGATACGAAAATTCGATGGGTGAGACTGATTGTAGTACCCTCATTTTCGGTGTCTGGTAAAGCGTCTCCATTATAGGAGCTAGGCTCAAAGTTAGTAACAGCTTCCCTCCCATTGAAGCGCATAGCTGCCCTGTCATATGCTCTACCAAATTCAACAAGACATGAAAGTGAGCGAAAATTAAGTTAGTTTATGAACCACCATGTCATTTCAAAACGAGCAGTGCAAATTTCTGATAATGGAGTACCTTGCAGCTTCAACTTCGCTGTCAAACAGCCCAAGATATATGTACCTGCATGTAAATAACAGTTGTGAGATCACTTATCAACAGAGGGAAGCCTAGACTGCCAATTCTTGCTCTTAACAAAAAAGTGCACGGATTGCATTATTTTTTGCCAACGCATATATGTAAACTAACTGTTGCTCCAAGTAGATCTGTATAGCATTGTTAGATGCGGGAACAAAGCAATCGAGTGTGGAGAAGTGGAGCTTTCATCAGTATCACACAAGACACCACGAACCTGGCACAACTTCACACGGCCCCATTGTAAACAACCTAGTTTTATCGCCTACAATTACCTAAAAGTGCCTAACATGCGTGAACATCTGTTTTGTGACCCCGATCCAAGTGACAACTACCAAGGTGAACCTCATTTTGACATAAATTCTGCTCATACCCGGGGAAAAGGGATGCGCTTTGACTAGCTAAGCTGAAGCCTGAGAAAGCTGAAGATTGCGAAAATGCCAACTACTAGTGCATGCAAAAATTCAGTGCCCCCTTACTTCTTGCCGAGCAGTTGGCCCATCCGCGCCTCCCACCGGCCGCACTTGTGCAGCGTGACGCCGCGGTACTTGGAGCTCCCCCTCGCGAACCCAGTGCTCTGGCGGCGGAGTATGTGCACGAACTCCTCCTTGGTCCAGTTCCTCATCTAGTAAAAAGCCCAAGCACACCAATCCATCCATCATAAACCATCAGGAAAACCGACATGACCGACGCATCGATTTGATCCAAGCTAGCTCGCTCTACCTGCTTCAGATCCTCCTCGTAGTCGCTCAGATTGAAGTTGATGTCGGCGTCGAGCCCCCGGAACTTGATCGCGGCACGATCGTAAGCCCTGCACGACGCGAAGAAACCAGACCATTTCAGTACACTCATCGATCAGACCGCAGCTGATGCGAATTCAAGCGAAGCCTAACACTCTGACCTTGCAGCCGCGTGCGCGGTGTCGAAACCACCTGAAGGAAACAGCATTAGCACAGGGTAAATGATCAAATTAAACGCAATGAAATCGATTAACCTCGAGGCAGAATCTATCGAACTCGGTTGCTCACCTAAGTAGACTTGCTTCCCGCAATCCCTGCCGGAATCAGACGGCAAAAGCAAGCGATTAATGGTTTGATAAGCAAGGCAAGTACGGATTAGTAGAACCTAATCACCGGGCAGGCGAGACCAAAGGCTAACCAGATGTGCGACTCCCAACGGCCGGTCCTCCTGTAGAAGGTGACGCCCCTGTACTGCGAGCTCCGCGACCTCGGGCCGCGCCGAGTCTTCTTCGCGACCACCGCCCTCTGCCCCACGCCGAGATCCTCCGCGCGGCGCGTCTGCAACACCGGGGCCATCGCCGGCGCCGGTGCCGGCGCCACCGCCGGCGCGGCCGGTGGGAGCGGCGGGGGGAGCAGCTGCCGCGTCACCATCCACGAGGCGACCGGAGCTAGCTCGCCGGAGCAGTCCTCGTCGTCGGGGCTCCCGAGCAGGCCGAACCGGAAGCCACCAGCTCCGGCGTCCCCGGAGTTGAGGACGGACGAGCTCGACGTGCCGGAGTCCGCCGGCGACGCCACATTGAGATCCAGAACCATCTCCGATCCGGTGCCCGCCGAAACCAAACGCTGCCTCCCGCTCACCACCGCCGCCTCCTCAATCCTCACCTCACCCCTCCTCCGCCCGAACTCGACCGACGCGTCTCTATGGCATCGGAGCGCGATGGCCGCGGGAAGTAGTTGCGAGGTGGGAGGCGTAGAAGTAGTAGGAGGCGGTGGTGGTGGTGGTGGTGGCCATGGGGGTGGGATGAGGACGACGAGGAGAGAGAGGAGACGGTAGGAGGGCAGTGGGAGAAAAGGAAGAGAGATGGGACGTAGAGAGGCCAAGGCCCAAAGGGTATCAAAGGTAAACTATTTTTGTGCAGGGGAGCTTCGCTACGGCCACACGCGCCGCCGGGAGCGACGCCCCTGCGCGGGTGGGGACGCCGGTGGTCAACGTGTCGCGCGTTGGGTCGCCGAGAGGGATGAGGCTCGGTTTTCCGAGGGGTTTCAGCTGTCTTAGTCATGGCTGTGTAGTTTGTACTTTGATTTTTTTTAACTGTTTATGTGGTTAAGAGTGTGATGTTGGTATAAATAGGTTGTTTTTCCTTAGTAAAAAATATTGTATGATGCTATACCAAGGATCTTATATGATTGGACCATGGTTAAAATAAGTATCTGTTTTCTTAATTTGGTATCTCATTGATCAGAAAAGACAACCAATTCGTAGAGTAATCTAGTATTTTTGAAAGAAGATATAGTACTTTTTTTATACACTTTAAGTAGCATCATTTACAAATCATGTAGCTAGAAAAGGTCATACTTAGAAGATGCTGATTGTTTTTGGAGCTTTTCAATATATAATTATAGAAGTACAACATAAAGTTGGCCTTTATACAAGTAGAGGTAAAATGAAAAGACTAATAAAATAATAAAAACTTTTGCAGCTATATTTCGACAATATATTATTGTCATATCACATGTTGTAGTAGTAATATTTTAATATCGATCTAACGAATGTCATAAACGCTAAGCATCCGTGTGCTAAAAAAAGGTGTTTGCAACACAACTCATGGAAATAATTTAGAACTCACCCATGCAGCGCATGACAGTTTATGTTAGGTAATATAAATTCTCAACTTGAGCACCGGAGTACAACTTTCTTCTAGCTAGATTTGACCGGTTAGTTGGAGAATTGATATTTTACCCTCCCTTTAGTTGACAATCATATACCCTCATTTTCAATGTAATTAATTATTTACCCTCTTCTAGTTTGAATGCTTGAGAATATACCACTATAAACAATTTTACCCATCACCTTCTCCCACTCACTCCTCTCTTCATGTCCTCTCTCCCTATCTCTTCCCCAGCCTCTTCTTGACCGTGGCCTCCCATGCGCCGCCACATCCCGCCAGTGCCATGAGGAAGGTGAGCGCGGAGGGCATGGAGCCCCTGATGAAGACTTGGTCGTAGTTGAGCGTCTTCGTGCACTCAGGGTCCTCCACCCCCACCGTCACGTCGCAGTAGCTCACCATCGCCCTCCTCAGCAGCCTCCACACCTCCCTCTCTGTCTCCGTCTCCTCCCTCGATGTAGCGACCGACGCCACCCCCTCTTCAACCTGCAGGGCCGTCTCCTTCGCAAGTAGGGTCTCGAGTGGGAACGTGTCCAAGAATAGCACACGGGCAAAGAAAAGGGAGGTTGATGGCGACGACGACGACGCTGGGGTCTATGGGGATGGGGGTCAGGGTGGTGGTCGGGCTAGACTGCGAGGTCTGCGATGTCGCCGAGGTGAGGAAGGAAATGCAGCAATCGTGTGGGGTGGTGGTGCGGGTGGGTGCATCTCGGGAAGAGCAAGGTCATGGTGGCCATCATCGCAGTCGTCGTGGTGGAGGCGGTGGCAGCGTGGGGAGGGAGGGGGCAGAGAAAGGCAAGCGGTGATGGTCATAGCCTGAGAGATTAGGGAGAAGATGAGGATCCGGGAGGAAGAAGGGGGATGGGTAATATGGTGAATTCAATCATAATAAAGTGGCATGTCCTCAAAGCTCTCATCTAAAGAGGGGTAAATAATCATACACTATAAATGAGAGTATATCTTATACTCCGTCCGGTTCACAAAAAATAAGTCGTTTTGGACATCGACACGGTCTTTAAAATACAACTTTGACCATTAATTACTATTGTAATTATTTATGTAACCTCACAAAATTATAATATTATGAAAGTACTTTCTGAGAGGAATCTGCACACTTGATTTTCGTATATCCAATTTAATTATTTAAAAAGATATCAACAGTCAAAGTTTCTAAAATTTAACTACAAACATTACAAAAACGATTTATTTCTATGAACCAGAGCCCAGAGGGAGTATTGACAGCCGGAAGGAAAGTCATTTCTCCGGTTAGCTTGGTTACGCAACGCCATCTGCCGATCAGCAACCAACCATACATCATACATGAATCAGAGCCCAGAGGGAGTATTGATAGCCGGAAGGAAAGTCATTTCTCCGGTTAGCTTGGTTACGCAACGCCATCTGCCGATCAGCAACCAACCATATATATATCATACATGTGTGCACCAGACAATTCCTCTCCCCCGCACAGCTCCCGGGCAATAATGGCAGGCACCATCAACTCATGTTGTTATTTAAACAAACAAAGCTCCCCCTCCTTACGCCTCGTGGCTGCATTACGAAAGTGCGTCCCCCTAAATCAATCGCAAATAAATCTTGCACAGTGTACGCACCTAGCCACGCCAGTACTAGCACTAGCTACAGCTTGCACCGTGCTGACTGCGCCCGATCTGGATTCTCGCGGGCGGGCGGGCGGGCGACCCGCGCCGTGTGCCCGTGTGGAGGCGTGCGTTCGTGGACTCGGGCAGTTATTACCGCCTTACCTCGTCGTTGGTTTTTCCCCGCGCGCGCGGCTCGCCGCGACGGCCGCGGAGTAGGAATATCTCCATTGACCGCTCCCGCGAGCCCTACAGGTAGACCACCCAGAAACACGCAGAGCGAGCCGTGCACGCGCAGGCGTCGGTCGGTAAGATCGGATCCAGAATCCCAGATACTTGCCTCATCGACGTGCCCCAACGAGCACCCTTCCTATAACGGATCTGAACGCTCCATCTATATATCTAGCAAGTAGTATTGTCAGCTACGTACAGTACCTGCGCTGTGTTGAGCTAGCTGCAGAGTCAGAGAGACTGGACTCGTTAGGTCCGGACTGTTTCCTCCCGGCCGGGCCCACGTGTATGGGCGCAATTATTCGAGACCCATGCAATGCAAGCGCAGCCATAGGCGTACCTGTCTGGGCACTGTGCCGTGCGCTGCCCGTTCGACCGGTCGAGGGGGTAACGTTTTTCGTTTCTAGAAATGCTTAGACCGAGCGAGCAAAACTCCGCAACAGTGACCGGAAAAAAAAGCACGAGCGTACGCGCGCGGTGCGGCGGCGGAGGAGGAGGGGAGGAAAAAAAAACTAGAGCTACGTGCGTGTAGAGCTGAGCTAGGCGCGCGTGAAAGGCGAGGGCGACCTAAATAGGTTGCACCGGTACAGCATAGCATAGGTTGTTTTGGTTCGAAGTACCGATGATGAATTGAATATCCGATTCTAACTTCGAAGTTACCGCCTTGTTTCGTCTGAGATATGGAATGGTTTAGTCCATCTTCACCTTGGCTCTGGAAAGCATATAAATCTAGTATAAAAATGAAGGATGATATCGTCCCACTGCATTTATAAGATGATCACACGATGAATCAATCCTGGTAGAATGATGTGGTAGAATGATGTGATCTCTCGAACCAAACACCCCACCGCTTGAACGGATGGGCGAGTGAGTTGAAACTTCAAAGATCGAGCGGCTCTCTAGCTGGCCCGGTTCGTTCGATCGCGGCCGGGTGATGGGAATGTGCGCCAACTCGTGTGCGCGGCGTAACTGCGATCGCGATGGGATGGCCGCCGTGATTGACTTCTTAGAGGCTAATTGCGATGCTCGGGTTTCACGTATCTATCATCGTGTTTCATGTGATTGGTTAAGTGATGTAGTCGTACGAGTGTCTGCTTGTTAAGCACTGCAAGATCTGGTTTTATTTGCTTTGTTTGATTAGATGGGTCTCAAGCTGAGAAAAAAAGAATCCGATATTTTCTAGAGGAGAAAAAAAAATCCGATTAGTGGCTGTTTCTGGAGTAGGCTTTAATGCGTGCTTGACTGTAAACCCATGGGCCATGGTCAAAACTCAAAAGACAATAGGCGGGCTGGGCCTGGGAAGGTAATGGTATTCCCGCAGCTTTCAGTTATGGGCCTAACAGCCCGAACAAGTAATGGATCGTGGCCCGAAACAGTAGACACACTGGAATCCATCAGCACCGTCCGAGGACAAATCAGCTGTGAGCACGAATCTTAACGCACTCAACCCTGTGCCTTCTCGATAAACCCTTCTCCACTGCCGCCCTCGCCGTCCACCGCGCAACTCCCGCCCCGAGCTTTGCAGCTGCACTCGCCGATCTAACATGGGGTGATAAACACATTCCGTATCATCGATCTGATCGACTAGAAGTTCCGCGCTATTCCGTTCGATTTTGCTGTTTCTTCAGATCTATTAGATAGCGATGTTCCAATTCCTCTGCCTTAGATCTGTTGTGGTATCTCCAGGGCCGTTCCTCTGGCATTTTGGAGGCCATAGGGCGAGACAAAATGGGAGACATTTTATTCTAACATCAACACATAATGTTACTTTTTATATCGACCGCAAAGCTATTCAATACATCAAAAAGATACAAACTACACATAGAAAGCAATTTCTTCTAACATTTCTTGATGCAAAGTCATTTATAATAGTATCCACGTCAATGCGATCTAACATATCTTTTTCAATGCATAAAGTGGTCAGACCATTCAACTTTTCTTGTGACATTGATGACCTCAAATTGTTTTTCAATAACTTCAACTTTGAAAAGCTTATTTGAGATGATGCTACAGTCACATGTACAACAAATAAGATTCGATAAGTAATTGAAACATTTGGATAACAATCTACATCTCTAATAAACTCAAAAATCTCAATAGCAGACATTGTCATATCTGGCAAAGTCATTTGCAACACTCTTAATTCAGATAAATGATCATCTAATTCAACATCAGGTGAATCATTTTGAGAAAAAGTTTCTGCAAATGTAGTGCAACATTTTCTTAGCTTGATATCATCCAATGACTTCATGTTTTTTGAGCTAAGTAAAAAACCCAAAAATACATTTAAACACTTTAAATTCCTCAAATATATTTTTATTGAAGCAATGGCCATATCCACCGTGACTAAAAAGTAATTAGTTTCAAAAGGGAGACCGTGAGGCATGACTCGTTAGGGCGTGAGGGAGGCGGTGGCGTTGGTTTCATTGCAGAAGGATGAGGCATCAGGCATGGAGCAATCAACGATACAATGGGAGACTGGGTTTGGGAGTTGCCTGTTAGTACTTCAGTTGTTGAGTAGTTGGGTGGGCCTTAGTTGCCGATTAAATGATTTAGGCCTATGTCCTGAGCTCCAGCCTAGCTCAATGTCTCAATCTAGTTAGTAGTTATGCAGTCATGTAGAGCAATAGAGTATGATGTATCAGGATCGAGGCCCGGCGATCGCCCCGGCCGACCCTTCCTCAGCAACGGCCCTGGGTATCTCTAATTACATGTTGATGTAGTTTCAAAATTTTAAGTGAATTCATAACAGTTTGATGTATTGCTAGATAGTGTCCACGAACTGTTGCCTTACTAGATGCATTATTTGTAGCTGGGGCTGATTAAGTTACATCCTTTATTCAAATCGCTCGTCTAACAAAGGATTTCGCTGCGATTTAATTTGTACTTTGCAAACGATGGAATTATCCTAGAAGGGGGCCATGCCTTACTAGCTACTACTTAGGCCAGTCTCAATGAGAAGTTTCATTTCTCTATTTTCAAGATCGCCACGCCGCTTTGTGAGTTTGGTGAGAAATGATGGCGGCCCTCTCAATGAGAGGTTTCATTTCACCTTTTATAGATAACATGCGATATTTAATGTATGTATTGTGTTGTGATCAAATGTACCAATAAAACTATGTAGCAATTTATCTAAACCGAACGTCGTCACTATGGACAATAGATTTCGCGTCGCGCAGATCCGGTGAGCGGTGGAATGAAACTCTTGGCGCCGGTGGGAGTTTCATCGATTTCATCGCTGAGTAGCGGTGCCGACTCGGTTTCACTTAGATGAAACTCTATTCTCCTCTCTCCTCATTAATACCCTGCCAACTCAGCAGTTCTGGTGATGTGTCGTAGCATTTAATGAAAATGAAACTCATTTGAAGCCCCCGTTGAGACTGGCCTTACTAGTAACATGAAACTCCCGACGGCCTTTACGTTTTATGCATGGTTCTGAGTGCTGAAGTTTGAACTGTACCTAACTAGATGGAACAACTCTGTAGTCTTTAATGCTCTTTGGTTGGCTTGTGCAAGTTATCCACCTCTAAATCCACACATTTATATTAACTATTTGACCATTAGAAATCACTATAGCACAGGTTTTTAGCATTTTGTCAATCTATCTACCTGCCATATTTTGATTGAAGAAGCAGGCACCTCTCCTGTGTCTTAACTGCGTCTGTCTATTATAGTGCATAGTGGATTTGTCTCATATATTGCATCTTTATCTTGGATTACTTTTGAGTTCTCTTATCCAGGAATTTGCATATAGGAAGTGGTGGACCAAGGCCCTTGTCCCAAGTGTGATCGAACTTGCTTGGACTGTAAAACCTCTCATAAGTAATACACATGCTCATTACTAATATAGTGGTATTAGTGTGGCTCTGAAGCTCATTGGGATATGAATATATGACAAAAAGTCGGTCTGTTGTTCTACATGTGATATCTCAACTAGATGTTGGTTATGCTCAATGTTTTAGTTTCATGGCCACATTAGCTCTTTGACGTTGTCCTAGAAATCTGGAACTTTTTCTTTTTCCTTTGTTCCAAATATGTTTTTGTTTGAGCTTTAATATGTTGGAATAATATGTTTTGGTCATAGGTCCATTTGTGCTCCAATTTAAGCTTCATCTTTTCAGCCAAATAAAGCCGAACTGGGAAGCTTATTTGAAAGTGAGTGTCTCAGCTAATTTATGCAGTTCAGGTGTTAAGCAATGATAATTCATAGGATTTTAAATGGTTTATCAAAGAAGCTTACTGAAGCTAAATTTTTTACTTGCATTTGTTGAAGTGCTGCAAGTTGACTTATGTAAGAAACTTAAGTTGGGAGCAAACAGGTAGTATACTTGGTAGGGACCTGTTTATGTGTTGCCCCTTGTGGAATTATGCTTTTATCAACTTTTGTGCGCAAGGCCTTCCCTGACATGCTTTTCCATCGTAAGTGGATCTTTATGAGATAGTCGTGTTAATTTGCTTGTCGAGTTGGAAATTAATCAAATTATACTTCCCTGGTTGTATTTCTACCTTAATGTGTTTTGTTGGAAACATTTGAGTTGGAACCTGATATGCTATACTTGGCGTTCACATGTCTTTCTTGAATGCTAATGTTTGTAATGCTATCGTAGTAAGACACGTGGTATGGGAGCTGGGCGCAAGCTCAAGACCCACAGAAGGAACCAACCAGAGGTGGGCCGACAAAGCCTACAAGAAGAGTCATCTTGGGAACGAGTGGAAGAAACCCTTTGCTGGTTCATCTCATGCAAAGGGGATTGTCCTTGAAAAGATGTAAGTTCAATGAACAACGGATGCTCATTTCTTCTGAAGAATACTTAATGCCTGACACGCATTACTTGAATTGCAGTGGCATTGAGGCTAAGCAGCCCAACTCTGCTATCCGTAAGTGTGCCCGTGTCCAGCTGGTGAAGAATGGAAAGAAGATCGCTGCCTTTGTGCCAAATGACGGTTGCTTGAATTTCATCGAGGAAAACGTAGGTGTTATGTTTGCCTTACATAACAGCGCTGTTGCTGATCATGTTGCCCCTCTCTGCTAGCATTGCCCATGGGCCATTGTGAATGTGTAGGACGAGGTGCTCATTGCTGGGTTCGGTCGGAGGGGACATGCCGTCGGAGATATTCCCGGTGTCCGGTTCAAGGTCGCGAAGGTCTCTGGTGTGTCCCTCCTTGCCCTGCCCTCTTCAAGGAAAAGAAGGAGAAGCCCAGATCTTAAAAGCCAGCTACTTTCACTGCAAGCGGCAGGGCGGCAGCTATAAAGAGTACTTTTAGCTGGTTACTCGTAATGTTTTGGGGCCTGTGGTGGACCGGGGATCTGTCCTGTCTCTCTCTATCAGAACCAGAGATCAAAAACCCGTTTTCGGGGGAAATCTCGGTCATTGGTTAGGAAAAAAAACCCGGTTGGTAACCGGATTTTCTGGAAAAAAATCCGGACGAAATTTGACAGCCGCTTACAGGCGGTGCCATGCACATGATGTCTTTCATGCGATTGTATCTACTTCCTATGGTACAATCATCATCTACTCTTTCATGCAATCCACCGATCGGCTTGGCCGGCGACTTCAAGTCGGCTCACGGTAGATTAGAGCGGATTTGCACCGTAGAAAACCAATCTAGAAAGCCAAATTTGCAGAATTGAAAGAAATCTAGAAAAACGATTCAATCTACGAGTGTCGTTCATCGACGGTTACCTTTTCGATGCGAGGAGAGTCGATCGTGCTGATAACGTGTTGAGGAACCGTCGCTGGCGAGTCCAGTCCGAGCGATTACCTCGTAGACAAGCGTAGAATCGTAAGAACAATGCATGAACAACAAGGAACAGAATAAGAGATAGAACACAGAGATGTAGGGGACTTCTTGTTTCTCTTTATTCCTTCATCCATCGATCAATCCTTTACAATGAATAGCACCCCCTATTTATAGGCTACGACCCTGCTAGGGTTTAGGATGAAGAGCCCACTTTGGGCCAAGACTCCTGGTTCTGGGCCCAGTTTCTTAACAAAAGCGTCCTTTTTCTTTTCTCCCTGACAGAGAGTTTAGTGAAGTTCAAATTTGGCCTTTTTGGTGGAGTAGTTTGCTTGATTGGTAGGTGACTGGGGATTTGCGTGATCGAGTTTATGGTCCATTTATTTTGTTTCACTTGGTGCATGTGTGTGCATGTGCACATGTTTCTTGTGCTCTTCCTTTTGTTTCCTTTTTCTTTGCTTTGAGTGAATCGGGGGTCATGCTTTCTGAATGTGTTTGCTTTATTGCCCTTCCCGTGCGCTGTTTTTTCTTCTTTTGCTTGCCTTTTGTTTGTGTCGATCCTTTACGTTTGGTGATGATATAGTTCGTAGGTTTCACTGTAGATATTGTGAAGAGCTGTTAGGTTGTCAGACCCGGATTTTGTAATCCAGAATCCTCTGTGATAAAGTTGCGCTATTCCCTGGATCAGTAGATAGCGCTCACAGTACACATTGCGGAATCATTTCATACATCGCGTAGACCAAATCATTCATTAATACAAGCATTAGAGTTCAAATAGACCACGTCGGGTCGAGTTTACAATAGGGCCGGTCAGGCCAAATGAGTTCATTACAAAATCTCGAGTACGTTAGCGGAAGCAAAAGGGGTAGAGCAAGTCTCTCCACAGGCAAGCGACTGGGGTACTAGGTGTACGACCGATATTAGCCAAGGGCTTGGATAATATAGGAGGTACACAAGTACCAACGAGCCAACTGATCGAGGCGAGACCTAGACTACAAGAACTATACTACTCCTCTTCATTTCCTTGCTCTTGGCCCGTGTCCTCGTAGTAGGCGTAGTCTCCACGATCTGCGGGTTCTGGGGTTGGGGAAGAGCGAGGATGAGCACAACTACCGTGCTCGCGAGCCAACACACAGTATGCAATATTATACATGCAAGGCTTAACAAGGATGGCTCGGGTTCATTTATTTGCACAAAGCAATATTTTGAGTACCAATATTAGGAAGTCCTATCACTTAGCATTTTGACCAATTTGCATTTTGTTAAAGAGATTACTTGTGCAATATTTATAACAGTAGAGGTTACCTCCACCTCATGCTTATTTTTGATAGCGGTTACATCCACCACTTAACATCACTGGGGTACATCCACCCAGGGAAAACCAAAACCAGGGTCACAGCGACCCATCACATTTTATCCCGCCCACAAGGTTTTATAAATGAACTAACTCTTGTAAGTTCCCATGTCCGCCATGACCGTAGGCACGGCTATTCAGCAGTTTATTACACTCTGCAGAGGTTGTACACTTTACCCACAAGAGACAATCATCTTGACATGTACACATGTTTAGAGACATGTGAGTCAAGGGGAGATCGCCACAAGGCCTTTACAATGCATCCACCAAGATTTGTTACACCCGCTAAGGTTTCACCGAGAAGAGTTACGCTCACATAGACCCGTCAACTCTTTCCTGCACCCCTCTTGCGCCACACGACTTACGCCACATAGACCAGTAAGTCGTGACACCCCAACCCATAGCCACATAGGCTTATGGCGTAGCGGGTCATCTGCTGGTGCAACTCATACTAACGGATACAAATTATTTAGCCAGTCGACACCATTATAGACATGTGGTCGCACTGTTTTTACATTGGGAGGTCATCACAGATTAAGTCCTTACGGACCATCCGGGCGGTTCATACCACATACCATCCACAAACCAACATTCCTTGACCGCATTAGCACCCACCAACATACCATCCATCATACCATCCGCCTGGATGTGATAAGCAATTCTTAGGGTTTTTGAGAGTTAGGAAAATACATCATCATAACCATCTCAGTCATTTACACCCAATGACTGCCCAAAATCATGTTCATTTCAAAAGATGATGAATGGGGTAGATAATACCCCGATACTTAAGCAAGGCTAGCATGGCGCTTAAGTATAGCCTAAAAACTAGTATTGTTACCATATATTTACTAGGGTGACAAGGGTTTAAGGCAATTCAATTATCAAGGGGTGGTGTATTAATAATTAAACATCAAATTGGCATTTAGCTATCTTAGGGTGTTTAACATACATTTGCATAAGGAAACTAAAGCATGCAATTTGATATTTTAATGGAACATAATTTGCATAAAATGTAGGTTCAATATGATCAAAGTGTTGACTCGCCTGGGTCTACGGCTAGATGATCTTGATATTCTTGAGCTTGATCGAAGTGGGGGTCTCCGGCTTCTCCGAACTCTACGCGATCGATCGTACCGGAAAAGAATCAAACGAGCAAACAAAATAAATAAATAACAAAAACTCATCAAATGAACTCCAAAAAGAACCAAACTAGCACCAAAAGAAAGGGCTTGATTTTAGAAATTTTTAGAAACAAACTTCACAATTTTTGGAGCTAAAATGGGGGAGAAATAAATAATTGAAGCCTCTCTTTTGAAAACAAAATAGAAAAAGGGAAAGAAAAAGAAATAAAAAGAAAAAGAAAAGTGGCCCACGGCCGGTTTTATGACCGGCGCTACTTTGGGAGGAGGCGCACACGCGCCCGCGCGGCCAAAATGACCGAGCAAAAGAGGCGAAAGGGGGTCGCCCAGAGAGAAAGAGAAAGAGAGAGCGCGCGCGCACGAAGGAGAAGAAGGGAGCGCGGCGGCAGACGGAGGGAGCGGCGGCGCGCGGGCTGCCCTAGGCGGTGGCGATGGCCACGAGGCGGCAGCGGCGACGACGATGGAGCTCACCGAACGGCGGCGACAACCGAGGAGGTAAGGGTTTCGCCGCTTCTTCTTCGTCTTCCTTTCTTGCTTTTCTTCCTTTTCTTCCGATCTTCTTGGGTTTTGCTTGGGGAGGAGAAGGGGAAGGTGGAGGAGAGGAAGCGGGGGCGCCGGGCTTTAAAGGCCGAGGGGGAGGCTTTGGATCCGGGGGGAAAAGGAGCCGTTGACGGAGACGACGCAAGAACCGAGGGCGCGCGGGTGCATGCGGCGAGTCGGCGGGCGGAGGGATGGGGACGGTCGAGGCGCGGCGGCCGGAGGCTGGCACCACGGCGGTGGCGAGGACCGAGGCAGAGCAGGGCATGGCGTCGGCAGGGCTAGGGAAGGGGCTAGGGTTAGGGTTAGGGAGAACGGGGAAAGCTCGGTGCATTTTGGGGGGAATCCGAATCTTGCACAAAACGGGAAAGCTTTGAAGCTTGAACCCTAGAACACAAGATCTTGTCAAAAGATCCGAAAATTGGATGCTACAAAACCTACCCACCTTAAAAAGAATCTCGACCCCGAGATTCGAGCTCCTCAGAGAACAGGTAGGGGTAATCCAACTTCAGCTGATCTTCACGCTCCCACGTGGCTTCTCTCTCCGAGTGGTTGCTCCATTGCACTTTGCATAAGCGGATGATCTGACGCCTTGTTTGCTTCTCCACGACATCAAGAATCTTGATCGGATGTTCTGGATACGACAAGTCTTTCTGGAGTGCAATGGTTTCAATTGGAGCTTGCTCTTCTGGTACTCTGAGGCATTTCTTGAGCTGAGAGACGTGGAACACATTATGGACATCTGACAAATTTTCTGGTAATTCCAGTTGATATGCTACCTCTCCACGCTTGGCGGTGATTGGGAACGGGCCTATGTACCTTGGCGCAAGCTTGCCTTTCACTTTAAATCTTCGCATTCCTCGAAGGGGTGACACTTTGAGATATACATGATCTCCAACTTCGAAAGTTAACTCTCTACGACGGTTGTCGGCATAACTTTTCTGTCTGGATGAGCGGCTTGTAGACGATCTCGATCAATCGACTTTTCTTACGCTGCTTGAGAGTATCCGGTCCAAGATATAACCTTCTCCGATTCGACCAATGCAAGGGAGTTCGCATTTTCTCCCATAAAGTGCTTCAAACGGGACATCTTCAAACTGGATTGGTAGCTGTTGTTGTAGGCGACTCGTGCATACTGTAGACATCTCTCCGATCTATGGTAAACTCTAAAGCACAAGCCCGAAGCATGTCTTCTAGAATCTGATTTACTCTTTCTGTCTGTCCATCAGTCTGAGGATGATATGCTGTGCTAAAGTTCAAGTGAGTTCCAAGTGCATCATGGAGACTAGCCCAGAAATGCGAGGTGGCGAGAACCTCGATCCGAGACTATCCTCTTGGGTACTCCATGTAGACATACAATACGAGCCATGTATAACTCGGCTAATTTATCTCCCTTGTAGGTGGTCTTCACAGGGATGAAATGGGCAACTTTGGTTAATCTATCGATTATGACCCATACGGAATCATATCCGGTCTTGGTTCTCGCACCCGTAATGAAATCCATTCCAATTTCTTCCCACTTCCACCGAGGATTTGCGGTGGTTGCGGCAATCTGCGGGTCTCTCGATGTTCTGCTTTGATCCGTTGGCACACATCGCAACAAGCTACGAACTTCGGCGATGTCTCTTTTCATTCGCGCCACCAATATAGAATCTTCATATCTTGATACATCTTGGTGCTGCGGGTGTATGGTATATGCTTGAACTATGGGCTTCTTTTAGAATCAATTCTTTGAGCTCCTTTTGGTGGGGAACAAAGAGACGTTTCCATACCATAGGATACCTTGTTGGTCTTCAACCATCTTTGAGGCCTTTCCTTTGACCATGAGATGTTTAAGTTTCTCAACCTGTGGTGTCCTTTCGAGCGGTTTTGACTTGTTCTTCCAAGGTTGGTTGAACTTCCATAGTCGCTAAGGTGTCTTGTTCTACTAACTCGAGGTTAAGTGCCTCTAATTCCTTGCAAAGCTCAAAGTTGATACTCTTGAACCACAACATTATTGCGATGGGACTTACGGCTTAATGCATCGGCCACTACATTAGCCTTCCCGTGATGGTAATGAATATCCAAGTCGTAATCCTTAATCGAGTTCTAACCATCTCCTTTGTCGGAGATTGAGGTCTGCAGGTGAAAATATACTTAAGACTCTTGTGGTCCGTATAGATATTACAATGATTTCCAATCAAGTAATGCCGCCAAATCTTTAGGGCATGCACTACTACCGCTAACTCCAAATCATGAGTTGGATAGTTGTCTTCATGTGGCGGAGTTGTGCGGATGCATATGCTACGACGTTTCCTCCTTGCATAAGCATCTGCAGCCAAGACCTTGGCGCGAAGCATCACAATAGACTTCAAAGTCCTTGTGTATGTCCTGCAAGACTAACACCGGTGCGATGGTTAACTTCTTCTTCAACTCTTGGAAACTCTTTTCACAAGCTTCATCCATTCGTACTTCTTTTCCTTCTTGAGTAGGTGGGTCATTGGTCCGATAGTTTTGAGAATCCTTCAATGAAGCGTCTGTAGTATCCACCATTCAGAAAACTACGCACCGGTCATCGAGGTTGGTTGTTTCAACCCAACACCGTTCTACTTTGGATGGGTCAGCTGCGACTCCTCCAATGGATACGATATGTCCGAGAAATGATCTCTTGAAGCCAAAATTCACACTTGCCGTGACTTGGCATACGATTGATGTTCTTTAAGCTTCTCCGGGACCAAATGCGGATGTTCAAGATGTTCCTCATTAGTCTTGGAGTAGATTAAGATGTCGTCTATGAACACGACAACAAACTTATCCAGTACTCCATGAATACTTTGTTCATAAGATTCATGAAGTAGGTCGCATTGGTCAAGCCAAACGACATAATCGTGAACTCATACAAGCCATCACGGGTGGTAAAAGTCGCTTTTAGGGATGTCCTCACTACGATCTTAACTCGATGATATCGACCTTAGGTCTATCTTGGAGAACATTGTTGCTCTGACGGTTGGTCGAATAGATCATCAATGCGGGCAAGGGATACTTATTCTTGATGGTCACCTCATTGAGGGCTCTGTAATCCACGCACACCTGGCGGTGCCATCCTTTTTCTTTACAAAAGTAATCGCGAACCCGTGGGGATGAGCTAGGTCTAATAAATCCTTTTTCCTGTAATTCTTCCATTTGTACCTTAAGCTCTTCAAGCTCATCAACCGCCATCCTATATGGCCTCTTGGCAATTGGGGTGCATTCTCGGCTTTATGTTGATCACAAACTCTATGTCTCGATGCAGTGGCATGCCGAGCAATTCTTCCGAAAACTTCGGGTAATCTTGAACTACTGGGTTGTTTCTGAGTCACCTTCTCGAGGTTATGGATTGTACGATCCAAACTCGAGGAGCGGTCTACATTAACCTTTATTGTGGTGCCGGGTTTTGGTGAGTACCACCTTTCTCATTGGCACAATCTATCATTCCTTGGTATCGGGCCAACCAATCCATCCCTAGGATGATATCCGAGTTTGGGATCAAGCACTAAGAGGTTTGCTAGGAATCCGAATTTTCCATAGCAATCTCTACTCTGGGACTTACTAAGATGGTAGTCAAGGGTCCCCCGGGTGAACTAAGTACCACGGGTTTCTTTAGCTTAAAGGTTGGCAACTTAAGCCTTTCAACAAATTTTCTTGATATGAAAGAATGCGAAGCTCCAGAATCAAACAAAACTTGTCTTTGATCGATTTAACAGAGAACGTACCCATTAGAACTCCTGTAGCTTCGAACCTCCTACCGTGACATGGTTCACATGGCCGCGTTTGGTGTCGAGGTAGATCTAGGTGCTTGCGGGGCCTGATGGTTCCTGCTTGGAGCTGATGTTTGACCTTGAGCTGGTGTGGCTCCTGAGTTGAACTTCGCGGGAGTGTTCTGACGTTGAGGGCATCGATTGGCGAAGTGTCCTCTCACTCCACAGTGGAAACAATGGAGATGAGCTGCTGGGTTGCTTGTTGCAGTCGTGTCCGTGGCGAAGGATGCGGAAACCATTCCCATTGGTACGCGGGGCTGGGGCTTGAGTTCCTTGTGGAGAAACTACAGCTGGCTTAAAAGATGAGTTGCCAGGGAATGTTGACTTATGAGGAAAGCCACCTTGCGGCTTCTGGAATACCATCTTTCTCTTACGGCTAACTTCCGCAATCTTCTTCTCATTTTCCAGCACGAGGGCTTTGTTGATCAAGTGGTGGAAGCTAGGGAAATCATGGAGGATAAGCTGGCTTCTCATGTCTCCACGCATTCCTTCCACAAAGCGGTCTATCTTCTCTTCTCGCATCGCCTACGCCACTGGAGCGTGAGCGAGCAAGTCAGTTAAACTTGGTTAGATATTCATTGACTGTCATTTGACCTTGCTTGAGAGTTCTAAACTCATTCTTCTTTAGCCTCATTGTACCAAAGAGTACAAAGTTAGTCCAAGGCGATCTTGAACTCGCTCCAGAGATGGCCGCCATGCGGTGCGGTCTCGTCGGTTGCAGATTTCAAAGAATTGCTTCAACGATGGCAGGATCCTGCCGATCTTGATGGCGGATGCTGCCGCTCGCTTCTTCTTCTTCTCCTCGCATCGGGCTTTCACCACCTTGAGCAATGAGGTAGTTTTCCCACCAGCGCGGCGTCCTTTCAAGCGGTGAGTGGCGAAGTCCACCTTGTCTTCCTCGAGCATCGGGCTGGCGGAGCTTCTTCTCGTATCCCCGAGCCAATCTTCTCGCTTCGAGGGTTCATCTGCTGAGGCAAAGGTAAGAGGTCTTGTCTGAGGAAATCGCCGCCTTAGAGTGGCGATCGGGTCGCTCTCGCTTGTTGATTTGCGAGCAAGGCTTGAAGGATTTGGGCTTGTTGTTGCATAACTTGTGCCATTGTTGGATGCTCGGCGTGGGGAGGTAGGTCTTGACCACGACCACGACCACGGCCATAGCCACGGCCACGGCCTCTTCCACGGCTCTTCATGAAAGCACCACTGACTTTGGGCAGAGCTCTCCTTGGTGCCATCTCAAGAAACACTAAGGCTTAGAACTAGAGAGGGGTATATGAGGGTTCACCGCCTCTAAGGCACACAGAAGAAAGAAATCAAATTGAACGAACAACACAAATGCGATACAAAGCCCGAATGGCTACAATTCATTAATATTAGGGGGGTAAGTGTTACATGACTCCTAGAACACAGCATATAGGCCATGCAAAGCCATGACACGAGATACAAAACACAACGCCTACAAAAGGTGGATAAAGAAAGTGCTTGCAACCAAAAGACTACCTAGCAAGCACTGCTAGTTAACCTAGCTATCCTGACTACTCCTCCATCGGGTGCTTACCACCGCAGGTGGTACAGTTACCCGGGGATCGAGAACGGCTGCGACTGATGGTCGGCGAGCGAGAACGACTGAGGTGGCGCCCGCGGTCGAACTCGTCGAATCCAGGCGGCGGACTGGGGCTGCGTCCACGGCTGGACTCTCCAAGGCTGCGGTCGGTCGGCGGTGGACGCACTTTCTTGCGCCGTGGCGGTGCGGGTCCTCGGTGAAAACGCCGGCTGGCACCGCCGTTGCGGAAACGACGACGAGTGCAGCAGAGCCGGGCGCAGCAGAGCGGGCGCAGGCAGGAGGCGGGCGCGGCCGCAGCGATGGCGGCTCCGAGGCGTGCGGCCCGCAACGGCGTCTCTCCCGCTTACCTTGCGGTGAGCTTCATCATCTCTGAACATGTTGTCGCGGAGGGTGTCGAGTGCTCGTAGTCTTGGTGAGGAGAAATCGGCGCCCCGATCTCGCCAACGGCGTTGGCGAGGGCGATCGACAAGGCTGCGTGAGTCGGAGTGATGTGACAGTGCGGGTCATCCGCCGGACTTGGCGGATCACCGGTAAAGCTCTCCTCCCGGAGAGTCGGATGGAAGCGAAGGCGAGCTCGCAGAAGGTCTCCATGCATCGCACAGCGAGACGCGGCAAGTCGTACACATCCTCGACGAGATCCAAAGCACGCTCCGGGTGCTCACCTTGAAGGTGTGAGTATTGAACTCACCCTCCTAGCATAGAGGAAAACCTCCATGCTCCAGGTCTCTGTCCAGAACTCGAGTCATCCGGCCCATGAAGATAGGCGGATGGTAGTAACCAGACATCTTTGCATCGGTGGCGAAAAATCCCCACGAAGCCTCCGAGGTCTTCTCCGTGAGAGAAAAAGTCCCAAGAGCCAGCGAGCGACGGAGCAGCCATCTAAAATTTTGAAAACAAGAGGAAGTCAGTAACAGAATAAATCCAAGTGAAGTAGGATGAGTACAGAACTAGGAATGACAAGTAAGAGCAGTAGATACACTATATTTTGGGCAAATGTTTTAGGGTTTTTTTAAAAAATTAAGACACAAGACCTTAGGCAACGACCAATCTAACTAAGGCTCCTACAGTCGTATGCTCTGATACCAGCTCTGTCGGACCCGGATTTTGTAATCCAGAATCCTCTGTGATAAAGTTGCGCTATTCCCTGGATCAGTAGATAGCGCCCACAGTACACATTGCTGAATCATTTCATACATTGCGTAGACCGAACCATTCATTAATACAAGCATTAGAGTTCAAATAGACCACGTCGGGTCGAGTTTACAATAGGGCCGGTCAGGCCAAATGAGTTCATTACAAAATCTCGAGTACGTTAGCGGAAGCAAAAGGGGTAGAGCAAGTCTCTCCACGAGCAGCGATCGAGGTACTAGGTGTACGACCGATATTAGCCAAGGGCTTGATAATATAGGAGGTACACAAGTACCAACGGAGCCAACCAGACTGAGGCGAGACCTAGACTACAAGAACTATACTACTCCTCTTCATTTCCTTGCTCTTGGCGCCCGTGTCCTCGTAGTAGGCGTAGTCTCCACGATCTGCGGGTTCTGGGGGTTGGGGGGAAGAGCGAGGATGAGCACAACTACCGTGCTCGCGAGCCAACATACAGTATGCAATATTATACATGCAAGGCTTAACAAGGATGACTCGGGTTCATTTATTTGCACAAAGCAATATTTTGAGTACCAATATTAGGAAGTCCTATCACTTAGCATTTTGACCAATTTGCATTTTGTTAAAGAGATTACTTGTGCAATATTTATAAAGAGAGGTTACCTCCACCTCATGCTTATTTTTGATAGCTGTTACATCCACCACTTAACATCACTGGGTACATCCACCCGTGGAAAACTAAAACAGTGGTCACAATGACCCATCACATTTTATCCCGCCCACAAGGTTTTATAAACAAAACTAACTCTTGTAAGTTCCCATGTCCGCCCATGACCGTGGGCACGGCTATTCGAACAGTTTATTACACTCTGCAGAGGTTGTACACTTTACCCACAAGAGACAATCATCTTGACATGTACACATGTTTCGTAGACATGTGAGTCAAGGGAGATCGTCACAAGGCCTTTACAATGCATCCACCAAGATTTGTTACACCCGCTAAGGTTTCACCGAGAAGAGTTACGCCACATAGACCAGTCAACTCTTTCCTGCACCCTCTTGCGCCACACGACTTACGCCACATAGACCAGTAAGTCGTACACCCCAACCCATAGCCACATAGGCTTATGGCGTAGCGGGTCATCCGCTCGTGCAACTCATACTAACGGATACAAATTATTTAGCAGTCGACACCATTATAGACATGTGGTCGTACTGTTTTACATTGGGAGGTCATCACAGGATTAAGTCCTTAGGGACCATCTGGGCGGTTCAAACCACATACCATCCACAAACCAACATTCCTTGGGCTGCATTAGCATCCACCAACATACCATCCATCATACCATCCGCCCAGATGTGATAAGCAATTCTTAGGGTTTTTGAGAGTTAGGAAAATACATCATCATAACCATCTCAGTCATTTACACCCAATGACTGCCCAAAATCATGTTCATTTCAAAAGATGATGAATGTGGTAGATAATACCCCGATACTTAAGCAAGGCTAGCATGGCGCTTAAGTATAGCCTAAAAACTAGTATTGTTACCATATATTTACTAGGGTGACAAGGGTTTAAGGCAATTCAATTATCAAGGGTGGTGTATTAATAATTAAACATCAAATTGGCATTTAGCTATCTTAGGTGTTTAACATACATTTGCATAAGGAAACTAAAGCATGCAATTTGATATTTTAACGGAACATAATTTGCATAAAATGTAGGTTCAATATGATCAAAGTGTTGACTACTTTGGTCTACTGGCTAGATGATCTTGATATTCTTGAGCTTGATCGGTGGGGTCTCGACTTCTCCGAACTCTACGCGATCGATCGTCATTTAAAAGAATCAAACGAGCAAACAAAATAAATAAATAACAAAACTCATCAAATGAACTCCAAAGAACCAAACTAGCACCAAAAGAAAGGGCTTGATTTTAGAAATTTTAGAAACAAACTTCACAATTTTGGAGCTAAAATGGGGAGAAATAAATAATTGAAGCCTCTCTTTTGAAAACAAAATAGAAAAAGGGAAAGAAAAAGAAATAAAAAGAAAAAGAAAAGTGGCCCACGGCCGGTTTTGCGGCTCGGCGCTACTTGGGCCGGAGGCGCGCACACGCGGCCCGCGCGGCCCAGCGACCGAGCAAAAGAGGCGAAAGGGGGTTCGGCCCGAGAGAAAGAGAAAGAGAGAGGGGCGCGCGGCGCACGAAGGGAGAAGAAGGGGCGCGCGCGGCGGACGGAGGAGCGGCGGCGCTCTGGGCTGCCCTAGGCGGTGGCGATGGCCACGAGGCGCGGCGGCGACGATGGGAGCTCACCGAACGGCGACGACAACCGGAGGAGGTAAGGGTTTTGCCGCTTCTTCTTCGTCTTCCTTTCTTGCTTTTCTTCCTCTTTTCTTCCCGATCTTCTTGGGTTTTGCTTGGGGAAGGAGAAGGGGGGAAGGTGGAGGAGAGGAAGCGGGCGCCGGGCTTTAAAGGCCGAGGGGAGGCTTTGGATCCGGGAAAAGGAGCCGTTGACGGAGACGACGCAAGAACCGAGGGCGCGGCGGTGTCAGGCGGCAGTCGAGGCGGGCAGGGATGGGACGGGTCGAGGCGCGCGCCAGGCCGCACGGCCGGGCGGTGGCGGAGGACCGAGGCGGCAGCAGGCATGGCGTCGGCAGGCTAGGGAAGGGGCTAGGGTTAGGGTTAGGAGAAACGGGGGGGAAAGCTCGGTGCATTTTGGGGGGAATCCGAATCTTGCACAAAACGGGAAAGCTTTGAAGCTTGAACCCTAGAACACAAGATCTTGCCAAAAGATCCGAAAATTGGATGCTACATAGGTCCATCGGTTCAATATGAAACGCAGCTGTTCCTTTTTCACTTTATTTCAGAATCATGTAAACAAGTGGAGGATATTGTGCTTCTATGTATTTCCATCCTTGTACATTTTCCACTGCCTTGAAATTTTTTAATGTCATCCCATTTTCATTTCTGTCGTGAAGAACTATGCCACAACTTCAACTTGGTTTAATGAGTTTTGCAAAGCTTATTAGCTATGTGGAACTAAAATTTAAAATGACACCTACAAGTCAGAAGGTGTTATTGCAGGTTCATTTATCTCTGAAATTTTCTGGCATGTTAATT
Organism: Ampelocalamus luodianensis; assembly: GCA_036346255.1. Taxonomy (NCBI): domain Eukaryota; kingdom Viridiplantae; phylum Streptophyta; class Magnoliopsida; order Poales; family Poaceae; genus Ampelocalamus; species Ampelocalamus luodianensis. The sequence continues at coordinate 90,916,180 of CM070622.1, read as the reverse complement.
GCAGTAATTTATTTCGGTAGATGCCTTTGTCCTGGTTCAAGAAGTTGTACATTTACTGGTTGATATAATGTGTATATAATGCAAAAAAATACATATTGTAGGCCACAAACTACCCCCTTACCAAACGCTGCAAGTAGGTCTCTGCAGCATTATTCTAGGACTTGCACTAGCGTCCTGAATGACCAAAATGTTTCCTGGATTCTTAGTAGTCTTGAACTGATGATTTTCATAGCGTCTGTTACCAGAAGCTTTACAGTAAAGCTGGAGTTTAGCACAAGTTGTACATTCCAAATAGAAATACTTCCTTCTACTTTCTCATGCGTTTGCACTGAAGTTGAATTTTTTGACCAAGGTGAACAAAAACACAGCAAAAGGAATCCTTGATGCTTGCAGTTGTTGGAGAGCGCTACAATGGTACTTCTTTAGTACTTGCTTGTTCACTCTTGCTGTACGTCTCTCTGGAAATAATTTTAGCCAATTGTAAAGGCAAGAAACTAGATGCAGAATTTAGTGAGCTCAAATTTAAATTTTCTGCTTGGGATGTTGTTACCAATTCCGTGTGAATGTAGTAATCAGCTGGGATGTCAAAATACATAAGTAAGGGGATTAAGCAACATGTTGTGCTTAAATTTCCATTTTTTCTATGTTGGCATTTAGCTTCCCTTAGTGTACAACTCTGTTTCTCTCTTCTAACACTTTCATGGGCAGTATATGAATTCATTTCTTTTCTCTTGATAGTTGATACACTGAACGACAACTAGGTAATTTGATATTTTGTGCAGGAGCTGGTCTAACTTAGTACGCGAAATCCTTTTGGCCTAATGCCCATTGCTGTATGTCTTACTATTTTTTCATTGACATTTATTTATTGTGTGCTCCTTGCGGTTCTTTCTATTACAGTTTTTTCCTCTCATAAGAACTACAGTGAGATTTTTCTGCCCAAGTATTTCTTTGCATGCCATGTGCAGCTTCGGCTTTAAGCAGTTCACTATGGATCACTTTCTATTTCCAGAACTTGTTTCCAATTTTTTATTGTGTATAGGCTCGTTCTATCTTGTCGATACTGGGGCATAAAATTTCTAATTATCTCTTCTATTGGGGGAAAACATTTGGACTGCAATATTCTTTATTTATGCCATTTTACTGTGTTTAGACTATTACTTTGACTAGGGATATTTTTCGCATGAACATCCATCTATTCTTCTCAAGTTTGTGTGAAAGCTTTAGGCTTTAGCTGTTACTGATTGCACAAGACAAACTGCTTTGATGCACTTGCTGTTTCTGTTATTGAGTTCTTCTCTTTTTTAAGAAAGCTTTCTGTCAATTAGTTCTTACAATGTGTGGTTTCAAGGTTGTGTGAAAGCTTTAGCTGCAGCCTGTTGCTGATCCAACGATTGTGCTCGTCTTGTCTCAGGAAGCGATTATTCAGCATGATCAACGATCTGCCAACTGTCTACGAAACTTTGGTTGACAGGAAGCACGGCAGAGATAGGTCTGGCGTTGATAGCAGCGGCAAATCCATACTCTCATCAAAGGTGCCTGTATTGATCCCCCAAAAGTTTCTTTTGTTCAAAATTTAGAAGCTGAAAATCCAGGTATTTATCTTCAAACTTAATGCAAACTGAGTTCCAACTTTCATACACAGAGAGCAAACGTGGGCCAGGCAAAGAACTCCAGGGCAGTTGCCGAAGAGTATGACGAGGAGAGTGAAGAACATAGCGAAACCTTTTGCGGAACTTGTGGCGGTCGCTACAACGCGAACGAGTTCTGGATCGGCTGCGACATTTGCGAGCGGTGGTTCCACGGCAAATGTGTGAGGATAACCCCGGCTAAAGCGGAACACATAAAGCACTACAAGTGCCCTGACTGCAGCTCCAAGAAAACCAGACAGTAGGCTATGGCCTGCACCCGTCGCTGACCCATCTGATCAAACCATACTCTGTCCTTCGGTCCAAGGGCGCAGCTTAGCAGATGTGAATTCGTCTAGACAATGTGCTCTCATGTGGTAGGTGAGGTAAAAAAGACCGACACATACTCTCGTAGCTTTTTTTTTTTTTTTTTATAAATGGCTTCTTCATTGTCATCGATGTGCTTGTTCCTTGCAGCATGAACATTGTCGCTGTAGCATGTACCGATGGTTGATTTATGCCTTTGGTAGGTGATTTGCTTCTAGATTTGCAAGTAATCTCGTTAGTTTTTAGATTTCCCACATAGCTCGTGAGTTTCCTTTGTCTCCATGTAAGTTGGACACCGTGGCTGCCCTCCGCGTCGGCAGCCTCGCAAGCAGGTGTTCGTAGATTGGATTACAGCCGGTGATGAAGAAATTCGTTCGGAGATGGATAGATCAGGCGCGGCGTTCGTCTCGGCCGCGGCTAAGGCAGGCGCGAGTATGGAGCCGGCCGGGGAAAACGTTAGACGTGTGCGGTGCGGAGCGCGAGCGGCGGATAGGCTGCAGCCTGCAGGTGCCAAGGGCAGGGAGAGGTATTGGCACGTGCGGGCCGTGGTGGTGCACCTCCTTCCACAACCGATGTGAGACTATCTTAACAATATGTGGCCGCAAACGGCCGTGTGGGCGTGGCGCGGTAACGGGGACAGAACCGCGTAGTACCCGCTGCGACGATCTCACATCTTAAGATGCAGGCTGAAGTTGAACCGGAGCATCCACAACCACGGCCGAGGATGGTTTGGTAGATGATCAACCGGCCGTTATTACACAGCCTTACTAGTAAGGTCTAAGTAGACACTAGGCATAGCACATCTATCAAGGAGGATGGCCATTTTTTTGGAACAACAAGAAGGGTGGTGACGAACCTACGGAAGGGAGACATCTAACCCAATCACCCGGAGATGTGCCCTCTGCCCCTGAGGCTTTCCACCGAGTCCTGGACGATTTTCTCCATGGGACTGAACTGCAAACCCAGCGCAATCAGCTTCTTCGACGGCGCCTCCGCTCTCACCAGACCAGGTTGCGTGTCCCTGGGGAATCTGCAGGCGAAGCAAGAACAAGTAAACGATTAGCGCCGCGAGAGATTGCTCGCAGATTGACTAGCGTAGCAGTCCGTATGGCCGCTGCTTCACCTATATGATTATATCATCGTGTAGATGTGCAGTTTGACAGATCGCATACTTTGGCACTTTGTAGTTGGGGTAGAGCTCGGCAACTTTGGATGCGAAATCGCTCCAGTGAGCGATGGATTCCACGCAGAGGTGCCTCCCAGATGCCGATGGGTTCTCATACAGCAGAATATGGGCCAATGCAACGTCTTCCACATGGACTGGCCCCATGTAAAAATCTGCATACTCCTCCGCGCAACCTGCGTGGGCAGAAAGGTGTGTCGAGGTTAGGTGTTCCCTTGTCATAGCAACCACACGCTCGACCAAACAAGAAAAGCTCTCCTGAATAGTACATGAATGTGTAGTTTTTCATTGCCACAGTGACAGTGTCGACGCAATGCACGATCATTTTTCAACCAATGGTTTTTTATGGCACCTGAACTGAAAGAGGAGTTTGTTTATGTAAAGTATGGAGCAGAAAAGGGTTCAGAGATGAGAAAGCATGCAGTTTTAATCTCTAATACTGCGGAGTATTCAGTACGGAGTGATTAGCTTCATCTCATCCAATTCTCCTACAGTATCAGTGGTCAGTACTCAGCTGCTAATCCATTTGAATGTTGAAGGTACCATCGGTCCATCAGAGGGCACCACGAATCACAAAGAGGAAGGGTTGCTCCAGCTTCACTCTGCCACTCACTAGTCAATGTTTGGAAACAATATTGATAACCTATCCACAACTTACTAGAAGGACTAATAAACGATTAAATAGTACTATTCAACTTATTTCGTCAAGGTTACATGATCAAACTATGCAATATGCGTACCTTCAAGTAGGCGAACAAGCATGGCCATGCTAGCATTGATGGTTGGTGGAATTATCGGGCCCATGACAGTCCCTGGGTTAACCACAACCACATCCAGTCCATTCTCCTCTGCAAATTTCCATGCTGCCTTCTCTGCCAATGTTTTCGAAGCAGGGTACCAAACCTATGCAAAGGCAAAGACAACCTGAGATAACTGTGAAATTGAGTATCAAATGGAAGCCCTGCAGAACTGTAGAAGTTGCATCTTTGAAATTCTGCAACCTTTTTCCATGTTACCCTTCACTGCATTTTTTGTTCCTATTGGTCCAGTTAGTAGAATCAAATGCAGAAAACCGTACTCATCTGCACAATTGAACTAAGCTCGTGCCACATCTAGAAAAATAACTCTGCTTTAGACAACTACACTGCAGACAATCTTTTTCTGCCTAGTCAGTAACTGCATTTTTTTCCCAGGCTGATCATAGCATAATAAAACTAGAGTATTCTACCTTGCACTTATACTAGGTTGTTCTAAAATTCTACCGAAAAGGTAACGCGCACCCTAAAGCAATCATTGAGAAGCAAACCTGCCAAAAACACAGGCACCATAATAATTTGCACGCTGTCCTGAATCCCAAGCAAACGAAAGAAATGTGAGATGCTGAAGCAAGATTGCCCAAGAGGTCGGCTTACCCCGTTCTTCTCGCAGTAGTCGGTGTCGGTCCAGCAGCGCTCGTCGCGGACCTCGCCGGCCGGCCAGCCGGGGCTGGGCACGATGGCGGAGATGGATGAGGTGACCACCACCCGCCGCACTCCCCCGGCTTCCTTGGCCGCGCGCAACACGTTCAGCGTTCCCTCCACCGCCGGCACCATCAGCTGCCTCTGCAACCACAAAACGAGATAGACCCCCCGCGAGCGCGCGGCCTGGCAGGTGAGCCGAAAGGACGGACGGGACAATGGCGGGCGGGGTGGCCACGTCAAGCACACAGTACCTGGGGGTCGAGGACGCGGTCGACGATACAGGGGGAGGCGAGGTGGAACACGCCGGAGCAGCCCCGCGCGGCGGCGAGGAGGGCGGCGCCGTCGAGGAGGTCGCCCTGGAAGACGCGGAGGCGGCCCTCGCCGGCGCCGGCGGCGAGCGCGAGGAGGTGGTCCGTCTCGGACTTGTCATCTGCACGCACCACGCGAACGGAACGGTCCACGCGAACGGAACGGTGACTCCTCCGCATCTCAAGCAACAATTCTTCTCGGAATTACATTGTTGCAGCAAGGAATGGCGCGCGGTAGTACTGACCGGGGTTGAGGACGGCGGCGTGGACGGAGTAGCCGCGGCCGAGGAGGCGGCGGACGAGCCACGACCCGATGAAGCCGCTGGCGCCGGTGACCAGCACCGTCTCCCCCTTCCCCTCCCCTCCTCCACCGCTCGCCATCTCTCTCTGGTCTTGGCCTGGGGTGTGAGCAGTGAGCTCTGGGGGGTCGGGGGGCGCGTGACTGACGAGTGGCGGCGGTAGCTGCCAGAAACTGGATTTTAATTGATGCGGTTGGTACCCGCTTCGAACCTGACAGAACAGCCATCTTTTTGGATTTTTCACGGCAGTAATCAGTCCGTTTTACGGTCACGACCCACGAGTAATTGGGGATCGATTTCCGCGTACTGAAGCGAATCACTACAGTACCTGACAAGACATACAAGGAGATGGCCCAGTACAATTCACCTCTATTATTAAGGTTAGTTACCGGATTTACCGTAGGTACAGGAAGTAAAATACCAGCCGAATTTTTCAGAATTTGCAAATTCAAATTTTAAAGTTTGATTTTCGAATGATTTTTAAGCGAATTTATACAAAATTCAACCAGATTTTTCTGAAAAAACCGGTAACTGGCCGATTGCCGCCTAGCAGGATTTGATGCAGTACCAGCTTTTGAATCCTTGATTATTACCATGGAATCTATGCTTAGTTTGATCTAAATAAAAACGGACAATTTGGGCACTAAAGAGAGTTTAGATTAAAACATAAATTACATGATCAGCGTACATATTTTCTCCGAAAGAACAAGAACATCAGTGATAGCGTGATACAAGTTGGACTCGTTCGTCATAAAAACACCGTACGTTAGTCCACAAGTTAATCTCGTCTCGCGTCGCATGCAGTAGCAGCACAAGGGGAAAAGGAAGTGGATACTGCATTTGCCAGCCAAGTCTACAACTCCGTCTTCACATTTTCTGCATTAACGAGGTATCCTTTCCGCGAAAACAATCCTAGGAAAAACTTCGACAGCTTGGAACTGAAAGAGGAAGGCTCATCATCTCTTGCCACAGGATTTATCTTGCATAGCATATCGAAGTCATGCTTCAGGTGGGGTTCGATTATCTTCGCCTGAATCCACAGACAACATTTATAATAAGTTTCATCAGATAGTAGTAACTACCAAGGAAAATATCATTTGTTTCTTGAATGTGATACTTGGACATTACAAGCTGTGTTATATTTACCTTGAACTCCTCGAATGGACAGAAATCTTTGTTGCCACATCCCTGCATTCATAGCCCACCAGGGCAACACAGTGAATAGCAAGGGAACTTGTAAGTAATGAGAAAGGCAAGGTTCAAACAATTATAATGTAGAGACTACTATAATAAAACTCAAAATTTAGACTACCAAAAGTGGGATGTAGTATACTGTCTGTGCCCCAGCAAGGCAGCAACTGAGTAGAATAGGAAAGATAAAAGTACGCTAAAAATAGAAAGTATTTATCTTACTGGCATTGAAACTGGGACTTCGTTGTGTAGAACTTGCACAAAGTATGAGTTATTTCGATCCCCAGAAATTTTGCCTGGGCATTGGTATAAAACCAACATGTTGTTAGCAGCGAAAGGTGCTACAACACTGCCCTTCCAATTTCTTCGCTGCGGTGGAATAGGAGGTAGGTCCAATGATTCCTCCCGCTGTATCTTCTCAAAATCTAGGTACAAAAAATTTAAGCTATGTCAAATCAGCTATTGGCATTGTTTTAAATATCGCGCTATAGCGGTCAAGGTGCCCCGAGCGCTACATATCGGTTGTTGTTGTGGTTTAGTGCAATATCGCCGATATATCGGGCCGATACACATGCTATCAGCTATAAGCTATATCAGCGCTACTGCCCAAGAACGTTCAAACTACCTCTGACATAGGGGTGCGCCTCTTGATTTGGTAATATCCATTAATACCGACCATTCCATTGGTTGGGCTTCTATATTCCCACCTAATCCAATTAATTAACCTTCATATTCTCACAACTCCCAGCTATACTAGTTAATAACATTACATCTCTTAGCAAGTCTGTTATCAAAGGAGAAAGAGAAAACAAGCAGCAAGCACAGATTCTCCACGTGGACAAATTAAAGGAATGTTGATCTCCCGTTTTCTTCGTCAGAGGATGAAGATTTATTAACAAAACACTATGTTGCTTTTATTATTTTGATGTTTATCTTAGATATAGACATGTGGGATTTGATATTTTTGGATGTTTTATGCAAATTATACCTGAGACTTTGCAGTTTAAGATTAAGTATATTTATATTTTTAATGTTTCATAGTTGAGCATGTAGCACTCGCTGTATCTCCGATATACACTATCCGCTATAAAAATAGTCCACCGCTACGCTTCCGCTACCCGCTTTAAAACTTTGGCTATTGGTCATCCGATATATTGTTCACGGAGATAGATAAGATTATGTACCAATGGAGAACAATACACACCTGATCCTTCAAGAAAAAGACCAAGAAGACATGTGAAAGGCACAACAGTTTCTGCATGTGCAAATCGGAGCCTTGCCTTCTCATATGTACCATCAGGACGATTTTCTACAAATGCAAGAGTTAAAATTTCAATTTAGAGTTTACACAACTGTTATTTGCAATCTTCATCGGTATTGATCACTACATTAGGCACTGATTGAGAGCATTATATGTTCTAGCTATACACACCCAGTAAGTTGCTATACGAGACTCGTCATGCAATGAACATCTGGTAATCCCCAAATCATAGTGGCAAGACAAAGGCAATACGGGGAACAGGGGAGGAAGCAGGTATTCTAACAACCAACTCATTTTGCTGAACTTAAATTTGGGAAACATTGCTACCTTCTTTAGCTATGATTGCTTCTTCCATTGACTGGACAACATCCTTGAGCAATGGCAGTCCCATCCGATAGTTTATTGACTGACCGTAGCCTTTTAGCACAAAACCCTCCAAATCATCTGTCCATTCTAGAAAATAGACCTGAACGAATAAATTTGTTATAAATTAATAAAGCATATGAAGGCACACCAGTGTTTTGAAAACTTACCGATATATAAAAGTTTGTTCATACAGATCAGGTATCAAGAATGGTGATGAGGAGTAGCTCTACAAGCAATCTTAGCAAATAAACTTAACAGAATGTACAATACTTAACACAAAGGGTCACGAGCATGAGATGAGAACAGATTGCCAAACTTGAAAGAGCATAAACCAAATATACCTGACAGAAATTTGCAATAATATCTGCTAAAACACATTTTTTTTAAATGCCGCACAAAGAATTTCCGGATGGCATACAGGATACAGCATAGATTCCAACAGTGTCTGACTCAAAACAAGCCAGACAACTGCAAATACTTAGTCTGATTGAGAAATGAACCTATCTTAATAATCTGATCACTGAATTATGACAAACTTAGCCAACTTCATTGTCTACTAACTGGGGATGTAATATTTTCTGAATAGCTTGGGTTGACCTTAGTGTTATGATATTAATAAAAGGCTAACCACATGTCTCCTGAATAAACCTGTACACAGATCCTAAACTTTCCAAATATAGTTGTGTGTATGCTCTATGTTGTCTTACTGAATGCAAAGAGGATATATTATTTTTCATACTGGCAGTGGCATCAGAAAAGTCGTAGGGTCTTAAATTTATGCAGCAGTCTGTACATCTAGCAAAAGAAAATCTCTATAACAAAAGCCAAAAGGTATAAGACATTGACACATTATCTTGATAGATGAAATCAAGAAGCGAGTCAGGCGCACAACATTTTTATATTACAGAATACATAATAGTTTGACAGAGTATAATGGTAAAATTGCTTAAGAAAAGCTGAAGCCTGAAAGTAACCTACCTCAGCTTCATTAAAAAGTTCACAAGCTTGATTAGTTATATTCAGTAAAGATGCTTCCTGCATAGAGAACCATAAACTATTCAACTCACTAAATGTCCAAAATATATCATATTGAATTCTAGAGCCTTCGGGCAAGTCATTACCTGCTTGCAAAGGAACCAGAGGGAAGAAACATCCTGTGTTGTAAAATTGAGGTGAAAACGGTTGACTAATGCAGATGTGACATGTTCTAAAATTGGTTCCTTTTGCTTCTCAACATCAGGCTCCTTTCTTTTCCTGTAGTCCTGAACATGTTATTGTAGTTATAATTCTTTGGCCAAAAATAAAATAACAAGTCAATGCAAGGTCAGAGTTGTAAAAACAAAGGATGATATATTGTATAGCGTACAACCAAACTACCAATAGCAGTTTACTATCACTGAGTGAATAGAGAACATAATCACATACCCAAAAAAACACAACACAAATATGCCTAGTACAAACAGTCAAAAAAAGAGAGGAAGCTATGAACAAGACTTTTCTTAGATAAAGAAAAAGAAGAAAGGAACATAAACAACTGGACCCAACTTGCTAAGTACCAAATGTCCCAATTTTTAGTACTTCTCTTAGCTGAAATTTACAAGGTCTGTTCAAAATAGGGCAATTCAGATATCCATTCACCTCTTTTCCAAATACGAAACGTGAGCACCCAGAGATAAAGGAATAAAAATGTAAAGTCACATAAGCACATTATCTTCTTATAAATATGTTCTTTGCTTCTCAGCAATGTCAGTGCTACCATAAATAGTACCTTGTACGTCTCACAGCTATCAAAGAATCTCAGACAAATATCACTTGCACGACTCTCACTCAGAACAGAAAAGGCTCGGTTTTTCCCTGGTCCAAGCTTTCCTTTCCCAGAAAGTAGTCCCAAACCAAATGCTACTGCACTAGCTGATGCTCGAGGAACCTGCATCAGCAACAATTCCATAAAAAAAAGCAACAATTAATATCCTTCAGAAGCTTTAAACTTTCCAACAAAGTCAACTGACTATTGTCGGCAGAGAATGCAACATGCTGAAATCATCATTGCAGATCCACCTATTTCTGTTTTGGGCAATCAGATTTGCCTTAATGTAGATCAGGCATATTAGCATAGTAGATTCATCTCTTCCGAAAACACATGGCAGTAAAAGGGCGAAAGGAAAAGGAACAGAACTGATGCAACAGCAATAAGCCTTTAATGTAGGCATTTTGGCTCAAACGGCAAAAATTTAGGCATAATTGCCAAAACTATGGCACGCGAATTCCAGAAAACTGGGGAAAAGCAGCAACTTAAGAATTTCTACAAGGAGAGACGCAACAGGCCATGAAAGCACCCTAAATTTTTACTCCAGAGATACAAATACTTCAAGTTACTTAGCATTTAGACGAGATTGTACTATATGCATAATCGAAAAGGCAAAGTTTTAACTGCAGGTAGAGACTTCTAAAAGTACTTCTTTTCCACTTTTGACTTGTTTCAAGTTCTAAAAATATAATGGAAGCAAACAAGATAGGGGCCATCGAAGGAAGAAAGCATAATTCAAGTGGATTTTAAAGTATAATAGAACTGCATATCTATGCTGTAGTCAATAAAGACTTGCAGGTAGTTAAACTGGAAATCATGAAACACCACAGCAAAGCTGTTGGATTCTAAGTTACTTTGTTTACGACACATGAGACTCATAGTAAATTGGGCTTCTCCTAAAGGCTATATATTTCTTTAGATTTCATCTGATCATGAACAGAACACAACCATGATTCCTTAGTCTGCTGATATCAACACATTAAGTAAATGCAACAAGCTATGTCGAGCTGACCTGAGTTGCTCTTATTGAATACACGTCAGGGTGATATTCCTCATCAAATAGATCTTGAAACCTCTCCTTCACTCTGGTAGCAAAATTGTACAACTCTTCCTCGCCTTCGCTAATCAGCTCACCACCTTTCACCCTACCCTTCCAACGTGACTCCCACCCCTTTATCCAGGAAGGAATTTTCTTGAGAGAATCGCTCCCAGGCCCTTGTTTCGCCTCATTCATAAGAGCCTCCAACCGAACCGCCAGCTTATCCAACTCTTTGATTCTCTTTTTGGTAGGGGAACGAGTCCCATGTCTTGCCTGGAGAACAAAATTACCAGATGAACTCAGTCAGCTTTATGTCCTACCCAGGCATGCATTTTTGGGGACACAAAGACACCAGTAACGTAGTAAGGAAAGACCAAACATACTTCGCAGTATATTGTTCTATTTGAGATTAGTTTTAACTTGTAAACATTTCTGCACTACGCGCAAAACTTAGCAAACTCATAAGAGCTTAGCATCGCATTACCATATTACCAACACAATGGCTACTAGTTACAACACTCTCATGTCCTGCACGCAGTATACTGTACAAACTTGTGGGGATATACTGGAACTGGGTAACAAAAGGGCAGTAAAAATGTAAAATGTAGGGAAGTAAACTTACCACGAGATTGAGGTGGATCACGCGGCACTCATCCGAGATAGAAGGCACTGAGACCACACTATTGGAGCCCCTGGCCACATCGTACCTGCAAAATCACCAGGGGATTAAAGCCTCCCATTTCTGCAAGCCCTAGCTCCAGTCTCCCGAACAACACGACGCGAACACCTAGCACCCGAAACTAACTCAAATCCCATTCCGCCAGCACGAACCCACCAGCGAACAAGCTCGGATCATCGATTGGAGAGCCTCGAGCGGTGAGAGAGAGAGAGAGAAGCGGCACCTGGTGACGGTGGAGAGGTGGCGGCGGACGTCGAACGCGCCGGGATCGGCCGCCGGCGAGAGGGGAGCGGCCGCGAGGAGCGCGGCGACGAGGAGGAGGGGGAGAGGCGTGCACGGAGCCATGGCGAGTCGATTTACTCTCCCTTTTTTTGTGAACTAGATTTGCTCTCCGGTGGGAAGATGGGTTGGTTCGAGTTTTCATGATGTTTTGGTCGCCGACCGAGCGGAGTCGGTTATGTAGGTGGGGGGCACGCGGGCAGATGTGACACGTCTCCCCGGCCACCTGGACGGTCGATCGCGTGGGGGGCGTCGCGCTGGACGGCTTGGATTGCGCGGATCCCGGTGTGCTGGTAAACTTGGCGGTGTGTCGCAGGGCTGCCACGTACCGGTGGTACGTGCTTTTGCCGCACGTTTTGTTGTTCTAGACTCTGCGCGACCATGGAGTTTATTCTTGGTATCAACTACTATTCATATCACGGGTGCCATGCTCAGAAATGCTGCTGCTAATTTGTTGTTTTGATTTGAATACGTGGATATTTTCGTATGTTAATGTCCGCTGCTCACAGAACTTTATACTGGACTCAAACCATCTTTGTTACTCCGATTAGTTAGATTGTGTCTAAAACAGTGACGAAGTTCCAGTAAAATCTTAAAAGAGACAAAAATCAAAGCAAATTACCTAATCTTAAAAGAGGCAAAGATCAAAGCAAATTAGTAGGTAATAACACAAAATCTTCTAAATGGGGACGCAGCCTAACCAAATTGTCTGACCAAATTATTTATATTCGCCATACCTTGCTATGTCGCCACGACTTCGTTGAGAATAATTTCAGAGCGCTCAATTTAGGTCTGAATATAAAAAGAGACTACCCCCCTCTTAACACAAATTATGACGTCCATTCTCCCACTTAGGGAGATGGTAAGCCAGCACACCCACCGAGCGCAATGTAGGCCACGGGCCTTCTTGATCGCTCGTCGACCCCGTCCAGGTAAGTACGGAGCCACGGTGCCCCTACCCTTGCTCTTATACCGAGACTTCAGGAGACAATCGACTTCGACTCTCGAGTCAATGTGGCTGGCAAAATAAGAAGATGCCCATGGGCTTTTGTACAGCTCATTTTTGGGCCCTTGGAGAAGAGCTAGAATATTGGGCGGTAATTAATCAATTGTGCTAAAAAAAACTTTGCAGTTTGTAAAGTCCTTTGCACCTTTTCTGAGATAATCGGTTGAATAACTTGGGCCTAACTTTCCTTTACTATCCAACGTTTACTAACATTAATCAAGCCTTCTACACGGTTTATTTTATTCTATAGGCACTAAGCTTTGTCATGTTTTTTTTCCTCCTTCGATCGGTCAATAAGCTTTCGAGATAGAGACTAACAATTTCTTAGAAAAACAAGACGCAAAAGCTTACATTCGATTAGTTGAATTGTTTCGCTACCGATAAAAAAAGCATTACATTACCCTGTCGAGACGTCATCAAGTTTCAAATTTGGTCCGCTCGATACCCTCAAGTCGGAAACGCATCATCAGACATTGGATCAGAAAGCAAAGGATGATATCTTGTTTTGCAATGACAGCAAAAAATATTGTAACATCAGCACTGTTCATGGATACTGTAGCATTGTTGTATCGGTTGATCCAAGCCGTTCTTCTCGGATCAGACGGATCAGATCTGCCGAATGTCAAAGCACTGTGCTTCTCTATCATTGCCAATGCAATGACAGATGATGTCAATCCCCTCGAGTCTGCCTCCGTGTTTGGCGGAATTCGTTTGTTGGGAGATGGCTTTCTGTTTTGTTTTTAACCATCACCACCGCCATTCATTCAAACCATCCAAAACTATTCCAGATAATAATTCACCAACGTCGCTATGTTGGTAAACTTACCGCAAATCTCTCTACAACTCTTAACATTGTAGTCTTAGGGCCGCATATGTTGCTCGTAGATCCGGTTACCTTGGAAGTGAAGACTGCAAAACATTATAGTGGTGATTTTGTTGCGGAATACAACACAAAACACTTCAGTGGAAAATATATAGTCCACATGGAAGTGTTCTACATATACCTTGACGTAGGGGTTCTTTTTGCTAGATTACATCGCAAGAGTCGAGACAAACAAATAAAGAATCATACATAAGAGAGTTTAGTACTGCAGAGGAATCAATTCATTTTCAAAGAACAATAAACTGCAACATATGTCTCAAATGCTTTAAGTGCCCACCGCCTTCACAGAATGCAGTGCTATGGAACTAACACGCTTTATCTCTAAAGGCCTGTTTGGATAGGGCCCCCTAAATGAGAACATTACTATGCATCTCAGTGAGGTCTACGATTTCCATCCAAAAAGATAAGGGAATAACTAGCACCCGGACATTCGATCTGGGGCCTAGGATCGGACGCCCGGGTGGGTCTCGGCCGGTAGCGAACTAGCGATGCTGGAACGGTTTTAAAAGTGGGCTTGGGCCGTACTAAAGGCTACATCACTCACAGTCATGTACGGGAGTTGCAATGGTCCTTGACACAAATGAATAGCACAATCAATAGATCATACAGAAACAAAACCGGCCTAAGTTTATTTTGCTCGTGTAGATGACGCGATCACACACGAACGTGCATAGCACTACTACGTCTGGAAAAAAAATTCAGAGCTTCCAGGCATCTTCGATCTTATCCTTAATCTCTACACCATTATAGTATATTAATTACACTACTGCACCATCAAGAGAGAGAAGATGCACGGAGCAACGCCCACCACGCAAAAAAGGGCAAAAGTACGCCGCTGCATGCAACATCCTCCGGACACGATTGCAACATCCCCGGACAACGGTTGCAACATCCCCAGACAACGGTTGCAACATCACCGGACAACGGTTGCAACATCAAAAATTTTAAAAACAAAGCATCAACATTCTAAATACACAGATGCAACAATCAAAACTCTTGGTTGCAACAACATCCCCAGACACGATTGCAACATCACTGGACAATGATTGCAATATTTTCGGACAACGGTTGCAACATCTCGAACAATAGTTGCAACATTACAAATCAAAACAAAGCATCTGGAAAAAAATACGTTGGAAAACATTGCAACATCGTCGTGAACCGTATGCAATATTTTTTTTCTATAAATGCAATATTTTTTTTCTACATATACAACATTTCAACCAAATATGGTCGAGCCAAGGAGTAGAGCGGCGTGGTAGTGAAGGAGGGGGGAGCAGAGCATCGCCATTTGGCTGGCGGAAGCAAATATGGTCGAGCCAAGGATCTACTAGATTAGTCCTCTCCTTTAGAGCGATGCACTGAGACGTGTTACTACATCGGAGAGAGACGAGGCGGAGGAGAGGTGGTTGTGTCGTGACGTGCCCCGGCCTCATGGACTTGTGGGATTCGTTTTCGTGCGGATGCTGGGGTTAGTGGGAGATCGAAGTGTAGCAGCCTAGCAGGAAGGATGGGAGCCCGCTGAGGCGCTAACGTGGGCGTACGAACGGAATGCTTATATCGGACGTACTCACGGTATCATTATCTAAGTCCTAATTTAGCTTTGGTATATATAATTTAAAAGTTTGTAGATAAAGAATGCTTATTTTTGTCGGCATCATGCTATAGTGAAGCGCGATAAAATATGTTATCAGATAAACCTTGTTTAACTACAAAAGACTAAATTTATCATACATTTTATACCCTTCAATCAACTTACTTGCTTCTGCTTAGCTAAGCACCAGCTGTAATCCATCTTGACACATGCACCCCACGACTCCCTACAAGCAACGAATCAGCCTGGTAAGGCCGTCCGATTTTTTCTCTCTAATCGGACGTACGACTACAATCAATTCCCAAAAGATAATCTTGGATTTCAATATTGATATCTCAACTAAGATCTTAGCTTTAAGTACCAGGGCGTACTAACAACTGATGGGCTTAGTGCTTACCCAATCATTATCAATTTATTGGACAACTGATTTAACCTCTTTGCCAGCGATTCACCTACTGATTTTGTAGCTGAAACAATGAAAATGTGTCACTCAATAGCAAGCCGTAAGTAATTCAGTTGTATTAATTCAGAAATTGTTGAAGGGGATGAGTGGCCACTAGATGCAGTTACTAATGAACTGCTTGCAGACCATTGATGATCTCATAGGGGTTGTTTGGGACGGTTTCAGTTTTCGACTTTTGCCCGGAAAAGCCGGAAGCCGTCCCAAACGGGAGGCTTTTCACAGCCACTTTTCTCTGAAGCGGTTTCGCGTTACAACGCGTGGAAGTCAGAAGTCGTCCACGGGGAGTTTTCGCAGCTTCCTACAGCCCCCATTCCAAAATTATCCCCGAACTTCGGGGGTAATTACCCACCAATTGCCATTGAATAACCCCCAAACCCTACCCTGCCTCCACCCCCACCCCCCACCCGCGCAGCCCCACAAGCTCCTCTCCTCCCTCGGTCGCCCATCCTCCTCCTCTCACAACGCCTTCGCTGGCCAGCGTCGCCGCCCACCTCGCCTCCACCTCCCTCCTCCTCCGTCGGTTCGTGCTGTCTCCGTCCTCCTCCCTTCTCCGGTGTCAACGCCGTCCTCCTCCCTCCTCCCGCCTCCGTGGAGTCCCTCCTTCCCGGCTCCCTCCTCCTCCTCCCCATCACCGCCTCCCTCCTCCCCGGCCAGATCTAGATCTGGCCCCCTCCTCCTCCTCCTCCTTCCCGCTAGCTCGCGCCTCCTCCTCCTCCCCGCCGGCCCCCACCTCCTCCCCCGAGCGGTGCCGCCCCCCTTCTTCTCCTCCTCCCCCAAGGGGTGTCCCATCCTTCTCACTCCCCCCCCCCCCCGAGCAGCGCCGCCCCACTCCCCTTCTCCTCCTCCTCCTCCCGGCTCGGCCCTCGACGTCCTGGCAGTCGACGGTGTTCCGGTAGCCTGGCACCAGGGAGGTGCAGTACCAGGTGTGCTCCATTGAGGCAACTATGCTTGTCTGCTATGCTTGATTGTTGTTGTGATTAGGGAATATGGGAAACAAGTGCATAGGAAAACTGAGTTGTTGTGATTATGTTTATAAAGTTAAGAATCTTGGATATTTTCAATTCACCATGTGTTTTGTCGATGGAAAGGTTGATAGTTTTGTACAAAACATGGTTTAAGATTGTATGTTCGAACCTTGGTTGATACAAATGTATCTTGTCCCAAATTTTGGAAGGTTCATGTTACAGGTTTATCTTGTACCTTGATTGGATTTTCTTGATTTCTCTTATGAACTGGACTAGTTCGTTATGTTATGTTTAATAACATGAGAGGATAACGCGCTGTTATACAGTCTTAACTATTGTACAATTCAATTAGTTCTAATATTTTTTTATCTGAGTATGGTTATTTCTTTTGGACTTAAACTTGATTTTGAATCTTGATCTGGTGTTCAGCACTTCAAATGTAGTAAAACATTCTATGGGTTCTATGCCAACAAAGAATTGTAGATTTGTCAAAGGAGGTTGGTTCTAAAGTAACAATTGGCAATTTTGTCAAGTGAGATCATTGACTTGAGATGTTTTCTTTAACTTGTACGAGAATTTCATTTCATTTGTGATTCTCCTGGGCTGTGTAGTTCAATGACTCAATTATCTTCTCTTCTGAACTTTGTAATATGTATGTATGTATGTATGTATGTATGTATGTATGTATGTATGTATGTATGTATGTATAAAGAATCAAAAGTACACTCCTAACAATTTGTTGTTTGCTAATTCAATTTGTGCTATCTTTTATGTGGGTTGACTCTAACCAGAACCTTATGAATTCGGTGTTCTTCATTAGATTGGTTAATTTATTTTTTGTGTTACCATTATGAATAAGTTTGTTAATTGGCATATGTTAGTAAAGAGCCATCCATAATTATTTTGGTGCATATAGTTGCAAATAAATACAACTCAGTTCAGCACTAGTACATCATTTCTTGAGTAGCTTTGTTAGACTCATTAATATTGTTTTGAACCTGCAAATAAATTAAGTTTTCACATAAGTTCTTACATACAACTCTTTTCCATACCAATTTGGTTATGTTCATACTGTTTGCTTTTTTTTGTATTAATCTGTGTAGTTCGCATTAATGTTTAACTGGATGTGTCAACTTGGGAAAATGATCCTAAATTCTAATTTGAACATGTTCACAAGCATAAATGCACAATGTTATTTTAGTCAACTAACTTTATTTGTCATAATATCAAGTATATCCAGTAGACTCCATTTTGAAGATATGTTTGCATTTCAGTTAGTTGAAAGCATAGTTGTCTTCCCTAACATGGGCTATCTGTCATTCATTTTTTTCCTCAAGAACATTTATGTCATAATTTGGATTCCGGATGCAGTGTGTCCAGGATTTAGTGGACACAGTCATTAACATGATATAATTTTGTTCTATTATATTACAGTTGCAATTTTAGTCCCTGGTGATTGCAGACTCAAAAAGTGGTAATTTCGGGTTGGGATCAGGGTGTTTCCTAATTCTTTGGCACTGATTCTCATTTCTTTTGTTCTATTAGAAACTTCAACATTATTTTTCAATTAGATATTGCTATTTATGTGTTTTATTTTACTTCATCGCAGAGAAAATATGCAGTGATGACTAATTTCGATTGTAGTTCATTTGTTTGTTCTTTTTCCTTCTTTTCTCTTTGTTACTTCTTTATTTTTGGGGTACATGTAAGGGTGGGGATACCTAACACTGCTGATGCCGGTCCCAAAGCCCGAAAAAAGTGGAGGGGGCATGAATTATTCAAAGTTTGTAATAAACAAACAACATATCATATCCTATTTCCCTTTTTTCTGTTGTAAATATATTGTTTTGTAATAATTGTTTATTTTATTAATTAGTTATTGTAATAATTATTCATTGTAATAATTGTTTTAAATAATTATTTATGTAATACTTGTCTTTAATTACGTTAATTACGGTATATTGTGTTAATTGGGGTATATTGTCATTAATCGTTGTTACATGCGATCAATTGCGGTAGATATCGTTCATTGCAGTCAAATGCGTTAATCGTCGTTAATTGCAGTAGTTGACGTCAATTGCGTTAGTCGACGTTAATTATCGTCAACTATCGTTAGTTCTCGTTAAATGTTGTTAATCGCGTTAAACATCATCAAACAAGTTGTTACTATCCTTAGAGGCATTTCGGATATTTTTCATCTTGGAAGCTGCAGTCAGCCTATCTAAAAACTAGACAGTCAAACAACAAACCTCTTCAACCCATTGCTCGGACTGCAATTGTTCGGACTGCATCGTTCACCATGCAACCAAAGAAAGTCGCTTTTTAGGAAAGCTAGAACCGTTCCAAACAGGCCCATAGATCGTTATAACTAGTCGTATAGTGCTGCGGAAGAAGAGTTGGAGCAGACCAATCCAATGTCGCACACCAATGTAGTGGAAGTAGTTGATCGTCAACGTCCGTGGTCGTCGATCGTTTCCTCCAACAGCCTCTCGCGTTCCCTACTTACATCGTAGATCGTACTCGATCAGCGCATCTACAATATCAACACGTCTAGGGTGGAACGTCGTGCGCGAGTGTTCTAGCACTAGCGCGCACGATAGGGTCTTCGGAGAGGTGGCGGCTAGAGTTTCAATAGGTTGTGCAATATCCTCTCAAAAGCCCCCAAACCCCTTTATAAAGAGCCCCTAACGGGTCCCTATGTTAGAAACTCATTAAAACTCTTAACCACGTACGGATTATAATCCAATTTAAGCCTGCAATGGATCTAATCTGAACTAACCTTTATAAAGCTCATGTGTTGTTCCTTTTGCCTCATGATACTGTTACATGTTAGATGTGTTTATTGTATAGGGTGTTGTTTGCATATTTAACCGCACACATGTAACATGTATAGTTTGGTCTTTTAGCCCATTGGAATAGATCAAGATTCAAGAGTTCATTCCAACATGGTATCAGAGCCATGAAAACCATAACCTTAGTTCCTCCCACCGTCCCACGTGACCGTCGCCGCTGTTCCTCGGCTGCTGCCATCCCTACGCCCAAGCTCCTCTGCTCGAGCCGCGAGTGTCCGAGCCTCTACTCGCGCTGCCCGAGCTTCGCCACCGAATCCTGCCGCCCCGCCACCGGATCTGCACCGCATGGGCCGAATTGCCCCCGACGTCGCGCCATCTCCCCTGCTCGAGCCTTGCTCGCCGCCCAAGCCTCCCCTTTGCTCCCCGTCGGATCAATATAAATGGTATTTCATTCAAGAGATAAAATAACATATTGACATATTATTCAAACGTTCATAAACACATAGAAGCAATGCAATCATCTTTATGATCGCCTCTAAGACATATCACTAACAATGGTGGCCAATAGAAACTCGTCACCGCCGGCCATAGCGTCACAATATCCATCTTCAACTCCGGTCGGTGCGTCACAACCTCCATCCATTGGATCTACGTCGATGACAAAAGTGGGCAAAAAGGCGCAACCACCTGCAATGCAACAGTCGCCTGATAGCTATGGGAGCTCATCGGCATTGGGGAGAAGGGCGGCGCAGGGAGGGTTGTGCTCGAGGATGGACGGTAGGGGGGGGATGGCGACGTCAATAGGGCAAAGGAGCAATTGGAGCGAGAGCATGATGATGGGATTAATTGAGGTGTCGTTGCGCAGGGCGAGGGCCAAGGGGTCAACAAGAGAGGAATCGAGAAGCTGACAACCTAGTCCCACCTGTCAGCACACGATTTCAAGTGAAGCTGGAGGCAGACGGACCACTTTGCTGGTGTTCCAAAGTGGTCCTCAGTGGAGGGGGAGGTGAGATGGCAGATTCACCGCCCCATCAAGTGTTTTTTTAAGTAGTAGAGATGGTACTCTACTTCTTTTAGCAACCGATGGGTCATCTGGGTGGCACATCCAGAATTGGCAGAAAGATTTAACTTCGAACTATTGACTTTTACACTCCAGAATTCATTAACTAAAAGACACGAATAACAGGATCTCCAACACTTCCATGCAACGAATCCCTCTTAACAACCTTAATTTGGTGCATCCTGCAACCATTCGTTTACATTGACATAGCCCAAGACAGAACGGAAGGTCAACGCTACCCCCATTCAGCAGCCTTCATCTTTGCACGTTGGTGTGCTGGCCCTCATACTGCGCATAGTGAACAGGCGGAGCCATGTAACGAGGATTCCCATCAGGGCGTGCCTGAGCCTGTGAAGAAGATCATTAATTTAAAGCTTGGAAGAGAAATCAATGTCAAAGTAGGTTCAACATTCTAGTGAGAGGATCTATAAGGATCTTCCCTCTCAAGGAATTAATCCCCAACACGATCGAACCTATGTCTCAGGGGCAAGTGGTTCCCATACTTATCAACCTATAGCTTAGACCACCACATCTAACATGTAGATACCTAATGCCATTGAGGCATGACTATGGAAAATGTAAAAGAGTGGGAACGCTGGGTTACCATCGTCATCATTGCTTGTTAACCATGTTATTCTACTCCACTTCTTACAGAGAAGCGAAATTTCAGAAATACTACACCACACATCAAATAATTTAGAGATCTCAGTGAAATACACAAAGGAGTGGAAACAACATTTTTCAATGTGCCTGGAAGATCAACAAATCCCATCTTAAGGGTTAAAAATGAGTCAAAACATAATGTAGACAAAAACAGCAAAAGGGGGAAAAAAGTAGGCCATAAATCACTTCAAACAAAATAACAGTTATTCAAATAATACAAAAGAGATATCAATCCTGATTCAAGATAATTAGTGTGGTACAATACTCAATGGACTATACAGGCTTTTACATGCATAACAATCTAGGGGAAAAAAAGTTGATGCCAAAAGCAAATAAGAGAACAGTGATAAAGCAAGTTAACAAACCTGATTAGTGCTATAAGCATCAGAATAAGCATACGCAGAATTGCCATATGTTGCAGCATATGTTGCCTCAGAATTGCCATACGTTGCAGCATATGTTGCCTCAGAATTGCCATACGTTGCAGCATACCCTGAAATAGGATTGTAAAGGACTAGATCAAAACTATGTCAAAAGGAAATTAAATGTAATTTGAAGTGTCCTGCCTACAGGCCTGTTTGGCATAGCTTCCGCCTCAGCTTCTCAGGGTTACAAAAAACTGAAGCTAGGTCAAACGACCAGCTTCTCCACCCGGCTTCTTGAGAAGCTGAAAGCCAACTATTGAAAGAAACTAGGATCTGTGAGGAGTGGCTTGCTTCTCAACCTCTCCTCCACCCCACCTCCCTTTAAGCTAATAATATTCTTACCAAACAGCTTCTATGAGAAGTTAGCCTTTTGGCTTCTCCACCATAAGCCCCAAAGCTAGCTTTTTTTAGAGAAGCTTAAGGGTCAGTCTGTGGTTGTTGTGCTGCACTGTGGTATCTAATTAGTTAGGAGAATTTTAACTAATTTCAATAAGATTTTTGTTGTTACTGTTAATATGAAAGAACTTATCTATTGCAATAGCCCATAAGGCATATATATATAGTACAAGAAACAAACTCTAGTATAATAGGAAAAGACCTAAATACTCTTTACCCCCTCAAATCTAAGGCGTATGCAATAGCATTACATTTGAAAAGGGTGGATACTAAAAAGAGAAAATCCAAAGTCTGAGTCTTGAAAATGTCGTTATAGCGCACAACTCTTGGAAAATTGTGCCGGTACCAAAGGATCTCCTCCCATCTGGAATCATGCTGCAGCCCACAAGCACAAAGTGCAGGGGCTGGGAAAGTAGAGGTGAGCGGGAGGGTACTAGGGTTTGTTAAGGGTATTTAGGTCTTTTCTATTGTACTAGGGTTTGTGTCTTGTACCATTTATATTAACATGGTATCAGAGCAAGGTTCTATAGTCTAGCTACTCCCATTGTTTTTCGTTGTTGCTGCCCGGGAGGAGTGATCACTCCCGGGACGGCTATCTCCACATTAGTTGTAGTTTTTCTGTAAGGAGAATTAGCAGCAGCAATTTTGTCGCGATCCATCGGCCTCCTCAAGGACGCTGCGCCTGATCCGGATCCAGCGGCCAGAGGCAGGGCGCACCGACCTCCTCCCATGGTGTCATCTTTGCCCGATGTTGCCTGGCGCTCAGGCAACACGAATCCGCGTCGCCACCCCAGATCGGGCCGCCTCAAGCCTCCCCACCCGGATCTGCCTCCGCCGCTTCCTAGCTTCTCGCCCGAATATGCGAGCGATCCGGCTGGCGGATCTATACGCGCCGCTCGATCCGCGCCTCTCGGCCCGATTCGAGGCGGCGCACCACCGAGCAACGCCCTTGTGACTCCCGCCCGGATCCGGCGCCTCTTCGTTCGTCCTCGATGGATCCAGCGCAGATCATCGCCGTCGGCCTTATCCTTGCCGGATCTGCTCGCTCCCCCGAGCCTCCCACTGCCCCGTGCTCCATCTCCACTCGGATCCGGCTCCCCTGCTCCCGGCCGCCGCCTCTGCTTCTCTACTTCGGCACCGGGCTTCATCACCACCGGATCCGGCTCCTCGCGCCGCCTGCGCCAGATCCCCACGCCGCCGGCTCCGCGCTTTCCTCTGCGCTACCGGCCTGTAGCCCCCAAGGATCCGGCGCCCTGGGCCTCTGCCACCGCTCCGTCTCTGCCTCTCCCCCCTCTACTTCGACCCGACGCCTTCATCGTTTCAGTGGAGAGAAAGCAAGAGAGGGAGAGGATCTGCTTGGGCAGAAGAAGAGCGGGAGATGGATAGGATGGCTCGATTGTCCCGATTGGGATGGCTATTGCTGCTCGGTTGGTTATGCTGCTCGGTTGGCTATTGAGTTGGGACAGACAAATGTTCCGGATTGTTGGATTGTTGTGGCATTTATTGTTGTTGCTGCTAGTATCTCTGCTAGTTATCTTGGAGTCCTTTTTCTTTCTTCGTGTCTTTTCTTCCGTTGCGTCCATCCAAATTCGTAACACTTCCTTGAGTTCATCTAAGCCATGCGAGTCCACGAGTCCTTGTCAGTCAGCCGATTGTTTCTTTGTCCACTCCTCTCCTTTTCGCATGGCTGCAGCCGCCGCTCTTCTCTCTTAGCCGCTGCAGATCGTAGAAATCGTTATGATGCCGCCGCTTCTCTCTGAGCCGCCGCCCCGAGCTTCTAAGGTCACCGTGCTTCTTCCGCACTGCGTCTCCGCTGCGCTTTTTGTGCACTGCGCCGCCACCGTCTTGAGCTTCAATTTGCGCTGCCATGATTCTATCTCTCTCTTTGGCTTGATTTGACAACTCTCTCTATTTGTGTCACCTTCCACATCCTCTCTTATCGTGTTGTCGCGATCGACTTTGCTCCCGCTTACCTCTACTTTCTCAGCCTCTGCACTTTGTGCTTGTAGGCTGCAACATGATTCCAGATGGGAGGAGATCCTTTGGTACTGACACAATTTTTCAAGAGTTGCACGCTATGATGACATCTTCAAGACTCGGACTTTGGATTTTTCCTTTTAGTATCAACCATTTTCAAATGTAATGCTATTGCATACGCCTTACATTTGAGAGGGGGGGTTAAGGGTATTTATATCTTTTCCTATTGTACTAGGGTTTGTGTCTTGTACTATATATATGTCCTATAGGCTATTGCAATAGATAAACTTCATTCATATTAACAGTTACAACTCCAAAAAAAAATGCTTTCCACTAACCATGAAGTCCAAAAACAGAAGAAGAAAAAAGTGCTTTTGAAAAGTCACTGCTAAAAGCTGAAGCTAGGTCAAACAGCTGGCTTCTCCACCCGGTTTCTTGAGAAGCTGAAAGCCATTTATTGAAAGAAGCTAGGATCTGCGACGAGTGGCTTGCTTCTCAACCTCTCCTCCTCCCCACCTCCCTATTAAGCTAATAATATTCTTACCAAACAGCTTCTATGAGAAGCTAGCTTTTTTGGCTTCTCCACCATAAGCCCCAAAGCTAGCTTTTTTAGAGAAGCTTAAGGGTCAGTTTGTGCCTTTGTGGTGATTGTGTTGCACTGTAGAATCTAATTAGTTATGAGAATCTTTACTAATTTCAATAAGATTTTTGTTGTTACAACTCCAAATAAGATGCTTTCAACTAACCATGAAATCCAAAAACAGAAGAAAAAAAAGAGGTGCTTTTGAAAAATCACCGCTAAAAACTGAAGCTAGGTCAAACGGCCAGTTTCTCCACCCGGCTTCTTGAGAAGCTGAAAGCCACCTATTGAAAGAAGCTAGGATCTGTGAGGAGTGGCTTGCTTCTCAACCACTCCTCCACCCCACCTCCCTTTTAAGCTAATAATATTCTTACCGAACAGCTTCTATGAGAAGCTAGCTTTTTTGGCTTCTCCACCATAAGCCCCTAAGCCAGCTTTTTTAGAGAAGCTTAAGGGTCAGTTTGTGGTTGTTGTGCTGCGCTGCGGAATCTAATTAATTAGGAGAATCTTTACTAATTCCAATAAGGTTTTTGTTGTTACAACTCCAATAAAGATGCTTTCAACTAACCATGAAATCCAAAAACAGAAGAAAAAACGCTTTTGAAAAGCCACTGCAATGCCAAATGGAGCCTTAAGTCAGGCCAAGCAGACCCTAAGCTAGTAAGCTCAAGATGTCTCCGTTTGGCATCGTGGTGGCTTTTCAAAAGCACTTATATTTTCCTACTTTTGAATATAACAATTAGTTGAAAGCATTTTTTGAGATATAACAGGAATATCTTACTATAATTGGTAAAGATTCCTATAACTAACTAAATTCTGCAGCGCTGTGCAGCACAACAACCGCAAACTGTCACTATGACTGCTAAAGCAAATGGTCGAGTCTAACAGCCTGCAGCCCCATGATGGCTGATATGCTAAGCCTCTCTGCCCTAACTATTTGTTAACTTTTATTTAACAAAGTCGCTTTCACATTTTTGTTGAGTTCAGTCATTATGACCCCAAAAAATTGGATTTGGTCGGGCAAATTTTGCAACCACAATTTTTTTTAAAAAAAACACCGGAATTGAAAATAATATCACCATGATAATTTTAAAGTTACCAGTTTATACAGAAAAGGAAAAGGACAATAGACTCATAGGAGATTCAGTAGGATACCAGGGTTAGCTACAGCTGCTGCCGTGGTGACAGCAGTGGCCCGCTTTTCAGCATTTACAAGCTCCCCTCGGAGCTTCTCAATCTCACTAGCCACAGAAATCATATTTTTCTCCATTGCTTTACTTTGTTCAAGGTTATCAGCATGCGCCTTCTTTTCAAATTCAACCGCAGCCCTATCAATATTATATTAAAAAAAGACCATTAAAGAAATACAGTGCAATGTGCATCCACTCTCATGGAACACAGTAATAGCCATTAGATTAATATCAACGTTGCAAAAACCTTGCTGCCCAATAAACCTCATAAATGAGCAAAAAGGCCATATTGTGAGTATTATAGCTTAAGACACAACCTAAATGCTCTCAGAACCCTATCTAGCTTATACTATACCAGAACAATTCCATGTCAGCTGGGAGTGCTTCAAAGTGATACATAGTTCCTAACATTTTCGTCTTTCATGTACAGTATATTTACCACCCCAATAATCCATTATTCATTTGGCAGTATCCATTTTATGTCTTGTCGAGAGGAAAGCTCCTTTTAGTAAATTTGAAAGTGTCATATGACAGTGTGATTGAAATGGGTGGGTGGATGCAGTGGTGGATCCATAGATCGGTACAAATTAGCTCTTTTGCAAGATACCATGCAGCCACCTTACACTTCACTCTCAGTTGGATTAAGCTAATTAAGCACGAGTTTGAACCTAAAATTCGTGTTCAGACCAAAGTAAACTTGGGCTTAACTAACTAGGCCTAGGTTAGATGCTGGCTTTATATATATATATATATATATATATATATATATATATATATGGATTTGAGTCGGGTTAATGCCAATTAGCACCCCTGTCAAAATTGTTCATTACATGTAGGGAAATAGCTTATAGAGCAACTACAGCTGCAAAAATTAGTTGAACATGCCCTTGTATTTTAAAATCTATGAGGATGTTTGTTTCATTACTTTGCCTAAACAAAGCAGTGTGCTACACCCTCTACAGCCACTATTCTATTTGTGGTCACTATAAAATGCATCATGAAAAGAGTGGTGAAAGCGCCTGCATGTTAGGCACAAATTTTTTGCCTACAAGGAATTAAGTTTTGTTTGCCCCACAGCGTGATGTACAACACTTAGCAGATGAATAGACTTTACTAAACTAAACAGCACCTATGCTTCTAATTCTTAACAATGGGCTGCCCCTGCTATTAAGAAGCAGATGACGATAACCCTCCACTACAAATTCAAATAGCCTACATAACCAACAATAGGACCCCATGCGCTGCAAAAATAAAGGTGAGAAAGAAAGAAAGAAAAGAACGAGGAAAGAAAGGTTGAAACAAGCTCAATTAGCCTAAAAATGCTTTGCGAAAATAACTAATATTGCCCATGCCATGAGTAGTACAAATGGATTGGTAATCTCCAGCAAAACAAGGAACAAACCATCTTCAGCAATTCACCTGGGCAGATGTATCTTTGTATCCAAAATGACCTAACTATGCCTTACAACAACAATTGCTCAAACAAATCTAGTAGGTTGTTAAACACATAATCTCTGAAATGTGATCATGACATATGCCGCCAGACTTCCACTCATGCAAACATGCAACCAGCATATCACAATGTTCTAGAAAACAAGCTTAATCAATATTACTAGTATCTAAACAGACTACCTGACAAACCTCCAAATTTTGATGCATCATCAATCTGCTCTAACCAAACCCTGACTAATTGGCATGCTAACAATGCAAAAGCATCCTTGGACAAAGCAGCTTGCTTGACTAGCAAAGAATGTAAAACTTTATTTTTTACAAAGCAATGTGTGGCAGTTCAACAGAACAAGGGCTGCTTTGCGCGCGCACATCAATTCTCTGAAACAGTTTTCCCACGGAATGCACATTTCTTACTATGCTACGCATGTGATTGAACGCTCTCGTGCCTTCACAAAATTCACACGCGAATCGTCCAAGCAGACAAGTACTAAACTACTAATATTAAAACTGGGTGATGACATGAACCAGCAGTAATACCTGCCCTTCTGGATCTCCCGGCGCATGGTTTCAATCTGGGCACGGACGCCATTGGCCTTGCCCGACTCCGCCTGCGCGCGCGACAGCTGCTCACGGAGGACATGGAGTCGGTCCACGAGCTCGGTGCGCGCAGCAGCAAGCACCCGCACGTCGGCGTGGACCTGCTCGACCTCCGCGCGCGCCGCGACGACTGTCCGCGCCTCGGCCTCGATGCGTGCGGCCTGGTCGACGACGGCGCGTACCTCATCCTCGCGTTCGGCGCGGGCCTTGTTGGCGGCGATGGATACCGCCCGGAGCTCGTGCTGCGCGGTGATGAGCTGCTGCTGGAGCGCGACGTGGGTGGCGGCGAAGCGCTGGTTGTCGACGAGCAGCTCCTGGATGTCGCGGTCGCGGGCTACAAGGCGTTCCTCGAGGGCCGCGACGGCGGGGTGGGGGGCGAGCGCCCCGCGCGGCTGGTGGAGGAGGGGAAGGGGAGGCGGGGGCTCGTCGCGGGCGGCTGCGGGCTGCTGCTGCGGCGCGCGGCCGAGGAGCGGCGGGGCGGAGTCGTGCAAGTGGATGACGTGGGGGCCGCGGCGGGCGGCCATGGGAGGCGGCGGCGATTGGCGTCGCCGCGTGGGGTTTGGGTTTGGATCGGTTGGTCGTTCCGTTCGCCTCGATGAGGGCAAACCAAGGCGGAGGGGAACGACGGGAAGACGTGAAGGGTGGAACCGTAAACACGAGCCTTCCTCTAGGGCTTTTGCGGGCTCCACTACGCCTTAGCAGTTAGCACAATATGGGCCTTCGTTTTTCTGGCCTACGTGATATCTCCAGGCCCATATAGGCCCATCAGAGCGGCCCAGTCTGACATTCGGACGGGCCTTCTTATGGCCCGGTTCCTGAAGCTTGCTTTCAGTCATGCGTGATTATGATTTCGCGTTGACATTGATCTGGGCCCACTCCAAAGTCTCGTGGGTTTAAATTTCCGGTGGACGTAGCGTGTCCCCTGAGAAAGTCTTCCCAACTCTGGTGGTAAGAGCATGTACAATAGATTTATGTCAATCGTTTATAGTCACTGTCACGTAGGATTTTTGCTGATGTTGATAAAAGAGAATGAAGAGATAAAGATGATGTCTACAATCTTTTAACCGACTGTAGCACCAGAAACAAGAAAATCATTAAAAGATTGTGTGTCTTATAAATACAACTAAAAAGACAACAGTTGTTTGTATCATTGTATGAGTTGTCTTTAGTGCTGTCTATAGGTGACATAGAGAGTTGCTATAGATAACAACTGTCTGTACCATTGTAAATACCCTAACATTTGTTGACTCCACTCTCATTGAAGCAACCGGCCTTCAGGCCGCAACATATGGTGCATGTACAAACCGGCAACCCTAACTGTGTATGTTTTGATCCTTCTGCGACGACGGCTGAAACAACGAGGTGTATGTTACTCTCTAAAAACAGCAAAGTTGCGGCACATGATTTCAAAAAGAAAAAGAAACGATGCAACACGTGTGCCGTGGGTAGGCTTGGGCTGGCTAGTCAGTGAGTTTTTGCCCGACTGAGTGAAGCGTGGCAGCAAGGAAGAAGCCGCGGCTGGAGTTCGTTTTTGGCTGGAGATGGCAGCAGGTCAGCTTCCCTCCCACTGTTTCACCCACCCTCTCCGAACCTGACCGGCTGCCGAATTTAGGTCGCCATGGCTGCAAGAAAAATTAGGTCTGCGCCTTGTGTGCAAGAAAAAGGAGGCGGGAGAATGTGGGCCGTACTTCGCATGTGCGAACGTGTACCCAAGAAATGCAACCAATTTGGGACATACGACTTCTGATCTAATAATGTTCGTGCAATTTCCTATACTAGTAGTACTGTGATACTGCGATCAAGAGCAGTGCTTTCTCTATGCATTGCATGGTGGTTCCAATCGGTACTTCATTAATCGCTGGCCATCTTGTCTCAAGCATCGATCCCATTATTGCAATGGACCTGCCAATTGCCCCAGCATGGTCCAATAACAAGAACACTGGACCTCAACTAATGTTCTTCAACTGTTGCATCTGCTGAAAAATGGCGTAGGTTGCTCCTGATCGATATGAGCTATTTTTAGCATGCACCTGATACAACCTTGATTTTTTTAAAAAAACTAGTAGGTGCACGTGCGTTGCAACGGAATCCTAAAAGAGAATAATGTAAATATCAGTACACAGAATTCTAAACCGCATAATAAATATCAATTTTCTTTCACACACATATAAAAAGAAACATTAACTCCGCTTAGTACATCACCTACTACTACTACTACCCGAAAATTAAAAATTTGAGCTCATAAAATGTTTACCTTTGGAAGTTGAACTTGATATCGACTTCCCTCTCCAACGTGCTGCCCATTTCTAGCCATTGCCGACTGACAAAGAAGAGGGCTACGCGTCGATGGCCAACTTCTTCCATCTTGAACCCAAGCTATGACTCGGTTCTCACGACCCACCTTTGCAACCCTCGCCAGGCACATTGCGGCGAGGAGATGGGAAGCCATGGGAGGAGGCGGTGGTGGCATCGTGGTGGTAAGCGAGAGGAGACGGCGATGCTTGCTCAACCGGCGTGGAGCAGGAGGCGGCTGCGGCGCAAGGGGATTAGGATGAAGAGGACACGGTGCGGTAAACTCGAAACAACGGCACGGCAAGGGAATGATGTCTTCGTCTTTGTCTTTTCCTCATGCACCATCGTTGTCGCCCCTCCCTAAACCAGTGTCGCCGCTTCTTCTCCAAGATACCTCCTCCTCCTCTCCTCCCTTCCCTCCCGGTGCCTTCTCCGGTCTCCGCCGCCGCCTCCCCTTCCCTGCACCTCTTCTTGTTGCTGGCGCTACCTCCCGCGCCGCCACCTCCTATGCTGTCGGATCCCCTCATCTTCGTGCACTTCTTTGTTGTAACCCCGGATCGAGTGCTGGAGGTCGAGGATCTCGAGGCACGGCGAATGTCGACAGTGCAGTGACGAATCACGGCGCAAGTTAGGAAGAAGTGAGAAAGCGACAAATTTCAATGAGTGCATATGAAGAAGAAGTGAGGCGGTGATAGTTTGGGGAATTTTTTTGCCGATTTGGCATTGTTGCGATCGGTAATTACAGAAGTAGCGCTCAACGCGGAGGAATTGCAGTTTTGACACTACATCCGCATGGTGGCGGTGCGGATTCGACCTGGACGTGACATGTGGCGACAAATGGCCCGTGACCGGCCAAATTTGGCACACTGTCCAGTGACCGGCCGGCATTGCGCCGCGCTCTCAAATCCGGCCCATGGCCGTCAACGATTGTCATCAATGATCTTAATCGATGTTTTTGTTTGCATGTGTATCAATACTAAATTACTGATCCGTGTTAATTGCATGGATAGATGCTTCTTTGAGTTTCTGGGAGCTAGCAAGTAGTACTTTTTTTAAGAATTTCTTGCATATTTTTTTCTTAGCGGTTGTAAAACACATGTCATCAACTTTTATTACATAACTAGCAGAATTGCTCGCACAATTGAGTGGCTAGATACTGCAATATTGTATTTGTTTATAACTCTAATGCTTTCGAAAAGTATAGTTGCATTTGCTATAAAACTGTAATAGTTGTAATATTTATATCGATTAATCTGCAGCGCTATAATCTGGCTCCACCGAAATAAGTGGTGAATATCCTCTGATTTTGTCTTGATTAATGAGAGAATTTATAGTAGTTTTGCCTTTTCTAATTTAAAGATTATTGTGAGACTTTTCTAGACCTCTAAAAAGAAGAAGGTATCTTGAATACCATGAGTTGTTAAAGAATATCATCGACATTAAACTGATAAATTAACAAAGATTGTCCTATTTGATCGGGTTACACGGGATACAATATGGCTCACTTGTCAAGCCACTACTCTCTGCTCGCTGCGTCTGCGTCCGCATCTTTGGTTCAAGAGTGCCCCGTGGAATACGCCACCGTCCGAGATCGTCGATCGGAGGGGTACGAGATCTGTTGTATCTATTGAGTGGGCGAAGGTGCACCAACAAGTTGACTCGGAGGAAGCTGAGTCTGGTAAACATCGATGTCGTCCTGTTGAGACATGTCGAACTGGGGGCCACTTGCAATGGAGTCATCAACGAGGGAGTGAATAAATGCATCCCCCGAATTGTCCGTCCCCAAGATACGATGTTTGCAACTCCAGTCGTGTAGAGGAGCTCCGGCCTTGAACGTCCGGTGTACCAGCGAACCCGGAGGGGCTCGCCCTGCATACGCTCCAAACTGCGGACGGTCCAATCCCGTGTACACCCAAACCCCGTGTATTGTTGCCTTGTAGGAGTTGAGAGTCCCGTATCCTCATCACTGGATGGATGGATGTCACCCCACGGTCAACCAAAGGTTGTAAGACGGAATGATGTTAGCCAAAATAAATTGCATTGACGTAAACTAAGAATCTCGTACCTCCCAAAATGTGTAGTGCAGATGACCAAGGGTGAGCACTAGTCTATGTATGGGGTGCGGATGATAGAAGTGTTGCATCTCGATGGACCTGCGACGGGAACAACATGATGTTAGCGGAACGTAAGGTATAACCAAAAAAAAGAACATAGATTTGTACGTAACTTACCTCCCGCCGATCTGGCCCGCAAATGACCGACGTGGAGTGCTACGATGTCGGCCGGTCTCGCTTGGTCGTGATGACTTGGCAGGTGAGCACGATCCCCCCACTTGCTGCTCGTGCGCAGAACGTCATCCGTCGAACAGCCGCAACTCATGTTCTTTATTATGTTCTTCGACTACGCAGAGATGTACTTCAAAGTTTTTAGCAACCCCGGGTTGCGGATGGCGGTCTCCGATGTGCTTGCGATGCACTGCGCCCGCTCCAACTAAAGTGACATACAAAACAGGTTCAGTAATAAAGAATACAAATATCATTAATGAAATGACCGAAGGTTGTAAGTGTCTCATGGTGTCACCACGCCACGAAGCATTATATCGATTGTACGAGTGGTTGAGGCTCTCCTGGTGCGTCACATGCTCCGAACGCTCTGGCGGAGTACGGGTGAGTCTGGTGCGTGATCGTGGTATGTCCGTACATCATACGGTCGCGTCTCGTAGCTAGACCTCGACGTGCGCCGTCTCTGTCCAGGCCGTAATCCACTCATGCTAGAATGCTCACCAATCCTCAGTGTGTCAGACCACCCTCGATTGCCTGCATTCCGAAAGAATTGATGTTAGAACAGAGGATATAGGTATCAAGTATAAACATTACTCAGATGGGAGTTGGACTCACAAGTGGATGACTCGCTGCAGCATCATGCCGTCCGTCGAGGGGCCACGACCAGGTACAAATCAAACTACCACATTACGCGTTGTGCGCGCATAAAGCTCCACCATATGTGTAAACACCAGGTGGCATGTCGTCCCCCAAAGTCTGACATCTTACGTGCATTGCATTGACAGCCCGAGTGGTGCTACCACGACCACGAAGTCTGGGGGGGTCTATGGAGCCCAGATGATATTGTTGTCATGCAAGGACTCGAACTCGTTGTGGAACAATGAGTAGCATCTCATAGGTCTATCCTTCGCTCAGCGTAGGACATCGGCAGTCCACAGGGAGCCCATGGTAGGCATGTCTATCGGGTTATGCAACACGGGGTACGGGTGGGTTACTCTGTGGAAGGATGGTCGCCCAACAGGGAAGTGCTCCCAACTCCACAGTTGCAGGAGCACGTAGCAACAAGCAAGGTTAGGTTTGACACTGGTGTCGCGCCTTAAAGCATCACACAACCCCATGTATGTGGTGCAGAGGACGACTAATCCCTAGCTATATTGAGGCATCACCCCAACCTCCGTGTCAGCCAAAGATTCGGTGATGCGGACGAAGCTGGGGTACACCTAACCACCCTGTGACATGGGAAACATGATCGAACCAAAAAGATATAGAAGGTAAGCGACGAGGTGCGTCCGAACAACATCGTCAGGTGCATCATTCGGGCACTAGCTGAAAAGCCTCAGCCAAGTCCGAGGGACACCACGGGCATTATCCCGCACAGGTATGCCGAACCTATTCCCCAGCCTGGCCTTCCAGTTCGCCAGCAAACTGCCTGGAACAAGTGGCTCACCCCGGATCGAGAGACCGATCAAGAATGAGATGTCTAGTAGGGTGACTGTCATCTCACCCCACCGAAAGTGGAACTTGTGCGTCTCGGGCCTCCACTGGTCGACAAGTGCTAGCATCTGATGGAGACGAGCCTCGCAAAGGGTAACAAGCCCGTGTTCCGGAGGATGGGGACATAGCGAGCATTCAGCTCCCAACATTCCCTCCGAGCCCAAAGCACGAGGGGTGGAGCTCCGTCCTCGTCCCCGTCAATCCACGACTTGCATCGATGATTCTCATCGTATAAGTGCTCGAAGCTTCCGGTAGAGGTATGACTTACAAGATATGGAAGAAACAGACTATTAGTAAAAAAAAATTATCAAGGCTAACTAAGGCCACTAAAATAACTAAAGCTAATCTCTTGCATAAAATGAGAATTAGTCCCCTATATGCATCTGTATCTAAAAACTGTTCAATGAAGTCATCGCCATGTACAACAGTTCACTGTAAGGAAACATCATAATCCAAATCATTCAGTGAAAAGCCCCAACGACAATCACCTTCTAGTCCCTCCATTTTTCTTGGACAAAAAATTGTTCTAGGTTTTATGGCATTTGTAATCAGACGAATAAGGGCGGTTCTCACAATCACATGAAATCTCATATCATAACCTAGACGCATTGTGGTAAATCAATGCTTCAAGTCTAAGCCCCGCAATTAAGGTCAATTTTTATGTCAATGTCAAAACATGTTGCTCCGCAATTAAGGTCAATTTTATGTCAAAGTCAAAACTTTATTGTTGAGAAGGTTGCTTCAAGTTTGTCATTTCACGGAGAAACAAGTATCTGAATCATAGCACTACTTGTATTAATTTCTACTAGTGCAAGTAGTTAATAGATTTGACACATCTTGTTGTTCTCTATTATTGTCGAACCCGGGAACGAAGGATCCCGAATTCTCTGTGTTCAAACACCAGTCCAGGATTTCCAGTGTACACAGTCTCACAAAAATGAATATCACATTCATATCATGAAAACGTAAATGGCATTAAACGAATAACTGTTTAATACAAATGAGTCTGAATAATAATATCAAATGTCAAATGATAAACACAATGGAAATAACATAATAGTGGGAGCCACACGATGCGCCACGAGCAATAAATGCAGGTCGAAGGTCTACTCGTCCGGTCCTCACGTCAAGATAGCGATCTTCTCTGAATAAGATTTATTCAAGAAGAGTGAGCACTACTACCGTGCTCGCAAGTCACACCCAATATTGAATTTAAATGCATGCATAAGGAAACAAGTGAGTATGGCGGGTTGTTTTGCATAACAAACATTTCAGTTTGAATAAGCATAGTAGTTTCTAAGGCAATTTTATACTATGGATAAACTCATATTTTGAAATGACCATGATATAATGTGGATAACCTCCAATGATAAAGTGAAGGATCCTCCTAACACCGCTTCCGCCCAAATTTTCATAAGGATTAACTATCCTCAACATTTAATAAAACATTTTAAAACCAAAACAATTCTAACTTTAAGTGGCCCTGCTAGCATGTCCATGACGCATGACGCGCTATTCGAATAGTTTCTACTCGCAGAGTTGGTACAACTTTACCCACACGAGGTGACATGCTCGTTATGTCGGCCAATTCACGCTCGTAGGCGTGTGGTCGAGCAATTACCATGAGGCCTTTACAATGTTTTATCCTAGTACATTCATGCCCGCTAAGGTTTCGCCCTTTGATCGAGTCCTCCAGGAAGCCCTCTTGCGCCAAGTGGAATAAAACGTCTAACCGACACCCACAAAATCACATGACATAAATATACTAGGACATCACAAATTAGTTAGCCAAATCCCGCCCATACAGACATGTGGTGGTACGTTATGGCATAGCAATAAGCGGCTCAAAGACCGGTCCTCAATTGACTTGGCGTCATTCCTACAACCCATGGGCCTTGATCTTAACCAGATCAAACCTGCATAAACTGCACCCACCATTCGACCATTTCGCCCAAGTCCAAACCCATTTTGATTTTATTTTGAATAAAAACTTCATTTATAAACTCATGTGATAAAACGATACCACAATAACAAGTTTGAAAATAATTTGTAGAAATCGGTGTAAACCTCTCAAATTCTCAGAATGTGGACTAAGCTTGGCTAAGCATATATTTGAATTTTGGTAATATCTTGCCTATGGTATCAAGGTAGTCGATACAACATTCAAATTTGGCCATACAATAACATATGGAATTAACTATACGTAAACAGGATATTAAAATATTTATAACAACATATGCATGCAATAAGGACTGAAAATAATTTAAACTGAAAATAACTTAAAATAATAGGGCAATATGGTCAATGGTGTAAATTGCCTTGGTCGATGTCTTGGAATTCTAAATCTTGATTGATCGAACTCTCCGAGTCGTCGAAGTCTATCTGTAAAATCGACAAATTCAATATTCAAATTCAAATAAATTCAAAACATAGTTCAAAATAACTCCAAATTGAAATATTTTGGTTTAGTTAGCTAGATTATAATTTTATCTAAATTTTGCAATTTGAATCACTCCATTTAGAGTTCATATGCTGAAAAAAGAATTATTTTCCTACAAAATCCATGCGCAATGATTACATCAGCAACATGAATTTTGAAGTTTATATCTAAATCTGAAATTTTATTGAATTTCTAGAATTATTTTCCTACTGAAAATCCATTTATTGCGCAATGATTACATCAGCTGAGTATTTCGGGATTAAAAGATTTAAAATTAAATTCGACCATGGGCCCCATGAGTCCATTCTACCATGTGGACCAAGTCCATCGAACCTGGAAGATCCGCGCGGTGGACCAAGCCATGCGGCGTGCGTGGCGCCGACCGTGCGCCACATGGGCGTACACGCAAGCGCGGGGTGAGGTGGTGCCGAGGTGGCAAGGCCACGTCCACCGACGGTGAAAGTGCCTCGGCGGCGAGCTTGCTTGGCGTTGGCGGCGCTCCGCGAGTGTGGGTGGTACTAAAAGAAAGAGGGCGTCGCGGGATCTGAAGCACTACCTTGGGGCGCGAGCAGGCGTTTTGGTCGTCGGCGACGAGGTTCGGCGGCGCTTGCTCGGCTCCGGTGAAGTAGCGACCGATGATCCTCCGTGGACGTGGTGCGTGCCCGAGCCGCGGCGATGATGCAATGACGAGGATGTGGTCTGGTGGCTGAGCCGCTTGACGGCGCGGGAAGATGAAGAATGAAGTTTCGGCCAAGAGCTTCAATCTCAAATTCGGTGAGCACGGCGAGGAAAGGAGAAGTGGATGATGGCGTTGGCCGGTGAAGGAATGCGCACCGGTCGCCTTTATAGCGCCGGTGTTCGGAGCGGCGTGGAGGAGGTGGGGTTCGTGCGGCGGTGGTTGCGGTGTTGTGGGCGAACCGGCGCGGAGAAGAAGGAAGGAGGTGGGGATCGTGTGCGCGATCGGTTCGCCTCGCGTGCGCACGCGACGCGGAAAGTCGGGCGGTTGGGATTAGGTTGTTGGCGAAGCTCCTCGTGCGGCAATGGCGAGCATCGTTGCGCGCGAGGAAGGAAGGCGAGGAAGAAGAAGAAGAACGGAAGGCCGTTGGATTTGATCCAACGGTTGGGGCTAATCGAGTGGAAGAGCGTGGAGGAATCCCGCCGTAGGATTTAGATTGAAGGGTTTAGATTAGAAGGTTTTAAGTCTCCGAAGCGGTACGAAGATCTCGCCGTTAGATCAAGATCGCACGGCTCATATTGTTGAGGATATTCGGACCGTGCGGTGATTGTAAAAGATCCTGACCGTCGGTGCACGATCGAGCGGTGGAGATCGGAAGGGGTGCGTGTGCGTGGCGCGTGCGTTGGATTAAGATCCAACGGTGGATGAGGAGGTGAGAGAGAGAGTGCGAGCACTGGTGAGTGGCCAGCTGGAGGAAGTTGGGCGGAGCCTTTGGGTTTCGGCCCAAACACTGTTAGAGGATTTTCTTTTGCTTTTCTATTTGTTTTAATTCTGTTAATTCATAATAGCCTTAGAAAATAGCAAAATACTTCCAAAAATTATGGAAAAATTCACAGAAATTCCCATACTCATTCTGGACTTAATAAAATTATTTCCAACTATTATGTTGGTTTTTAATTTTGCAAATAAATTTGTTTTAGCTTTAAAATATTTATAAAAAGCTTTTGAAAATTCAGGAAAAACCACAAACATAAATAAACTTTTAAATTTTACTAAAATTGAAATTTGGGCTGTTACAATTCTCCAGTCCTTTAATGCTAATTTATTAGAACTAAATTGATTACCACTAATTGATAAAAGCAAATTAACCACATCCTAAAAATTACAACTAAAGTATTAATGACTAATTAATAACTGCTAATTTATTAATACCTAATTCTGACTAACTATTTCGGACTAATGAATTGAGTAAAACAATGTACTTACGACTAATTAATTAATTGGTAACTAATTAACTACGCCTAAAAACTACAACTAATAAATTAAGTAAGATTAATTTCGCTACGAGAAGAGACATACCTGCTTGAATGGCTGCTAATGATGGCGATAAATAATAATAAGTCATCAGAAAACCGAAATCAAAAGAACGGAAAGCGAGAGAGCGAGCGAGAGAGAAGTGAAATCTCACTCTCATGCGAGGGAATCAAATTCCCTCCCGCGCCAATCTCTCGCATGCATGCACATGCATATAGACAAAGACGCGATGGAAGTGACGGATTAGAGGGTTGAGGGGACGGGCGTGTCAGGGGATGAGGCGCGTTCGGCCAACCACGGGCCAGACGTGGTTAAATTTGTGCGTAGCACTAATTTCGCTAATTATTTTCGCTAATTAAAGGGGCGTCCGGCCCGTGACCGGTTGGACAAGCCGACGTGGAGGGGCGTCCGGCTGGACGAGTGACGCGGAGGGGCGTCCGGCCAGACGAGGCGAAGTGTCTAGTGGACATCGCGTCCGGCCAGTGATCGTGTGACGAGGCTTCAAAATTGCTATTTCTTCATGAGGGCCGCTACTTCGTAATAAAGCATCACAAACGTGTTATTTGCACCAAAATTTCATAGTTTTGGTGGTTGCGGAAGAAGT
The DNA here is from genome assembly GCA_036346255.1 of Ampelocalamus luodianensis. Taxonomy (NCBI): domain Eukaryota; kingdom Viridiplantae; phylum Streptophyta; class Magnoliopsida; order Poales; family Poaceae; genus Ampelocalamus; species Ampelocalamus luodianensis. The sequence goes on along the minus strand of CM070622.1, from coordinate 90,877,208 downwards.
AGGAGCATGGATACATTCACGAGTCACAAGGGGTGGTGGGCGAGACATTGTCCCTGTCAGGTTGGGTCCATATGTTGGTGCGCCTTAGGATGGGGTGGGAGAGGCCCACTGCGCGGAGGAAAAAGAACATCGTCCCGCTGCGCGGGGTAAACTCCTTCTTTTATTGGTTAAGATGAGATAATACATTTTTAATAGAATTACATAAAATAAATGTCCGTTTAATAAAATTACAAAAATGAGATGGGACTATGTCGCCAAATGAATTGACAACAAGAGTTTTCCCATCAAATGAATTGGCGACAAAAACCTATTTTTATAATTTTATTAAATATACATTTATTTCTATAAATTATTTAAAAATGATTTTTATATATAAAAACCACACAACCTTGATGTTTGGGTTACTCGTTTCCACACAAACACTAGTTGCGTGCTTTTCCCCATTAGCACTAGTTATCAGCAGTGCTGACCGCTGAGGTTATAAGGCATATCATGGGTGATTAATTGTCTTATCCTAACTATTAGGCCAGTCTTAATGGAGGTTTCATGGGGTGTCATGCGCATTTATTAGGATGCCACATCAGCAAAAAGAGAATCTTTGCATGAAACTAGGAGGAGAGAGAAGGAGAAAGTTTCATGGGGATGAAACTTATCAGTTTCCAAAACGTTGGTAATCGTGTGAAACTCCCATTGAGGACTTAATTCGTTTCATCACAGCACCATACTAAAATGTGATTGGGGCAGATGGGACCCACGAATACTAAAATAAGCTATGAAACCGTGCAATGAAACTTACATTGAGAGAGAGCCCTGTTTCATATCAAAGTTTCACGTGTTGAAAACTGAGAGATAAAACTTGGCATTGAGACTGCCTTATCAGATCGTAGTAACTGAACAGCCACATGCAATAATTGGTGCATTTTAATCCAGGAACTCCAGAATTTCCCAACAAATAAATGCGCCAGCTTCGGCTACTAGCTTTCAGCTGGAGCCTGCCACTCCCTAGTTTCTCTTTCTCCACCTTCTCCTACCGACTAAACTAGGCAGGCAGTCACTCGCTCACCACACCATTCAAGGCTACTCCACAAAAGTGAAAGGAAGGAAGGGCCCAAGAGGAGAGGAAAGCGAGCTGCTTCTCTCCTCAAACTCGAAAGCCAAGAACACATCTTCTCTTCTCCCAGATCCCACACCAGCACAACCCAGAAGCCCCTGACCAAGATCGTCAGATCAGATCACTCTCTCCCATCCCGCCAATCTCCCATCACTGCGGTTGCTGCCATGCAATCGGCGGTCTAGCATCAGCCCCGGCCAGACGAAAATGATGAAGCCGCAGCACAGCATGTCCGGGCATGGCAGGAGGAGCCCCTTCCTGACCTCCTACGCGCTCACGCTCGCCTTCATCACCTTCGTCTCCGTCCTCTACTTCAAGGACTTCTCCTCCACCCTCCACCAGCCCTTCCTCCACCGCCCCCCGCCCCACCGCCGCCAGATCAGCCGGCCTCACCCTCACCGCCCCCGCCCCCACCCCCACGGCAGCAGCAACGTAAGCGCCAAGCCGTCAGCCCCAGATCAGTATAAATAGTAGGCTATGTGAATGCGTGCTGACAACTTGGTGCTGGTTTTTGGATTAGAGAAGGTCGAGGACCTCGCGGCGGTGTCCGGTGGGCTGCCGCCGTTCGCGGTGGGCACGGCGCCGCCGGGGTGCGACTTCGGGCGAGGCGAGTGGGTGTACGACGAGGCGGCGCGGCCGTTCTACGACGAAGAGGAGTGCCCGTACATCCAGCCGCAGCTGACGTGCCAGGCGCACGGCCGCCCCGACAAGGCGTACCAGCACTGGCGGTGGCAGCCGCGCGGCTGCTCGCTCCCCAGGTAAGCGTAGACCCATCACCAGCTTGCATTTCCCTGTCTCTGTGCGTGTTAGTGAACAATGGCGATACTGATTTGGATCTTTGCGTTTGTTGAGAAAAAAATTAATAAAAGAAACTTAGTTTGAGAAAAAAAAAAACCAATCGATCTAAGTTAATTTATTATGCCGAGTCGATTAAACAGATCGAGTAGTCGACCACGACCACACTTCTTCCTCCAGAAAAAAAAGATATTACTGATTTCTCATTCATGTTGTATGATACCCGAGACGTGTCACTCCAGCGGTGTGGGCCGTGCGGTTAGAACCGGGCGGAAACGGCGAGATTTTGAGGCTTTCGTGGCGCTTTCGTCCGAGCGGCCAGTTGCGAGCGCATCGCGCGCGGCGGAGGAGGCGAACGCGAATCCCAGTATGCCATGGTGAGCGGTTAGGAGCCATAGGACTGGACCACCATGTATGGCAATGGTGAGTGGAGTTCGGCGAGGGACACGGCTCCATGCGGTGGCGACTTTACGTGCGAAGTCTGGACGGCAAGTTTCTAGGTGGGTGAGCGAGATCGCTCAATTCAATACGACGCAGATAGAACGAACAGTCTCGTTGAACGGAACGAGCGGCCGACCCATCGAGCAGTGTGCAGGCCGGTGAGGGGTGGCCGCCGCTGTTCAGACTTCAGGCTTCAGAGACGCCAAAACTACGGAAAAAAAGCGTTTTTCTACATGGGAATGTCGTATGTGATGCGAGGATGGGATTGTGATCCTTAGAAGCAATTGGGCGGTTGTGGGTTGTGGCCGGAGGCGGTCTGCACATGAGACAGCCTCGTAGCAAATCCTCCACGAAGAAACGAAAGATGTGATCTGATCTGGGGAGGACATGGTCCATGTCTCCATGATGCGTCATCTCACATGAGGGCTCTAGTTGTTTAGCGTGGGTTTGGTCCTTGACCTCTTGTGCTGTGTGCTTCCGGGCAAACCAAGGTGCAGGTGGTCATGTCACGTGGGAGCACGGGGTTTGAGGAAGGAAATGGGGGAGGCGGGTCAGCCAGGGCCGGCCAGCCGGCCATGGCAACCGGGATGGGAACACAGCCGTACAGTATTTTTGTCTGTGTGTGTTGCCATGGACCCTCCATTTGCACGGCTTGAGTTGGGTTCCTTTATTATACTTCTTTTTGCTGTGTATCTGGTCAGGATTCATTCGGGGATAGTTGATAGTTCAAATGAGGGGGTTGTTGCCATGTTGCTATCGAACCTCATTCTCAGCTTGATTCTGATACGGTTGGATTTAAATGTGTGTTGAAAATTCGACAACATTGGTGTGGTACGTGGGATCGGGACTGGACGAGCTGGACTGGTATGGGATTTAAGGAACCGTATGTCGAGTTTATGACATTTTTTCAGATATTATGCTTGCTGACACTCCCTTTGACTTTTAGATGAAAATATTTGTCACATTGCTCACAGTCGAAGCAATGTGGCATTGAACTTGCTAGTCAGTACTCAGTAAAATTGGATCGGTAAGTATTTATTGACGGATTTCAAATACTCCTAAATTTGAACTTGATAGTATTGCATGGCAATGCCAATATATAAGTGCTGCGGTTGAGCCACAGTCTGTATGTCAATTTGTCAATCAAGCTGTGGAGTTTTTAAAGCGTACATTGATCATTATGCTATCTATTCCATTCACACCGGATAATGTCATGCATTGCAGCTTTAATGCAACTCTAATGCTTGAGATGCTGCGGGGCAAGCGCGTGCTGTTTGTTGGAGATTCTCTGAACCGTGGGCAATACGTATCATTGATCTGCCTCCTCCATCGGGTCATCCCTGAGAGCTCAAAATCCATGGAAACTTTTGACTCGCTCACAGTTTTCAGAGCAAAGGTATTCCTTGTTTGGATTTTTTTGTGATAGCAAATGAAAGCTTACCAAAAGGCACAAGACACAACTCAAAATGCAGTGTAGTTTTACCTTTTTCTTGGTCACTTAACCTAATGTGAACACCAAAGATTGCTAGAGTTGTCAACAAAGAAAGCAATGAAGTCCAAGTTTAGAAATGTTTGCATCTTAATATTTACATCTTAAAATGGTGTTTCTTTTCTAGCTTGCCGGCTACCCTTTTTTCTAGTCTCATCCATACTGAATATGCTTAATGTTGCATTTTGCTAGAACTATAATGCCACCATTGAGTTCTACTGGGCTCCCTTTCTAGCTGAATCAAATTCTGACGATGCCGTTGTGCACCGTATTGCGGATAGAATAGTAAGGGGGACAGCCATTGAAAAGCACGCCAAGTTTTGGAAGGGAGCTGACATTTTGGTATTCAACACCTACCTTTGGTGGATGACTGGACAAAAGATGAAAATCCTGTAAGTATCTTCCATTATTACAAAATTGCTACTTACTCGAAGCAAGCTTAAAATTTGGAAGGGCAGATTAATATTCATTTCATTTATATAACTCACATCTTAGGTACATTTTATCATATTTCTTGTTCTTTTACATTTGTGAGTTACTCTGACTGAATAAATAAATATTGAGTGGGTGTGGAGAAAATTTTAACTAGAAAGGATCCTATTTTGTTGACCATTGCATCCTGATGCACTTGTTTGCATCCAAAGGTGCTTGAATATACCACGCATCGGGAACTCATGGAATGAACAATTGTAACAAGCTCTTAGGTCTAATGTGAAAACTGCAACACCTCTTCGGTCTATAACATAAGATTACTCAAGCTGATGTTTGACCCTAAAAAAAATTCCGAACACTTCCAGGCAAGGTTCTTTTGAAGATAAGAGCAAGGACATTATAGAAATGGAAACAGAGGAAGCTTATGGGATGGTACTGAATGCCGTGGTGAAATGGGTGGAGAACAACATGAACCCCAGAAATTCAAGGGTGTTTTTCGTCACTATGTCACCCACTCATACCAGGTAAGCTCTCATATACACAAACGGAAGACATCTTTACATTCAGAATTCAGTTAAATGGCACATTCATATCTGATTGGCTCATCCTGCTAAATTGTACATGGCTGATCAATATCTCAAAGTATGAGTCATGTTTCCGATTTTTCTCCTTAGGAGCAAAGATTGGGGTGATGATTCTGATGGAAATTGCTACAACCAAACTACCCCGATCAAAGATTTGTCTTACTGGGGACCAGGCACTAGCAAGGGCTTGATGCGGGTTATTGGAGAAGTGTTCAGCACATCTAAGATCCCCGTGGGGGTCGTCAACATCACTCAGCTCTCCGAGTACCGCAAAGATGCGCACACTCAGATATACAAGAAGCAGTGGAACCCGCTAACACCGGAGCAGATCGCGAACCCTAAGAGCTATGCGGATTGCACGCATTGGTGCCTTCCAGGACTCCAGGACACCTGGAACGAGCTGCTCTACTCGAAGCTCCTCTTTCCTTGAGCAAAGGAAGAATTTTGATTTTGGAGGGTTGACACGCTGATCATCCCTCTGACTGAACAGAAGTTGCCGAATATCACGTCCAAGTTGGGAGTATAATATATCATCTGGGAAAGCTCTGATCTGCTGGAGAAGGGTTCGTCTAACTAACATCATACAGGTCGAAACATTCTGAAGGATACACTGCACGCGGGGTGCACGTGATGGAAATGCTGTGCTCGTTTATTGAATGGCCACCTGCTCATACTGTACTACTATTTCAAAGCGTCAGCGCGGCATGATGTCTAAATATGATTCTTGTATCGAACATGAATGCCAAATCGCTCGAGGTGATCACATTCACCTTCGCTTGTTGTCATATGAAGAGGTTTTTCTGGCCTTCTGAGTTTTGAGTACATTTTTCGCATCGAAGTTAATTACATGAGTTTCGATTTTGATGCAATCAACTAGCTATGCTGGATTCTCAGACACTCTTCTTTCTCTGATGGTACGCTTAGCCGTGTATGAGTGGGGTTTGATTCGAAATGGTGGTATCATTCCAGCCACTCGCCGACCGTTCTCTGATGGTATGCTCCAAACCCTAGGATTCGGGATGGACGCGGGGAATCAATCCACGTGATGGAAGACGATGACGAGGGGCATGTAGCATCGAGCTCCCCGGTTGCTGAGATGGTCCGCTCCCTATCGCTCTACGCTAACAGTAGGCAGAGTAGGGGGACTACGACGAGGATGATCCGATTCTGTGACTGCACCGCTTGCGCATCCCGCGTGCACCCGCAGGGCCGCACGTCTGCATCGCTCGGGTCTGGCTCAGGTGCAAAGGTCGATTCGGCCGTTCCTCTCGGGCCTTGTTCGGGAGGGAATCTTGTATCGCTCGAGCCAGACTCAAAATCAATATGCAGGCAACCAAACAGTTGTTCCATGTATCGCGTCGTTCCATGTATCTCCATGTGAGCCAGACTTTATGGTGGCAACCAAACCCCTCTTATCTGCATGCAGCTTTAACGCCACCAACCTGCTCGATCCATATGCTGCCTGCGCGAGAGAAGCGCCTGCTGCAATGTTCGTGCCACTGCCAGTTCAGCTATCTCCATGCCGTGCCTGCTGCCGCATGCTGTGCGTGTTCCCCTGGTGCGCCAAGCCCACGCAATCAGTAGTGCAACAGTACTCTACTACCTACAGCTACAACAAGGCTCAAATCATATAACGAATTACCATGCCATCATTTGCTTCAACCACACCGATTAGTCTCACAAGCTAGCAAGCAAACGCCGCTTTAGAGTATGTACAATGTAAGTGCTTAGAGAGGTATTTAGCAAAGAAAAACTGATTTTTTTATCACATAGGACAGATAAAATACTTATTTTGTAGCATCAATACTTGATTAGACACCGGTGTTTAAGAAATGCTTATATATATATATATATATATATATATATATATATATAACTATATATAATTAATAGATAATACAATCATCTAAATACCTACAAAAGATATACTTGCATTGGAGGAAATGAATTTTATATAAGTGCTCGATGACGTGACTATATTCTTTGGGACTGTCTATTCATAAGGTGATTGAAATTTTCTTAAACACAAATCACCTTTTTTATCCATTGAATCAATATCTAATTATATGACACATCAACCTCTACACAAATCCAATTATCACAATAAGTGACTTAAACTTAAGAAAATTTCAGACGACTTAAAAGTAGGAAAACTGATATTTTTTCCTTTATCCACTCGTATATAAGCATCGCATTATATATCTCCTTATATAGAGCAAGCGCTACAGTTAATGAGTTCTACTGGGCACCGTTCCTTGTGGAGACACCCGGCAGCCTGAGCTAGCACGGGCCCAACCACGACATCGTTCGTACGCACCCCGGTTAAATCCATGGGAAAGCCCGGTTGGAAGGGGGCACGCGCTGGCCTTCAACACCTGCCGCTGCTGACCGTCGAGGTGTCAATGCAGGTACGTACATACAGAATCTCAACCACTCAATGAAAGCCGACCTACGCTGCTGTCGCTTTAGGTTTGTTTAGATAAGAAGGGATTAGAAATAAACTTTTTGGATTAAAATAGATTTTAGTTTAAATTCTAAACTAATCTTAAGATTAAGTTAGATCACAGTGTATCTAAACAAATTTTTAGACGGATATCAGCAAGACAGCAGCATTTTCTTCTGTATTTATGTACGTGTAGATAAGTAATGGAAACAGTGGCGGCGACGCGAACGATCGAGATGCCGGCCGATCGACCCGGGTGTCCTGCTGCACCGGGCGCCGTCCCCGTCGCACGACGTACGAGCGGCAGCAAGTGGCCAGCCGGCTCGGCACGTACGCGCGCGGCAGGTGCACCACCCGCGATTGTCAAAAGGAGCATAAAAACTTTCAGGTCGTCCCTGCCGGTGGCGACACCGTAACGCCCAGCACTGCTCACTCACCGTCCGGGCAGTCCGGCCATGTTGTTAATTATTGGACTGGACAGATTAGTCGCAAATGCTTTGACCTGCACAGACTAGAGGTATGGTTAAGTACCATTAGGTCCATTACTGCTCGTTCATTAACGTTGCTAATTCTGCACGTCTCGATGGAGCCGGAACGGGAAAGGAAGGCAACTGCTAGTTAAGTACTGCAAGTGCAGCGATCGAGACGTCCCCGACGAAGGCCGGTGCGCCGCGACGAACCGGCGTGGATGCACGTGCTTGATCGACGTCATGCTGCATGCTGCCGGAGTATGGGCCGGAAGGAAGGACGCGCGCAGCGCGGGCAAACGTGCGATGCAACAAGCGCTTCCTGCCGCGGCGGCCGATCGATCGGCGCGAAGCTCTTGTTTCCATCTTGTGTTCTTTCATTTCACGGCCAAGATGCAACTCCCGTTTCGTGATCTTGTGTCCAAACATTTCTGAACAACTTGTTCGCCCAGTATTATATGATATATTTCATCAGAAGCTGCTCAGAGGAAAACATGTCGTGGTTGAGTTGGTTCATCGATCGTCGCCTTCTGCGACAGTGAATGCAGAGTTCATTCGAGCCGCTTTGTCGGATGGAATTGCAGGAATCAACAACCTGGAGTTTATCGAAGGGAAAATTAGTTAGGTTGCCTTTACCACAGCCATTGATAAAAGTTTTTCTTTTCCTTTAATTATTTTCTGCTATGGTTGTGCACCAAACGAAAGCGAGGAGATCAAGGACACGTTTTTCCTTTCTTTTTTTCAGGCGGTCTCAGTAGGGTCGCTGCTTGCTTGTTTCAGAAACCTCACCAAACGGCAAACACTCCTGTTCATTGGCCACCTGCTCTCCGTACCTTTCAAATCATCCCTTTTCCTGGCCTTTTAACCTTTGCTTAGAAGCCACAGGAAAATCTCGATTTGTTGGTGGAAGAGATTGCTTTATGGTGTTGCTTTCAGTACACCATTCACAATTGTGCAAGAATTCTCTAATATACTAACACCATTTTGTATGTTTGGTATGTCACTTTTATCATGACAGTGGTTATCAACTGATAGAATTTAGGTACACCAAGTGGTTGGTCGTTGTATGATAGGAACTACTACATGGAGTAAACGACTCTCACCTAAAAGGTTCTCTTTACTAATACAAAGGATGAAGTCCACCATCTCTTTACTAATCTGAAGGATGAAGTCCGGGAGCAAACGACTTATTAGCATTGCTTCCCAACTAATGTACTAATACGTTGGCCGGCGTAAAAGGCCATCTTGTAAATTATTTTTCCCCCTTTTTCTTTTTAGCTCTCAGCTCTTGTATTTTTTCCTCCTACCGTTAATGAAATACTAGCAGCTCTCGTGCTATTACTTAAAAAAAAAACAGAAGCAATATGCCGTCTTACCTTCAGCACTTCGTTTGGCCAACACTACTCGGTAACTCACTACAAGGAGTAGTAAACGTTTCCTAAGAAGAAAACGTTTTGTGTCCCTAACGACAACGGTAAACGGAAGAGAGGCAGGAGTAAGTTTAACCCCAAAGCTTAAGGAATTTCGACATGACGTAAAAACGAAAAAATCAGAGGCATAATTTAAGCAGTAGCACTGGCTAGTCCCGTGCACCATGCAATCCACCCGAATTTTCCCAAACCAAAATTCCAACCAAAGAATTTAAGCAGCGCCTCCTCACCCAACAATCTGATACTCAAAGGCAAGTCTTGCCTTGCGATAGAAAACACGCATCGCCCGTACGGCACCAGCTAGCACAATCTACAGTAATGGCCAATCAAACCACGAAGGAATTTGTTAATTGTCGATTCGTAAGGAATTTGTTCATGGCTATTTTTTTGTAAGAGAAAATTTGCTGATTCGTACGACACAAGCTCTCCAATGTCGTCCTGCCTACGATGCGGTTGTTAGAGATGGACCCCTGTCTGCCTCTGCGTTATAACCGGAGAGAGAGTCCAATGCGGTCAGTGATGGCTAGGAGCTAGGAGTAGCTCGCACCCAGATCCAAAACCAAAACTGAACTGGTGAGCCACCAGCTCGATCGTGGTCTAGCCATGAAGCTCCTCGCCGTCTTGGCTCTCGTCTCCGCCGCGGCGCCATTCCTCTGCGTCGCCGGCCAGGTACGGACGCATACGCAGTAGCACACGAAAGTATTCAGAACTTGGAGGTGCACAGGCGTAATCTCGCTCGTGTTGTGTCGTCGTCGTGTGTGAATGGAATGCAGGGTGACGGCGAGGCTGCCTCCGAGTCCGAGCTGCTGCCGTTCGCGGTGGGGAGCGCGCCGGAGGGGTGCGACCTCGGGCAGGGGGAGTGGGTGTACGACGAGGCGGCGCGGCCGTGGTACCAGGAGGAGGAGTGCCCGTACATCCAGCCGCAGCTGACGTGCCAGGCGCACGGCCGCCCCGACAAGGCGTACCAGCACTGGCGCTGGCAGCCGCGCGGCTGCTCGCTCCCCAGGTACGCCGCCGGCCATCTCTCGCTAGCTTAAGCTTGCTCCATGAACAAGAAGAGTGCGACGAGCTAGCCAGTTGCGCGCGTTCGTAGAAAGAATCCTATGCGCTTTACGCAAAGAAACGGTGGCCTTGCTTCGCTCCGTAACTGCAGGAAACCATGATGAAAGATGGGGGAGTTACTGGGAAATAAATCCTACTGTACATACTTACCTTTAGATCCTTTATCAAATTATGACACATCAACGTACAAAGAGATCACGGGCGGATCTGGGCTTCGGGTTAGATAAACTATAGGCCGAGGTCTATGACCAATGATATGTACAAAGAGATCACGGGCGGATCTGGACTTCAGGTTGGGTAAGCTATAGGCGGAGGTCTATGACCAAAAGTTTGTAGAAACTCTCTTAAAAAATTGCCAAATATTCAAAGAAATAGAAAGCTTAAATAAGAAAAAGTCAACTCAGCCCGAGGCAGGACTATGACTAGCTCCGCCCCTCAAAGATATGATTGATTTATTTTGTCATGTCATGAGATTTAATAAATCTAATATACGTGTGTAAAGATGATGACCGTACTATTTTCAACCCATCCTGCTTTTACGAATGAGAGAAAAAGGACGAGTGGTAGCAAGAAGTTACTTGTGATTGGCAGCCTAAGGGAATAATTTTTTTAAAATAATATTAATTTAATAGATAATTATAAAAATAAATAATTGATTTTTTTTTACAAAAATAAGATTATATCGTAATTTAAAATGATAAAATGAGCTTGTTACCATTTCAATTGGCGACAGTATCCCTAAATTTAGGCCAGGGACGTCGGCAGGCGCACGTCCAGGCCAGGGGAGCGGCGCGGCCAAGTGGCCCGCGTCTGCGGCCTGGAGACACGGCTGGCGCTTATCTAGGCGCAGGGAAGCGGCACGAGCGACGTAGTGGCACGGCAGCCGTCTGGGCAAGGGCGGTGGAGAACGCGGAGGGCGCAGAGGGAACGGTAGAGGACGTATGTCGGTCGTCGGCATGTCTGTAGTGCTATTTTTAGCATTACGACACGCTAACAATCATATTTGCTAATATGGAGGCCAACTGAGTCATTGAAATCAAAAACTCTCGTAGGTTTGAGCACTTCAAAGACGTACCCAGTATTGAATGGCAAGAGAGAGCATCTCTGTGCTCATTGCAGTACTACTAGTATCTAGAGATTTTTGATGTTTGTGTTCAGGTGATCACCAGAACAGAATGTAGGAGCATTCGATCCAAGTTTCCAGTTAAAGTGTGCAACTGAAATGAGCTCCATTAGAGCATGTACAATAGTGCTTAGAGAGAAGCTTAGCAAATAAAAACTGACTTTTCTTACCATCTATAATAGATAAGATGCTTATTTTGTAGCATTGATGTTTAATTATGCACTAATGTTTAACATGTGCGTATGTATATAACTATATATAATAAAAAAATAATACAATCATCTAAGTACTTACAAAAGAGACAAAAAAAAGATGTTTGCATCGAAGGAAATGATTTTTACATGAGTACTTAATAATGTGATTATATTTTCTCTCTTTAAACATCAATGTATAAACATCTTATATTGTACATGTCCTTAATATGGGTAGATTAGGCAGATGGACCCATGTTTAGGTCCCGTTAGGAACGAATTGTTTCATACTTTCATGTGAAATTCCTGTCCTGCAAACATGCCTCGGCGTTAATGATCACTTGACCCTCTATGAACCCTTTTAGTATAAAAAACCTTGTCTCTAAAAAAAAGACTAGCACTATGCAGTGTCGGCGAAGTCATTTCGAGTTTACTTTAAGTTCAGTGTGCTAGATGTAAATTTTGGATGCATGCTGAACTCTGAAGCCTGAAAGAAGTGTGCATTTTGGTTGCCTGCGATCAAAATTCAGGAGATAGGTGCATCGTTCTCAAAATTTTATTTGTTGCAGCTTCAACGCAACTCTGATGCTGGAGATGCTGCGCGGCAAGCGCATGCTGTTCGTGGGCGACTCTCTGAACCGCGGGCAGTACGTCTCCTTGCTCTGCCTCCTCCACCGCGCCATCCCCGAGGGCTCCAAATCGTTCGAAACCGTCGACTCCCTCTCCATTTTCAGAGCAAAGGTACTGCTACCTGTGGCAGCTCTTCTCCTTCAATTCTTGCCTCATTGGTGAAAGAGTCGTTGCTTACTGATCTTGGTTGCGTGTATCGTGCTAGGATTACGATGCCACCATCGAGTTCTACTGGGCTCCCCTCCTCGCCGAGTCCAACTCCGACGACGCCGTCGTGCACCGCAGCAACGACAGGATCATCCGTGGCGCGCCCATGGACAAGCACTCGAGGTTCTGGAAGGGCGCCGACATCCTGGTGTTCAACTCCTACCTCTGGTGGATGACTGGGGAGAAGATCCTGATCCTGTAAGCAACTCCAAAGTCATACAATCTCGCTAATCACTGCATAGATTCGATGAGAAACCAACTTTACGCATGACTCCTGCAGGAGAGGCTCTGACGACGACATGAGCAAGGACATCGTGGAGATGGAAGGAGAGGAGGCCTACAGGCTGGTGCTGTACCAGGTGGTGAGGTGGCTGGAGAACAACGTGGATCCCAAGAACTCGAGGGTGTTCTTCGTCACCGCGTCACCGACACATACCAAGTGAGCCCCATGATTCATCTCGGATGGTGGTGCGGTGCTCTGTAACATCTGAAACTTACACGCGCTGCGTTGTGCTGTCAACTACCAGTAGCAAGGAGTGGGGCGAGGAGACGGAGGGCAACTGCTACAGCCAGACGGCGCCGATCAAGGACGCGTCGTACTGGGGGAGCACGAGCAGGGCGATGCTGCGCGTCACCGGCGAGGTGCTCGGCTCGTCGAGGGTGCCCGTCGGGGTGGTGAACATCACGCAGCTGTCCGAGTACCGCAAGGACGCGCACACGCAGATATACAAGAAGCAGTGGACGCAGCCGACACCGGAGCAGCTCGCCGACCCCAGGAGCTACGCCGACTGCACCCACTGGTGCCTCCCCGGCGTCCCCGACGCCTGGAACGAGCTGCTCTACTGGAAGCTCTTCTTCCCCACCAACGACCAGGCCCTCTGATACATAGCCGTACGTCGTCGATGATCTAACATCGTACAGTGTCGAGCGGGAGAAGGGAAATGTAGGGTGAGAAAGACGATTCAAGTGCTGTACATCCGTGCGCCATGCGCTAGCTTTGTGCTTAATTGTTCGTGGAGAAGAAACATGCAGATGCAAGGGTGGCCGTGGCTGTAATCTGTTCCTCTTTTTGGCAATGTAATGTGCTGCTGCTTCTTTTGCCGAATGAATGAATACAGAAACTTTTCCTTGTATGCACAATATTGTTACATAAAAAGTACACTCTCGTAATCTCCAACACACACTACATATTTTATTTCGTACAATTTTAAGTACCAATATGATGATTGATTAACTCTATTCAACAAGAACCTGGAATTGCAATCGTGTAATTGTTCCCTCTCACGTTTGGGAATTTTTCCTCCCTGGCCGGGAGAGTATACAGCATAACTTGACTGCCTGAGGGTCTGTTTGGATCCAGGAATTCGAGACGTCTTTTCACTCGTTAGCATGCACGAATTTTATAGGAATTCTGCACTTCAATTTCCGCTTAAATCTAAAAACAAAATCCAGCGTTCAAAACAGGTCCTTCAAAAAGCCCAAAAAGCCAGATTAAATTAGTCTGTTCTCATGCCACGCCAGCCCATATTGTTTTGCGACTTTGGATTCAGGCTGCGACCTTACACCTTTGATTTCTTGCACGGCCCAGCTTTACTTTGTGGTAGTGTGCTACCTCTACCGTATAATTTCCATGAGTTGACTTAGAATTCAGAATAATCCCGTCTTTCTTCAGGCATGGTATCATGGTATGATTGAATCTTCTTTGTTACTCTCAAGAAGAATCTGCCATTTCAGCAGTACTTCTTATTTCAAGCATTTCGACATGCAGGGACATCATCGGAGCTGAAAAATCGGCCCAGTGGCGCACTAGGGTGTCTGCATTTTCTTCGGATGTAAGCTTCATCTCCTTCGATGCAACTGCGAAAGCGATCGAAGGCTGACTGTTATATATTAGTTGCTTCTTAATTGTGCAAAGTGCGAACTGCAGGTCGATTTTATGGTGAAGTTGACTGTCTGCCTGAGACGTTGACAACTCGACAATCGACATGCCTCCTGAAGTACTGTTCTATCAACCAAGATGCTCGTTGGAGGTTAGATCGATCTTTTGGCATTGATTAGGTATTATTCTACTTCACATTTTTCAATCTCCTGATCTTATTTTCAGTATATATAGTCGATACAAATGTGCCGGCCAAATCTCATGCGAAAGGAGTTCCAAATTAACACCTATCTGGTTCTCATGAGAGAGTTTGATTAATCTTTAGTTGGGTGTCCGACTAGTCTCTGTTCCTAGGCGAAGGCGACTTCAGCAGACAAGAACTGTGTAGGTCGCATGCACTGGTGGTTATATGCATCTCCTCAGTAGGTTGACGGTCAACATCACTTCTCACGATCGATATACAACAGTTAACAGTACTGAAATGACATGAAAAACGAAATGCCTTCTTCCAATCTTTTGTGTTGAGCAAGTTTTGTTTACCTTAATCTTAGAAGGGAAGGAAGGTATTAACATACGGATTAGGTTTCAGTTGTCCTGTTTGTCAAAGTTTTTTTTTGAAACAGGCAGAAGAACTGCCTTTTAATTTAATAAAGCAGATGGAACAACAAGTATTCGAGGGACGAAGCCCTAAAGGACAATCTAAATACTAATTACTAAGTACACGAGTATTAATTGCTTCAAACATTCCTTCCTGCCAGGGTCCAGGCTCTTCCTTCTTTCTTGATCTTAGATATCAGCTCCATGGGCGAGGAGTTGAAGATTCTGGCATTGCGCTTTTTTCAGATCTCTCAAGTGACTAAGATAATCACCGAGGCCGTTGCCCTCCGCGGCAGATGGCCAGTGTAGCAAATTGTTCTCCACCATTCCTCGACGCCATGACTAACCGGCCAAAAGGATGGCCTAAGCGGCACACTGCCCACCCAGTCTGCCATAGATTGCCATACTCGAAGAGAGTACCTACACTCCGCCGAAAGGTGTATGACCGATTCTAGGGCTTGTTTGTCTAGGGGGTAAAGGGGCTGGTTTGGCTAACTGTTTGCATTTAGCAGGCTGGCAAAGTTTATTTGTGTTTGCTGTGCTACCTACGGTGCTGATCAATAGAAGATCTGGACCGTCATTTGTACAATCTTGGATACCTTTACTTCAGCCTCTGTACTATGTTAGATAAGGCCTAGTTCAAATCCCATTGTTGACAGATCAGTATAACTAATGGAGTCCATTCATCCATTCTGAAATATCCTGTTCCAAGAACAACCTGACATATACTTGTTCAGAGTAGTAACAGTGAAAGAGCTGTGATGCCGTCTGTTTCCACCAGAACAAAATGTAGTAACAGATACAGTGAATTAGTCCAGCTTTCCCCTTTTTTCAGGCTCAGAACCGATGATTCATCAGGTGTGCTTCGAACAAATTGATTCATGAGATCATTTAAGCCATGTCAAAGGCGATAATGATTATTGAAGGAATTTTATGAAATAGACCGTCGGTCTCGCTATTGACAGACGACAGTTACTTCCCACGAACATGATGAGAGGCCACAGCTTTGGTGTGTACTTGACAAAAGGCATATGCAACCGATCCTCTTACTAGTAGGATGTGACATTGTATATACATATACACTGTAAACCAAACTTAAAGTGGTGAATGAATAGCACTCCCCAGCTATTAATCTAATCAGTCTCTGTAGTTAGCACTAGTTACTAGGGCATATATATGCATTGTTGGTCTTTGTTGGAATCTCACCAAATGATGTTGGTCATTGGTCATCTGCTCCACATATACTACTACAAATTTTTACACGGTTTAGCTTAGAAGCCAGTGGGGGAAGTTCTGACATTACAAGTACAACACCGTAGCAATCCACAAATTGTCTTTGGAGAGCAAACCGAAGTCTCTTTCACTACATGTTCTTTATTGGTCAGAATCACTTCCTCTGTTCACCTTCTCCAGCATATATGTAGGTGCATACATGCATGTAGTAGTATATATGTAAGACCATGATTTGGAGCAGAATTAAGACGTTGGTACGATTCCTAGACGAAGTTTAGGTTCACCAAAACGAGGTCAAGTGGTAACAGCTCTCACCTAAAAGGATCCTTTTACTGGAAGCGACCAATAGCAGCTTCAGCATTGCACCGAGCTGCACCAACTCTGCCCCCATGCAAGCTATTTGATCGTGCATGCATTGCTCGCGAACAACCGGCTGACCGGCAAGGAAAATACCACCGTACGCAGCTAGCTAATTCCTCGGGCGGATCGAAATCGAAGTGTGCACGCGACGATAGGTCGGACGCATTTCGCCGTCAAGATGACCGGGAGCACTCCGCAACGGAAGGGCCGGAGTACTGCCGGCGCCGGCGACCTCGAGGACGAGTGGCAGGCGGCAGAGGCTGCCAAGAAGACGAGCTACGCGCCCACGGTAGGGTGTGGGGCGTCAGCCTCCGGAGCCACTTCAACTCGTTCGTGCTGCTGGTGCTGGTGCTGGACTGCAGGTGCTGTGCTGTTGTTCCTCCTCGACGTCTCGGTCACGACCAAGAACAACGGTGCCGCCGATCAGCCGCAGCAGGCGCCGACCGCAGGCGGCGTCAGCGGCCGGGGTGAGGACCAGTGCGACTTGTCCTCCGGCCGGTGGGTGCACGACGAGAGCGCGTACCCCTCTGTACAAGGAGAGCGCGTGCAAGTTCATGTCTGACTAGTCGGCGTGTGAGAAGTACGGGAGGACGGACCTCAGGGATTTTTAAAAATTAATAAAAAATAAAAGATAATTAAAAAACGGATTTACTATTTTTAAGTCGTCTAAAAATTTTATTAAGTTTAAGTCAATTGTTGTGACCATTGAATTTGTGTAGAGATTAATGTGTCATATGATTAGATATTGATTCAATAGATAAAACATATGACTTATACTTACTAAAATTTCAGTCACCTTATGAATAGACAATCATGTTCCAACTGTATGTCGTCATTTCAACTGACGATTTGCATTGAACAGTATGCAAATCGCCAGTTCAACTGACGACATGAATTGCCTATATATTCCCCAAAATTTGGTGAAAAAGTCATTTTAATTTCAGAAAAAAAAGAGATGGGAGGAGACGTAGCGAAACCTAGCCGATTCCTAGTGGAGGAGAGAGAGACAGAGCAGCAGATCTGGTCGTTCATTTTACAGGTAAATATTCTTGCAATTTTGTACACAAATTCAAAATCTTGTAGGTTTGCAAATAAAAATAGCAACATAGAAGTCAACAAATTAGATAATTTTAGTTGTATTGTTGTATGATGTAGTCCATCATTTTAGCTATGCATTGTTTAGTTCATCATATAGAAATTATTTATGTTGTAGTACTCGAACGATTTAGAATAAATCCACAAAATACTAAGAGAACTTTATAGGTTTTTATTTTTACATGATAAATATTTTGTTAATACCGAAAATACTTTTTAAACCAAGAAAAATAGGAAGATATATCTAAAAATTATATAAGAAATCCAGAGTAGGCACATAGGGTTTGTAAACTTAATTTTTATTTTCATTTGTACATGGTAAATATTTTATAAATGTTGGAGATAATCTCTAAATAGAAAAATAGCATGATACCTATTAAAAATCTAAAAAAATTACAGAGTAACTAAATAGGTGGAGTATTGGGTCTGGAGCGAAAACCGACCCAACCAACATTATTGGAACTCAGTGGATGATGGGGTCAGACACCGACGAAAAGTAATGGGTGGAGACTTAATCACGTAACTTGAAAAATGTTCTGTATTCTAAACTCAAAATTGCATCAAAGGAAATACGGTGAACCTAGCTTAGAGCGAGCTCATATATAATAGCTATGGGTAAAGTGGTACAAAGCATGCGCAGTGCTAAATAAAATCATAAATTCATGTCTGGAGTCTACGGGAACCGCTAGGGGTCTATCCTCTTTTCGAGTGACAAGTAGTCTTTTCTAAATTAAAATTTGCCACTTAAAGTTTTGACGACTTATTTATTTTCAGAAAAGAGATGAGCTAGAAAACGTGATAACGAATAGAGATGAGTCATATAGTGCATCTTTTTCGCTATTAATGCTTACTGAGTACACTAGTACTCAACCTTGTTATTATTCTCTTTTGTTAGATCCTAGTCCGACCGGGAACTATTCGGAGTGGGATAAAGGATACGCAGGTGCCAATGAGACCACAGGAGGTGAGGCGCTGACTACAAGGACTAGGGCGAGGTGGACGCCTTATTTGGCGAATGGGACAAGTAGGTGACAGGTGGAACATAGCAGGCAAGCGAGGGGGCTTAGCCCCATTTTGCAGTTGTAAATTACAACTTGTAATAAGACCATAGCCTTGCGTGGTTAAATGTTGTAATAAAGTATAGTTTTATCTTATTGTTCTGCTGTGTTGACTCTGGTAAGATTTACTATTCGTCGGAACGGTGTGCTACTGGGTAAACGAATAATAATCCGTATGCTTAAGTGTGATTACCCTTCGAGGTAATGACACGGGGTGTCACAGTAGAGAAAAAAATACCCACCGAGATTCCCGATTACCGGTGGTAACCATAAATCTCATGAAAATCTAGGCCGAGATTTTTAAACAAATTTTGAATTCAAATTTGGTTACCAGCCGAGGTCTCGGTAAAATATGGGAAATTTCAGCTAAAATGTTTTGAATTCAAAAACATCTATTTTTCTGGCCGGTCCAAAAATATACCTGCCCCATCGAGATTTCCGGTTAACCGGTGGTTACCGGTCGGAACCAAAACCCTGTACGTAACCACCGGACCGTAGAGAGAGGAGTCTGCCGGTTGTTCAACTGTTCATGCATGTAGCAAGCTAGAAGCACACTGTTTCCTAACAACCCAATTTTAAGGATGACGAGGATGCTCATTGGAGTCAAGGACAGTTAATTAGTCCTTGATAGTTGATACCTAATGCCACACATGCACGTGTTAGATTTGGTTGGGTCCAAGTTTTTGTTGCTATCTATCGTATCTTTATATCTATGACTCGTGCATTAATTGTATATTATTTTGCATGAATGCCTAAATTAATATCGCTAATTGCATTACTAATTACTAGTTCATCTGTCCTAGATCGACTTGTTGCTGTACATATATATAAGCAACTGCGTGCATGACGATTACTAATTAAAGCCTTAATTGCATGGAAGATGGAACAAACTGAAATAGGTTCGACGCGGCGAGGCTGCTGGGGAAGCTGCGCGACAAGCGGCTGGCCTTCGTCGGCGACTCGCTGAACCGGAACCAGTGGGTGTCCATGGTCTGCCTCATTGACACCGCCACCCCGGGCCTCCACAAGACCATCCACTCCACCAGATCGCTCATGTCCTTCAAGATCCACGTACGTACTAGTACAACGACTTTACAACGACCGATCGATTGCAAGCTAATCATGATGAAGTTAATTACATGCATGCATGCTGAGTTACTGTGTGTGGATTGCAGGAGTACAACGCGTCGGTGGATTTCTACTGGTCGCCGTTGCTGGTGGAGTCGAACTCGGACCACCCGGTGCACCACCGGATCGCCGACCGGATCGTGCGCGGGGCCTCCATCAACAAGCACGCCAGGCACTGGACGGACGCCAACGTGCTCGTCTTCAACTCGTACCTCTGGTGGCGAAGGGCCGCCATGGAAATCCTGTGAGCCAGTGCTACTAGTTGAGTAGTTGACTCGATGACCTATTAATGGCATGGCTTTGACCTTGCATGCTTCCTCGTACGTGCCTGCGCGCGTACGAGCTGGCGATCAGGACGTGCCGACGTGGTCCGACTAGCTCGAGTTCCACGTCGACCGCGACCGCACCCAGCTCTTCTTCATGACCATGTCGCCCACCCACCTCCGCTCCGACGAGTGGGAGCACGGCGGCGCCGGAGGGGAAGGCCAGGGGACCACCACCAACCCCAAGTGCTACGGCGAGACGGAGCCGATCACCGCGGAGGGGTACCGCGGCAACAACACCGACCCGGCGTTCGCGCGCGCGGTGGAGGAGCAGGCGCGGCGGCTGGGCGCGCGCGGCGTGGCTGTGCGGCTGCTCAACGTGACGCAGCTGTCCGACTACCGCAAGGACGCGCCCCCGTCGGTGCACCGCCGGCAGTGGGACCCGCTCACCGAGGAGCAGGAGCGCGACCCCAGCAGCTACGCCGACTGCATCCACTGGTGCCTCCCCGGCGTGCCAGACGTCTGGAACCAGCCTCTTTACCGCCACATCTTCTCATGACTCATGACACAGATGCACACTACAGTGTAATGCACTAGCTACCAGAGGCACTACTTTTGTCCTAGTTTCAACTTTGAGGTGAACCGAAGTGGTTCTTTCTCTCCTTTTCTTTTGGGCTTTATGTTAATTTGGCAAAGGAGAAGCCATTTGGCAATTGTAAATGCTACTGTATGTCCTGCACTCCAGTAATATTCAATGTTCACTGAATCGATCTCACCGGTGTATTTGAGGGACATGAGCATTAATGCATCAGTGTGCAACACACAACTGTTCACTAAAAGCAATTACTATTTTTTCAGATAAAAAACAATTACCATTTTTTTTTTATCATTTACAGTCTTTGTACTGTATAGTCTTAACTCACTAACAGTAATATGGATCCTAAAAATAATACTGGTCTAGTCTTGAAGTCCACAAGATGGGACTTAACCACGGAAAATTTCAGTCTGAAAATGGGCCACATGGGCCTCCACAGAAGACACACATGGGCCAGGGACATTATCCCTCGATCCCATCCAACGGAGCACAGAAAAATATTGAAATTTGACCAAACTCTATTAAGTCTGACACTCGAAATTCGGATTCAGTTCGAAATTTTGAGAGCCAGATTTCCAAATATATCGATGTCGAATTCTACGTCTATAATTCGAATAGGATGCCCGTCCTGTTCAATAAACTGTACGGAATGTACATCTATCTGTGAATTTTTTAGTACTAGCAGTCGTATTTTTGTTATCGAGGGAGCATCGGTTTTAGAGTTCGAGGAGTTTAGATGCGAGGAAACAACAATAGATTAACACAGACTAGATTACAAGACAATCCACCCATTGCTTGCACTTGAAAACAACTCTGCAATTTCAAATCTTTAAAGGCAAGATCTCTTCAATCTATGTGAGATGTGCACACTGGAAACATGCAAGGTTGATGGCCCCGGCGCCCTAGGAATCAGTAAACCTGTCGAGTTTGGCTGCTCCATGAAGCATCAGAGTTGCCAGCTCAAATGTTCAAGGCTCCAGTAACAAGGACAGGTCCGTGCAAAGGGAGGGTCTAGAGTCCTAGACCATGCAACGCTCCTACGTGCATGCGCTAGCCTCCATTTCTTAATTGTTTACTACTAATGTTTAATTAGTTGTTCTCGGTTAGGTCCCTGAAAGTGAAACTTGCTTGATGCTTGATATTTGGAAAAATTAGGTCCCGCGCCATGTTATCAATTTCTAGTTTTAACTGGGTGTATAGGCTAAAGTGCAAAAACGAGAATAGGTAGGAGGAACTACGTATCTTTGATTTAAGGTAAAATTGGCTACAAGACAATGATATTTTGTGGCATTTGCTTCAGAACATCGATTTTATATGCTTTTTGCTGAAACACACTGTTAAATGCTATTTGCTGAAACACACTATGCCCATTAAAATACCATTTACGGCTGAATCGGAGAGAGAAAATGCGCAAAATGACTACCACTGCCCTTGAGCCCTTCCAGTTTGCTTCAAGAACCCTAGCTCCCATCCCAAAATTCTCCACTCACCTCCCCGCCCCCAATTCACCACTCTAGTCACCACCCAAATGGCAATGGACTTTTCACAAACATTCTCTCTCCTCTTTCAGCCGAAAATGATATTTTAATGACCGAAGTGTGTTTCAGCAAATATCCTCGATTTAGCAGTGTTGTTTCATAAGAGTGATCTTTTTGTATCGGATCAGCGCGAACGAGCTAGGTTGGGAGTTTATGAGGAAATCCTCACGTGCAAGGTGGGAGACCTACCTCTTAAATACCTAGGCATTCCTGTGGATAGGAAGAAGGTTAAAAACTTGGACTGGAAAAGGATAGAGGACAAATTTGAACACAAACTCAGTTGTTGGCAGGGGAAAGTTTTATCAATAGGGGGGAGGTTGGTGTTAGTGAACTCCTCTCTTAGCAGTTTACCGTTGTATATGATGTCTCTGTACAAGTTTCCTGTGGGGGTCAGGAAAAGGTTGGACGTCCTTAGATCTAGATTCTTATGGAAGTCAGATGGAGGTGGGGAAAAATACCACTTGGTTCGTTGGCCAGGGGTATGTCTGCTTAAAGATCAGGGTGGATTGGGTATCTTAGATCTGGTAGACATGAATGTAGCCTTGCTGGGCAAATGGCCTTGGAAGTTGAAAAATGAGGATGGGCAATGGCAACAGATGATTAGAGCGAAGTATCTTAGTAAGAATACGTTGGCTCATGCAATACCTAAGGCGGGAGATTCTTGGTTTTGGAAAGGTGTTTTAGGGGTAAGGGATATTTTTTTGTCTTGTTGCAAAAGAATTATGGGAGATGGTACTAGAACTAGATTTTGGGAGGATGTGTGGTTTGGAGACGTACCTTTCTCAGTGAAGTATGCAAGACTTTATAATGTTACCTTTTTCAAAAATATCTCTGTAGCAAAGGCTCTAGAGCAGGGGTACAATAACATTAAATTTAGAAGGACGGTGTGCGAAGAAGGGCTTGTTCAATGGAATAAGATGAAAGCGGATTGCAACGGTGTTATTTTGTCAGAGAATTGTGATAGGCTGCGGTGGCTGTTGTCTCCTTCGGGGACATTTTTTGTCAAATCTTTCTATATTTTTCTAAGGGTGCAGAGTATTGCTTTCCCACAGAAATTCATCTGGGAGGTTAGACTACCTCTAAGGATTAAAATCTTTCTATGGTTAGTGCTCAAGCGCAGCATTTTGACCAAAGAGAATCTTACCCACAGGGATTGGGTGGGTGACAGAAAATGCATGTTTTGTGGGACTGATGAAAATATTGATCATTTGTTCTTCCTGTGCCCTCTGGCGAGATATATTTGGAATATAGTGAGATGTTCGTTTGGCCTGCCTAGTCCTCCAACAGATACTACCAGGTTTTTCTCTATGTGGGTAGGGAAGTTTGCTAGGAAAACCAGGAAGCTGGTTTTGGTTGGCGCAGCAGCTATTTTGTGGAGCATCTAGAAAGCCCGCAATACAACGTGCTTCCAAAAAAAATGGCCTGCAAAACCTATCTCAGTGATTCATATTATCTGCCAATGGATTGACTTTTGGGCTAATTTACAGAAGGAGGAAGAGCGGGAGGTGTTCATCAAGGGTGCTAGAGCAATCGAGAAGGTGGCTACTCAAGTTTTTGGAGCTAGAAGCAGATGGACGCCTTGAACAAGTAGATTAGCTTATGGAAATGGATAGAGTTTTGCTTTTGTTAAGGGGTTGTCTCAGCTTCTCCCATAACCTGTTTTTTGCTTTTAATCTCTTTGGGTGCTTTTCGGCTCCTGTAATGTATATTCTACTGTCCTCTGAATCTTGTAGTTTGGTTTCCTTTAAATGAAAATAGAGTGCAAGCCTTTTATCAAAAAAAAAAAACAGTGTTGTTTCAGCAAAGACACAAGAAAAACATTGTCCTGGAGCAAATGTCACAAAACATCAGTGTCATGTATCTATTTTTTCCTTGATTTAGAGAAGGAGAGTAGGGACTTTTTTAGATAAAGGATTTCAGTGCTTATATTGAAAGCAAAATATAACCGGTTCATACAAGAAGGGAAAAAAAAAAGAGAGCAGGAGAGTAGGGACTTGAACCCAGTACCCCAACAACTGCAACCTTGTACTTTACTAGTAGGCCAGATGGGTGTCCCTGTGGGCTAAAGTATAGCCAGAGCAAATAAGCAAGTCTAGGGATTCATAAAACCAAGTTCAACGTTTTAGCGGTGTGACCAGGTAGGACTAAGGGTTTCCAATGCAAATTTATCTCTGAATAACACAATCAGCCACTGACATAACGAGTTATCAACTCGTTAAATCACACGTATTACATTGTAGGGGTCGTACAGTTAAGGTGTCGTTCGGAAATGCGGAATTTCAGAGGAATTTCGGAGGGTACACACAAGCCATTTACTCGCACTACATGAAATTCCTGCGCTCCAAAGTAGATCAATCCATGGCGGTCCAGCCTGGCCAATGCGAGCTCCGATCTTGACCTAGCACGGAAAATGCTCAGGCCTAATTCAAGAGCCACCTTGGCTAGCTGTCAATCTTTCAGGATACACTGGGACAGGGGTTAAATTTACACGTACGATAAACGCCCATGACCGCATGCAGGGAGAAAGAAAATGAGTACACATAAACTACTACAAAAAGATCCCAGATTCCAGATCGCAGCAGCATGCAATCACCGTCTCATTACGAGCCTGGCCAGAGCTAGCTAGCTAGGCTCGCCTTTTCTTCCTGGGCTGGCTAGCTTGCTGGTGGTGGTAGGAGACGAGGAGGAGAGGTAGCAGCATCCAGCTAGCATAGGTTGGCTTTCTGACGAAGTGCAGGCGCAGGCGCCGTAGGGGGCTACCTGGCCGCCTTTACGCGCGCGGCAGTGGCGCTGGTACCGCACGGCAGGGGGTTGTACTGGCAATACGTGCTGCCTGCGCGAGAAATTACGAGCCCATGCATGTACAGGGCGCAGAGGCTGCAAGGCCCTGGATCGCCATAGCTTTCTTCATGAAGATCTCAGGAGGCGCCCCTGCCCGCGCACGGTACATGTCCCTGCCCCTGCGACTGCATGCGCTGCTGCTGCGTGTGCGTGCTCTGCTCGTCAGTCACCCGCTCTCTCCATCACCCCATACATCTCCATGTATCTTATCTTATCAGAGAGAGAGAGAGAGAGAGAGAGAGAGAGAGCAGCGGTGGCGATGGCAATGGCAGCACATGCATTAGTTAGGAGCCTGGCGCAGAGTCACCCAAAGCTCGGACAAAGGGCCCAGGGAAAGGGGTTGGTACCTGCCGAAGTAGTCAGGGAATGCCCCCGCGCCCGGGATACTCTGCGCGCCCGCGCGCGCCTACACCCTTTCCCTCGATCATCGACCTTCATGCAACGCATCATCTTAATTTCTGCGGTAAATTTCGCAAAACTACAGGTTGGTTGTCCGAGCTATCGTAAAACTGTAGTTCTAAACAACAGTCTCACAGTACTCGGATTTAAGGGACAAATGTTTCACAAAGCTACGGGACTTGAAATTTCCTTCATATGCTACGGTTCTAGGCAGCTGGACCCATGCATCTGCTGGAACAACTCGAACGAAGATTAAAATCACGCGCTTGAAGCTGATCCTATCACGCATGCGAACTCATTGGAAGCAACACGTATACGCTTCTCAAAAACTCACATATGCACGAAGCGAGAACAGAGAAGATTCTTTTTTACTGCTGCATGCAAAGCACAGCGTTTTCTTTCTGTCTTTCTATTGCTTGACTCACATTGCTTCTCTCCGTTACATGGCTTGCTAGCCCAACCTTTTATACCCTACTATCACAACTCTGACTCGGACTCGGCCAGCACGAAGCGGACTCGGATACGGAAGCAAAAACTAAACGGACTCAAAATTCTAAACTTAGAAACTAATACAAAGATTATCTAACAATCACTTCCTAATCTTTGTATACTTACTTATATTTTGTGTGCTGTCAGTTGGACACAACTTCAACATGACTCCCACACACTTAGCCGAAGACGGTGGCACAACTCAAACACGTCTTGGGCTCCAAGTTGGACTCAACTTCAACTTGGTTCACACTTACTTGTCCAAAGACGGTGGCACAACTCGAACACGTCTTAGACTCTTACTCATTGAGGCAGTCGGTCTCAACTACGACTTGCACCCCAACTCCTACTCAGACTTCAAGTTTGTCACAACTTCAACTTGAGTAACACACAGACTCGACTTAGGACGGCGACACATCTTCTCAACGTCTCTCGCCTTCGCCTTTCGATGATCGGCACCAAGATGCATCATCGTCTTCAACGTCTTCCACACAGCTATGGCCGTCTTCTTTTCGACCAGTAGGAAGAGCGTTTCCTCCGAGATACCTCCATAGATAGCCGCCAATGCCATCTGATCCTTGTGCACACGACGTTGCCTCGTCACCGGTGACACAACTTCCCGGAAAACGCGATATAATCTTCAGCACAAATCAAAAAACTTAAGCTCCTCCTCGTCACGAAGCCGCATGCACTGTACAGTGCATCGGTCTCGCCGTCGTGTGCTCCTGCGCTGCCGCACTTTATGCGCCGCCGGACCCGTCGCGTGCGCACTCCCGCCGTATATGCCACCCCGGGAGTCGAGATCACCCCTCCTGGGGTAGTAACTAGGATTTGGAACCTAGAGCTCTGATACCAACTGTTGGAACAACTCGAACGAAGATTAAAAATCACGCGCTTGAAGCTGATCCTATCACGCACGCGAACTCATTGGAAGCAACACGTATACGCTTCTCAAAAACTCACATATGCACGAAGCGAGAACAGATAAGATTCTTTTTTACTGCTGCATGCAAAGCACAGCGTTTTCTTTCTGTCTTTCTATTGCTTGACTCACATTGCTTCTCTCCCGTTACATGGCTTGCTAGCCCAACCTTTTATACCCTACTATCACAACTCTGACTCGGACTCGACCAGCACGAAGCGGACTCGGATACGGAAGCAAAAACTAAACGGACTCAAAATTCTAAACTTAGAAACTAATACAAAGATTATCTAACAACATCAGCGTCACAATGTAGCTAGTTTTGCACGTCCATTTAATTATCAGGTTTCACGTTTCACTGCTAGGTGGGTCATGTTGTTACGCAATCGTAGCATATGACGAAAATGTCAAAACCTGTAGTTCCGTGAAACGTTTGTCTCGTAAAATTGTAGTTTTGTGATAGTTTTGACAGTAAATTTGTAGTTTTGTAAAATTAACTCTAATTTCCATTATTCCTTCCATGCACCTACTTACTACCCTAAAGTTTCGATCGGTTGATATGCAAATCTGTTAAGTCTCAACATTATAGTTGCTTTGATGATCAATTGAGATCTTACTTGTGCGTGACATATAAAACAAAACCTGTATGTGATTGCATATAATTCAATTAATACTACTCAGATTACATATACAGAACTGCTAGCTCAGTTCTGCTCCGATTACGTATGTATACCAGTTATGTACTGCATGCTCAGAGGCAGCTACAAGTCAACTCGAACTCTAGCTGGGAAGATTAACCTTAACTCATGCATGTCATAGTGTGTGATCACTGATTTGGTAAAAAAATGGTAATTTAATTACCAAAAGGTGGCTGTTCAAGAATAGAGAGAAGATTAGGAGGAGCAGCTGATGCTGATTGATAGGTGGCTGTACACGAAGATGAGGCTGAGTGGTCAACCGAGGAGCAGGTCAGAGAGAATCGGCGGGGAGGCGGTACGTACGGAGGAGGCGTGTCAGAGGGTGTGAAAGCCCACGAGAAGCGATCGAGCGCCTTGCGTTCCATTCAACGGCTAGGCACAAGTTCCCACGTCCACTTGCCCAAGAAGTACAGTAAAACTAGTCGTGCGAAGGAAGCAACAAAAGTGACACCGCTACCGAGCAAATTTACAGCGGCAGCCACGTCGTGATAGATGGTTTGCGTATATTTCTACTGCGGATTGGGATCCTGTCAGGTCACGTGCCGTGATAAAGAAGCGTGACAGGCAACGTGCAGCGATTGTAAAGCGCGGTAAGTCGGCTGTCGCGGTAAATTTGTACGATAGAAGTGTCATTTTCCTTATTTCGTTTAGATGTGCTAATTTTGCCCTTTCGTTTAAAAATATGTTATTTTAGCCAAAGACACACTACTATACAAAGGCTAATATTGGACACCTCATCACAGACGGTTAGCCAAAACCGTCTGTATTACATGAAATCACAGACGGTTTTGGTCTAGAGACCGTCTGTGTAAATGGATACGCTAAAAACCATCTGTAAAGAGAATATCACGGATAGTTCGTGTTTAAAACCGTTTGTGAAGTATCACAAATAGTTCGTAAAAATAACCGTCTGTGAAGTAAACCATTATCACAGACGGTTTGTAACAAACAACCGTCTATGAAACTTCCAAGACGGTTCTTTTAACTAACCGTCTGTGATAATGGTATACTTCACATACGGTTTTTTATCAGAAGCGTCTGTGATAGTTAAATATTTCGACTCCCGCGCATTATGCATGCGTCTCTTTGTCTCCCGCTCCGACGGGCGTCGATACGTCTCTTCGTCTCCTGCGCCGACGGGCGCCGATGCGTCTCTTCGTCTCGCGCGCCGACATAAATGTGTCTCTTCGATGTTTTAATTATAAGAGTGATATATTATCGCGCGCCATGGTGATCACGCATGGTATTGATCAATAGTACACCGTGGTGAGCACAAGGAGCATGACGGCGAGGACCAAACGGGCGAGGAGGTCGGCGATCGCCGTCCTTGATCTTCCTGACGAGGTCGTCGTCCACATCGTCGGCCTCGTGACCGCGAGCTCTCATCAACTCATGGCTGACCTCTGCAACCTACGAGCCACGTTACTGATCTGTTCTTTTGTTTTTGGTATAGGTGATCGATCTGGTTATAGTCAGTTTGTGAAGCTGACTGTAGCATACACAACCGAAAAGTCGTCTCATGATACTACACAAAAAATAAAATCTCGTGATGATTTCGTTTTGTGTCCAATATGTCCAGTAATTAATTCTTGTATTAAGATTCTATATATAGTCTTGAATTTTAGTTGCAAGGCCATGTATAAGGCATCCAAAGCGCGCGTCCTGGGGATGCGCGTGGTGCTGGAGCGGGAGGAGGCGATGAAGTGGCAGGACAACGAGCGCTACCTCACCATCGTCAACCACCTGGTCGGCGCCGGCAACCCGGAGGCCCGCTTCATTGTCGGCCTCGCGCTTGTCTTCGCGCCCCAAGACATGCAGCGCGGCCTCGTGTTCCTTGAACGGGCGGCCGACGCCTTCGCCGGCCACTTGGCCGCGGCCTACGTGCTCGGCCTCCTCCTCTACACAGCAAGCGAGACGCGCAACGTTGGGAAGCAGTACATCAGGCAGGTCGAGGGCGAGCCGGCCAGCGGCTGGTGCGAGATGGCCAAAAGGACCAACCAGGAGTGCAGACGGTGCCAGAGGCTCGCCGTGGACATGATCCAGGTGGCGGCGTGGGGGAGGATGGCCGGGCCGCTGCTGGGCCGGGTGTGGGCGCTGTCGGAAGACGGTCACCAGTGCACGAGCACCCGTTGCGGCGTGTTAGGGTGGGACGACTACGTCGTCTTCTGCAGCGTTGACTGCAGGATTAGGCTTGAGTATGCCAAATTCTTTGCAGAGGTGTTGGACTAGTCGTCGTAAAATTAGCTGTTTTATGTATATATATGTTATAATTTGCATTTATCTATATAAGAATGTGTCAAATGTTCTGAATTTTCAATTTGCATTTATGTATTTATCACATAGTACTTCCAAATGAGAGAGAACTTCTCTTTATACGCCATGTTGTTCTGCACCATCAATGATTTATCACAAGATTAAACCTGAACATAAAGCAACTCCCCAAAAGAAAATAGAAATAAAAACATATGATCATCATCTGGAACCAATTTATTCAAATACTAGAATAATTATCATGAATTAATATATTTTTTACCAAATTTTTGGAACTATATTTCACCTACAGAAAATTTAAACTTAATATAATGACCTATTCTAGGTTCAAATATAAACTATACAAATTAAATCATGAAAAATAAGATTGTCTCTTTCTAAAAAAGACAAAAGGATAACGGTTCTATTATGGGACCGTCTGTGATACGTATCACAGACGGTTCTATTATGGACCCGTCTGTGATATGAGACCATATCACAGACGGTTCTATTATGGACCCGTCTGTGACACGTATCACTGACGGTTCCATAATAGAACCGTCTGTGATATACCTTTATTAATAGGAGCCCGCGCGTTAGGGTTTGTGCCCTAACTCGTCACTCCCTAGCGCGCGCTAGGGTTCGGGACTTTGGCCGAGCTCCCGCATCGCGACTCCCCCGCCGCCGATTCGACCTCACCGCCATCTCCCTCGCCGAATCGAGCTCACCCCGCCATCTCCCCTGCCGAATCGAGCTCGCCCCGCCATCTACGCTGCCGAATCGAGCTCGCCGCTATCTCCCACGCCGAATCGAGCTCGCCCCGCCATCTCCCTCGTCGAATCGAGCTCGCCCCGCCATCTCCCAAGCTGAATCGAGTTCGCCCCGCCATCTACGTCGCCAAATCGAGGTACGTCGCTCCCCTCTGCTCCCTCGGCAATTGGATGATACTTCTATGATGAATTGATATCACAAGTGCAATTGGATGTGATATTGTGTATAGATTAATTGTACCTTGAGCTGCTAGATTACCTGCTGTTATGTATTGTGTATAGATTGTGCCCTTGAATGATACTTTTATGATGAATTGATGTCACAAATGTAATTGGATGTGATATTGTGTATAGATTAATTGTGCCTTGAGCTGTTAGATTACCTGCTGTTATGTATTATGTATAGATTTTGCCCTTGGATGATACTTCTATGATGGATCCTGATCTCTTCTCTATAAAGTCTCTAAGCAGTGTCTGCTTATGCCTTTAAAACCGACATCATATATATATTATGTATATATTGTTCGTAGTCCTCACCACTTTGGAGTCGCCCACGCAAGCATGAGGAGGATGAGACAGCAGACCACGGACAACTTCATCGAGCCTGCAAGTTCAAGAAGCATGGTCGTCGATAGAGCGTCAGACATCCAATTACCGGATGTTGTCGGCGTGTAATTGGACGCCGTTGTGTTTAGAAAGTGATGTGGACGCACAACTACTCCGACGGTATCGACCACGTTACTTTTCGAACACGACGCCCAATTACTCGCCGACGACATCCGTGTAATTGGATGTCCCGACGCTCTTTGGCAACCATGCTTCTTGAACTTGCAGGCTCGATGAAGTTGTCCGTGGTCGCATTGTCTCATCCTCCTTATGTTGCGTGCACGACCCTCAAAAGTGGTGAGGACTACGAACAATATATATATATATATATATATATATATATATATATATATATATATATATATATATATATATATATATATATATATATATATATATATATATATATATATACCGTTTTAAAGGCACAAGCAACAACGCTTGGAAACTTTATAGAAAAACCATCATAAACGGTTTCAGCTACAAATCGTCTATAGAGAAAAGTTATAACAGACGGTTTCAGCTACAAACTGTCTATAGAGAAAAGTCATCACAGACGGTTTCACATACAAACCATTTATAGAGAAAAATTATCACAGACGGTTTCATACACAAACCGTTTGTGATAGTTACCTATCACAGACGGTTTGTGTATGAAACCATCTGTGAAAGTCTACTGTCACAGACGGTTTTAAAACCGCCTGTGATGACTCATGTCATCACTGACCCATAGACTCAGACGGCTCACGAAACCGTCTATAATGATGTTTTTGAATCGTCTCTAAAGACCATTTCTGTAGTAATGACAGTAGAGCACTGGTGTTGCTTACATCAGAGATTTTTTTCCTGGGCACATCAAACCCCAACATTTGCGTTGTAGACCAGTTCTCTATATGATAGACAAGAGAAATACTCTCTGCGTTTGTAAATACTTACACTTTTTTACCTGCGCACGCATATTTAGATAATTATTTGTTAAATATAATATGAAAAATTTGCCCATCATGACTAAATAAAGGATTAGGTAGATCTGAACAAACTACCTGGAAGTGCACAGTACGAACAAAATAGGAAAGCTTGCACTGTGAATAGGGAATAGCGAAATGACAAGTATATGTGAAAGAAAATTTTGGTTAAAAGTGACGAGTAAACAAAAAACAAAGGGACGAAGGGAGTATAGTTCTGAGGTGTGGGTTATCTCCGGACACCTTTGGAATGCATGAGTTCGATAGTAATTTAGTAGAGAACAGTAGTTCTAGCTATTCCGTGCAAGTTTGAAAAAAGTTACTGTGTTGTAAACAAGACACTAGCCAAATTAGTCTAGCTTACATTTGGGTTGTACCTTACCTAACCACTTGAATTTTTTTATTTTTTTTAAAAAATATTTTAAAGGTAACATCTTTCTAACTTTATTTTGAATTCTGACCCTTTTGACTACAAAAGCACGTTGTCACGCCAAACGTGCTGTCACGCCAAGAGGAGTGACGTGACATGATTTGGCCCAAAAACAAACGCGTGTTGGCTCGGATGGTTATCATGGTAGGTTTGATCACGTCGCGGTCGGTGGACGTGACAACACAGTTTGGCCATGTCACGGGTCATAGTGTGACCAAATGGTCAAAATTGAAAATAAAGTTAGGGAGAAATTATCTTTAAAATATTTTCAAAAAATAGATTTAAAAAGAGCATTTGACTTTTTTAGGCTTATGGATGGTAACAAAATAGCCCGAAAGTAATTTTCCATGGCTACGTGCGCAGGTGCGCTGGCTGGCCTCTTATACAACTTTTTTTTTGAACAAGCACAGGAGTTCTACCCTATTTCATTGATAGAGGGTCTTATACTGTTGTACACCTCTAGCAACACATAATTGCTATACCGACTATCTTTAAGTTTTGGTTCAAGCTCCGCTACTATAGTACCATGTATGTCGAAGACCTGCAATCAGGGGAGTATATATGTGTCCATGGATCGTTGAAACAATACAATATTGGACTGATTTTTTTTTTTTTGCGATCACAGTATTGGACTGAATTAATCCGCTAAATTAATTAAATCCTGGGTAAACTCACAGATTTAACCACGACAGTGTGATAAAAAAAAAGACAAAACTCACATATATGTTGGAGTACATGGTACGTGTGAAGTACGCCCTGTAGCTATGTCGTTCTGAAGCAGCTCCTGTACGTGCGTAGGCCCAATCTTTTTATGATTGTACTAGAAACATTCACTGGATTGTTCGTGAATGCCACGTACATTGATGAACATGATTTAGGCACATCTATGCATCGATTTAAATGCTTTGTCTCGAAAGACTTTTCTTCCAAGAAGAAATTTCTTCATCTTCTAGCCATTTCCTCTAGAAGCAACGCAGCTTTTGGATGAGTATTTGTTTTCTTCAAATGATGTGGTTGAGTTTATTAGAGAAGAGAATGGCCAGTGGGAATTGGGCTTAATTTTAGATTCGCATTTTGTTTCCTTTTATAGCTTTAACTCTAGTCTATAGGAAGTGAATGATAGAATAATCATTTGAGAATGAATGTACATGCTTGTCTTATTGGCATTTGACTATGTATAAATTGGTCAAGGCCTTCTCACATCATGGGCAAATAAACCAAAAGCTAGATCCATGATATCTGACCAAAGCTATATGAGCTGTCTAATCATAAGATTTTCACCATCACTTCCAGAGTTGTTGAGATAAAGGAACTCAAAGTCTCAGGGAAAAAAAATAATTAGCACTATATTTATCAGCCACATTCACATTAGAAAAAAACTAGTAGGCTGGCTGGTACATTTACGTGGCTATATTTATTTTAAATTTTATAGTATCGAATGATATAACTTAGATGTTTGAGAATATATTTATGTATCTTGTAAGCTATTTAAAATTTTAAGACATCATAAACATTGAAAATAACAATAGAAACTTGAAGAAAAATACAATTTGAGAAACGTAATTGAAGTATGAACTTTGATGGAAGAAAATCATTGAGCGTAATAAGTTTTTAGGGGCTCTTAGAAATATAACCACTCTCGATCATACATGGACCATATAATTGCATGCCTCTATTCTTCCTCCGTAGTTACTCTTTTCCGAAATATATGCATGCACATCTCGCTCTATTTAATCTCAAGCAACATGTTGATTATGTGTGTAATAAATTATCTTATTAGTTTATGTGGTATTAGACTACCTTACACATGCATACATCAATGCACCATGGCCAACCTATATTTCCTCATATGCCAGCTGCTTTACCGAACCGTGTGTCTTCTATCTCTTCTCGACGCCATAATTTTTCTACTTCAACCTCTAACAACAAGCTGAACTCTTGATCGGTCTCTCTCAGTTGCTACCCATGCAATATTCTACCACATAGTTCTTCTACTTCTCTTCAGTTACTCCTTACTGCTAATCGTTTCAACATTAACACGCATACACGTGCAACCATCCCTGATCCATGTCGGGGACTCCAATCACTATCTCTTGGATAGCCCCGAGCCCATTCCATATGGTTACACCATCTCTACTACGAGTTCTTTGCTCTTCTACTTCTATACGACAGTGATTTTATTGGTATAGATGCATGCATGTATATACAATGCATGATGTTATAAGTGCTCGATGTCCTCTTCTCCCGCATCGATCACTTCCTTACTAACCACGATGACATCTCATCTTCACTTATGCCAGCATGTATGCTCTAGTCGCTATCCAACGATACACTAATTGTTGCAACATCAACACACATACATGTGCAATCAGTGATGGAACGCTCTTAGCTACCCAATAACCCCATATCACACATAGCTTGTCTTCAATGCAAAACTTCATCCCCTCTGTGTCAGGGATCCCCCCATCATCGAGCTTCTTTGACTATTGACTTTTTCAACAACGCTGACGCTCACAACTCCTCGTTGTGACCGTTAGCTCCTTGGACTCTAGACTTTATCTTCAACGGCTCCAGCGAGCAGCTCGACATTATCATCGTCAAACAACTAAGGTGAGCAACACGATATTATCCTCATCTTCATCTTCATCACCGACGCCTCGGCTCTTCGCTTCCTCGTGGGTCAATGTCTTCTTGCAGGACAGATTGATGCCATTGTACTCTTTCGTGGTCTCCTCTGACGCCATTCATGCTATCATCGTTATAACTTATATTTGTATTCAAAATTTCAGCTAATTTTTTTATTGGAGTTAGTATACAAATCAAATTGCTATTTTTTAAAAATTTATTTTGAATTTTAGTTATTTAGTTATTTTGCTTTGGAATTCATAGGGAAATCAAATCAAAAGTTTTCTCTTATTTTTATTCCGAATTTTAAATATTGTTTGTTGGAATTGTATACAAATCCAATTGCTATTCTTTATTTAATTTTATTCTGAATTATAGTAATTTAGGACTTTACATTGTAATTTATACCAAAGTAAAATTGCTAATATTATTTTATTCCTAATTTCAATTATTTATTTAGGAATTCGTATACACATATAATTGCTATTTTTGTTTATCTTTTATTCCTAATTATATTTATTTAGGGATTTTATTTAGGAATCTGTATAGAAATCATCCTAATTTTATTTGATTTTTTTTAATGAATTTCAACTATTGTTTGTTGGAATTCGTATATAAATCCAATTTCTATTTTTTAATTTCATTCCAAATTACAATTATTTTGGGAGTTTACGTTGGAATTCATATTGAAATCAAATTGCTAACTTTATTTTATTTTTTATTCTAAATTTATGTTACTTATGAATTGTACTTGACATGGACTCTTTCTTTTAATCGAGACTGTTATAATCTGGACCCACCGCGATTAACGGCATATATCTTTCTCTTTTTTCTTCGATTAATTTGGAATTTTCTAGCGCTTAAGAGTGAACATGTGGCTTTTTTTCCGCCTTTGCTTTACTAAGATAATATGTAGATGAAAACAAAATCTTTAGAAAAGCCATGCCACTGTGGCAAACAAGAACAAAAAAAATGTTCTTTTTACC
The DNA here is from genome assembly GCA_036346255.1 of Ampelocalamus luodianensis. NCBI lineage: Eukaryota > Viridiplantae > Streptophyta > Magnoliopsida > Poales > Poaceae > Ampelocalamus > Ampelocalamus luodianensis. Next base: position 90,841,076 of record CM070622.1, on the reverse strand, counting down.
GCCTATATTTCTTTTGAACTGTTCCCTGCATGTGGGAAGCTTCCTCTTTTTTATGTTAAAGGAGGACACTGAGTCTGTCTTGACTACAAAAGTTGGAGAACGTACAAAGCACTATTTGAGACATACTTCGATGCTGAAGTAAATTTTTTGGGTAGGTAGTATAGCTTGTGTTATCCTTGCCGATAATTGCAAAACATTCACTTGTATCAGTAAAACATACACACATATATATATACTCGCATATTTGTGATATATACTCCTGTCAAAGGGATTACATCGACGGGAATGATATATTGTCAGATATCTTACATGCATATGCTAGCTAGCACTGTACCGGATTTTTTTTTTCATTTATGCGTGGCCAATGCCTTTGTCTTTAGCATCTGTCATGTTGTTATTGATACGGGAAAATGGTACATGGATGGAGAAAGATGAAATGAGGGCGTGGTACCAAGTGGTGACACCACACTTTATTAGGGCAGGGTCCATGTAGTTGAAGGCCATAGCTAGCCCAGCCACCCATGCATGCAGTGGCAGTAGTGCACCTTGCTTCAATTAAAAGCAAGGAGAACACCAATCGATCAAGGAGAGCATAGCTAGCTCCTTCTCCCTCCCCTAGAGAAGAGAGATAGAGAGACGAGTCTCTAGCTAGAGAGAGAGAGAGACGAGCCTCTCATTATAAATAGGGCAACCCAGCCTTTGGGCCAATCCATCCTCACTTCTTGTACCACTTCACTGGAAATGTGTGTGCTCTCTAGCTACATATCCAGCTCACTTGATCTCTCCTTCTCTCTCTGTAAGAGCTTTCTCTTGCATTCTGCTTCTCATGGCCATTGCTTGTTTTGCTTTGGCTTCTTCTTCTCTCCTTCGACCACTCCACATCAAAATAGAGGGAGCTGTAGTAGTGCATGCGGATAGAACAGCCAAGAAACAAAGGTACGAGCAACCCTTGAAGCTCAGGAGGGATAGCGCCTAGGACATTAGAACCTTTGATGGTTCTATCTATTCGTCCGAAGTGCTATCTATCCTGAGCTCCACGGATTGTTCTTACCACACGTCACAGTTCGTAGAAGGGGAGAACGGCACCGTATATTCCCATCCATAACTTTCATTTATTGTTACAATGGAATAGAGGTGAGGTATGGTAGTATTTTGCATAGTTGTCTGTCTCAATCTCATGGACGAACATGTTATATATCTTTGCTTGGCCTCTGGCCAAGTTAGCTACTTCTGATCTCATATCGTTATTTTACCATATCCGTGCATGCGATGATGTGTTCTTGCTTGCAACCGTGTGTACATAAACTTGCATCCATTGCTTTGATAAGTTATGGGCGGGCATGGTCATAACTTGCTAAGGTACGAAAACGAGTAAATGCTGACCTAACCAATTCAAGAACATGTTCCATGATCCTGCAATCCATAAATTAAAGGTAGTTATTCAGTTATTCCCTACTTTCATATATACTGGCTTGGAGTGTTTTTTTAATGAAGGGTTCACATACTAGGAATAGGAATCGAACTAGCTAAAACATTTTACTTCTAACCTTGGGGAATAGATTGAAACAGTGGTTATTGAGTTAGAACATACTCCTCTCTCTCTTACATTTCTTTGCATGTAGGAGTATAAACATGTATGTATGTATATATGTACACGCTTGAACCACTACGACTGTCGATCTGTGCTACTTTGCAGCTTAACTTTCGTGCGCATGCATGTTCAGTTCTGCACACTCGCAATGAATTAGAAGCAGCTAGCTAGTGACTAGCTAGTAGTATGCTTGCACTGTGCCTGCGTACTTCGTGTGGTGGTAGAATAAGTCTTTATCTTTTTTCCCCTTCATATGTCCCCTGTGCATTTGATGGCTACCATTTGAGGACACATATATACATAAACTCAACGGCCCATGATGTCCCACGAAGCAATGTATGTACCATGATCGAACTCTCTACATGGCCGGCGAGATTCATACCTGCGTACATATATACGCTCTCATTGTTCTTCGCTCTCGTGAAAACTCTGATGACCACCTGGGATATAATCTCCAATGTACTACGCTAGCTTCAATGAATGTTCTGTACTAGATCTCTCTAGTAGAGAGGATCAGAGGAGCGTTTGCTTCTCCTCCTCCTCCTTTTTTTTGAAACAAGTTCTCATTTTTTGCTTCTTTTACAGTTTTTTTTGTACTGCTACGTCCTACGTACCTTTGTATTTCTCGCTTCTTTGCTTGTATACCAAGGCGTTGTAGAGCGTAGAGACAAGGTGCTCGATGCCCAATACAGAAATGGGAGACTTTTTTTTTTTGAAAAATAAAAGCTTCTCAATTTTCGATAGGTCAATGGTGTACATATTAAACAACTGTGTGCATTGTTAGCGCATAAACAAAAACAAGGAACTGTGTGCTTTATTAGCAGCTAGCCTAGGGGTGTGTTAAGCAAACTCCGTGTACGTCACGAAGAGATGCTAATTAGTTTAAATTATTAAAACTGCTTCTCGAGTTAATTATATTAGTATATCATTCCAGAGCAGGTCGATCAAATTAATGTAATGGGTGCATGTGCACGTGTTCGATCCAGTCCATCCTAGCTAGCGTGTGGGTGTGTGCTGACTGCTGAGACCTGAGGGTTTCTGAGCACAACCCTGTCATGCTCTGAGTTGCAATCTCACTAGACTTCTACAGCAACCGATCGAGGCTGCTGTAACACGTGACTTGACTTCATACATGTATGCTAGCTAGCTAGCACTGTACAGATTGAAGTTTATGAATCCAGAGGGCGTTTCAGATCCTACCGGCAGGCTAACGTTGTCAAGATCGATGGAGCAGGATATCTACGACGAATAGCAAGCCTTTACCAGATTTAGCGTAGCAGAACAATAGATAGAAACTGTACAACTTTATTACAGCATTAGCCACTCAAGGCTATGATCTTACCTTACAATGACTTAATTACAATGGGAAAACAGATTTCCCTCGCTGCTTTGATTTGACCTTCCGCAATCTACTAGCCCCACACGTCAATATGGCACCTATTTCGCCGGTTCTTATAATCGATGCCCTCGCCTGCCGCGGCCTCATCGGTACTGCAAATCCCTCATCCCACTCGGGATATCTCCACCGGATTAGGATCTAAGCAAAGGGAGAGATAGCAAGAGTGAGTACTAGTGTACTCGACAAGCATTAATATCAAAAATGCTTCAGATGACACCTCTGCTCATTATCACAATTTCTAATCAACACTTTTTCGGAAAATAAACCAACTCATTCAAATCTTTAGGTGGTAAAATTTTATCTTGAAAAGACTACTTGTCACACGAATAGAAGATAGACCCCGGTGGCTCCGTAAGTTCCAATCCGAGAGCAGGCATGAATTCATGATTTTAATTAGCATCTGATGCAGCTTGTACCACTTTACCCACAGCTATTCGACCCTTACTTAACGGGTTCCTGCATTTCCTTTGATGCGGGTTCGAGATCGTAATACGAGCGTTTTCAGTTACGTGATTAAGTCTCCACCCATTACCTTCGCCGGTGTTGACCTTGCCACGATCTTTGGCCTAATCACCCACCGAGTTTCGAGAATGTTGGTTGGGCGGCCTCGCCGCACCCAACACTCCACCTTAGTGCTATAACGCCTTGGATCACCCACTCCCGGACTCTCTCTAACGGCTCTGGGTTCCTCCATCACACTCACACATAATACTTACCCGTTGTGGAGAAAATAATCACGTAATGAGGTAGCATTTTCTGCCGTCATAACGGAAAATGGTTGGTACTTAAATTACGCCTCTTATCCAGGTGAGAGTTTGTTGGTCCTTATATTATAGCCCTATGTAAAGGGTCCCACCTCTTACCATCATCTCTACCTGCCACGGGCCCCCTTTACCAACCATATAATTATCTTTCTCATTTTTATCATCTTTCTCATCTTTTATCACCTGATTTGATTTTTGAGACATAATTTTGATGCAATAGACATATATAGTAAAGCAGTATACAGTGTATATTTGATATAACTATATTTGTGATAAAGAGGATAGCTTGCCTTTGTAGTAGTAAAATTGGTGGTCTTGGATGAGATCGATGTCGTACTCGGTCGCGTGGTTTCGTTTCTCAGAGCAATGCGATAGCACGAGTAATATATAAACAAATACATAGTTTAGTTTGAGTGATATTGTACATACATAAGGTTAGTGGGTTCAATTTGTTAGCACAATTTAATTAAGTTAACATTTTTCGGTCCCCGCTAAGTTAGCACTCGCCAAGGGTGACTGATCCATAGTCTACTCGCCCTATGGATTAAGATGCCGAAACACGCGCTTAACGAAAAGAAAAGAAAATACTACCTATACTCACATTCTACTGAGTCTACCAATTTTATTTGTGCACAAACGCCTAATTGACTTCTTTAAGTACGACACTTAAGCGCAAGGAAGGTAAACACTACACAAGTTTGCAACCTACTAAACTTATCAATTTTTAGTTGCACACTGACTTCTAATTGGTTCCAACAAGTACACACGTGTTTGCTAACTAATCGAGATACACAAGGTGCTACTAACTAAACCATTTTCTCGAGACGAAAATACTTCTAATGCATCCAGCTATCTAATTATGCTCATGCCTACTATACAGTCTAAAAACTCGCAGCGCCGAAGCGCACTACTAACAACAGCGCCCCCAATACCTACTGCTAAATCCACTAGTATTTACCCCCGACTACCTTACCAAACTATCTCCCCACCAACTCCTTTCTCTAATCACCCCTCTCTTTCATCTAATCCCACTCTAATCCTCCCCTCTCTATTCCCTGCTCGGCCGAAGCACCAACACCCCCAAATTCCCTATCTCCTCTACTCCCTAATTCAACTTCCTAACTCTATCCCTACTCCTCAGTCCACCTCTTCTCACCCTCCTCACTCGCCGACACACTCCCAGCGCACTCCTTCTTCCCCTATCTTCTTGCTCAGTGAAATCACCAACCTAAATCCTCATCTCCCTAGTGCTTGCCCACGACCGAAAGCTCCAAGGTGCCTCCTCCTTGGGCTTGCGCCCGCTCCACCGGTTTGGCCCCGGCCGCGCCTCCTCGGCCCCTCGGCTACCTCGCTCTACTTCTCCTCAACCCCTCTCGGTTCTACCCTCGGTCGCGGCCGGCCAGCGCCGCCACCACCGACTGGCTGGCTCGCCGCCGGCTCCTCTCCCTGCGCTTCCCACGGCTGCGCGCCAGCTTCCCCGTCCGGCTTCCCTTAAGCGTCGCCCGGCTCCGGCTACCCAGTTCTCGGTGCGCCTCTTCGGTGCTCGACGACGGCCACCTGGGCGCCGGCGCCCGGCTCACTCTTCTCCTCTACCCTCTCTCTCTCTCGCTCTCGCATCGCTTCTGTTGAGGCCTTCAGTTGAGCAAGAACCAACAAGTGCGAAGTTAATCTAGCTACCGGATCTCGCTATGCTAGTGGGAGATTCGAGATCGACATCGCTAATGCGATGCATGAATGCAGTGCATGCATGCTGGAGGAAAATGCAAGAAGAAAGATGGGGCCGAGGTCGCTACTCGATCTATTGTGGTATGATAAGCTTCCCTACTCCCCTTCTCACTCTCTCCCTCTCGATCCCCTATTGCTCTGCGATGCAACAATGGATGTTGAGAGTATGATTCGAGGTGGGATTTGGCATACGCCCGATGATGTGTATTGAGGAGATGGTTAGGTATTGGGGCTATTGTGGGTTGGCTTTGGTAAACAAAACTAAGAATAGCGGTGGGGAGAAAGGGTGGTTTACCGATTGGAATGGGGTTTGATCGGTGGCGGTAGTGTGTTGGTGTTGATGGTCGGTGGTCGTGGGGCTCCCAGTGCTTTCGGTCCTCCCGGTTCTTGCCTCTGTTGGTCGGTGTGGTCCTAATGGTGGCCGATGGTCCAATGCTGTCGCCGGCGCCGTTCTTGCTCCTTGTGCCTCCTCTTCTCCCTTGCTCTGCTATGATGATCCTGAGAGCTATTTTGCTACTGGGGATGTTCACGGTGTATGTGAAGTTCATCCGAAGGGATGAACAGCAAAATGATGTGAGGACTTGAGGGTTGTTTACCTGCTGGTTTGGGCTTGGGGTCGGCTTGTGGGTGATGTTCGTTGTGGTGACCGGCATGGTCCAGAGGGGATGCCGCCAGGGTGGAGGGTGGTCCTCCTGCTGGACTCGGTGTGGCCTCGGTGGTTGCTTGCGGTTCCACTGCCGCCGTCGGCATCACCCTTGCTCTTCGAGCTTTCTTTCTCCCTGGCTCCCTTCTTCCTCTACGCTGCTGGTGGATGGGGGCAGAGCTTGGCTTGGCTCTGGCTTTGTGCGAATGGAGGTTCTGTGTGGCTGTGAGAGGCATGAGTCCTTTGTGCAGGGGGGATGGCTTGGCTGGGAGCGTGTCCTTTCTTCTTATCCCTTCCCTCCTCACAAGGCACTGTTTGGGCAATACCCGCTGGGTAATAGGAGGTTACGGCTACTGGTTGGCTGTTTTACAATTGTGGGTGTTGGGTTTTGGTGCAAGCCGAATGAAGAAACCCACTGAAGTGATACGGTGCTAACTAACTTAGATCGGCCTGGTATTTTGACGATCAAGGCGCCAACCTATTAAGGTGGGTTCGGGAACCTTGACGATCATGGTGCCTGGCGGATTTGGGTTGGTTTGGGAACCGACTGAACTTCGGGAAATCTGACGGCTCCTTTTTACTCTAACTCACTGCTACTGCCTTTTTGGTTTACTAACTTGATCCTGAGGTTTTGGCGAACGATAGATCTGGGACAAGGTGTGGTTTAACGGTTTGACGGTACATGCACAAGGTGGCAAGGAGGGCTTCTGCAACATGAATGCAAGAATTGGATTGCAAAATAATTAGGTCTTGTAAGATACACTGCGGTTTGTTGTAACGCATTTAAGATTGTAACATTGCAGAGACCTTGATGTATTGAGCTGATGCAATTTATATTGAGCCCGCAAAAAGGTTTCAATTACCCTTGCAATGTAATTCTTTTGTGTAAGATTTTAAGTTTTAGCGTTAAGGAGGTATTGTTGCAAACAAACCGGTTGTTAACCACGCTGATTAAGCACTGGTTACCCAACTGGGATTACAATTAAATCTCGACTTAATGAATTTTAATTACCGCTTAATTACCGATTACTGTTGTTTAGCTTAGTCTAATTGTTTGGGTTCTCACATCTATCTCTACTAAACGCAACATTTTAACCAATTTGTACTCGTAAGACCTAAAAGAGCTGGTTACTTCTTCTCTCTCTTCCCCCTCTCTTTTCCACCTCACCAAAAACTTAACATGGCGTAGAATAAGTATCAAGCAAATTTGCTTGTTGGAGTGTCCTTACAGCTTACAATAATTCAGCTTAATTTCCAGTTCCGGGATGCAATTGGGCAATGCATGCCGTGGATCCGCATAGTCATTTATCGCCTTTTGTAAGACAGGACAGCGTAGGCATCTGCTCCGGCGCGTAAATAACAGAATCCAGATTTCTGCGTGGGAAGCATGCTCCTTGTTTGGCCAGGAGCTAGCTAGGTTAATTAGCCAAATCTTGCCTTTGAATTTTGATGCCTCACTATATATTCCATGATATATGTTTCGCAAGCAAAGCTTCAGAAGAAGCCATGAATAAACCAAAACAGCACAAAGAAAAAAGGCATCACACTTGACAAGTTTACAGTCTATATATATGCCGCCTGAAACTGGGAGTAGCTAGCGCTTTAGGATTTCTTAATATATTTCCAAGATAAAATATACAGAGATAGAAGAAAGAACCTTATGTTATCAACATTATTGATGACAACCTTATGTTAATTTAAAGGCCACCCTTTACTCAAACCGACCGGCTCAGGCTGCTGAGATCAAGTTCAGGAAGAAGAACAGCATCTCATCTTTCATCCAACGGCATGCAATTAATTGTAAAGATGCTCCATATATAGCCTGCTGCTTGCACAAAAGGACATGCATGCATATATGCATGGAAATGCTATATCAAAGGCAGCATCAATGTGCCACACAATCCTAACCAAATTAAGAGACTATACATACATTAACATTGTAGTAGTTGGTCACTTACGGTTCAGTGAACTATGTGTTGGATATTTGAGGGTTATTTGGTAATTTCTCATTTTGAGAAAAAAAAGAAAAGAAAAGAAAATAGGAAGTGGGGCCCACATGTCGGTTGGAGATATGAAGAGATAAGGTTAGAGACCTCGTCTCCAACCCGATCTCTCTCTTGACAGCGCATTCGGCTAGAGCTCTTGTGAGTGTGAGCGGCGCAGGAGGCGCGGGCTGTCTTGGGCTCTTCGGAGCTGGCCGTTCGTTGCCACCGCGTTAGGTGCACCGGTTCTCCTCTTGATAAGGTCACCCCCTTCTCTTCTTTTTAGCACCTAAGATCCAGTGATTTCCCCCTTTTGAAGCTTCTTCTTCCTCATTGATTTTGGCTTCAGTTTTTGGAGGGATTTGGAGCCCGTGTGCCACCGTAGTTGATCCTACATCATCGGTGGTGAGCTCTTGATCTCCTTTTGTGCACATCTCGTCGGTTCCCCCTTGCGCGCCTATTCTCTGTGAGTGTTTCGGTAGGGAATCTGGTACTTGTGGAGTTGAAGCTCGTGGTGGTCGGCTCTGGATTGATCTTGAGGAGGAGGAAGGCTTTGGTTCCTTCGGTTTCTTGTTGCTCTCGTGTGCACTCAGCCAGTGCACTTTGGTGATCTTTGTAGGATCAACGATAACGGACTAGAGGGGGTGAATAGGAGGTTTTTAAAACTTTTTAATTAATTAACAATTGTAAACAAGATTGTCTTAACAAAGGTTCCTAGCACAAATATAATGAAGGAACTACTATGCTATTTAAGACAATTATGAGTTTATGTCAATACTAGATATAATTCTAGCTAATCAATTCTACACAAGTAAATTGTTAGAAATGTAAACATAGAATAGTAATGACAAGAGAACACCACAATGAAGACAGATATTTTCTCGTGGTATCGAAGACTTGCGGGTCTTCACTAGTCCACGTTGAGGAAACCTGAACGAATCAAGTCGACCCCACGAATTAAACCGTAACCATCGATCACTATCGTTGCTCTTCCTCCTCTCCGGAGATGGTGATCAGCACGCAACCACTTCACAATCCGTTCATCTCAAACCCTTTACTCAAACCGACCAGCTCAAGCTGCTGAGATCAAGTTCATCTCATCTTTCATCCAACGGCATGCAATTAATTGTAAAGATGTTCCATATATAGCCTGCTGCTTGCACAAAAGGACAAGCGTGCATATATGCATGGAAATGCTATATCAAAGGCAGCATCAATGTGACACTCAACTCTAACCAAATTAAGAGACTATACATACATTAACATTGCAGTAGTTGGTCACTTACGGTTCAGTGAACTACGCACACATGCATCCTCTTGTCCCCAAAGCTTGACTCACTGACCCCATGGGCATGCATGCACGAGCACCAGCAGCTTGTTAAAAGAAATTTGAGAGGAAGGTAGGACTCTTTATTCATTATTCACTAGTGAAACATCCAACAGTACACGGGGTTTACAAGCCAAACATGTCTTCCGTCCCCTCAAGAACAAGCAAACTTAGCTAGTTTGCGAGCCTTCTCAAATCTCAATCCTCATTACAAGTTCTACCTTCGTGCCTGAAAACAGCACGTTCGAAAGATCCGCACAGCTCCTTGATTTCGTGGAGAATCATCATATATGGACAGCCAGGCATCTCTTCTAAGCTTTTAATCACCTGCTGACAGCCCGACGCCAGGCAAATTCCCAGCTTGCAATCTGGGCTGCATGCATTTTATGGCTCAAAACGAGCCTTGTTTTTATTGTCAGGTAATCAGGTAAACTCTGGAGGGAGTTACAAAGACCAGCCAGTAGATGGTTAAAAAAGATCTGCTGACTGCGGGGTCCGTGACCTTATAGTTATCAATACCATACCAGTACTGATCGATACGTAATATACTGCCATTTGAACTGGTACAAATAAGAATAGTCCTATGTAACCATACCGAGCTAGATACCGGTCAATACCGGTATCTGGCCTAGCTCAGCTAAGATGAGTCCACCACTCCACTTACCATAGGTGGGCTGCAAACCACACTCTCTCTTGAGCTCTCTCTGCCGGCCCACTCGTAACACGGCCGTATGTTCGGACTGCGAGTGGCCCGTGATGTGGCAGCCGGCCCAGGCGACTCCGCCGAATGCTTCCACCACCACCAGTAGCCAGCCGGGCGGTGGGCTTTTGCCTCAATCAGCTCTGGTTCTTCCAACTGCTTTGAGCGCCTTGTCGGCCGGGCAAGACAGCGCTGCACCGCAGCGGCTTTGTCGGCGGCGGCGAGGCGCGCTCCCAAGGCGGCAGACGCCAAGTTAAAGCAACGGCGACTCTGGCTGTTCTTGTTTAAACTGCATGCCATCGCATTCGATCTCCACCGTCTACGCACTAGTACTCCCCCTTTATTTTTATAAGCCGTATTTTTGTTAGTCACGGGATCAAGAAGGTTGCAAAACCAAGAGAAAGACGAGAGCAAATGACCATGCTACACGTGTTATAAATACATTGGAAACGTGAGAGATAATGGTTTGTAAGAGTGTTACTTATAAATACACGGGAGAGAGAAAGACGTGGTAAATAAGGACAAACAAGGATGGACATCAATAAATTTGCATGCACGGCTTATATTTTAAAACAAACTTTCAAAACTGTCTTATATTTTAAAACGAATGAAGTATTATGTTTTTTTAATGTCTCTTAATTTGTTCCTCCTGCTGCTCTCTCTCTCTCCGGACCAAAGGCCGACAAGAACCTCTATCTTTTCTTTCACCTACTAATTAGCTAGTTTAGGCAATTGCTCACTCCTTTTCATAATAATTGTCTATGGTCTCGGGTCTCGATTTTAAAATATTTGTTCATCGATAAAATCATGATAGTAGTTATTGCAGTGTTTCCACTCTCAACCCCTACTAAATATTTTGATAGAGGTTAAACGGTTCTATTATGTTATTTAACAAGGGTATGTATGGCCACTTCCACTTTCTTAGACTAGCTGAATGCTCGTGATTTGCTACGGTATATGCTAGTATAGAGGGAAAAAAAAAATCATATTACCCCTATCACATCGAGTCGGCATCGGCATCGGCATCCCAGCCCACGCCCTCAACTCCGCCTCTGCGCTCGGTCACGTCGCGCCTCCGTGCCCTTGGCTCCACCGCGCCGGTGGAGCTACGTTGTTTTTCAGTTTTTTTCTTGTTATAGAATTTTTAGTGCTGTGAAATTTGTTCTTGGTAGATTATCTTTTTTGTTTTTTTTTCTCTGTTAGAGATTATTTAGGGAGGTGAAGTGGAATTGGGAGGGGCATGACATACCACCACAACCGCGACTATGACCACCACTTCTTTCTTTTTAAGTAGTATAATAGATTTAGTGTTCTTGATCTGTGAGCGTGATAAGCCGTGGACAAACATTCTAAAACAGCGGGATTAGTAAACTAGAAGGAAACAAAAATAATAATTCAGAGAACTAGGCCTTGCTTGGGTGGCTAGTGGAGATGATTGTACCTCCAACTCACCAGTGTTCAAACCCTATGTTTGACCCTGCGTGTCTCATTTAGAATGATTTTCTTTCAGAGGGAGGCGACGTGTCCGTTGCAAGCGAGGCGCCGGTCACCTAGTGACTTTGTTATTTTTTCGTCTGCTCGTCCACTCTTCCGTAGGTATCGTGTGTGTGTGAGTGCATGTGTGTGGTGGTGTGCGTGTATGTGTGGGCGTCTATGTGTTGCAGTGGGTGTTTCTAAAAATAATAATAATCCAGGTCCAGTTCAAATTAAAGCTACACGTGCATGAAACCTACGAGTCTACGACGGCAAGGTGCGTCCACTGCGGTGGGCCGGCCCAATCATGCATAGCCTACAACATCGAGGGGAAGAAGGGGCGAGCATTCCAGCTTTGTAGGTAGAATAAGGATCTGTGCGTCATGCACTCGCTCAACGATTCACTTGTCTAAAAAATCCGATGGTGCATTCACCTTTGGATTAACTCAACATTGATCGATCGAAAACCTTTGAATTCCACTCCCCTCCTCTTTATGTAACCTCTCCTTGCAGCAGACCCATACGTGTAAGAGCATGTACACCTTAACAAAAAAAAAAAACTGATTTTTTCTGTCATATAAGATAGATAAGGTGTTTATTTTGTAACATCGATGTTTAATTAGACACTAGTACTTAACATGTGGTTATGTATATAACTATATCTAATTAATATATAATATAATATTTAAGCACCTACAAAAGAGATGCTTACATTGTAGATAATAATTTTACATATGCGCTTGATAGCGTGGTTATATTCTCTCTCGTTAAACACTTATGTATGCCTTGTAACTTGCCCTAACAATGCTAGTGCTAGCTTGACCCATTCACTTCGATCTAGGCCAGGAATCGAACCGCCTCCAATCCTTCCACGGAAGCCCCTCGTCGTAAAGCAACATACCCGACCTCCTCCCAGGCCATGGCTCTGCTATGTCGTGCCAAACAATGCCACCCATGCTTGCCTTTTCCGGCGACGGGTCCTACCTCGCCGTCAACATGACAAACATCGTCTCTGGCATTGTGCTTCCTCTGGAGAAGGGAGAGCACCCCCACCAACTTGCTGCTACAGGTGACAGACGGCTTTCACAGCCAATTATATTGTTGTCTTAAGCTTATGATCTCCGCCGTGTGAATTAAGTGCTAATCCTGTGTCAAATTTTGTCCATGAAATTCCAACTAGACGATTCTTGATTCCAAATCCAGTTCAGATTTGCACATTGCAAGGATTCTGGCGGTTAATGGTTATTGCTTTTCGTTTCTTCAGTTTTGGTGATCTGTATCTTGAATTCTTGATGAAACCTTCACCTGAACAGAAGTGAGAGGTGGAAGTGTCCAGCGTGGCCGAAGAGGGCCCCACATCACCGGCGGCCTGCTCCGGCGCCGAGGTGGTGGTGCACGTGGCCTGCACTGGCGGCCTTGGGGGCAGATGTGCGAAGTCGCCTTCCAACTCAGCGTCCTACGTCACCAACGCAGCCACGTCGGGAGCCACATCAGCAGAAAACGGTGGCTAACAGCTGATATGACTTGCGGTGCAACGGACATCACCCGGGCGATGCCTTCCACGAAGTCTATTTACTACATACCACGTCAGTTTCGCCGCCTCGCACGTTTAACAAGTCACCTCACCTGACCTGGTCATCGTTCGTGCCCGTCCGAGGAATACAGCGTATCATCCGATCCGATCCCCAATGTCGTCCGCTCCAGCCGGCGGCGTGCGACAGGACGCGTCGGCGACGGAAGCAGCAGCGACAGCGGACGGGCCGGCCGGCGGCGGCTTGCCGGTGTCGAGGTCGATCGTGGAGCGGTGGAAGATGGACGGCGTGCCGGCGCGGGCGCGGCTGCTGCTGCGGGCGCTCGCGTGGCTCTTCTCCCTCCTCGCCCTCGTCGTCATGGCGTCCGACGCGCATGGCGGCGCGCAGGACTTCAACCACTACCCGGAATACAAGTTCAAAAGCTCTCGAACCAATCAACTCCCTCTCCCTGCATTGCGATCTGCCAATCGCCACCGTTTCTGCTCACGATCCTTTCTTGTCCGTGCAGCTACTGCCTGGGCATATCGATCATCGCGTTCCTGTACACCATGGCGCAGGTTCTGCGCGACGTCCACAGGCTCAGCTACGGGCGCGACCTCATCGCGGCGAGGAAGGCGGCGGCCATCGTTGACTTCGCCGGAGATCAGGTAGGTGCATGTGGCCGGCCATGTGCATACGCATTCGCATGGAATTCGCAATGCTCCAACCACCAACTTGACCACGTCCCATGGCCATCTTACTTCGATCCAACCACCGGAATATTTCTCTCATCCCGGAGTCGTTGTTCTATTGTAGGTCGTCGCTTACTTCCTGATATCGGCCTTGTCCGCGGCGGCGCCGGTGACGGACTACATGCGTCAGGCCGCCGATAACCTGTTCACCGACTCGGCAGCGGCGTCCATTAGCATGGCCTTCTTCGCCTTCTTGGCCATCGGCCTCTCTGCTCTCGTCTCCGGGTACAACCTTTCCTTGGAAGCTCTTGTATAGCAGCATACATGATTCTTCTGTGTCGCATTACAACATCGTGCGAGATTCTCCGTTATTTCCTGTTCGTGGATTACATAATTAAAGTAGCATTACATCAAAGGAACTGTCATATTAATGTAATGTCACCATTTACTATGATACATGGTATCATAGTGACTTAGTGAGGGGATAATCACAGCAGACTAAACCATTTTGCATGCAAAGATGCCTGCCTCGGTAGATTAATCTACTTTAATGCAAGCAACAGTTTAATAATTTACATAGACCTGAAGAATATGGTCTCCTCGGAACATGACTACCATCAACAGCCTTTGCTGCTGGGAGAGGCAAGTATACATACAAAAGAATGCAGAGAAGAACGCAAAAGGACAGAAATGTATGGGCATATACTATACACAGGACTAATAATGCTATCCAAAAGATGAGATGGCTGTGCAGCCTGTCCAGGATTTTCCTGATGATTTGGCACCTTTCTGCCATGAAAAACACCAAGAGGGCAAAAAAAAAGGTGTTTATGTGTCACTCCAGTTATCCCCGTCTTCGTCATCGCTTCCCACTGCCTGCTCCATAATGTAAACATATATAAGAGATAAGTAATTGGAAGAAATTAACATCAAAATGGAATTTTAACCATGGAGGGGCAACCTGGCGTATGGCATTTGCTTTCTCTATTATTGCAGCAACTTTCAAGTTTCTAGTAGAGGCTCTAGCAGGGGCTCTGATGGCTGTCGGCTTAGCAGAACCCACTGGTTTCAGGTTGAAGGTCTGATTGAGAGCAAACAACAAACAAGTTAGAGAGAGAGAGAGAGAGAGAGAGAGAGAGAGGGAGAGTTATATGCCAACCTTGTTCCTTATCTGCTCCAGCAACAAGTTTCTCTCATTGGCCTTTGGTTTATCAGTTGGGGGTGCAACTTCTGAAACCTTCCGCATCTGCAAATATATAATGACGTTACGGTAAACACAGGAAACATAAGTACAACACACAAGAGAATATTCACAATGAAGGCAGTCAACTACCGTGCTTCTATCATGAGCAGCAACAGCATCAACCAGTGGATTCCTTGGGATATTTTTTATTGAAATCGGCTTCCTGATTAACTGATGATCCATGACTTCTGGTTCAAATCGGCTCTCTTCCACTGATATGCCATAATTAGGATGAAGCATCTGAGGTCCAACCGTCCATCCCATCACCGGTGGCTGCTCGCCATGCACATAGCTACCTTCATCAAAGCCACTAACATAATTACTTTTATCACCAGGCCACGCCACGACTGGGCTTGGCTGATGTATATCTTCTCTCTCCAAATTATGATCACCATTTGGATAATCTTGAGATACTAGTGATTCTGCACTAGGTGTTGGGCCTTCAAATCGATCCTCCTTGGAGTTCTCCACATTTTGTTCCTGTAAATTTTGACTCTCCTGGTTATTTCCTTCTTCCAACATTGAGCCTGGTGCAGTATGATTTGTTGTGTCTGAAGGTGCTCCACTTGTGATAGACTGATCTTTCAGATTCTTCTCATATGATGCATTTGAACTATACTTTTTATTGTCTGAAGTCTCTGAGAACGATTGACCATGCTGAGGTTGCTGGTAAAAACCATTTTCAGAAACATGCCCTGGTGTTGAAGAGCTCAGTGTGTACAAGTGCACGCCACCTGTGGCATTATGATCATCCACCGTTTTGTCATCCTCTGATGCAGCTGTATATGTATGACTGGGATGCTCACTACTGTCTGAATTATCTGAAGACAATATGTACCGTTGAGGGCCCTGCTGGCTAATTCCATGTTCATATGTAGGAAATGGAAGCAAAGGATTCGATTGGTGCAAAGCCATTCCATCTGTGACCCCAGTGTCACTCAGATGTTCGTCAGCCTCCGTTTCTGATGAAGGCATATGCCCCTGATGCTTAATGTTCTCACAAGCCTCTGAAACTGGTCGGTCATGTTCAGTCCTTAAAACATCAGTTACTGCTGGAACTGTAGATAACTTCCCAAATTCTACCCTTTGATCATTATTGTCTACCATAGAATTCTGATACCTCTCGTTGATCTCCTGAGAGGAAACTGGTACCATTAATTTTGCCATTCCGTTAAGTGAGCCTAGCCTATTATCAATCTCTAGGTTCGATGCAGGCGAAACAGGATTTATTCTCCTTACAGACTCAGGCATATGACCTTCTGTACTCAGAAGTCCTAGGCGAGGCCTTCCAAGCCTCCACTGAAGAGGAGGGAGAGGGGGTGGTTTTTTAGGATCTTCGTAGGAAACATTTGTAAATGGTTCAGTGGCTGGTGAAACAGGAGAAAACAGGTATTTTTCCTCAGTACTAGCCATGACAGAAGTAGAAGTCATTGTTGATGTCTCAGCTAGTACACCTGAATTTGAAGAACACGGTGCAATTTGGGAATCAAATTCAGGTGAGCAATAAGATCCATTCTCTGATTCCACTTGGACATTGCATGATGGAGGCCCATCTGGTTCACCAACCTTGTCATCATTCAAGGAACACGGATCAATTTCAGAATCCAAATCAGGGGATGGATGAGCTTCCAGCTCTAGCTCTACTAGAAGAACATTTATTGATGTAGCAGCATCTGGTTCATCAGTCTTATCATTAACTGAAGAACATGGAGTAATTTCGGAATCATGACCACCTGGGACATTATCTTCTGACTCAAGTTCCACTAACACAGAACCACTCGAAGGAGGGCCATCTAGTTCATATATTTTCTCATTAGTCGAAGAACATGGAGCAATTTGAGAATCAAATTCACCACCTAAGACACGAACTTCTGATTCCTGGACTAGAACAGGTTTGCTAAAAGAAAGGACGTCCAGTTCATCTATCTCCTCATTAATTGCAGAACATGGAATATCTTGATAATCATATTCATCTAAGCCATGGGCTTCTAACACCGCTTCCACTGGTACAGAATTACTCGGAGGAACATCCGGTTCATCTAGCTTTTCATTAATAAAAGCATGCGGAACAAGGTTGGCAAAAGTTTCCTGTTCTTCTTTCACTGGAACAGTGATACCTGAAGGAGAGCCATATATTTCACCAATCTTGTCATTATCCAACAAACAAGAACCACTGTGAGAATCAACCCCAGGCAAGGCATGTGGTTCCTGCTCTAGTTTCAATGGAACAGAAGGGGCGTCTAGTTCAAGATTTTTCTCATCACTGAAAGACTCATGAGATTTCAAGCCAGAATCCACTCCTGGTGTCTCATCATAAGGATCCTCCTTGGCAGAAAAGGGCATCTCGCTTGGTATACCTGTGGCAGATGAAAATTCAGCAAGTTGAGAATCTGGCTTAGAACAAACACAGACTTCCTGGTCTAATCCAGCTGGCAGCGCAGAGACAGAACAAGGGAACTCCAATTCACTGACCACATAATCATTTGAAATATCGTTAGAATCTGAGGATGGTTTATGATCAAACCCTTCAGTGACAGCTGTAAAATCCATTTCATGGTACTCACGGCAGAAGGACCTGAAATCCTCTTCAAACATAACTTCTGATGGTAATGGTGCTTCATCAGGTGGAGTTGCAGGTTCCCAAAGAGAATCAGCAAGTGGATACAGGTTCTCTTTTGCTCCCGTATGACCATGTTCGATTAAAAGTTCTGAAAGAAAATCCTGTTCTTCTTCAGAGAAACATGGTTGATAGCTCATACCAGGAGATGGATCAGTTTGAGTGTGGCTCACTATGTACCCAGGATCCATGAATGGGTTTGTACCAAAAGAATCTTGAGCAGATGCCTCTCTCACCAAATCTTGATCAGCATCTGATGGTTGTTCCCCCACCGTTTTACTTTTCAGGCTTACTACTGCACCATCCTTGTCCAAATCACACTGACACGGAACTTCAGCACTAAGACTGGTCTCTTCTGGTAATTCTTCTTGACAAACAGATTCTTCTGGAAAATGCAATGATGAAAGATATTGAATATCGTCACCGCCACTAAATGTTTCACATGTAGTTTCTAATTCAAATAGCTGGGGAAGATTGTTTGTCTGCAACGTACTTTCCTTAAAGATACATTCTCTTAATTCATCTAGTGATCCAAGATTTTCACAAGCAGCTTCAACTCTTTCCAAATCTTCCCTGCAAGGAGAACTGAATTTTAATTCTACATCATGCCTAGAGTTTTCCTCCCTGGAATTTGTAGCCAGGGCTTCTGCTTTCTCAGTATATTTGGCACCATCAGTACACCCCTCTTCACAAGGTATCAAGTCATCTTCAAAGCTGCTAGTAGTTGATTCTTCTGCAACCTCAGCATCAACCAGAACTTCACCACATTCCACAGTTTTTCCAATTTCAGTAGATTCACTGTGTTCCACGCAGGAACTACTGGTGTCAAGAAGAGAGGCAGTACTAGAAGCTAGTGGGCCACCAATCAACAATGGTTTTGTATCATCATTCAACACACAGGGAGAGGGTGCCAATGTCTCGCCTACATCAGCTTCTGTGTCATCTTGAGGAGGTGATACAGATTCAGTGAGTCCTGGAAGCTCTTGAACATTAGAGTAGTCCCTGGGCACAATAGACACTTGCATAGGATCCTCTTTATGTGTGTTGAGCCTAGTTGAACAAGGCCCTTTTCCTAGCACGAGTATTTCTTGATCCTCTGCAACATGCTTATATAGATCGCCATCTGGTAAAGAGTGCAATTCTTCAACGATTCCATCATCATATGATTCGTACAAAGGATTATTCAACATGCTTGAATGCATTGGTGCTACTCCTGAATCAAGCTCTACAAGAATAATGTTTCATTACATCAAGTATTTAATATAACAAGGTGTTGAAGAAGGAAAAAATAATAAACAATTGACTTACCATCAAGATGCTTGTGGATATCATCAGGATCCAAACCAGTTGGTGTTGTATTTGCAACAATTTCTTCCGGAACTGCAACGTTATCCGACTCCAAGTCATTCATGTACATATCAGGGCCCATGTTTGGCAGTGATGCAAGTTTGCCAAGTGAAGTGCTTGCATCTAGAGATGTGCCTTCTTCAAACTGTTTCTTGAGCTGTATTTCTTCTTGAATAGGTATGGTAGGGTGGAGCAACAAATCATCACTATTCCCAACTTCGATTTCTTCATCTTGTGAAACATCATTAGGTTTGCCAAATATCATAGGAGGACGATCAAGCACAAAGTTTTGCCCATGCTCTAGTGAGCGATATGCTTTTTCAGTGTAATCATTGCTACTGATAGCTAAACCTGACATGTCAACACAACAACTATGTAGGTCAAAGAAAAATAAAGAGAAAACTATATCTGAGCAAAGTTGGATTCATCCTAACATATAAGAAGAAAGTTTATCAAAAGACTTGATAAATGATAATTAAGAGGTAAGAATTACCATCGAAGCCACTAGATCTCTGGGGTGATTGTTTATCAGAACTATGGGCAGCAGCAGCATGATAATCATTAGAAGAGAGATAACCCGCCTCTGGGTTTTGTTCACAACCATTGAGATTATCATTGCTTTCAAAGTTACCATTGCAACCAGAGAGTAGACTGGATGATGAACTGACATCCATTAGGTCAACATCATTAAAAGGCTCTTCGTCATTGGTCCAATCAACATCACTCAATTGTCTGCAAGAAGGTGAATCAGAGTTTGGATCTTTTGTGGCTGGCACTGTAGAAGAAGAATCACGTATCAAAAATGAGTCCACACAGGTTGGTTCTCCACCAATGGATGAATCGGTCAACCCTGATGATAAGTCTATTGCAGGACCTACTTCTGAAAACTGAACGTGCAATGCAGTTTCACCTTCCTTGCTGTGACAGTTCAATATATCTGCTTCCATTTTGGCACTGAGATCTCTTTTAGTTTTCATTTCATGATCTGCTTCGCCTTCTGATTCCATGTTGTGAAGGGCATCAACAAAGTTCTCTTGATCACTAGCAATGTCATCAGGCCTGCAACGATCAACATCTTGATTAACAGGGACTGCAACTAATAGAAGTTTCTCTTCCCGCACAGACTGCAGTGCACAGTTACTTTCCTCGCCCTTGAAATCTGGACCTTCCTGGTACTTTTCTGAGGTTGAGAAAATGCCATTTTGCTCCACAAGAGATCTCTTACAAACCTCTTCCACTTCAGCAGGTCCATGTTGTGTTGCCTCCAGGCAAACTGATCCATTAATGGGTGTAGATGCAGTCTCCACAGTACCATATTCGTTTATTGGAACAACCTTAGTCAGTTCAAGTTTAGCAGAAGATTG
Source organism: Ampelocalamus luodianensis (assembly GCA_036346255.1). Lineage (NCBI taxonomy): Eukaryota > Viridiplantae > Streptophyta > Magnoliopsida > Poales > Poaceae > Ampelocalamus > Ampelocalamus luodianensis. The sequence continues at coordinate 90,820,698 of CM070622.1, read as the reverse complement.
AGCAGGAGCACTGAAATTGTCTAACTCTCCAAATGAAGATGCTGTTTCACTTGAGTCAGTTGACCTAAATTTTGCATGGTGGTGACTTGCAGAATAGTTGGAGAAGATTTTTTGCTGTGATGAAATTACTTCTTGCAGTTGCTCCCTGCAGATTCTGCTAATAGTTTTATGATCAGAATCCTGTGGATGCCTGGATTTCAACTTTGTTGTCCTTGGTGGAACTTTTCTAGAAGCTCGATCCTTTGAGGTAGTACCGTGAGACCTGCAGGTTTTGCACAAAACAGTATTATATCACCACATGGCAAATCCAGTCTAAAATCTTTCCTAACTAAAATTTCCGTAAGTCTATTGGTTGCTTTTGGTCAATCTTATGCGTATGACCAATTTAATGGCACTGAACTTACTCAGAGTTCGCAACAAGCAATGATTCAAGTGTTTCCCCTTTCCTCCAACGCATAGCCTTTTTCTGAAAGAAAAGACATAAGTAAGTTCCTGACTTAAATGATATTATTCCGGTTGACAAATATTAGGGGACCGCAAAGATCTAGATATATTTAAAGAGGACAAATGATATGAAGATGAAGGGATGTACCCAGGGCTTGACAGACCTTCTAAAAAACTAAACACTATGGTGCAGCAATTCTTTTTTTTCCCCGTCAACGGTGTTTTTTCTTGTGCAAGTTAACTGGCCCAGTTCTTAGGCTGATATACAGTTCAACCCGTTTGAATAACCAATTTAACATAAAGTAAATAGATTCATTACACCAGCAGTCAAGCATTACCAAATGAAATAACTATTTTAGCTGTTGAAACAGAAAATAGCATGTTTTTTTGGATGGATCATTGAAAGAATTGCTTGCCTTAATTTTACGGGGCTTCTTTTCTATTACACCATCTCTTTCTATCATGTTGGAGGCATGTTCCGTGTTGAAGAAAGAGGGGTCTGAATATCGTTTTAAGGATGCCCCAGCACCAGCAACATCAAACCTGAAGAACAATCCTGGTATGTAATTGTCGACAACGCATTCAAAGTTAATCCTCGTAAAAATAGAAAAATAAAACATCTTCGTACTTATCCAACGTGAATAAACGTGGTGGGCCAGAGCATTCTTCATATGAATCCAAAATGAAACGGGGCATATCTCCTTGCGTGATCATATTCTGATTAAGCTGAAGATTTGCATGCCACTCAACACCTACAAGAGAATGTACCAAGAACTTTTGAAGTAAGAACCATGCCGAAAGAAAATAACAATCAGATCATGCAGTCCATTCAACTAACCATCATCATGTGGGTAATTCGAATGGTCAGTCTGGGATATAATTGCCATCTCAACTGCAGGAAATTCTGCCTCTAGCTGCTGCAACCGAAGCATTAAACCATGCCCTCTAGAAGCAGTGGCCATCACATCTTCATGCAGGTCATGAAAAATTTCTGCTGCAAACCTTTTGCACCGAGAGGGAAACACAAAATTTCTTTAGTACAAAGGGAAACAGTGACATATTCACTTCTACAATATTGTTTTAATACGGATATTAAGACATGGATAGAAAGCATTAGTAATCAACAACATACACATCCATATTGCAACCAATTCGAACAAAACTTCATCCTACAAAACTTAAAGAGGCAAACTTAACTAACAAGGAAACCTGCTAAAAGCCAGTAGAAGTGTCCGAATGGCAACTCACATTCATTAGTTCCAACTGAGAACATGATAGAATAGAAATATTCCAACAAATGACTCTAGTGTTGCAAAATATTGAACTTCAGTACTTGACCAAAATTAAGTTGAAAACACTGTAACATCTGGGAACCATGGGCAATGAGAAGACCAAAAGGCTGATACTATTAAATTCAGAACTCCTGTGAATTATGATAATTAATTCCTTCCCCCAAATATTGAAGGCGGCAAGGCGTTCTCATCTTACAAGAATTTCGTTTCTGTTATAAGATTCACAAACACAATGCACCCTCTAATGTCTAGAATCCATTCACGTAGTAAAATCAGCTACCAAGTGCGGCATGCGAGAACAGGCGTTCGCCTGGAAGCCGCAAAGTGGGCAATGGAAGACCAAAAAACAACGCAATTTCCACATTGGCCTGTCTCACTACCCTGAAAGGGAAGGGATGCAAATTTAACTCATTCCCCAATTTGCGTGGAAATTAAAAATGACTCCCTTAAAATCATCATCGAAAAGTTTAAGACGAACCATGTGACCAAATTGGACTAAAAATACTACAATACATCCCTCAACACCCCAAAAATTGCAGCAAAATGTTGCGGATGAAGCGAATTCTCCCACCAACGGGTGCCCTCAAATTGAGCAAATGAGCCCAACTATTCACCCAGAACACTCAGAAACTTCGACTTAAAAGGTAATAAAACCATCAATTTATCCACAAACAAACATCCCCGAAACAGCACAAACAATCGCATCGCGATCGAACGCCACAGAACACATTCAAAAAATTCAAAAATCGCACGCGCTACGTACGCCACGGCGAGACCACCCACTCAACTCGAACCCTAGCATCTTCACACAAAAGCGGAGCCAGCAGTAGCACTCACTCCGCGAGATCCCCGAGCTGGCGGAGCACGCCGACGAGGCCGGCCATAGCGACGCCCTCGAGGAGCGCCTCCGGGTCATCCTTCTCCCCCGGCGCGTACAGCTCCGGATCCGACAGCCCGTACTCGTTCCGTATCTGGTACCGTATCATCTCCGCTCACCGCCGGCCCGCCGCCGTTCCCTCCCCGAGCCTTCAGGATCCCGCCATTGGAGCCCGCGCCGCCTCCACCACCACTAGCCTGGAGAGCACCAGCTCAGGGCGCGCTCCACTTCGCGGGTAGATTTGCGGGTGGCTTTAGCGCGTGGATGAATATTCATTCATTCTCTGTGGAGACTGGAGAGGCGAAGCGAGCGAAGAAGACGAGGAGTGTGACTGTGAGAGAAACGAGATTTATACGGCTACGCGTCAGATAACACATTCTTATTTACTCAGCGCGTCACGAGCCTCGCTGACCTGTGGGCCCCGCGCTCTCGTGGCCCATGAGATATTCTTTAACTACTCCCACCCGAGATAGGCCGGGTCCACTCCCTGCCAGTGGGCCCTCGTGGCGGTGTACCGCGTGGGGCCATACGGTCAGTCACGCACGAGGTGCGCGGTGGTTGGGGCCAGAGCGGTTCTGTACGTTGCTTTAATACGGAAATTGTGGGGTTTAGTGGGGTAGTGTAGGTTTTGACGGTGGGGGCCCACCGGCCCAGGGTTGAATCGTGCTGAGCTGGCAGGGGAAGTGGTTACTTATTTATTCTGCCAGTCCAAGTGTCCAACTCCAACCCGTTAAGACGACTAGACGTAGACGCTTCTTCATCTCATCAGTCATCATCTCTCATCCGATAAGCCAGCTACTAGTAAGTGCGTTGGGCGAGGCCGCGAGGAGGCCCAACATTATTAACAAAGTAAATGCGAATCGGAATTCAGATGAGACCCCGGCCACGGGCGAAGGGCATATTTGGTTTACGATAGTTGTACCTAAATTTTGACAATGTTAAAATTAAGATAGTGACAAAACCAGAGAAAAAAATAGTATTTGGATTATAGCCATACCAATCACGGGCAATACCGAAATTGATGTGTTTGAATTGCAGTCATGCTAAAATTATGAGTATGACACGCCGTCCCGCATGATATATATATTTTTTGCTCTAAAATATGTCAACATGGGTCTTGTTTTGTTGATTAAATGACAATGAACATAACGGTTCAATCGAATCATAAATCGGATACTCAGTTTGGGAAATATTATCATTTGAAACTGATTAATTAAAGTAAATTTGCACTTAATGCCACTACAACATCCAATGAAAACCCGCAGGGCGGCAAACTCATTGGCCGGTTGCCGCGCCAATTCTTTGGCGAGCATTTTGGCCACCCAGTTTTGGCCAAGGAGTTAGGAAGAAAAAAAATTGGCGTTACCAAATTTTCAAGGATACATCAAAATTTTGGTATCAATACAGACACTAGCCAAATTACTTATGTACTATCAAAATTTGGCTTGGCAGATTAAGACAATGAACCAAACAGCCCCGAAGTCTCAGTCTAAACCAGTGGTTCTTCAGCCGAATTGAATGTTCGGTGATTTTTTAAAGATGTTTTGTATGGATTTTAATACTAGTAAGATTTTCAAGTATTGGACTTTAGCGTATCCAGCCGAGGTCTTTATCCGCCCCTGATCGCTAGTACACCATGCCCTATTACATGTGTACGGTCATCAGCAACATGTACATAATCGCTATACTTATGTCATAATTGTGTGATTTTGTTGTTGCCGACTTGAATTTGGATGCTGCTGATGGCGAGTTCCCGGACTGTTGACACTGTGTGATTGAGACCTCTAAACTGATTCTTACATATGTATGGTATGGTTATGTAATTGAGAGGTTGAGACCACTTTTACTGCAGGTCAATTATCTTGCTTCAAAGTGTTTGCTCGTTGTTGTTTTTTTTTTCTAATACGATAGTGCTTTGACTTAAAGTTTGGTTTATCTTTTGGTATGGTACCGTGTTCCTTGCACAACGTACTCATGAGCTAGCTGTCTTACGCTGCATATTCTTGTGTGTGTTTTTCACTATACTAATCGCAAATAGTATTCACTATCTACGTACATTTTCAGTCAATGCTGGTTAATTCATCTCTCTACCTTCCTATATTAAACATCAGTCTTGCTACTTTTAAGTCGTCTGAAATTTTATTAAATTTAAATCACTTGTTGTGACCATTGAATTTGTGTAGAGATTGATATGTCATATGATTGGATATTGATCCAATGAATAAAAAAGATGACTTATGTTGAAGAAAATTTCAGTCACCTTATGAATAAACAGTCTCATTAAACATTCAACAAAAGGGCTAGTTTAAGGACTGGGCAGTAGCCCAGTGGACACGGGAGGACGCCGCCCACCCGCATTCGAGCATTGCTTAGCGCGTGCGCTCACAGAATTTTTTTCTTTTGATGCAGTCAGTGAGATCCTGCCACTAAAAAAACAGAAGGGCTAGTTTAATTGTTCAACTCATGCTATCCTTTAGTAAAAGAGAACTTAGTACCTAACTAATGTGGACTGTACCGTTCCAATTAAGTTTTGGTTGGAATAATCAGCAAGTCCAGTCGAAATGACACCTACAGGGCCTCGAGCTTAACTGTTCTTGATTCCCTAATTAAACAACAAGAGTGTTGCTTGCTATTGGCATGTCGGCCATAGGTATACAGTACAGTCCACCATGCATTTCATACCAAAAAAAAAACTCTGATTCCAAATTGTTATGATTCTTAGATCATATGGATAAACATCATCGGAAGGATAGTCGGGTGGCGTCGGCTGTTAGGGAAGAGAAAAGGCTATAGATTGGAGAGACGAAGGGGATTGAGACTTAGACTATTGTATTCTCATTGCTTCCTGCCAACAATTACAATATACCTCCTTATATGGAGGGTTCTTCTAATAATTATAGATAAAATCAATCTAAATGATGACTTTCCTAACTAATAGATAACATTTCTAACTACTAGATAACATTTTTAATTAACTAATCCCTATATAAGGAAACTAATCAACTATCTAGGGGAATATATATTCTTATTGAGGAAGGCAATCCCATCTCAATCCTGGTGCTACAGTATTGAGTACTGTTCATATAAATAGTATTGCTGCACATAACAACTTCTCCGTTCCTCGACAAGCAGCTCGCCCTCGAGCTGTGGTGACGGCCATGGCTGCAACCCTTGGAAGCTCCACGGCAACGAAGTCCCCACGACTTGATCTGATCCATCTTCATCACCATGATAGCAGAAGTCGTGGAAATGGATCAACTGCTCCTGTTACTAAATGTAATGAACCTTAGTTCATAACGGGGTAAACATCCGTCGGAGGGAGGTCGGATGGCGACGACTTGAGGTAGAACGCGCTAGATGAAGGAAGGCACCAATTGGGAGGAAGAATAGATCTAGAATAGCCGGCTAAGAGAACGACCACAGCTGGACTTTAGGGACTAGGAACTTATCTATTCATCTTTGCTTGCTTGATAATGGATACAATGGGCCTCCTTGTATAGAGGATTCTTTTAACAATTATGGATAAAATCAATCTAAATGATGACTTTTCTAACTAATAGATAACATTCCTAACTAATAGATAATATTTTCAATTAACTAATTCCTATATAAGGAAACTAATCAACTATCTATAGAAATATATATTCTTATAGAGGAAGGCAATTTCATCCCAATCATGGTGCTACATTACTAAGTACTGTTTACATGAATAGTAATTGCTGCACAAAACACTTTGTTTTTTTTTTTTTTTTTGGTCTCCCAGGGGAACTACGGTTCTGTTGTTTGCTCGAACGTTTCTTTTTGCTTTTTACGTGTTCGTCCCAGCTCGATCCAAATTAGGAAGACCCAAGACCCAAATGCCATAGGCAAGAAAATGCATATGCAGTCTTCAGAAAAAGAAAAGGAAACTGGAGTGCTTTTCACCCTCCCAAATGACAGTTTCATCTCTCTCTCAGAAAAATGACAGATTCATCCACTGGGTATACAGAGGCTGAGATGAGTCGTCTTGCAGGTCAGGTGGGGTGGGCAAACAGGGAGCGCTGTCGGTTGCTACAGAGAGTTCGTGACCGTTGTTGGGCATCACATGACCAGAGGCGTCAGGCGACGACGCCGAGAAGGACAGGCTCGTTTTGGCACGCGCGCTGCCGAATAACTGCGTGCCAATCCACTGATCTGGCGGTTGGACATTAGTGCCTTGTCGAGTTCGTCGTCCTGCGTAGATTAGAGCCACCTTTAATTGGACGCGGATTGTCCGCAGTAACGGCAGACACTGTTGAAGATCTTGATTTGAATCGTTAGATTTTGATGCTGAGATTTGTCTTAATGTATCATCTGTATTAAGACCTCTAATGCAAAGATCCGTTTCCCTTTAATTACCTGTCCGCCTTCTGCCCGCCTCCTTGCATTACCTGCGCCGCCGCAGCATCCGGCGCGAGAGGAGCCTATACCCGCCCGTATGGCAGATGGCACTCGACGTCGCTCGTCAGGCCGTGGTCACTGTCGTTGAGATGCTGCATGCGAGCCAAATTAGAAACCAGCACAGCTCTGATCAGATGCGTTGCATGTTGGCCAGGCTCACCGGCCGGCGTGTGGGTGCCACCCGCAGTTGCATTCCAAACCAACAAACTGTTTAGTGATTAGTGAACCCCTGAACCTGAAGAAGCCCTGGCAACGACTGCATAGGCGAACCCTGGCTCTGCATGCGTGTCTTACTCTGTAGAAGCAGGTGTTCTTCAGGTCGCCCGATGACTGCTTATTACAAGGCATACACCTATCCAGCTACCCTAGCTGTAAAATCCATGAAAGATGCTGCGGTGAAATTAGAGTTTTTGTCTTATTTAGCTTCTTTTTCAAACGAAATAGCAGACTTAGTCTCAGCGACCGAAATGATAAAAATGACACTGGAACATGTTAGACATGTGACACGTGTCTTCTACCGCGCTCCCAGTCCCCTAAAGCTACTTGCTGCACTCCCAGTCCGCGACAGGATGACATACGCACGTGGGCACCATGGGCAAGCATGCGTTCACGCCACGGTCGCGCAGGGCTGCGGCGCGCACGGATTGCGGTGAGAGTGCGCGCACGAGGACGTGGTAGGAGGGGTGGTGCGCACGGGAAGCATAGTAAGAGTTCTATTTTTATTATTTCGGACGTGATAGAGCTAGATTTGATATTTCTTGACAAAATAAGAGCCAAATGAGCTAATAATGGGTGAGATTCAATGTTTCAAATATTACGCCAGGTTAGACCGTCCGCAACGAACCGGAGTCGATTAACTTAGGCTGGGCCACAAATCGCAAGGTGGCCCAGCCCTACCTAACCTAGGCTCTAGCTGGGCTTGTTGGTACATAATATATACTAGGATGATAAGCGCGCTACGCTGCGCCGTAGAGTGGATCGAGGGACCTCGATACGATTTTGGAAATTGCAAGGAGTTTTTTGCCAAAAAAAAAAGCGTAGCAGAACCTGGACGTTATTTCGGAAACCACGGGGTTTTTTGCAAAAAAAACAATGTGGAGGACCCTGATGTGATTTCGAAAACAACATGGGGCTTTCCGTAAAAAAACGACATGGAGGACCTCGACGTGATTTTGGCAACACCGGGGGGCTTTTCGCAAAAAAAAACTGACACGACACGAAGGACCTAGATGTGATTTCAAAAACAACATTGGAGCTTTCACACAGAAGCTGACGTGGCTGTTCTCTTCACCTATTAGAAAGGGTATATGCATGTTATGTTGTACAACATCCTCTTCTGATTCTCCCAAGTGCACATCGATTACTGTTATGCATTACACATACGAAAAGAGTGTGGTTTACCTACAACATTGTCAACTCTAGTTACATTTAGGACAACCTAAATCTCCATGAAATGACAGTTTGCCTACTAGTACGAATTGCCTTACGTGTAGGCCCAGGAACGGACTCCGTTTTCATCCAATGGCCCTTTATCGTTCGTAGGGATAAACAGGATGCTGGCCACCTGGCCGACACCGAAAAAAGCGAAAATCGCACACATTAGAAGCCGATCCACCGTCCGATCGAAAAACAAATGGCCTGATAATCGCTACATCATTTGCTACAGTGTTTCCACGGTATCACTGCTCACTCGCTCATAGATTACTGTTCATACCTGCAGAGGATCGGATCCAGAAAAGCGCTGCTAGCTAAAGCTAACTTGGGACTTTGCACGCTTTCGGTGTACCTCTGGATTGTTGCCAAACCACACAAGATGGCGAAAGAAAAAGAAGCTATGATCGATTCGTTTTGATTTGGTCGAATCCATTCTCTTTGTTTAATCATTCAACAATTTCGAGTTGTGATCCCACAGAAATAAAGAAAGGATCAAAGAAAGAAGATTGAAAAAGCGTATCAATTCTCCTGCATCCACGTATGCGTCCTGAGAACTAGTGACATGTAACGATATATAGATTCATCTTTCTCCGACCTTGTTTGGAAGCTTATTCTCGGCCGAAATCTACATGGATGGGTCAGATATTTGAATTAAATTTTGGTCCATTCATGTAGATGAGCAGAGATTTTGGTCCAATCAAACTAAGACCTCAAAGTTGTTGTTTTTTTGTTTGTTTGTTTGTTAAAAACTTTTGTACACACATGAGCTAGAAGAATCTAGGATCTACTTACAATGTAGGAGTAATATACAATCTGAAGGCGTTCGTTTAGTCAATTCTGATCACAGAAGCTGAGCTGCCATTGTTAATGCTTGTATTAGTACTACTCCCCCCCCCAAGTGCCAAACTAGTCAAAATATCACGGGAGAATGTGCACGGTGCGCCCATCGCAATCAATCCTGTTAACGATCCTGACTTCCTATGTATAGTGTGATTGTATTTGATTCACTTTGTTCTCTTGTATGATATGGCAGATGTAATCCTTCCTTATATAGATTGATTGTGTAATCATTGTTGCCAATCTAGCACAATACTATATAAAGGACAACCTAGCACTGCTATTGTCGTGAGGTGTTTTCCCAAACCTATCTTACCTTTCTACATGGTATCAGATTATTGATACGATCCTACATCCACCTTTCCTTCCCAAAAGCTTCCGCCATGAACTCTAGCCCCTCCAAAGTTGGCTTCGGCGCTAGCTCCCAATCCCACTCCACAGAATCCTCTACCTCCCTTGTCTCCGTTGTAACATCGGCTATCAACATTGCAAAACATCAAGACCCACATATTAGTGGTGTTTGATCTTGCATCCTCCAACTACACCAAGTGGAGGATATTTTTTACCAACATGCTTGGCAAATTCGATCTGCTCTACCACGTTGATGGCACTGATGTTCCGACGACAACATCAAATTGGGCCACGCATGACTTCACCATTCTCACATAGCTCTATGGTTCAATCTTGGATGAAATCCTTGATATTATCATGGAGCCATCACAGTCTGTTCAAGAACTTTGGACTGCCACTGAGGACCTCTTCCACGACAACAAGGAGAGCAGGGCGATCTACCTCTCAAGTTCTAGCTTGTCCACTGTTACTTCCTTTCAATTAGTGCATTGCGATCTTTGGACATCGCCTGTACTTGGTATTTCATGTTTCCAATACTATCTTATTCTCATTGGTGATTTCTCACACTTTATTGGGTTTTTCTCCTTCACAAGAAATTAGAGGTTTTTTAACACATTGCCACCTTGCATGCATATGTTCAAACCCAGTTCGGCATTCCACTCCGGTCCATTCAGCCAGACAACGACACAAAATTTGTTGACTCCAAGACTTTGGATTTCTGTCATCGCCATGGCATACACCTTCACTTATCCTATCCATACACCTCCCCACAAAATGGCAAAGCCGAGCGTGTCATTCGTACCATCAACGATGTCATCCACACGCTCTTATTTCAAGCCCACATGCTACCCTCCTATTGGACTGAAGCCCTCAACACCGCCATATACCTCCTCAACCGACGTCCATCCAAGTCCATCAATCTCTTCATTCCCTTTGAGTGTCTCCACAACAAACGACCCTCCTACGATCACCTCCGTGTATTTGGGTGTCTTCGTTATCCTAACCTCACCTCCACCTCCGCTCATAAACTTTCTCCCCGCTCCACGACATGTGTCTTTCTCGGCTACCCTAGCTCTCATAAAGGATACCGCTGTCTTGACCTCGCCACCAACGAGTCATCCTCTCACACCATGTCGCGTTTGATGACCGTGTGTTTCCCTTTGAAACAAATAAACCTCCAGTGCAAGCCCACACCTTTGATTTCCTTGATCTGGCTAGTACAGATTCTCCCCTTCCTATTGTTGCTCAAATCCACCCTGACGCACCGCTGGATCCTCTTGTCGCATTTGTCGCGACAAACTCTCCCACAGCGCGCTCCACACCCCTTGTTGCGTAGCCTATCTCGACAGCACCAACTTCTGCCGTGACAACTACCTCTACCACAAACTCTGCTACGTCAGTCCCTTCGCTCCTACCATCTGCTGCATCAAACCACCTTCCTGCCATGGAGTCACCCCCAGCTGCCGCAGCAGAACCAGCCTCTTTGCGCCCCGCCCCCCGTCGCATATGCTTCTATTGCTCGGCTAGCATCTGGCCCGCACACGATGACCACACACGCGAAGTCTGGTCTTGTGTTTCCCATGGACCGACTGAACCTTTCTACCACGGTGACATCTCTTTCTCCCATTCCAAAGACCTATCGTGCCGCTCTACAAGACCCACACTGGCGTCAAAACATGACAGATGAGTATCAGGCTCTCCTTGATAACAACACCTGGTCTCTTGTTTCTCGCCCTAGTGCTAATATTGTCACCAGAAAATGGATCTTCAAGCACAAGTTCCTTTTCGATGGTTCTCTCGCCAGATACAAAGCACGACGGGTCGTCTGCGGTTATTCCCAACAACCAGACATTGACTACAATGAGACATCAGTCCCATTGTCAAACTGTCCACTATACGGGTAGTTCTGAGCCTTGTCGTTTCTCGCTCCTAGCTCATCCATCAACTCGATGTTAAAAATGCCTTCTTACATGGTTCCCTCGATGAGACAGTCTACTATCAATAGTCGTATGTCTTCCTTGACACCACTCGCCCTCAACATATTTGTTGTCTCCACAAATCTCTTTACGACCTTAAACATGCTCCACGTGCCTGGTACCAACGTTTCGCTACATACATACGGACGTTGGGTTTTGTTGCCTCATCCTCGGACACCTGTCTCTTTGTGTTTCAGGATGGCACTAACCTTGCCTATCCCCTTTTGTATGTTGACGATATCATCCTGACTGCCTCCTCCACGTTGTTGGGCCGACTCATTCATAGCCTCCACACCGAGTTTTCCATGACCAACCTTGGCACTCTTCACCACTTTCTCGGCATTGCCGTCACTCACACATCAGGAGGCTAGTTTCTTTCCCAACGACAATATGCCACTAACTTACTTCGTTGTGTTGGTATGCTCGAGTGCCACACCACTACCACGCCTATGAACACACGGGCAAAGCTGTCTATCGCCGATGGGTCCCTTGTAGCTGACCCATATGAGTATTGGAGTCTTGTGGGTGCACTACAGTATCTCACCTTAACGCATCCCAACATCGCGTATGTCGTTAAGCAGGTCTGCTTACATATGCATGCTCCACAGGAGTTGCACCTTGCCCTCATTAAGCGTATATTGCGCTATGTTAAGGGCACCATTGCTCACGGTCTGCAGCTTCATGCCTCCTCCACGGCCACCTTGACCGCTTACTCCGATGCTGACTAGGCCAGTTGCCTGGACTCCCACTGTTCTACGCTCGGCTACTGTGTTTATCTTAGGGACAATTTGGTTTCCTGGTCCTTCAAGCAGTAGACCACAGTCTCCCGTTCGAGCGCCAAAGCGGAGTATCGTGTTGTTGGTCACGTCATCGTCGAGTGCTGCTGGCTTCGCCAACTTCTCTAGGAACTTCATCATCCTTTGTCTTCGGCAACCGTGGTGTATTGTGATAACGTCAGTGCAATTTAGTACATGTTGTCCAATCCGGTACTACATCGATGCACCAAACACATCGAGATCGACATCCACTTCGTTCGGGAGAAGATGTCCCTTGGTCATGTCTGTGTACTCCATGTACCGTCTTATCTACAGTTGACAAAAGGGAGGGCTTCCCATTTAGCTGTTTCAGGATTTTCGTTCTAGTCTTTGCATTCAGGAGCCTCACGATTCGACTACAGGGGGCTGTTAGCGATCTTGACTTCCTATGTATAACTTGATTGTATTTGATTCACTTTGATCTCTTGTATGATATGGCAGATCATGTAATCCTTCCTTGTATAGATTGATTGTGTAATCACTGTTGCTAATCCTGCACAATACTATATGAAGGACAACCCGGCACTGCTATTGCCGTGAGGGTGTTAACCTATATCACCTTTCTGCAGATCCACCCCATTCCATCCTGCTGCTTGCCTTCGCGGCAGCAACCCTACGACGTGCGCGCGTGTCGGCGTGTCGCTGTGGTACTACGTGCGCGCGGCGGGGGAGGGAGGGAGTGAGAGAGAGAGATGGACACCGTGCCGGCGCTGGCGGTGGTGGACGTGCGGTTCTGCGCGGGGGACGCGGCGGCGCTGGCGGTGACCAAGACGCTCAGCATGTCCGGGAACGACTTCACCGTCACGGACGTCGCCACCGGCGCCGTCGTGCTGCGCGTCAACGGCGTGTTGTTCAGCCTCCGACGCCGCTGCCTCCTCGTCGACGCCGACCGCCGCCCGGTACTCACCGTGCAAGAATCGGTGCGTCTAGATCGAGATCACCTCCCTTGGCTCTCTGAGACTCTGATCTTTCCCCTGTATCAAAGCTTTAAACTTTGAGCTCTTGTACTGCGGTGGTTGCAGGCGTTGTTGATGAACACGAGGTGGAAGGTGTTCCGGGGAGACAGCACGAGCCGGCGGGACCTGCTGTTCACCGTCGTCAAACCGTCGGTGATTCAGCTGCGGTGGTCGACCAAGGTCAGCGTGTTCCTCGCCAGCAACGACGCTGAGCAGGCCTGCGACTTCAGGATCACCGGCAGCTACCATGACGGCGCCTGCGCCGTCTCCCTAGGCGACTCCGACACCGTCATCGCAAAGGCAAGCGAATTAACCAACGAGTATTTCTCAGCTGGTCTTATCTGCACATGTGTTCTTGGATTGCATTGGTTTGATTGAGAGTTTTGATCGTTATCTCCTCGTTGCTATGCTGCCGCGCTCAGATCGACCGGCGATTCAACGTGGTCAGCGCGCTGCTCGGGAAGAACACGTACAGTGTGACCGTCAACCCCGGCATCGACTACGGCTTCATCGTCGCGCTTGTTGTCATCCTGAACGAGATGCACTACCAACGATGAGAATTAGCCACTGATACATAAACAAGCCGCTTCATCAGTATTGCTAGCTCCTGGCTCGATAGAAAGTGTTACATTACTCTTCATCAGTGTACACGAACCACAAATGGTCCGAACCCTTTTTGAGTTCATGTGCTGTCAGAACTCGATCAGAACTATCGTTTTCAAGTGACGCTGTAAAGCAGAGACTTTGATCCAATCCAGCATGTTCAGAGCACTCTATCCTATTGAACACACCTGCAAAACCTGTCATTTCTGTTGTTGTTCTGCTCCATTCGGGGTACTTGCGATTGGTTCTTCAAACCTACTTTGGGTTTGGGAGGTTTATTCATTTGGTTAACTAGTATTTTCTTGTAAACATAGGAATGGCGTCTTACTTGGTGCAGGAATTGAATTTTATTCCCAATGACCTGTCTTAGCCCATACAATCTTGAAGCACAAGTGCACAACGCAATACCGTATCCAGCCTCATCAAGAACAGTTCTCCACAATTTCATAGGTCAAATAGTCAAAGGATTAACGTAGACGACAAAGAACTCGTCGACAAATTAAAGGTAAAGTTTGCAGTAATCTTGTTTTTGAAGCACGATAAAGTTTGTAATAATCACAGTTCGCATATGAGCAAACCAAGATAGTACAACGACGAGTACAAACACCTCACCAAGTTGCATGAGTATCAAGCTCTCTCTCTTTCCCCTCTCTTTTCCACCTCACCCAAAAGTTGTCATGCCATGGGCAAGTATCAAGCAAAACTACGTCTCCGCCGGCAACTCCGACGCCGCCATTGCTCAGATCACCCGTCAGAACACCGCGGGGATTGCGCTGCTTGGAAGGCTCACGTACACTGCTAGGATCAACCCGGGCATAGACCAAGCATTCATCCTGTCACTCGCTGTGATTCTGGATGAGATGCGTCACTAGTTGCAAGTTACAACTGCTGGAAATACCATGGAATATGAGCCTTGATCTACCACCAAATATTAGAACATCACCGGATTCGAGATCAACCTTTGAAGCTTTATCAATATCTCTTACATCACCAGTCATGTGCCGGAATTACTATTCACACATGAACAGTACTCAGTACTGTGGCATAAGGATTGAGAAAGGATTACCTTCCTCAATAAGAATATCTATTTATCTAAATAGTTGATTAGTTTCCTTGTATAGGGATTAGTTAATTGGAAATGTTATTCATTAGTTAGGAAGGTTATCTATTAGTTAGGAAGGTCATCATTTAGATTGATTTTATTCATAATTGATAGAAAAGCCCTCTATATAAGGAGGTTTATTATAATCGTTGGAGACGACAATAATATGAATTAGTCTCAAGGCTCTCAAGTCTCTCTCCCTAATCTAGATCTTTTCTACCCCAGAAAGGCGCCCTCTCCTCTAAGCGTCATTCTACCTCTAATTGTCACCGTCGGTCTCCTTTCTACGATATTTATCCCTTGTAATGTATAATGTACTATGTACATTACAATTGGTATCATAGCCAATCGCTGCGACCACCATGGCAGGCAGCGATGGTTCTGGTCCTAAGGAGATTGACGCTATGCTCAAGCAAATCTTGGCGAAGCTTGACATTCTCTATGAGATGTTCATGGTGGGCAAACCGGGGACTGTCGCACCAGACGACGGCTTGCTCGGCGTACCCTGCAGCGATTGTTGCCACACTGGGAGATGGCTTGCTCGGCACAGCCCCCGCGACAGTCGCCACCATACTAGGAGATGGCCTGCTCGGCGCAGGCCCTACGACAGTATCAGAGCCACTCACCATGGCTTCTGATGCCCAATGTCCTTTTGCTGCCTACTCTTTCATGGCGAAGGAGAAGACATCGACAGAGGAGATGAAGAAGGCAAGGCGGGCTACAACATTGCTAGAGGCTGCAGCGATGGAGGCACAACTATGCACGCCTTACACCTTCTTCCAATACGGAAGACACGGCCTTTTCAAGCGGCGCACCATTTTTATACGAAAGCGGCACTGGTTCTCCCAAAGCCCATGCACATGGTGCATGCGGCAGGGCGTGACGGCGGCTGCGCTAGAGGAAGCGGTTGCAGAACTACAACTGCCAACAACGGCGCGACCTCCACCCCCAAGGGCGGCAGAGTTTTCCCCGTCAGTGGTGACGCTGCACCGCACAGCAGTGGCAGCAATTGCACCGCGTCCAGTGGCGGCAAAAGCTCCAAGGCAAGGCGGCGACTCATCAGGTGAAGGCGGCGGAGCACCAAGGCGCGACTGCGGCGATGCAACCTAGAGCTCCAGCAACCGCAGAACCATCCAAGGGAACGCCGGAGGTTCCGATAGTGAAACCCTATCAAAGGATGGATTGGCACTTGTGCCGGTATGATGGGCCGCATCAACAGTTGGGCTTCCACTTCAAGCGTGTGGAGACAACAATCTTCAAGGCATCGACATACTCTAGCATGACATGGAGCCGAAAGCGCTATACTCCGTTGACATAAGGCTTCCAAGGGTTGTAGCCATGGCCGCCGCCACAGCTCGAGGATGAGTTGCTTGTCGAGGAGCGAAAAAGTTGTCATGTGCTGAAATTACTATTCACATGGATGAACAATACTTGGTACTGTAGCATCAGGATTGAGAAGAGATTACCTTCCTCAATAAGAATATATATTTCCTAAATAGTTGATTAGTTTCCTTTTATAGGGATTGGTTAATTAGAAAGGTTATTTATTAGTTAGGAAAGTCATCTATTAGTTAGTAAGGTCATCATTTAGATTAATTTTATCCATAATTATTAGAAGAATTCTCTATATAAAGAGGCTTATTGTAACCACTGAAGAAGGCAATAATATGAATTAGTCTCAAGGCTCTCAAGTCCCTCTCCCTAATCTAGATCTTTTCTACCCCAGCAAGGCGCCCTCTCCTTTAAGCGTTGTTCTACCTCTAACCAGGGATTAAAATCCCGGCCGGTAACCGCCGGTTACCGGCTACCGGAGGGGATCCGGGAAACGAAAAACCGGAACTACAACGTCCGGATTAGCCAATTCAAAATTCAAATTTTGATTTTTAGACGAATTTTAAGCGAATTCGATCGAATTTCATCCCCAAAAACCGGGATTTCCGGTAACCGGCCGGTTATCGTTCCCGGCCAGCCAACGGAAAATACGCCAGTAATGATTACGTGATCCTTGCCTCTAACCATCGTCGTCGGTCTTCTTTCTACAGTATTTATCCCTTGAAATGTACTAGGTACATTACATCACCATACAAGAATTCCGTAGTGTCGCCCAACGAAAAAGAAACAACAGGCAATAGCTTGTCAAGTCTGGATTTTGTTTCATTTTTGTCCTGTCAAATAACACAACCGTACAATCCAGTTAGTAGTCACCAAACAAGATTGTAGCATTTCAATTGCAAAGCAGAGGAGTTAATGACATTATACTATAAATGTCCATAACGCAAGAAACTCTAGTGAGGAAAGCACCACAACAAAAGCTGCTCAGTTCATTCAATAGATTGGTACCAGCAAGATGCGAAGTAACGATACTTATGTATGAAATATATCATTGCATAATGTGGTTCTTTTGTACCTGATGAAGACCTAACCTCCCGCTACTGGTGTAGAAGTTAACAAGGCAGATATCTGGTGACATTGAAGGAAGTTCTTCCTCAGCATTGGAAGCTCCCACATTTTGTTTCAAGAATTCATGGGATGCTTGAATGGCATCTTTCACAAACTTCCTGAATTCTTCTGGTATGTTTGGTGGTTAAGCACCATCAAATGAACGTGTATCTCCATATGAGCATGAATCTAGATCCCAGTTCTTCCCTAAGCACATCATCCGCAGACTTAACTCGCCCCACTCGGGATACTTCCTGTTTGGACTAGGGTCTACAAAGGAGAATACTAACAAGGTTGAGTACAAATGAATGTACTCAGCAAGCATTAATAGCAAAAGATGCAAAGGATGCACTATCTCTATTCTTTTATCACAATTTCTAAGTCATCTTACTTTAGAAAATAAATCTCGACAAAAGGTGGCAAGTGTTAATACAGAAAAACTCTACTAGTCACTCGGAGAGACAAAAGACCCCCTGTGGTTCCCGTAGACTCCAATCCTGGAGACTGGCATGAATTCATGATTTGTTTAGCATCGCGCAGCTTTGTACCACTTTACCATAGCTATTCGAACTCTCGGTGAACAGGTCCACCGCATTGCCTTAGATGCGGGTTCGAGATCGAATACGAACGTTTTCAAGTTACGTGATTAATTTCTCCACCCATCACCGCCACCGTGCAGATTAAGTCACGCATGCGACCTCATCATCCACCGAGTTACGGTGAGGTTGGTTGAGGCGACTTCTATCCCGCACTCAACACTCCACCTTAGCGCATATAGCGCCTTGGATCCCCACTTCCGACTATCCCCACCGGTCTGGGTTCCTCCATATCACTCACACACACCTATTACTTACCCGATGTGGAGAGCATAGTCACGTAACAAGGTAGCATTTTCTCGCCACAAAGCGGAAAATGGTTGGCTTTGAATTACTGATCTGACCGAGCAAGAGTTGGTTGGTCCTTATATTATAACCATATGTAAAAAGGGGCCCACCTCTTACCTCAACATCATCATCGCGCTTCCCCAGCCCGGGCCCCCTTTTTACCCTCCTAGTAAGTCTCATTCTTTCTTAATCATCTTATCTTATCTCAATCATTTTCTTTAGGTTTTGGAAAACCATTTTGATGCAATACATATAATAGTGCAAGATAGGGTATATTTTTAAAATAACTATGTTAATGTTCAAGAGGATCGCTTGCCTTCGTAGAAGTAGGAAAAGTTGGCGCCGCTGAAGTTACGTCAATTTGCTCTGTCGTCTTAGGATTGCATACGTAGTAGATCGGAAGCGAATAATAGTATAAGTAAATACGTAGTTGATTTGAGTGATAGTATAGATACATAAGTTAGCGACGACTACAAGTTAGCATATTTTAATACTAAAATGCTTTTGCGGTCTAATCGAAGTTAGCACTCTCCGACAGTCGCCCGCTTGTCTAACCCACCAGTTAACCCACGGCTACCGAAGCACAAACTACTCAACGAACTTTAGCAGTTCACCACAGCTTAACAAGAATCTACACTCGACTAACGATTAAACCAAACTTAATTCTAAAACCCGAATCCTATATCTAAACCTTTCTTCTAATCTCTCTCTCTCTCTCTCTCTCTCTCTCTCTCTCACCACACTCGGCCGGCCCACTGCATCCACTCACGCACGCACACAACGCACACCGCACCCGGCCCGGCCCAAACACACACCAAACACCCACGCACACACTAACACACTAAGCACACCCTAAACACACGCACACAGCAAGCCCTAAACACACGCACGCAACCTCTTCCTTCCACCTCTCCCCTTCAACCCCAGCGCGCGCCCCGACGCTCCTTGCGCGGATCTTGGCGCGGTCGCCCCTCAGACCCAGCCCGACTCCGGCACCGGTGTCGCTCCCAGCGCCGCCGCCCCTCTGGACTCTCCCTCTCTCGGCTTGGCCCGACTCAGATCCGGCCCGCGCCGCCTCCTCCAGGTACGACCCGGCTCTCCCTCTCCGGTCTCCTCCTCCCGGCGCGGCCGGAGGCCAGCGCCGCCTCCCCTCGTTCGGCTCTGTCACCGCGCGCGAATCCGCGCCTCTCTCCTCTCTTCTTCCTCTCGCTGCGCGGTCACTACCCGGCTCGGATCTGGCCCGGATCTGGTCCTATGCCGCCTCCTTGACGCTGCTTCGTCCTCGGCTCGGCGCCCTCACCTGGCGCCGCCGATCCTTGGTCGCCTCCTCACGGGCTTGGCGTCCTCACCGGCCGGATCTACCTCTCCGGTCCTCGCCGCTTCTCGTGCTCGGCTCTCTGCCGCTAGGGTTTGGGTTCGCGGCTCGGCCTTCCGGCGCGGTGCAAGACCAACGCTTATCCTCTCTACAACTCTACTTGATCTACCACGGCGCCACCGATGAATGCTCGTGTGAATGAATGCGAGTTAGTGGTGGATCCGGAGATGGGATGCTCTTGAGGTATGAACTTGCTCACCTCTAGTTCAAGATGTTCATTACTTTTACCGATGGTGAAATGGTGTGGTTGTGTTGTGCTGTTGATGAATAGGCTGCTGCCGCATCGAGGATGGGGATGGTGCTGCCGGCTTGGACGATGCCCAGCTCTGGTGCTTTTGGTCGCCTTCGGCTCTGTGAGTTTTGACCGGAAGGAGTGGGAGAAATAGCGGTGGTTACGGGTGGGAAGACAGCGTGGTGAAAGGCTGAAAGGCGATAAAATAGATGGAGCTCTCGGTTGTGAATGCGGATAGGATTGCACTGTGGTCTGACTCACAGGTGAATCACGTGGCTGCGTACTGTAGTGCTTGTGATGCTGTGAGCAGCGGACATGGTTCCAGGCATTGGTGCTACTTGTTTGCTTTTAGGGTTCCTAGATGCACGATGTATGAATGTAAATGAGATGATCTGGATTCTGTAAAATGAACCTATTGATGTCTTATATGCAATTGTTGGTTTGTCGTCTAATGCAATTGACGGTGCATTCTATTGATCAACTGTTGTGCTGAATGATGATTGCAATGGTGGAGCGAATGAATGAATGATCGACACGATATGCTTCGGCTGATTAGGAGCGATCTAATACTCTCGCTAACTCATTGCTAAACCCGATTACCGCTACGAGGTTAGGTCTAAAAACGCGAGCTCTCATCCTACCCTACTTAGAAACAAATTTACTTCAAATTAAAATCTCACTTGAACAGGTTGGGGTAGATTTGCAGATTCTTCTTCCTTCTCCCATGTAGCTTCAGACCGAGTGATTTTTCCACAACACTTTGCGAGCGTATCATCCTGTTCTTAAGCGCGGTCTTCATTGCTAGTATTTTCACCAGGCGTTCTTCGTAAGTCAAATCATCTTGCAAAGGTATGTCGAGGTTGGTTACATCTCGCTGAAGGCTCTCTCGGTATATTTCGAAGTTGAGAGACATGAAACACATCATGAACTCGTGTGCTTGGGTTGGTAGCTCCAGTTTATATGCGAGGGTGCCCTTACGCTCTAGGATCCGAAAGGGTCCCACATAACGTGGACTTAGCTTCCCTTTTAGTCCAAATCTGCGTACTCCCGCATAGGTGATATCTTGAGATATACATAATCTCCAACTTCAAGCCGAGGTCTTTCTGTGCTTGTCAAGATAGCTCTTTTGCCTACTCGGGCAATCTTGAGGCGTTCTCGAATTAATTGAATTTTCTCATCGTTCTCCGTACAAGTTCGAGTCCTAGCGGTGGTCTTTCTCCAACTTCATACCAAAGATATTGGTGACCTACACTTTACGCCATAGAGAGCTGCAGAGCCATTTGAATGCTAGGCGGTAGTCTGTTATTGTATGCAAATTCCGCTAGGCTAGGCATTTTTCCCAAGATTCTCCAAAGTTTAGCACGCACGCCCTAGCATATCTTCCGAATTTGATTTACCAGTTGACCGCCCATCGTTTGGGGTGATAGGTCATCTTTGAGTTGAGGTGGTGCCAAAGCGGCTTGTAAGCTCTTCCGAAACAGAAACAAACACAGATCCTCTATCCGAGGTGATGGTCTTCTTACCCCATGTAGAGTAATTATCCTCTCTATGTAGAGTTCAATGAGCTTATTTGTGGAGTACTTCGATTAGTGGCAATAAAATGAGTGACTTTGTAAGACGATCCACTATAACCCAAATGACATCCTTCTTTTGTGGTGAGGAAGACACATTATAAAGTCCATACAGATATCCTCCCATTTCCATTCGGTATTTCCATGGTTTTAATGATCTGCGGGGCGGTGTTCTCGCTTGACCTTTGGCGAGTATCACATTGGCCTACATATTCGCTATAGCTCGCTTCATGTTTGGCCACCGAAGGTTTCTTTCAAATCCCGATACATTTTTGTCTTTGCTCGATGGATAGTGTCTTGAGTGTCATGGGCTTCACGGAGGATAGTCTCCTTAATTTGCGGTTGATCGGGGACGCAAATTCTCGCTTGTCGCCACAGACTCCGGAGTTGTCGATGTGGAACTCGGAGGTTGGCTTCGATTGGATACGTTGACTTTCTTCCTTGATAAAAATTCGGCGGTTGGTGTTCTTGGATTTGATCACGAAGGTGGGATGAAATACCAGGCGGCAATGGTAGCCGTAAGTCGTAGTTTCCACTTTTATCTCCATTCGGCGGGGCTTGGATTAGATTAGTGGCATGGCTCTCGATGGAAAGGTAATGGCAATGAGACTTTCGCTAAGAGCATCCGCTACCACATTAGCTTTTCTGGGTGGTAAGCTATGGTTAGGTCATAATCTTTAATCGCTCTAACCATCTTCTTTGCCTCATATTCGGTTCCTTCAGGTAAAGATGTACTTGAGGCTTTTATGGTCATTGTACAAGGTACACTTGGATCCGTATAAGTAGTGTCTCCAAATTTTCGTGGCAAACACTACGGCTCCGGTTCAAGGTCATGGGTAGGATAGTTTAGCTCATAGGGCCTTAATCGCTGGAAGCATATGCAATGACTTTGTCCTCTTGCATTATCGCATCCCAACCCATGCTTTGATGCGTCGCAATAAACCACGTAGTCAATTCCCTCCTTAGGTAGGGATAAGACCGGTGCAGTGGTTAAGCGTTGTTTCAGCTCCTGAAAGCTTTTCTCACACATTTCCGTCCATACGAACTTTGCGTCTTTCTTCAAGAGCTTTGTGAGAGGTGAGGTGATCTGAGAGAATCCCTTTATAAATCTTGGTAATATCCCATGAATCCCGTGAAACTCGGACTTGAGAACATTTGTTGGACAATTCCATGAGGTAACGGTTTCGATCTTGGAAGGATCCACTTCGATTCCTCTTCCAGAGATAATGTGCCCAAGGAATGCTACTTGGTCTAGCTAGAATTCACATTTACTGAACTTGGCATACAGTTGATTCTCTCTGAGGACTTGTAAGACAATAGTGAGGTGCTGCACATGTTCTTCCTCACCTTTCGAATAAACCAGGATGTCATCAATAAAGACCACCACAAATTTGTCCAGGTACTTCATAAACAATTTATTCATTAGATTCATGAATACCGCAGGAGCATTGGTCATTCCGAATGGAACTACCGTGTATTCATGATGCCCATATCGTGAGACAAAAGCGGTCTTCTTAATGTCACTAGGGTTGACTCGAATCTGATGATATCCAGATCTTAGATTGACCTTCGAGAATACCCGTGCTCCCTTTAGTTGATCAAAGAGATCGTCGATTCGAGGTAGCAGGTACTTATTCTTTATAGTGACATTATTTAATTCCCGATAGTCTGTGCACAACCTTACTCCGTGAGTCCTTCTTGGGTGCAAAGAGAACCGGAGCTCCCCATGGTGATGTACTTTCTAATGAATCCCTTGGACTCAAGTTCATCCAATTGCCTCTTAAGCTCTACCAGCTCTTCCTTACTTATCCTGTACGGCCTTTTGGAAATTGGGGTTGTTCCAGGAATTAGGTTGATAGTGAAATCGACCTCCCTAACAGGTGGCATGCCTGGCAGTTCATCAGGGAAAACATCTGGGAAGTCTTTCACTATTGGTATGTCGTCTAGCCCTTTCACTTGGAGATTGGCTAGACTGGGGTCGGGTGGTTTATGTTGGGTTCTTGCCCCAGTATATTGCAGACGGGTCCCATCGGGCTTTCTGATGGATACCTGCTTAGTTTCACAGTCTATGTTTACTCCATGGGCAGATAACCAGTCCATACCCAGGATTACTTCTAAACCTTTTAGGTCGATTACAAAGAGGTTCGCTAGGAACTTGGTGTTGTGAATTATAACAGCTTGATTCTTTCTAATCAACGTCACTTCTAACGTTCCCGCGGGCGTACTCACTCCCATTGGTCTTTCCAATGGTTCAGATGTCAATTTATGTTCTACTAGGAACTTGCAAGAAATAAACGAGTGAGTTGCTCCAGGTCAAGAAACGATGCACTGGCGGTGGAAATGCTGACTTTCCGTGATCACATCGTGGCTTCTCCAATATGCTCGGCCGTCACATGCGTCAGCGCGCTTGTCCTCCTCTTCCGATTCCTCCGATGAGTCTTTGGGTTGCCTTTGGGTTGACTTATGCGGCTAGCTTGAGATGGTGCTGGTGCAGGTAGTCGTGGTACAGCTGCAGAGTGCATTGGAGTCCCAGATATTTTCTGTGGGTAAGGACAATCGGCCTTGAAGTGACCAAGCCTGCCGCAGATTGAAGCATGCTCTGTGCCGCTCATGCGATCTTTAGTCAAGTGGCTTCCTCCACATTTGCACACTTGAGCTACCGCTCATCGGGCCGTCCATCACTACTGGTCTCGGAAAGATGGATTGTAGGATCTGAAATTGGGCGGTCCAAATCGAGGTGGAGGTTGTTGATGTGGATAGGGACGAGGCCTCAGGTTTATGTGGTTGGCGATCTGTCTTAGCCTTCTTCCTTCTTCCTTCTTTCTTCTGTCAAAGTTGGAATGTTCATTTTCCAAAATTATGGCTCGATTGACTAGGTCTGGAATTGATTATCTTGTGAATGGATAGGAGCATTTTGAGTAAGGTGCATTCCATTTAGGAATTTTCTATTTTCTTCTCTTGTGTCGACATCGGTGGGGCATAGCGGAAAGATCATTGAATTGGCTCAAGTATTCAACCATCTTTTTCCGCCTTGAGTTAAGGCTCGAAATTCGTTTCTTTAACTCCATTCTTCCAAGAGGCACATGAGTTTCCGTGAAACGAATCTTAAATTCAGCCCAAGTGATGGGTTGCTCGCCGACACGATTACGGTGGTAGTTTAGCCACCATGTGGTGTGGTCCGATTAAGCGGTGTGCGCATACCGAACCTTCTCTCATCGAACATCCGACCGTGTCCAATTTCTTTTCCACTTCAATTAACGATCCTTTGGCGTCCAATGGATCGATGGCCTTGGCAAAGGTGGGAGGCGAGTGCGGAAAATCACCCAAACTAACCCCGCGGGTTGTTTGTGAGGTGGTAGGGGCTACTCGAGTTAAGAGTGCTTCCATGAAGCGGTTCGGTTCTCTTGAGCTTCCTTTCGGAGTTTTCGGCTTCCTCACGGAGTTTTGAGAATCGAAAAACCTCGATCATTACTCCTAGTGGATCAGGCTCTTGGAGGTCCGGGTGGTGACTGAAATCTTGCCGTTCTAGGCGGCCAGGCGTGGTCATTGAGGTCCAGCGGTGGATCTCTGTTGGTTCTTGCGGTGAGGAAAACCCAACCTTAGTCCCAATCCTTGATCTTCGTGGCCCTTGACCTTCCATCCGAAGGAAAGCAGAGGTTAAGAGAAGAAGGTTACACTTACCATGTTAGCAATTAGGTCGCTTGCTTTACTTGCTCTTTTAATATTTAGCGATTGCTTAAGGTGAGGAAGGATCACCATATTAATCGTGAGTAACGCACCGGGTTAGTTGAGTTAAGCCACACACATGGTAACCAAATAACACCAAGAAACAATAGAGATGCAAAAAGATCCAAAGACTATACTACCTGAGTCTTTCGTGCTCAGTCACGCTTGAGATCCCGTTCTCAAGACCGCCCAAACCACGTGTTTGGGACCGCTCGAGCTTGCCTCGAGTGCGACCTATACTACCACGGATCCACGTGCGAGTGCGCTTGAGATCCGTTCTCAAGACCGCCCAAACCACGTGTTTGGGACCGCTCGAGGCTCATTCTCGAGCACGCCCGGGACTTCGTTCTGGTGCGCGAGCTACACGCTCGAGTGCCACGGACCACTCGTCCGGGAAAACTGAAGTGCAGAAAGAGGATAAGACATCTTTTTACTCCGTCAGCCATTATCTTTGTTCTCTTTAAGTAATTAATGATTTACTGGGGAGGCTGACGTGTCACTTTGGTTATAGAGATGAATAGATAAGGAAACTAATGGGCATGGTCCAAGCTTGTCCAAGCGAAAAAGTCGGTCCATACCAGAATTCTACTGCAAGCCTCTACCCTCGGCATGCAACTTATGATCTTATATTGAAGCTACCCCAACTATAGTCTCAAGCATTCTATCCTAGGTCGAGAAACGCCCGAACACTCATTTGAAACACAAGTTACAACAAGGTTCTAATACAACAACAACTGATACAACAAGGGTACAACAAATACAACAGGGATACAATAGATACAACAAGGAGAAACTCCGAACTACAACAAGTTACTCCTGACTCGACACAACTAAAGGACCTCTGACTACCACTCCTCTGGATCACTCTCCTCACTGCCGTCACTCCCGATCAAGGTGGCGCCGCCCCAACCGCGGGTGCTGCTTGTCTCCAAAGTAGGTGTGGAAGGCCTCGTGAACAAGAGTGGTGTCTCTAATAGGATCTGGAGGTACAGTGGTGGGAGGACCACGGAACTCCTGCCTCAGACGGTGAGGAAGTGGACACCCTGGTGGCGGGGCTGTGGGATCTCCTAGGTCTCCCTGGGATGGTGGTGTGGGAACATGTGGATATGGGTAAGGAGGAGAAGGGATGGGAACGAAAGGCTCATAGGATGGGTCAGGGATAGGAACTGTGGGAGGTACGGCGGTGAAACTATCAGCTATGAAGGAGTAAAAGGGATAAGGTGGGGGTGCAACTGGATCAATGGGTGGGTCAGATGGTGGAACTGTAGGTGGAACGGTGGGTGGAACTACGGGTGGAGCGGGAGGTGGGCGTGGGTGGGCGCATAGAAAGCGGGATCGGGTCGGAGGGAGGGTATGTGGGTGGGTATGGTGGAACAGCAGAAGAGAAGGTATAGTGGGTCTCCTGAAGAACCTCAAAGACATGGCACCGCTGCTGCCAAAGGCTGACACTCTCCTCAGCTCTAGCTAAAGCTCCCTGGGTCGAGTCATACAACATGGTACTAGACATCAACATGGTCTCGGTAGTATCCTGTCGCAAGACTGCTGTGGCAGGAGAAAGTGGTGGGTATGGATAGCTAGTAGTGACGCTAGGTCCAAACTGCAAACCTAACCTCCCAGGGTCATGGCCGGTACCCCTCCAAACCGAGAACCCTCAAGTGATCAGAAGTGAGCCCTAATGGCGTGGATGGCTCTATGGGCTGCCTCTGCAAGGGTCCGTGGTCGTCCCAAGCACGCCACTCTGCCGTATACTCTACATAGTAGCTACGGTCCAGGGGGATCCCTGTAACTATGACTCCTACCAAAGGGATACCACTCAGACTGCCTGTCTCCTGAAAGAAGTGTGGGAAGGGTGCTCCTAAGTGATGCAGTAGCTTCCCCAGCATAAGCACCTGCTGTCCTCGCACTCGCTCCGCTGGAAGCTTGGACCTACTCATCCTGCATAACAGGGAAGAGTTCTATGTCAGTATGGTTGTCACTTTAAAGAAAGGTAAGCTTTTAACATAATAAATTTTGATCAGTGGGGGGTGAGGAAGAAAATGACTTCAAGACAAGGGTTACTAAATACTTAGTGCCATATAGCAAGTAGAGGGCATACTTAAGTTAGGCAAGGGTTTCTATCTTATTAGCGTGGCCCGAACCTATTGCTCTGATACCATCTGTGACGCCCCGTGTTATTACCCCAGGGGTAATAACACTTAAGCATACGGATTACTATTCGTTTGCCCGGTAGAACACCGCTCCAACGAATAGTAAGCCTTACCAGAGTTAGCGCATCAGAACAATAAGATAGAAAGCGTCCTTATTCAAGCAGATTAGTACGCAGGCTAAAGTCTTACGACACACATACTAATATACATAGCCAAAATAAGACTAAACCCCTTCTTGCCTGCCACACTCCACTGGCCTCCTATTCGTCCCAGGAGTCAAATACGGAGTCCATCTCGCCCTGCGCCTCGTAGTAAGGGTCTTCGCCTCCGTGGTCTCATCTGTACTGCAGTGCCTCGCCCACTCGGGATACTTCCTCTTTGGACTAGGGTCTACAAAGGAGAATACTAACAAGGTTGAGTACAAATGAATGTACTCGCCAAGCATTAATAGCAAAAGATGCAAAGGATGCACTATCTCTATTTTTTTATCACAATTTCTAAGTCATCTTACTTTAGAAAATAAATCTCGACAAAAGGTGGCAAGTGTTAATACGAGAAAAACTCTACTAGTCACTCGAGAGACAAAAGACCCCGTGGTTCCGTAGACTCAATCGAGGCGGCATGAATTCATGATTTGTTTAGCATCTTGCGAGCTTTGTACCACTTTACCCATAGCTATTC
This sequence comes from Ampelocalamus luodianensis, assembly GCA_036346255.1. Lineage (NCBI taxonomy): Eukaryota > Viridiplantae > Streptophyta > Magnoliopsida > Poales > Poaceae > Ampelocalamus > Ampelocalamus luodianensis. The sequence goes on along the minus strand of CM070622.1, from coordinate 90,792,537 downwards.
GAACTCGGTGAAGCAGGGTCCACCGCATTGCCTTAGATGCGGGTTCGAGATCGAATACGAGCGTTTTCCGAGTTACGTGATTAATTTCTCCACCCATCACCGCCACCGGCGTGCAGTTAAGTCACGCTGCGACCTCATCATCCACCGAGTTACGGTGAGGTTGGTTGAGGCGACTTCTATCCCGCACTCAACACTCCACCTTAGCGCATATAGCGCCTTGGATCCCCACCGGACTATCCCCACCGGTCTGGGTTCCTCCATATCACTCACACACACCTATTACTTACCCGATGTGGAGAGCATAGTCACGTAACAAGGTAGCATTTTACGCCGCGAAGCGGGAAAATGGTTGGCAGAATACTGACATCGACCGAGCAAGAGTTGGTTGGTCCTTATATTATAACCATATGTAAAAAGGGCCCACCTCTTACCTCAACATCATCATCGCTTCCCGGCCGGGCCCCTTTTACCCTCCTAGTAAGTCTCATTCTTTCTTAATCATCTTATCTTATCTCAATCATTTTCTTTAGGTTTTGGAAAACCATTTTGATGCAATACATATAATAGTGCAAGATAGAGTATATTTTTAAAGTAACTATGTTAATGTTCAAGAGGATCGCTTGCCTTTAGAAGTAGGAAAAGTTAGCGCTACTGAAGTTACGTCATTTGCTCACATCGGTGCGGTTCGCATACGTAGTAGATCGGAAGCGAATAATAGTATAAGTAAATACGTAGTTGATTTGAGTGATAGTATAGATACATAAGTTAGCGATGACTACAAGTTAGCATATTTTAATACTAAAATGCTTTTGCGGTCTAATCGAAGTTAGCACTCTCCGACAGTCGCCCGCTTGTCTAACCCACCAGTTAACCCACGGCTACCCAAGCACAAACTACTCAACGAACTTTGCGATTCACCACGACTTAACAAGAATCTACACTGACTAACGATTAAACCAAACTTAATTCTAAAACCCGAATCCTATATCTAAACCTTTCTTCTAATCTCTCTCTCTCTCTCTCTCTCTCTCTCTCTCTCACTCACGGCCCACACTTGCATCCACTCACGCACGCACACAACGCACACCGCACCCGGCCCGGCCCAAACACACACCAAACACCCACGCACACACTAACACACTAAGCACACCCTAAACACACGCACACAGCAAGCCCTAAACACACGCACGCAACCTCTTCCTTCCACCTCTCCCCTTCTTCAACCCCCAGGCGCCGCCGCCCCCTGACGCTCCCTTGCGCCGGATCTTGGCGCGGTCGCCCCTCAGACCCAGCCCGACTCCGGCACCCGGTGTCGCTCCCAGCGCCGCCGCCCCTCTGGACTCTCCCTCTCTCGGCTTGGCCCGGCTCAGATCCGGCCCGCGCCGCCTCCTCCAGGTACGACCCGGCTCTCCCTCTCCGGTCTCCTCCTCCCGGCGCGGCCGGAGGCCAGCGCCGCCTCCCCTCGTTCGGCTCTGTCACCCGGCGCGCAGATCTGGCGCCTCCTCTCCTCTCTCTTCTTCCTCTACTGCCGCCGGTCACTACTCGGCTCGGATCTGGCCCGGATCTGGTCCTATGCCGCCTCCTTGACGCTGCTTCGTCCTCGGCTCGGCGCCCTCACCTGGCGCCGCCGATCCTTAGTCGCCTCCTCCTGGGCTTGGCGTCCTCACCCGGCTCGGATCTACCTCTCCGGTCCTCGCCGCTTCCCAGGCTCGGCTCTACTGCTGCTAGGGTTTGGGTCTGGCCGGCTTGGCCTTCCGGCCGCCGGTGCCGAAGACCAACGCTTATCCTCTCTACAACTCTACTTGATCTACCCTGAGCGTCACTGATGAATGCTCGTGTGAATGAATGCAGGTTAGTGGTGGATCTGGAGATGGGATGGTACTGAGGTATGAACTTGCTCACCTCTAGTTCAAGATGTTCATTACTTTTACCTGCTGATGGACTGAGAAATGGTGTGGTTGTGTTGTGCTGTTGATGAATGGCTGCTGCTGCTACTGAGGATGGGGATGGTGCTGCCGGCTTGGACGATGCCCAGCTCTGGTGCTTTTGGTCGCCTTCGGCTCTGTGAGTTTTGGACTGGGAAGGGAGTGGGAGAAATAGCGGTGGTTCTGGACTGGGAAGACGACTGTGGTGAAAGACTGAAGGGGGCAGTAAAATAGATGGAGCTCTCGGTTGTGAATGCGGATAGGATTGCACTGTGGTCTGACTCACAGGTGAATCACGTGGCTGCGTACTGTAGTGCTTGTGATCTTTGTGGAGGCGGACATGGTTCGTGCATTGGTGCTACTTGTTTGCTTTTAGGGTTCCTAGATGCATGATGTATGAATGTAAATGAGATGATCTGGATTCTGTAAAATGAACCTATTGATGTCTTATATGCAATTGTTGGTTTGTCGTCTAATGCAATTGACGGTGCATTCTATTGATCAACTGTTGTGCTGAATGATGATTGCAATGGTGGAGCGAATGAATGAATGATCGACACGATATGCTTCGGCTGATTAGGAGCGATCTAATACTCTCGCTAACTCGCTGCTAAACCCCGATTACCGCTACGAGGTTAGGTCTAAAAAAAACGCGGGCTCTCACATTAACTTAGCCCCATCTCTGTAGCCAGGGGTATAAAATACTCACCAACACCAAGTTGCTGACACAGTTTGACGATTTTAACCTGATATGTGTGGCAAAAGAAGGATTAGATATATAGTGTCTGCATTAAATATGCATTGGGTGTATTCAAACACATCCTATAGAGAAACACAATAATCAAATCAGTTGAGAAAATGTATGTCCATGGCATATAGGAATTCTGAATAATGTAATGCAAGTTTCAACAAAGTGTGCAGATAAAGACATTGGCAACGTAAGACTTCAAAATCTTGAGTGTGCAAATTTTCAAAGGAGGAAAAGAAAGAGGCGTGGAAACAAATTTCTATACTTCTTTCAAAACAAATGTTGATTCTGGGATAAAATCGAAGTAATTGACCTGAGATAATAAGCAGAGCAACATGTGCAGGTATGGACATACCTGATCATTAGGCTTTAAGATTTTTTTTCAACAGAACCATCCCAGGTCTCAAATATTGTAATGGAGCTACATCCTTGGAAAGCTTCCTCTCTCGTCTTTTTTCATTGTTGAGCTCAAGTAAAGAACGATTCAACTTGACAGAGCATTTGTTATCACTCAGGCATATATCAAATGGGGTGGCTCCTGAATCAGATCCCACAGATCCACCAGAACTACATGAACTACTCCTGGAGTCTAGAGTTTTCAACAGTTGGACCGGTGTAACCATTTGGGGCGGCGAATCTAGATATTTCGGTGGTAGAACCGGTGTAACCGTTTGGAGTGGTTTTTTTGCTACTGCTAACTAAAGGAGAGAATGAACATGGCCCCTCCTTTTGGCGTTCCAAGGACCTTTCGTAAACCTAAAAAATAGAAGCTGAGTGCATGAAACAAGAAACCAACAATTTATCAGGAAGCCCAGCTAAAATGTGACTACCATATTATAGCAGAAATGGCTGTCAAATTTAAACATCACCTTGTAAGTATATGCTCATGCCCTTTTTATTATCATATGTAAGACTAGAAGTCTAGAAGTAGTAATTGAAACAAGGCGGCAAAATAAAGTAGTGGGCAAACACACAATTCTACACAGATTATAGAAGGAAGCGATACAAAGAGGAAGTTGCAGCGATGCCAAGGGCTAGCGTGCTTTCATTGAAATTTACCAAACATTTTTTTCTGTACCCGCCCCACACATTACAAATGAGTGACCCAATTCATGTTTTTGTTCAAAAACTGAAAATTTCCAATACTCCAACTAACACCTGCCAAGCTCGATAGAACCAAATCACTATAGCCAACTAAATACATCTTTATCTACATGTCATAGACACATGATAGACATGTGAGTGATAAATCATGAATTATACATCTTTTGACAGTGGCAAATGATCAAATCTCTCCAAAATAATAGGGTGTTGTTCCTGAACTACTGATAATATATAATTGGATACGATACAACATTGCGCAACTAGTCACTCAACCCTATTAGGGCCAGTTGCAACAAAATTCGTAAAGGAGAAAAAGGGGGTTTTACTAACAAAACAGGAGGGTTAGGGCATCGCGGCACATACCGATCCGCGAGGGAGACTGGTATTCCGCCGCGGGGGGAAGGTCGTCGGCGTCCTCTCGTCGTCTCCGCCGGCCATCGACGGAGCCGAGTGTCAGCACCGAAGGAAAGGCTACGGGAGGATGAGGCGCGTTGGACTGAAGCGTTGTGATGTTCGAACTTCCGAAGCGTTGTGCTGATCAGACTGAGCAAAGCGGCTGTGCGGACCGAGCGTTGTGATGTTGGGACGGAGCGAAGCGTTGGTCGTTGGGCCTGACCCATGTAAGGGATATAAAATATGTGCGTTGTTCGTTTGGAGACATTATTGATGAAGAGAATACATTCTGAAATTTCCCCTCCTCTTGTTCTTCTTCCTCTTGTTGTTTCTCCCCCGAGTGATGTTCTCTGGTGTTCATCCAACTGGGTACATGACAGATGGTATCAGAGCTAGCTCGATCCGTTGGAAGGTTCCTAGATCCTCGCGACCTTGACTGGTAAAATTCCTAGGGATGGTTAGCAATTGCTTCGGCGATCGCTGTAATTCCTAACCCAAGGTTCGGTCGGTTTAGAGAGGGAACACCACAGCTCCAGCGAAGCAGGGCGTCCAAGTCCATCAGGTTGTGACGGCGATGGAAGGGATGGAGGCGCGGTTAGTGGAGTTTGGGAAAGCGGAGATGAAGTTGATTCGAGATGAAATGAGCTCTCACATGGCGGTGGTACACCAGCGATTTGACCAGCAAGGGGCGAGCATGGATGATATGATCTCATCCTTAGCCACGACCACCTCTCGGCTGCGTGGTGACGCTGCCGACTCGACGCCCACCAAGTGCTCGACGTCGTGCTCCGACCACGACGATGGCAAGCTGATGGCTACGACCACCAGAGCTTCAACTTTGGCCATGCCCGCAGCCACCTCCGCAAACGTGGTCAGCTCGCTGACGACCAGCGTTGTCATGTACCCGACCCACACTGAGGCTGCCACACATGTCCCGTGGCCGTGGTCGTCGTGTACTCTCCCAAGCCACTCTCCGAAACCCCACTTCTGGAATCTTCTCGAAGCTCCTCCCTGCGGTCCTGCTCCAATGGCGAAGGAACCGATGCGCGTGCTCGTCACCGGTGCCGCAGGCCAAATAGGATATGCGCTTGTTCCCATGATTGCTAGGGGAGTTATGCTGGGTGCAGACCAGCCTGTTATTCTACACATGCTTGACATTCCGCCAGCTGCTGAAGCTCTTAATGGCGTTAAGATGGAGTTGGTTGACGCTGCATTTCCTCTTCTGAAGAGCGTTGTTGCAACAACTGATGCTGTGGAGGCCTGCACTGGTGTGAATGTTGCGGTTATGGTTGGTGGATTCCCAGGAAGGAGGGAATGGAAAGGAAGGATGTTATGTCGAAAAATGTGTCAATCTACAAATCTCAAGCATCTGCCCTTGAAGCTCATGCGGCTCCCAACTGCAAGGTTCTGGTTGTTGCCAATCCAGCAAACACCAATGCTCTTATCTTGAAGGAATTTGCTCCATCTATTCCTGAGAAGAACATTACTTGCCTGACCCGCCTAGACCACAACAGGGCACTTGGTCAGATTTCTGAGAGGCTTAATGTCCAAGTTAGTGATGTGAAGAATGTTATTATCTGGAGAAATCACTCGTCCTCTCAGTATCCTGATGTTAACCATGCCACTGTGAAGACTTCCAGTGAATGGCTAAATGCAGAGTTCATCACTACTGTACAGCAGTGTGGTGCTGCAATCATCAAAGCGAGGAAGCTCTCAAGTGCTCTCTCCGCTGCCAGCTCTGCCTGCGATCACATCCGTGATTGGGTTCTGGGAACCCCTGAGGGAACATGGGTTTCCATGGGTGTGTATTCTGATGGTTCATATAGTGTGCCTGCTGGGCTTATTTACTCATTCCCAGTAACTTGCGGCGGTGGTGAATGGAAAATCAGTGATGCATGGCAGGTATTTGAGGAAATGCCACCATGGGGGAGAGGTGCTTTCAGTCCATGGAGGTGCAACACAATGGAGGTGATTCAGTTCCAACAAGAAGATCATGATGATTCTATGAACCCAATTCATTCAAGAGGAGTAGTTGCTTTTAAAAAGCCTTGGGATCCAAGTATCCAGCAACTTCCCTTTCGAAGAATTGGGGCACAACAAGAAGATTTGGTTGTGCTACTTGCTAAAGAAAAATGTCCACTTTGCTTGGAGACGATGGATTTGACAGATAAACAACTGAAGCCCTGTAAATGTGGATATGACAGATAAACAACTGAATATGTGCGTTCTTGTTCTTCTTCCTCTTGCCGTTTCTCCCCCAACTTCCTCTTCTCTGAATCCCAGTTCCCCAATATTGAGTGTTGTTCTCTGGTGTTCATCCAACTGGGTACATGACACCGAGCCGCCGAGGGAGTCGGAAGAGCGGGGCTCGCCGTTTACGTCTTCTTCTCGCAGTTGTGTCCCCAAGTAGTACAGTATTTCTTCGTATAGTTTCGTATATTGTGCGTATTTATATTTTATACGCAGCGAAATGCATTGCGTACTGACCAGGCTGGCAAGGCCTTATGTTAAAGCCCAAGCCCAACAAGACGTTCCAGAAAGGAAAGAGAGGCCCAACCACAGAGAATACGTTTCGTGCGATTATTCTCTCTCTCTGTACTACTCCTCTGCTACTGACGAACGCAAAACCAGACGAGTGGGACGAAGAAAGTAAATCCAAGACAAAGCTAGAGAATTTACACATAAATTATTCTCAGTCTCACAGAGCAAAAGTGTTCTTCTCCTTAATTTACATGTATCATCCATGATTAACCATCCATAGTATTTTACGAGATCATAGTACAGAATTAATCTCCCTGTCTGTCCAGTAAGTTGTAGCAAACTAGCAATGCAACGGCAGCTCAGAGATACGGGGTGGGGCGCAGGCGCTGCGACCGGCGGTGTCTCTTCCTGAGTCCGAGCATGCCGAGTAGAGCCCTGACGATGCCTCCAGCCGCGGTCGGCCATGACGACCTCGGCCGGCACCTCCTCCCCTTCAGATGGAACGACTGGTACGACGGCGGCGGCGAGATGGGCGGCAGCGTAGCATCGGCAGCAGAATCAACAGCGCTGCTCACCGGTGCCACCGTCTTGGCAGGAGGCGCCGGCGAGACGGGAGCCGTGGCGCCGCTCTTGGGCGTGCCGGGCGTGGACTCCCACAGGAACGGCACGGCGCCGGCGCGTAGGCTGTAGTACACCCTGAACGACGCGTTCGCCAGGCTCGACCGCTCCCTCGACGCCACCTTGCCGTCAAAGCTGCCGTCTCTCTTGGTGGAGATAGGCCGAAGAGTGAGCTGCTTAGAATCCATTATGCTTCTTGGTTCTTGTCTGCAAACTTGAAATGCTCAAAGTCTTCAACTCTTCGGCCTGGTATGGAACACAGGAATTTCACGGGAGTTTCGCAGTCTAGATTTCCAATGGAAATCCTAGGTTGGGATATTTGGTTCTTGGCTGAAAACTTGCAATGCTCAAACAAAGTGGACAAACCTAGTCCTATTGCACAGCAGGCTTGGGGCTTTATAAGCAGTGAGAGGCTTTGACTTTCAGCTAGGCTGGATTCGGAGTTAAGGTGCTGGCCTTTCCCTGCAAGTTCTTATATTATTTTATGACAGGGAACATGAGATTATGAGAGTGTGAGTTGGAAGCTTTGATTTGATAATTGATTAGAAGCCTGCCTTTCACAGTACAGATGATGAGTTAGTTAAGCCATTTTTCAGAACTCGATTGGGTTTAAGTCCCTCACTTTCGGGTTCTTTATTTGTGTAGTGGTTGAGAAGCTTGATTTGGTAACGCGTTTAGACGGCGATCGATGCCGTGGTCGGTTCAATCTGTTCCCTGAAGCATTCTTTTTCTGACAGTGCCGTCTCACCTAAATGAAAGCAAAATGGTGATGAATTCATAACGCTATTTCTATGATTCTATCCATATGACTAGTATTGGTAAAAGCTTACTGTTTTGCATAGAAAAAAGAAGGAATTAATTGCCTGAAATGATCCTTAAACGATGGCTGAAAAGAGACATGTGAATTTCCCAACTAACTGAAACCAATCTTATATATAATGGATTAATGGTATCAGCAGTTGGTTTTCTGCAGACCGCAGTAGCAGTACATGTTGCTCACACGACGAGGTCAACCGACCAGTAAGAGCAGAAATTTGTAGGTCGTCCGTTTGCTAACTGAAGCTTTGTCTTGCGCTGATTTTGCCGTCCTTGCGGTGCCATCGTCTCCTCTCACGAATGACGATTCAGACAATGAGGCAAGCGAATCGTGCAAACCACACTGCTGCATCAGCGTACGTACCCAACCTAGCCTACGCTTTTATCCGTCTTCGTGACCAGCGACAAAAACGTCTCACCAAGCGGTGACTGAGATCGTTCTACTGTATACACAGGACAAGAAAGACGCTTTTTTAATGGATTGGCACCCGTACTTAGTCCATGCTGCCGCCCGTTAGGTTAACTAACCTTAGTAGTTGTATACTACATAATTGCTGCAAGTTCCAATTAACAGGAAACCTCCAAGCCTGAATGCAGAAAAGCCAGTAAACTTTCAGATGCAGATGTCATATCGTACCTGCACTGTCCAAAAGGTAGCTGTATATACGACCAAGACTATATATCAGCAACATCTCACTTTAAAAAATATTCTTGTCCTGAAAAAGTGAAGTTGTACTGCATAATTAACAATATACTATTACTCTGACTTAATCAAGATTCAGGAACAATGGAACTTACATGCTCGTACTTCGACATCATGCTAACTAATCCAACACTGCAAATTTCAGAAATCAAGGGTCATGCCTCCTGCTACTAGCTCAGTTGATCGAGTAGTTGATGTGCCTTCGCAACGACGGTGACGACTGCGGTGACGATCGGGTGATCGGTAAACCATTGCAATAAAGAGGAAACCTGTTAAAGAATGATACAAATTTATCACCGTGTCTGTGTCGTACGTGGCACATACGCTGATTGGTGTCAGACGTGGCGTCTAGTGGCGCAACCAACTCGACTCGGTTTCTTTCTCCATTAAGTATTCTTATTCCTTAGCCTATATATGTACCACTGTAGTTGCACGGCTAGATACGCCGAAGTTCCTCTGTTCTTGTAATTTCTCCCCTAAATAGTGATTTTCGTATTCGTGCGTCCATAGTTTTTCTCGCAATGATTTTTCATGTTAAATATGTGTCTTATATTCCTTTGATTCTCTACTATTTTGTTGTGTGTTTTGTAACAAAACCTTGTGCTGATGCAAGCTCAATTGATGGAGTACGGCCGTGGCCGTGCCGGAAGATGCCGGAACAATGTGGATGCACCGATGTTGTACAGCAGCGACGGCAATTGAAGCATCGATTCAGACATAGACGAAGCAGCTTTTATGAACTGCCAGTAGCTCGCGACCTGATAAAAACTCCCTTTGCATACAACTATGAAGTAACCAGGGGCGGTGCTTCATGCGGGCCAACCTGCCCCCCTCCCCCTCTATTTTAGCATCTCTACATGCATCGTTAAATAGCTAGTAACTTATCCTACGTACTAGGCTAAAAATCATTAGTTTTTGGTTCCTTTAGCTCATCAACTTGTAAGTTCAAAGCTTAGTTTTTCAATATTGATATTTCATCTTTATAGATGGTCCCCTCTTGATCTTTGGTCAAGCTCCTGTTAGGATACGAGTAGGCTACACTAGCGTGCAATAAATTTTCTACCACGTAAACCAAAGAGCAACGCGAGTAAGAGATCATAGATTATTACCACTAGACGCGCAATGTAGCGGAAGAAGAGTTGGAACAATCCGGTCCAACAGCGTGCGCGTTGACGTAGTGGAAGTAGTTGATCGTCTAATGTCCATGGCCATCGATCATCTCCTCTAGCAGCCTCTCGCATTCCCTATGTACATCGTGGATCGTCCTCGATCAGTGCAATTACGATCGCAGTAGCGTCTCTACGGTATCCACACGTCCAAGGGTGGAATGTCGTGCGCCGGTGTGCTAGCACCAGCACGCACGGCAGGGCCTTCAGGGAGGTGACGACTAGGGTTTTGGTAGACGGTGCAACATCCTCCTAAAAGTCCTCACGTCTCCCCTTATAAAGAGCCCTTAACAGATTCCTACATTAGAAACTCATTGAGACTCTTAACCACATACGTATTATAATCTGATTTAAGTCTCTAACGGATCCAATCCGAACTAGTTTGTTTCAACTCATTAAGTGTGTGATCCTGTAGATTCATGTGTAATCGGTTGTGACCGGAAACTCCTTTCTGATTCACAAGTCGGTAGCGATTCCCAGCAGAACATAGCGACTCCCAAATACACATAAAGATCATATCAAACAAACCTTTATAAAGCTTATGTGTTGATCCTTTCGCCTCATGATACCAGATTGAATTCAAGCCGAGATGCATGCCATCCTATGATATCTCGATTATTCACTTGATTTTGTAGTGGATTACTTAGTTGTAGTTGACTTCTCAACCATATTCGGTATGACCATACACACACTTCCTTACTCCAACCACATTGAGGGGCCCAGAGATATCTCTCCCGTTTAATAGGAGGAGGAAATTTCATTTTGATTGCTCACATTCCTCCGTATGTTTCGTAGTAAACCTGAAAGCTACATTTATTACTACCCTTTTATGGAGTAGGGTTTGGCAACCCCTAAGTAAATTATTACATATATAGGAAACCATGATGACCTGAGGTCTAAGTATCTCACATACACTATGTATGAGACAACTGATGACTTGAGAATATAACAATTCTTGCAGTGTCTCAAGGCGGGTCAATCCAACACTATATTCTCCAACATGTGTCCACATTATTGATTTGATATCGCATATCTATAATCCATGAAACGTGATTATCAATCAATACATGTACTGATCTATAAAGCATAAGTGTCCCACATAATGATATAAGATCATGAATATTTAGAATGACATCATAAATATAAAAAGAGAGTTTCATGAACAAGTCAGATACTTATCAATCAATATAAATAATATTTCATTCAAGAGATAAAATAATATATTATTCAAAAGTTTAAAAATATAGAAACGATACAACCATCTCTATGATCGTCTCTTGGGCATATCACTAACGACTCTGCCATTGCAAGTAACCATCGCTTTCTCTAGTTTTTCTTAACTTGCTTCTATTACAACTGTTTTGGATTTGTGTGTGTGTGTTTTAATAGTGCTGCCATGAATCTCTCTTTGATCTATATGCGTAAGAATTCCTACCCTCTCCTTCGTTCGTATGAAAATTACTATGCTGGTGCGGTCCCACCTGTAATCGCACGCGCTGCATCTCCGTTGGCCCATTTCACAGCCCATGCATCTCGTCTTTGCATCGCTGCCTCCGTCTGTGCCTGCTTCTGTCTGTGGACCCGCGCATCAGCTGTTTGTTCGGTTCAGCCTTGGTGATGCACCCCGTGGCCTATTATTCAGCTGGTGCTGGCCCATGCCCTTTGTGGATTTGATCTCTTTGGCTGCATAGTGTTCATCGCCTCGGTTGTACCTGTATCATCCTCTTGATCTTTTGCTATGCCCGACCGTCTTCTCCTCGGTTTCAACGCGTCGTTGAAGAATCTAGACCCGCAATTATGAGTTAATGGAGTATTTTGGTGATTAATGATAAATCTATTTGTGAGACTAGCACTTTTATTATTATACTTATTGTTTAGTCTCAATTGGATAAAAATGTGAAAATGAAAGAGGTATACTTTCGATATCATATTCTATATCTTGTAGCATTTATCGGATCCAAAATATAGGTTGAACTCCACCAAAAGGTTAACTTGAATATGTGCATATGTTCTTCTTACACATTCGTGTATGCACACATTTAGAGAGAGTTCGCTCTATATTTTGTGGTTTCATTAGTATTGATCCTTGGTCTCTACTTTGAAACATATCCTTTAAGTATATAAGACTTGTGTAGTTCATATATACTCATACTAATCTTTATTCAATTATTTGTAATTGTGATGGTTGTTATCAATTACTAGAGAGGGAAATATTGAAGTATCTTGTCCCATCATTATGAGTTAATGATATGTTGTGGTAATTAATAACAATCATATTGTGAAACTAACATTTTTTATGAGTTGGATGAATAGGTTATGTTCCATGATGATGGAGACTTTGGATGACATCATGAGTTGATCGTTATCAAGTCAAGAGCTTAGAGTAAAGGATGCATCATGTATTGATGCGTATCTCGAAGAGGAGATGATCATGAGGTGATCATCAAGTAAACAAAGAGAAGGTCCATCATGCGTTGATGGAGGGCAAGTGAAGGATGTATCATGTGTTGATGCATATCAAGACTCGGAATAAAGGAAATCATCATGTGTTGATGATGTTCAAGATAAGATCCTGAAGTGAACAAGATCATCATGTGTTGATGATATTGAAGTCAAAAGCTTGGAGTAAAGAATGCATCATGTGTTGATGCATATCAAGATCTCGAAGAAGAGATGATCATGAGTTGATCATCAAGTCAAGAGAAGATCCATCATGTGTTGATGGAGGGCAAGTGAAGCATGCATCATATGTTGATGCATATCAAGACTCGGGATGAAGGATGTCATCATATGTTGATGAGCATCAAGTCAAGATCCCAAAGTAAAAAAATATATCATGTGTTGATGATATTCAAGCCAAGAACTCAGACTTAAAGTGAAGATGTGCGTCATCAAGCTTCAAGAGATGTGCAAGGCAAAGGTATGACTAGCTATATAGGGCTAAGGATGTGTTCTTAGTCTTTTACCGGTCTTGGTGTTTGGTTGAAAGACCGGATTGCTAGTATAGGTTGTCGTACTATTAAGAGGGGTCTTGTCTAGTAGCTTGAGTCTCATCATGTGTTATTAGCTCAATCACGTTTGCTCTAGCTCATCCAGGCATGATACTGTTATTTGCAAATGTATTTTGCAAATAGTTAAAGCTCATGCATAATCTTTGTAGCATGAGACTAATTTGCAAATGGTTGAAGTCCATACACTTTCTCCTTGTGGCATGATGCTATTGTTTGCAAATGTGTTTTACACATAGTTGAGGCTCATTCATGTTCCTTGTAGCATGTTGACGAGGATCTAATAATCCTTATTTTATTATTCCATAATCATGTAATATGATGTCACATGGCATACCCCTTAATATTATAAGGGAAGAACAAGTCAGGTATACGACTATCCCCCTAGTCGTAATCATTTCTACGACTATAGTGTAATCGTAAGTCCTGCTACGATTACGTCCGGTCGTAAGTCTTTCTACGACCAATACCTAGTCGTAAGCTCTTATACGACTACCCCCCTAGTCGTAAGTTCTGCTATGACCAGCTATGCTACGACTTCCTCACGACTAACTGGGTCCACTCGTCAGAAGGCCCATTTAATGGTGAGAATCTTAGCAGTCAAAATACGTAGTTATGCCTGACATAACTACGGATAATTCTCCACTATCTCGATCGATAACCGTTTGTGACAAAGATGGGAGGTTACTACTCCAGCAATTACTCTCATTATTACGCAATAATGGGCGACTAATTAGCCTGGAACGACAATAGCCACCACTACGTAGTATAAATAAGGTGCCTTTTAGAGATAGAAAGGCAGAGGCTTTTTGGGAGAAAGAAGAGTTCAGTCAGTAGTAGCATGATAGCAAGACCCTCTACTGATTGTAATCCATATACCCAATACAAGATACACAGGAGTAGGGTTGTTATTCTCATCTAAGAAGGCTCGAACCTGTATAAAAATCTCCGTGTCTCTTTTGTCTGCGTGATCAATTGTGGAGACCCCCCGAATCAAACAATCTTTACGTAAGATCGGTTCTAAAACACTGACACATGTGACTTTAGTTTGCGAATGTGTTTTGCAAATGATTTAAGCCCATGTACCTTATTCTTTGTGATTTGATTCTAAAAGTTGGCAAATGTGTTTTATAACTTGTTGAGAATCTAGCTTTCATCCCTTGTGTGTATTTCACATCAATTAGCAAATGTGTTTTGTAAATTGAATTGAAGCAATATGCATAATCTGTTATCTGCCTTTGTTTCCTGGATCGGTAAGACCGCAAGTATTGAGTGGTATTACCGCAGGTCGGTAATACCAAAGGTTACATGGCGATATAAATCTTCCAGAGAGGTTCTTGTAAGACCAAGTCGTGGTCGTAGACCTGTTTGTGAACAGTGGTTGTAGACCTGTGTGGTCGTAGACCTGCGTGGTCGTGGACACTGGTCATGAAACAGTGGTCGTAGACCTATTCGTGAACAGTGGTCGTAGACCTGTGTGGTCATAGACCTCAATGGTCATAGAACAATGGTCGAAGACTTGATCGAGGACCTGGTCGAGGACCAATCGGTTTGACCGCATTTGTTCAGTGGTATTACCGTATGGCGGTAATACCGATCTATCTGGCGGTATGTTTTTTCCAAAGAGCGTGTTTTCTTGAGATTTCTTGAGCTCTGGAAATTGGTAGTACCGATATAGCCGACCGGTATTACTGTTGTGCGGTAATACCGATTTCTAGATGGCGGTAACACTGCATCTTTTCTGTAACGGCTATGTCAGGTGCATTTAATGCATAGCAGTCGACCGTTGAGAGTCAGTTGCGGTAATACCGGGCTTGAACGACGGTATTACCGCAAATGCTGATTTCTTCAGGGTGTCGACTCTAGAGCTAGTTTTTTGTGTAGGCTATAAATACCCACCTTGGTCAGTTGGTTGTTGTTGTTGCTGTTGTTGCTATTGTTGCTAAAGTCATAGCAGAGCTGATGTGTGCTGTTGGTGCTATTCCCATTCTCTTGAGCTAGTGCAAGCCTTCTTCTCTCAACTGTGCGTGTGTTGCACCTTGTGAGTAAAGGGAGAAGCTCTAGTTGCATGTGTTGCAATTAGAATTGGATTGAGTATCCAACTGTGCATGTGTTGCACTGGGTGAGAGTCAAGCGAGAGGCTTCGTCTTATTACTCTTGGTGTTTGCCGACACCTACACAGCGTGGGGGCATCATGGTCCGGTGATCTTCTCAAAAAAGCTTGTGAGAAGGCCTGGCGGTTGTGAGTGGCTTGGTGCCCGCCATCTCCGGAGTGGAGGAAGAGCAACCCCGAGTGGATCGAGGTGTTGGTTCGTTTTGGAGCCGATCTAAGTGGTTGGACTTACCTCGGAGGTGTTGGCTTAATTTGTGGAGCCGATCCAATTTGTTTGGGCTTACATCAACGTGGATTAAGGGAAACCGACAAGTCTCTGAACACCACGGTAAAACATCATTGTGTCGTCGTGGTTTGCCTTCTTGTGCTTTACTATATTGCAATTTACATTCCTTGTATCGAATTGCTTATATGTCTTTGTATGATTGCATTCATTATCAATAGTCTTATATTGTTGGTGCACTTAGTCGAAACTAGTTGATTTAGGTTTTAATTGTGCAAAATTAAATTGTTGTTAGCTTCCTCATTAGAAAAGATTTTAGCCAAAAGAATTTTTAAAACCGCCTATTCGCCCCCTTCTAGTCGGCCTCCTCGATCTTACAATCGTTCGCCTCTAGCCCTGTTGCGTCCCGGTGTTTCCTCCTCGACCACGTCGGCGCACCATTCTCTCTGGTTGCGCTGCCCTGTCACGACCACGACACGGGTTGTCGTCCTTGCTTTTGTTCGGCTTCAACTTCGTCGCGTCTCGCCTCCTCCTCCTCGGCTACGGCAGTGGCGCAACGACATGCCATCGGTATGCTTCGTCTGCATCGATTTCATTGGATTTCTTCGGGCGCGTGCTCCGCTTCGTTGGTTCGTCTTCCCTCTTTCTCATTTTCCTCCCCGCTTCTCCTGCTGCGGCCTGGTTTAGGTCACTGTCCCCTTTGTTTGCACCTTGGATTCATGCTCGGTTTGTGCAACGTGTCGCTTTTCTTTTGTCGTTAACCAGTGCCGCCTGCACTATCCGTCGTTCTACCTCCCTCTCTCTGTCCTTGTGCCTTCGCTCTTTCCCTTTTTGGTTTACGGCCATGCAGCCCAGTCCGTACAACCCGTTCCCTACCGGTCGCCCAACACTGGACCTTGGGGCCAAAAGGGGAGGGGCCCCAATCGTACCCTTTTGTGTTCTTCCAATTAGAGCGTTGTAGGCTGTTACATTAGTTCATTTGCGTTGTTTTGGAGGTCGTGTTTCATGTTGCTTTTCGTCCTTACTTCGCTATTGTACATTGATGGCTCGGATCTTACTTGCAGTATTAATTTGGTTATGTGTAATATTTTGTTTCTCATTTCTATTCTGTCATCATCGTCTGGTACGTTTGCATGTATGTTTATCATCACATGGGTTCGCTGCCCTACCTTCTGTGCTTGCTCGCTTATTTTGGTTCAATTTTTCTTTTTTTTTTCAGATAGTTTCTACAACTGGTTCCTGCTTTGTTGTTGCAAGAGGACCGCCTTCTCTGGGATTTGCCATAGCTGTTGTCGCAGCCTCGGATTGAAGGTCACGTTGTTTGTTGTCTCTATTAGTTAGTTACTTTTGTATGTTGCTATGCATGTGCTACATTTGTGCACTACTATGTATGTGCTGATATATACACCCATTATGCATCGTGGAGTTATCCTACCTTTTGTTGTCATTGTGTCATGTTGTGTTTTGCATTGTTCATCATGCATTGCATGTGCGTGTATTGTTGATGTGCCATGTCTTTGCTGCCCTGCCTACTGTGCTTGCTTAATGTATTGTTATGTGCTATATATCGTGACTCGCTATCTATTACATATTCTGCTTCGCTTGCTTATTGGTTCATGTATTGTTATGTGTTTAATATCGTGACTCACTATCTATTGCATACTCAACTTCGCTTGCTTAATTTCATTTTCTCTGTTCCCATATTGTCATGTCGCTAGTAACTGCTCTGTCACGACACTACTGTCATATTCAAGGTTTGATTGCTTGTTGCTCTCTGGTTCTTGTTTACGTCTCTGTTAGTTATATGGTTGTGTATGTTAGTTATACTGTTCTGTGTGTCAAAACACATATTGTGATACAAAGTTGTCCAGTTAATGATGGTTGTCTTGTTGTATGTTACAATTTGTTCTTGCCTTAGTTGTTTTACTATTTTCGTCATAATTATTGCTAGGTTGTAGCGATGTTATTTCTTGCTGGTAAGCTGTCGTGGTGTTGTTTTTATTAGTCACATTGCGGAAGACGTTGTCTTTTTTCCTGGTAGGTTGTAGTGGTGATGTTTCTATTAGTCACATTGCCGAAGAAATCATGTTTCATTTTATTGTATGCTTCCTTACCATGTACATACGCATTCTGGTGTGCTTTATTCATTTATGATGTGGATGTAACCTAATTTGTTTACTGTTGCTACTGCTATCTCTATTGGGTTGGTCGTACATCCAGACACCAAGAGGAAGCTGTCGCCTAGCTGCCTCTGGTTGGTCGTCTTGTTTAGATTGCTACTTTAGATGCTCGCCCAATTTTTTGTGTCCACAGATCTCTTAAGTTTCTATTCATCTCCATTTCTTTGGTTGCGCTCTCGCCAGCTTCGTCTCCCACCGATCCCGAGTCTGATGTTCGCCAAACATCTATACTATCATTAGGTATGTTTGTGTACCATGCATGTGCCTTGCAATGTGCACTACCTATTCAAGCATATACCGTCTCTCACCTTACAGTTGCTACTATTGTCATTGTAGAATGGATGCCCTTTGTTGCCTTACACTTTGCGGTAGTGCTCTGTGGTTGCTCCAGGCCTTGCACACTACGACGATCCATTTGAGAATACCCCTTTCTACCTACGCTCTTATAATCCTCACTCCATATTTCTGTGGCAGCAACATCACAACCACGTTCTCCAGTTTTGCTTTTGCGACAAGTAATCAGTTAGGTGTCCTGCTCGTTTTCGTTATGGTTCTTTCATCTTATTGTCAGGGTTAGCACAACAGTTGCCTTCCTTACCTGGTCCTATTTATACTACTATAGTTCATTCCTTGTCATAGGAGACCATTTCTGCAAGCGACGACTTCTGGATAACAAGCGTCGTTTGTTGGCTGCACAAGGTTTTAATTCCTATCTTCTTTCCCCTAGTTCATAATGCCTTTCGCCTTTGTTTCGCAGCAAGTTTCGGCTTCCGCTCTTAATATCAGGTGCTTTGTCTCCTTTTCTTCTCTTGATCATTTAAAAAACAGTTGTTGGACCATCGCGTGGGCCACATGTGCCCAATGTGTTTTCATTCCACTCAGAGCAGGTCACGGCTCTAAAAGGTCGGTGCTGTGCTTTCCTTTTCTTCCAAGCCTAACATATCTTGTGATATATCCCACAAGGGATTCATATTGCATGTTTCACATTGCTAGGTCACATGTTCATAGTGCTTATCGTCTAATTTTCCATGTGGATCTTGCAGTTGCATATCCACAACGCTCCTTTTATGGTGGCCCAGACTATGTTTGTTCTCAGTGCTCTGCGGTCTTCTGGTACCAAGAAAGGATACATATGCAGAGTGCGCTCACACAGCAACAGATTGCTTACAATGTGTGCTGCTGTGGTGGTCGAGTTTCCTTGCCTACACATAGACCATGGCTTGAGCTATTAAAGACTCTAATGCGGCCTGATGGTAGCCCTCGTTCCAAACATTTCATGCATCTTATCAGAGAGTACAATTCGCTATTTGCATTTACCTTTCTTGGTGCTGAGGTCGATAAAAGCATCAACACTGATGACGGTCCATATGTCTTTCGGATTAATGGTGTAGTGCACCATCGAGTGGGCTCATTGTTGCCACCACATGGGGAACATCCTGAATATATGCAGCTTTATATATATGACACATCTAATGAATTGCACAATAGGCTTGATATCTTCCAAAATGGTGAGAGACATCGTGAGCAACCAGATCCTTCTATTGTTGCTGCTCTTATCGCGATGCTTGGCGAGCACAATCCATTGGTTAGGCAATTCAGGATGGCTCATGATCGATCATTCTCTCCCAATTCTCTTGAGATAGCTATAAAGTTTATTGGATCCGGTAATACTTGTTCAGAACTAGCAATTATTATCGTCGGTAGCCTCATTGTAGATGTTTCAAGGTTTGATGTTGTTGTGCAGACCAACACTGGAGATTTAAAGCAGATTTCTCCAGTGCATCCAGCTCTTATGTCCCTCCAATATCCTCTGTTGTTTCCATATGGTGACAATGGTTTCCACATAGGTATCAAATACAAGGAGATCGATGGAGCACCTCCTGGGATTCATAACGATGTTTCCATGCTCGAATATCATTGCTACCAATGCCACTACTGCAAGGATGAACCAAACCTATACACATGTTGTGGGAAACTATCTAATCAATTACTAGTCAATTCTTTCTCATGTGTGGAGGCAAGTCATTTAAATTTTCATTTCTTTAATCAAGACAAACTACGCTGTGAGTCCTATCAGAGGATAGATGATGCAGTTACTCAAGGCATTGATACAGACAAGGATATTCGTATACAAAAATATATTGCCTGCCAGCTTCGTGAGGACCCGGAATATTTAACTAGTAACACTTAACCTCCAAATGGTTCTAGCGTTACTAATTAAACATTCTAAGCCTCGATGGACATATGCTTCCCAGAATTGCAGCATATGCACATCATCACAAAATTACACATCATTTCCATACAACTTACGTTAACAAGTCTAGAAAAGGACATACATAAAGTAAGTTATTACAAAAGAGCCGACCGGCCAAATAGAACAATATACAAAAATGACAGCGGAAGCAAAAGCGCCATAAGATGGCTAGGACAAAAGTCGACCGGTTAGCCACACAACCACAAGGCAACCGCCAGGGCATCAAGCTAGTCGCCCATAGCTACCACAACAAAGCTCACAAAAGTGAGGCCCTCGAGCTCACCTTCTTCCTCTGCAACAAATATATTTAAGCAAGATAACTGAGTACACAACGGTACTCGCAAGACTGACGTGTGGAATAGCAGACCTATTCATAAACTACATGCAAGCTTATTTAGGCGGAGGTTGTATGTCTCATTTTGCACAAAGCCAACTTTATTTGCAATAATGTAATACATTTAAAACAAGTTTGTAAATCTGTTTTGTTGTCAAAATAACAATGAAATAAAGATACATACAAGTAACCACCTAGAAGTGACTATCCCAATAGTCACCACAACATAGCACGAATCCCCGATTCGTACCACCCATCAAGTTTTAATTAAAAGGTTGAAGTCTAACTCTTGAAAGACCTTGCCAAGCGTGTCCATAACCTAGGGCGAGGCTATTCGAATAGTTTTAACCTGCGGGGGTGTACCAATGTACCCACACTCCAGACCGCCTTTAAGCCACTGAGCACACTTAGAAGGTATGCAGCGCGGCTAAGTCCTACGAGACGTTTTCCAATATTGTGTATTAACTACGAGCCGCTCGTATGGGTAGAACTCATACGCTTACATTGCAAGCCGAAAGACAACAAATCCCATCACGGGTGAAGTCTTTCGGACACTACAATGCTCCCAACACCATCCCTCCTGCGACTCCTGCGACCAAGCCAATACACGCCAAAGTACTAAGTCAAGAGGTCACATACCCTCTAGTGTGGTTAGCACGCTAAAATGCTTGATTTAGTGTAACAAGATGTTCGGTCCTTGTTGACCCGGGCACCATTCCAGTCACACCCAAAATCACACCAATCATACCATTGTGCCCAAGTCTAAATCATTATATTTTCAGTTTTAGTTTTCATAAGTAGACATGGCACAAGGCTGAAATCATAAATCATAATAAGTTTTATGTGATAAGGTTATCGACAAGTCGATAACCGCCCATTTCTACCGGAAGCTAAGCATGGCTAAGCGATTAATTCGCAAACTACTAAGTGACAAGAGCTCATCCACGAACTCTAAATCACAGCAATACCTAGGCTCATGGTAGTAGAGGATAATCATTTGCCTAAGGAAATGCATCTACTAGGCCAACTAGCGACAATAGTTTAACACAAATAGCAATGCATACGTAGAATTTGTAAACAACATAAATACTTAAAATACTGGGATTAACATTATCAAACTGCTTACCTTGCTGCAATTGTTCTTGCTGCAGAGGAGGATCCTCGGGTTCAATAAATTCTTCGGAACCTAACGCGAAAAGGCGATAAAACCAATAAGAACAAGAACACCAAAAGGAACTCAACAGCAAAGAACATCCAAATCTAATGAATCTTACACAGCGGCTAGAGGTTGATTTTAGACAATTTTAGGAATAAGAATCATGCAATTTGGATTTAGGATGCAAAAGTTATGGCTAAACTAAGTTCTCTCAGCCTGAAAAATCCTAATTAAATTAATTTCGGTTACTGTTCATGGCGAAAATTTCTAGAACGATCTAAGCTCTAAAATTTTTATAGCAGGTATATTATGACATCCTAATAACAACAAAGTTGAGCTTACTAAATTTGGAGGTATAATGATTTATTTATGATTTTTCTAAGTTGTCAGCCTAGCACAATACATTTTCCAGAATCATAAAACATGTTCAAAACCTATTTCAGATTAAAGTATACTAACAGAGGAATTTAACAAAATTGATTTTGCACATTTTGGAGTCATACAGAAAAAGATATGCATTTTACAAGTTTAATTCTATTTTTGGGATAATCAAAATTGCGTAAATCACTTCATTTGAGTTACACAATTTTTCGTGATAGAAACATGCCCGAATGCATTTTTATATTAAACTACAGAGGCATAGAATTTTATTACAGTTGGAAACACCTAAAAAGGAGCTCAAATGATTTAGTTATGAATTTCTAAAGTTTTGATACCATTTAGAGTTGATAAATAAATACTTACGAAATGAAAACCAACTCAAATGGGAATAAGCAGACGGACGCACGAGCCCTTGATCTAACATCCTACGGCCACGCGCCTGGAAACAACGCCGCGCGATCCCTAAAGAAACCCACCGTTGGATCAAGATCCAACGGCTCACGAGGAAGGATGCAAGCGGGCGGTCGCGGTTGCCTCGGACAACCACGACCGCAGATCTAAAGATGAGCGGCTCGATCACGCCTCTGCCGAAGGTCCGGTGCATACGATCGGGACCGCGAGATCTAGCGATGGGCGGCCTAGAATGATTTAGGCAACCGGATGGTCGAACGCATAATAGATCTGGGCGCAGATCGCAAAATGGACGGCGGTCCAAGATCGAAGTGCAACACGAGCGCTGACACGTGGGGCCGCATGTCAGTGACTGTGAGTCACACACGCAAGCTTTAACGCGCGTGCACAGTGCACGGGGTCCACATGGCAGCGAGACACTCGGAGGTTTTAGGACAGACAATTAATTACTAATGACCAATTATTAGTGATGATTAGCATTCAATGTGTCCTAAAGATTTTGTGCAGATGTGATTTAAGGACTGAGGGCCCACACGTCAGTGACCCAAAAAGGTAATTTCAGACACATTTATTGCTAACAATGATTAGCAATAAATAAACCCAAAATCAGCCCTAATGACTTCTGGTTTTCGGCGCTAAGCTAATGGGCCCACCTGGTAGTGGCACAGGGGTTATCCCCGACAGCTAATAAATGTCGACATTTAATTATCCTAAGATTAAACATTAATGATGCCTAAACGCACTGATTAACGCCAGTGGGTGATTACAGGGGTTGGGCCCACATGTCAGTGAGACATTTTGCCAGATTAAGACACAATTAATACTTCTAATGATTGGGTATTAACTGTGTCCTAATTAGATGACGAAAACGGGAGTTCGCGGCAAACCCCGGCGAAACGGTGGCTTGTCGCGGCGACTCGCACATGTGGCGCCACAAAACATCAAAATGGACTCGCAATAGAGATGCGAACCTAATGGTGATGACCTCGCCGGCGGTGGAGGTCTAGAACGCCGGCGAGCCGGAAAACACAGAAGGAGGTCATTTCGGCAAAACATGAAAATAGCAAAATACTCCGCTGCGGTCCAAGGAAGCGAGTGCCACGACTTCTGGGGACAATTAAGAGGCTACCTTAACCGAGAGGGGCTTCAAAGATGGCCGGTGGTGACTTGAACACGATAAAGTCCACCGGAGCTGAGGAAGATAAAGTGGCAAATGACAACCTGAGCAAAATGAACACCAATGGGTGATCAAAATGGCTTCATTAAGGTTCCCATAAGCTCCACAAGTAAGTAATTGCAAAAAGAATCACTTACCGGAGTTGGAGAAGAAAAGGGGTGAAATCTGCCGAAAATCTCCGAACTTAAAATTGAGCGATTCCTGTGAATACAACCCAAAATTAAGTTAGGGGAAATATAAAGGAAGTTGAGGAGCTCAAAAGGGTTCAAGAAAGATTGAAGGTGAACCACTGGACACCAAGATCGCCATTGGAGCTCTCGGGTCAACAATGGTGGTTTGAAGGTTTGAAGTGGTTTTGAGCTCAAACACAGAGGGGAGCTAGGGGTGGTGTAAAGGAATACCAGGAGGGGTTAAGGGGGCAATATATAGAAAAAAGGATTAGGGTTTTGAGCAAGAACATGAGTCCATGGTGGGCTCGGTTCATGCTACGGCCATGGACCAAGAAATGATGGGAGCAGCTGAGACTCGGGACAAGGGAGGAGAAAGCCTGACGCGCATTTAATGCCCCGCAGAGAGACGTTGACGAAAGCAAGCTTGATGTGACACATCAAAGCCGCCCTCGCACTCTCTCTCTTTCTGCCATTGCCGCACACGCGCACGAAGAAGCAGAGGAGGAAGAAGAATAGAAAGAGAATCCGCGACCGTTGGATGCGAGATGAACGGTCACGATTAAAAAGGATCCGGATGAGGGTTTCTAACACTCCAAGCAATCAGAGTGGTCCGATAAAAAACGAACGGCTCAGATGGACGAAATGTTCATGGCGGTCCAAATGTTTCTGCGAATGCGGGCCGTGCGATTTAAATCCAACGGTTGATATCAATCGCGCGCTATGAGTGAGCCCGGTGCAGTTAGGTGGTTCGACCGAGTCAAGTGGCCCGAACTCAAGCCCGACTCGAACCCAAGGAATAGTGAACCAGGTTTTATGTTTTTTTAAATAGACAGAGGCTTTTGAGGATTTATTAGAGGTAGCAATTTAACTCCAAAAATTCTGAAATTTTTATAGGAGCTTGCTGACTTAGACATTGACCTTATGTAAAATTTTCAGAGGTTTTTATGCATTGCATTTTTCTCCAAAAATTCTACAAGGTACTGGTTCGAGGTTTGACTGAGAGTCAAGCAGGTTTGACTACCCTCTAAAAGTATTCAAACAATTTCTAAAAATTATGAAATTTTTCAGAGGGGTCACATACCATCCCAAGAACTTAGGAAAAATATTTCCAGAGGATGATCAAAAGGTTTGACAAGATTGTTTTTGAAGGATCAAGATTTGGATCAAAGACTTGTGACTTTGTATTTCCATAGTTCTTGTACAATAATTGTTCAGTACACACAGGAAATACATGATGTAAGAAAAAGTTTTAATTTCTACTCATTTTTTTACATTTGAAACACAAGTCTAAAACTTGGGATGTTACAGCTTCACTGGTGGAAGATGTTACATGACACAAAATTATCATGATGCCATGGCAATATGTCGAGTCTATGGCGCTCCGGATTTGTTCATCACATACACATGTAACCCGAAGTGGTCAAAGATTACCGAGGCACTTAGGATGGAGCCTGGTCAACATCCTTGTGATAGAGCTGACATTGTCACTTAGTCTATCATATGAAGCTACAAGAATTTTTATCGCGATGTTAAGGATGGTACAACTTTTGGTCCAGTTTGTGCAGGTAAATTGTATGCTTATTATATGTGCCTCATGTTTATTGAACGTGCATGCTTCTATTGTTGTCCATAAATGCTAATGGGATTGTAACGTTACCATGTGTTGCATTCCATTGCAGTTATTTATAGTACCAAGTTCCAAAATGGGGCCTACCTCATACACGCATGCTTGCCTGCTTGCGACACGTGGGGGCGACCCTTCACCATCATTCATTGATAACCTTATTTCTGCTGAGTTACCTGATCCATCAATTGATCCTCTAGGATCTGCCCTTGTTGAGGAATTTCTTATCCATGGCCTATGTGGAGAGCATAATCCAAGATGTCCCTGCATGAAGAATGGCAAGTGTTCAAAGTTCTATCCAAAACCTTTTTTTATGGAAATAACCATTAGTGAAGATGGTTTCCTGGTTTACCAACGACGTGACAATGGCATGTTTGTTATGAAAAATGGATTTTCTCTCAATAATAGATGGGTTGTTCCTCATAACCCAATGTTGCTTAAAAAATATCAAGCTTGTACCAATTTGAGTGGTTAAACAGAACACATCTTGTGAAGTACCTTTTCAAATAGGTGACAGCTGTTGATGCATCTCCACCAACACACGTGTGCTCCCATTCTAATGAGGTACGAATATTTTTCAATGCGCATACCATACCTGTACAAACATTTGCCTATGTTTCTTCACATTTATTGGATAGCAGCAGCTAATTGTCCTCAAAATTTGCATCCCATTCAAACTACACCTACAAATGTTGAACATGTGCATTGTTGGACCCGGATTTTCTAATCCAGAATCCTCTGTGAAACACTGTGCTATTCCCTGGATCAGTAGCTAGCACTCACAGATACATCACTGAATCAATTCATACATGGCGTAAAACCATACCATTCATTAATTAACACAACAGAGTTTACATAGACCGCGTCGGGTCGAGTTTTACAATAGGGGCCGATCAGGCCAAATTGATTACATTACAAAGCGGGCGACAACGGAAGCAAAGGGGTGAGCTCATCTCTCACGGGCAAGCGGCGGGGAAACCGTGTGCGGCCGATATTAACCATGGCTTGGGTAATATTGGATGCACGCAAATACCGACGAGTCAAGCTGATCGTGGCGAGACTAGAACATCTAAAAACTACTCTACGCTTCATCATCTCCGGACCTCCAACTCGGATCCTCGTAATAGTCGTAATCTCCAGGATTTCCTGCTCCTGAGGGTTTGGGGGGGGGGAGAGAGCGAGAATGAGCACAACTTCCGTGCTCGCGAGCCAATACACAATGCAATAATATACATGCAAGGCTTAACAAGGATGGCTCAGGTTCTTTTATTTGCTAAAGCAACATTTTCAATTATCATAATTACAAAGTCCTATTACTTAGCATTTTTAACAAATTGCATTTTTGCTAAATAGAGTAATTGTGCAATAATTTATAACACAGAGGTTCCTCCGTGGAAACTCTACCTTATGCTTACTTTTGATTGGGTCCGTCCCAATTACCAACATCAACGAGTTCAAGCACTCAGCAAAATCCAATCTCGGGGCTAGGTGAGCCCACCACATTTTCATCCCAACCACAAGGTTTTGAAATAGAACTAACTCGAGTAAAGATTCCCATGTCCGCCTTTGACCAGTAGGCGCGGTTGTTTAAACAGATTTAGACTCTGCGAGAGGTTGTACACTTTACCCACAAGAGATAGTCATACTCGTTACCCCACATGATTCCTTAGTCATGTAGTTGAGCAATCCACAGATAACCTTTCAAAATATCTCACCCCTTCCGTCCTCTCACCTATATGGGTTTACGCCCATATGTTGGTGCGGGATGTCACCCTCTACATCTTGTTGTAGAAGGCACTTCACCATCGGTGTCCCATTCAAACGTGATCAAGCTCACACTTGCACCCTTTCTTGTTCCTTCCGTGAGACTGACTTTCAAGGTTCAATAAATCTACTAAGCCAAGTTGCAGTTTGCAGACTTGTGGTTGTACTTGTTTTACACGGGAGGTCATGACAAGATTAAGTCCTTAGGGTTGTCTAGGCGGATCATTTCACACATCAACATTCTTTGGGTGCATCGGCACCCATCAACATACTCTTCATCACATAGTCCGCTTGACAGTAACAACAATATTAGGGTTTTGAGGGTAAAACCAAATCACCACATTTATCTCGGTCATGGACCACCAATGATCGCCCAAATCATTTTCATGTTTGAAGAGATGATGATTAGGACATTTTAGTGTCCCGGTACTTAAGCAAGGCTAGCATGTCGCTTAAGTACAACCAATAGCTAGTATTACCACATAGTTACTAGGGTGACAAAGATTAAGGGATTCGAATTGTCAAGGATGGCATAATAATTAATTAATCATCAAATGGGTATTTAACTACCTTAAGCTTTAATATACATTTGATTAAAGAATTAAAGCATGCAATTTACTATTTTAAAAGAATATAATTTGCATAAAATGTAGGCTCAATATGATCAAAGTATTGACTCGCCTGGGATATAAGTAAGAGGATCTTGATAATATTGGACTTGATCAACTTGGGGATCTCCGGCGTCTTCAAAACCTAATCGGACGAACGTACCGGAAAAAGACACAGACAAGCAAAACGAGCAATTAAATTCAAATGAATAACAAATGAACTCCAAAATAAACAAGACCTATGCCATTAACAAGGTCTTGAATTAACAAATTTTTAGAAATTTAATTTACAATTTTTGGAGTTAAAATGGGGGAGATACTAATTTTTAAAGCCTCTCTTTTGAATTGAACAAGAAAAAGGAAAACAAAATCAATCCAAAAAGAAAAAAAAAACAGCGCGGCCCACAACCAAATTTCGCCCGACCCATGACTCAGCCAAACAGCGCCCACGGTGGCGCGGCCTGGCGCCCCGCCCTAAGGGGTTCGGAGGGCGAAGGGGAGGCGCGCGAGGGTGGGGAAAGCGGCGGCGCACGAGTGGGAAGAGGGGCTCGGCGCGCGCGCGGAGGGGGAAATGGGGCGCGGCGGGGCGGCGGCGGCAGCGCGGGAGGTGTGGGCACGGCTTCGGGCGGCAGCCACGGGAGAAGGAAGGGGTGGCGGCGGGAGAGAGCGGCGGCGCACGGGGAGGAGACGAGGGGCTCGGCGACGAAGCTCACCTACAGCGGCGGCGATGGCGGCTCCGGGTGGAGGTAAGGCCTCGGCTCCCACTCCCTCTTCTTTCTTCTCTCTTCTTCCTCGGCTTCTTCTTGCTTGGGGGGGGGAAGAAGGAGAGATGGGAAGGAGGGGAAGGAAGGGCGCTGAGGACGGAGCCGATGGGGGGGAGAGAGGGGTGAGGCTTTATAGCCGGGGAGGAGGAGCGGGGGAGGCTCAGGAGGAGGGGGGTCCGGCAAGGCGTGCGGCGCCGGGGTGATGATGGCGGCTCGACGCCGTTCGGGAGGGCACATCAGGGAGCAGGTGGAGGTGCCAGGAGGTGGCGTGTGCGCGGCGAAGTCGCAGTGCACGCGAGGGGGGGCCGGCGGGGTTGACGGGAAGAAGGGGGGTCCGGCGGGGGTGGCGTGCGAGGCAGAGGGTGCCAGGAGGAAGGAGACAAGGGGAGGGGAGAACCGGCGGGGGTTGACCCGGGGAAGAAGGAAAAAGGGGCGTTACATGCATACTGCTATCTATATACATATATTTCTTTTGCTTCTTACCTCTTATATATTGCTGCTCATCATTTATGTTACTGATCATGTACAGACAGAGGTGTCAAACTTAGTTCCTGCTAAATGCTCTGCATCTGAATGTACACGCCTTGCAGCTGACTCCGATTCACCAAAAAAGTCACACAAATATATTACCAATGTATCGTCGTATTACTATTCTTAGTATGTTGTTTTACTGATACAACTGTCTAACCATTTCATCCATGGAGGGAAACCAGGCCATCAGCCATGCGAAAGCTAGAAATGGATGCAGCGTCTCAAAGCAACCTTGCAAGGTATTCTCTCAACCTATTTAGTGCAGACTGAAAACACATTATAGAAATTATGTTGCACTGTTTGTTGGCATAGTTTTCCATATTGTCATTGGAAATTCCAAGACCAGACTGAATTATTTGTACACAGATTAATCTGTTCTTTTTCTTTTAGCTGAATGGTAGTACGAATCAGTCATTTTCTATACTTTGTTATTAGTTCATTCAAATAAACCCATGATCGGCCTATTCCGATCCAAAGTAGGAATGCATCTCGATTTAAATGCCAATATGTTTCTTATAGAGTTGCATTCAATGCAAAAGGCCACCATTACCTACAGATTCAAATTTATAAATATTGCTCTGGAAGAATACTTTACCAAAGCACATGCTTTACAATGCTCTTTCATAAGCTCCCCTTTAAATAGAAGTTCCAAGATGTTTACCACCCACAGTTTGCCAATCCAATGCTTTTGTATAACACGAATTTCAATTTAATAGCATATGTAGTTCCAGATCGACACTATAGTGACCACTAAAACAATACAATACCAAACTGGTTGAGATAGTTAGGTTCGAACCATTCTTATTCCCCTCTGAAGATCGTGAACAGTTATTCCATTGCTATTACTTACAGTACTTACTACAGTTGCAAAATTCTTACCTTTATAGACCGCAACAATTGCTTAGCCTTGCATTAGCTTACAGTAGCCTGAATATTTCAATAGTTATGTATATGGTCTTTTTGTGTATGGGGCGAACACATTGCCAACTTATAACATGAAACTGTGCCATACATCAGTCATACATAGATCCCTTATTAACAACATCAATTTTGCAATGAACTGTAACCCATTCTTCGAAACAAAACAAAAAAACATACAAGCTCGTAGAACTGTGGATGTGAGGTAAAACTGACAAGACAAAATTTCATTATGCTAGACTCTATTTCTCTGCTATCTCTTATTTGCTACCTTTCTCCCTGATGGAGATGAAAGGACTAGGGGATGTTATATGTGTATCTAGCTATCCACTTCGCCTTTCAAAATATTCAGTGGATACAACAACAGACAGTAAAAATAATATACTCTGAACAGAACACCATGTGCTTACTAAACTATATATCATTTTCTTTCCATGCCACACATATTACAACTATGCCATAGCATCTGACTTTACAACTGTTTCCTTCTCCAAATATTCAGTGTTCTATTTCTACCATGATCAAACTACATGTCATTTTAATTCTATCGTATTTAGTATTTCTATATACATCACACATTATGTATAGAGTTTCCCTTTTCAAACTACCTACAAAAATAACTAACCACATCTGTTATCCGTATTGTAAGGACGAGCCATAAAACAGCAAACGTATGCAACGACTCTCACGTCATGATGCCTTATTGATTTTAGCTCAGTACAATACTACAACAGCAACAACCTTTTGCGCATGCAGCATGCTACAATAGCTTATGTACACCTACGAACGTTATGTGCTATCTAAAAACATATGCGAACATTTCCTGTAATACAGGTTATCTCACTACTATCCTTGTTTCACCATTGCAATTCTACTATCCTGCAACAAACACTAACATGTTATCTCGGCACTACATGTTACTATCTCTGCAACAGCTACTTTTGCTTCTGTTGGTTCTATCCCCTACAGCACAGAACTGATGTCTGCTTCACCGATTATATTCCCTCTGCTGTTGTACACATTCTGATACATGTTAGTGATACTATACTGCACTTACGGTATTCAAAATTGCTAAATGACAATGACCAACAATACATAGTATATCTATAATAGTTTGCTCTATCTCGATTCAAAGCTTTCAAAACCGACCTGTTCTTCGTCCAGCCTACATCATTTCCTTTGCCTCTGCCACTGTACACATATCCATCCATACATACCAACCCACTGCCAAACATCCTTCCTATATCTATCGGCATTGCGCGCCTGCCCATCTAGTGTAATGATCTTTGAAAAGAAGGAACAGCAGTAACACACACGCACACAAAGTTACGAAACGAAATTCTAAGGAAAAGAAAAGGAATAGGAAAAACCAACAGTCTGGTCCATTTGATCTATACTGGCCCGGCCAATCATACGGCTCCCCGCTGTATCGCATTTAAGCCGTCGGATCTATATCGGACAGTAGATACGAAGCGTTCCGCCTCAACAACAGCACACGAGCTCCTGTTCTGTTCGTTATAGTTCTAGACTTCCAGTCGTAGTCGCTCTTCCTCACCGCAGCGCCGCTCCTCGCCGCCACTGCCCGCCGCGACAGCAACGAGGCGGCCATTCTCCCCGCCTGGTGGGTAGGGTAAGAAAGCGTTCCTCTCCCCTTACGCACCCACGCTTCGCGTCGCGCCCGCAACGGCGCTCGGTTCACCCTTCCCTGCCTCCCGGCCGAGGCATTTCGTCGAACACCTACCGCGCGCGCGTGCTTCTTCGTCCCCATTCCCTGTGGTGCGCAGGGTCATACGCTCGTGCTCGCAAGCGCCCCCTCTTCGGTGGAATCGTAATAGCTCCCCTTCCTCACTATTGAGCAAGTGCGTTGCGTCGTTTTCGAGCACGTGCGCTGGGTGTTTATGCTGTTCTTGCAATGCGCGCGCGCATCGTTTGTGTTCACTTCCTGGGTGGAGCTCCTGCTGTTGCATTTGCTGATCTCAGTGTCATTTGTAGTTTCTTGTACGCGGAAGCCGGAAGCACTGCGCCTGTTTGTGTGAGAGTCCCTGACTTGTTGTCGTCTTTTTGTGCAGGTGATTTCATCAGATAAAGGGGGAAATGCCGCTTCATGTTCGGTTGAAGGGGCAGACGAGCACGGCGAGTCGGTTGAGCGCCAAGAGGAACTGGAGCGGCGGTGAGATTGCCGGTGGAAAGAAGAGCAACAAAAGAGAAGATGCCAAAGGGAAAGGAACTAAGCTTGCTGGTGAGAGCAAGGGTGAGAAGAGAGAAGAGCACAAGGGGCGCGGAGGAAATGCGGGGCAGAGGAGGCGGCGGAGCGAGGCAGGAGCTCAAGCGGATGCAAAGAAGTATGTGTCAGGGGCTGACAGGAGGAAAAGGAAGGGTGATCACGACTCGTGGTCATCTTCTAAATCAAAGCTGACCAGAAAGAACCCTTCCCACGTAAACCATGGAAAGCTTTCTGTTAGAAAAGGCGATAGATTAAAGTCTCTAAGTTCGGAAGAGGATGAGTTGCACTTAGGGAAAAGGAGTAGCAGCAAGGTTTATGATTTAAGTAGAGGGGCCAAGGGTCGACCGATGCTTGGTAAGAACGCGGAAACCTCCAAAGGGAAGAGGATTGATAAACCTACCAAAGTCAATCGTCAAAAATATGGCGCCACAAATGCCGATTTGGATGAGAATGTTGTAGAAAGAAAGAAGCCAGATGACTCAGACCATATTACTGAAGAGAAGCCCCGCGCGCGTCGTACTCGAGTGCTGGACAAGACTGGGAAGAAAATCAGAGTCACTAAGAAGGATTCAGTTCCTGACCCTGAGGAAGCTACCCCTCCTAAGAGGAGAAAACGAATGAAGCTAGATCCTTATGACACATCAAACAAACGACTCGATGATTCTACTCCCAACCAGGATGGTGCGAATGCTATCTTACAATTTTTCAAATGGTTCAGAGGATTCATTTGTGCATATGTATATTCTGTTTCATTCTATGTTTCATGTGCACAACCCCGTAAAACAGCCCCCCTCATGGATATTTTCTTGCTCTTCCCCTGAAAACAGCGTTGTATTTCCTATCTCTAAGTGCATATTAATAAAAATAACTAGAAGTTTCATAATTTGTAAATATGGGTATAGTGGTCGGGCAATCAAGAAAGTGTAGTGCATGATGTATCCTATGTATATTACTGGATTTGCGTATGCTGATGGATGCCCCTTTAACTTTGAAAAACTATACATATGAATATATGATAATATGAGAACAGCCCTTTCTAAAAAAATTGAACCAAGGAATATTTGAAGAAATCCAGATAAGAATGCCTACACATTGGAACCACTTACAAGGTCTGGTTGTACTTAGTCTAGGTCATTTCCTCCTTTTGGAAATACCTATGCATGCTTTGTTACGTAAGATTGTTGATGCAAACACCCTCTTCTTTCAACTGATAACTTCACAAAATTGCTATGTCTTTGTTAGTTTTCTCCTTAGTAATACGAAATTTGTTCATGAACTTCTGTGTGCATTCACTCGCTACCACTTCCAATTCCTTTTACTTATTTCTAAAATATTGGTCTTCTGAGGAAAGGGTCTAATCATCAAATTGCTGCTTCTGTTTTAATATCTCCCTTTCCTTTTGTTTTATTAGTTTGCAATACAGAGAAGATTCCAGATAAGAGTCCACCTGAAGAGGTTGAAATGTCTATAAATGCTAAATTTCGTGCTATACAGCCAAGCTCCTCAATCCTTTCATATGTGGAAGATAATGTACACACAATTACCTCCTCATCCCCCTCTTCCCCCCTATGGTTGCATGTCTGACAACATCTTACTATTGTTTGCAGCTACTAGGTCGTAGGCGTCTAAATGAGATAAAAAATGCTGGCTACAATGCCAAGCTTTCTGCTCCTCTGGATAATGTTCCGTTCTCAACCAGCACTGAACGTGAGCGCATAGATGAAAGTGTAAGAAAGATACCATATAATCAGGGAATAAATCCATATTACACTCTTGAACTATGTCCGAGTCCAAAAAACACCTTCAACTACAAAACCGTTCACTTTACACCCCTGAACTATTGAAACCAGAGCAAATCACGCTCTTGCCTAAACCATGCCGGTTTTGAATGACGTGGCATCCACGCTGGCATGTCGGGCCCACTTGGCAGTCAAAGGAGGGGGGAATTAAAACCGGGCCAGACAGGGGAGGCCATGGGCGCGCACGGCTTGGGCTCGCCTCCGGCGGAGGGAGGCGCAGCGGCGCTGGCAAGGGCAAAGGCGGTACGCCCAGAGGGTGGCGGCCTCAAGGGCACCAGCGACAGGGACGGCGGCACTGTGGAGTGGCGGCGCGGCGAAAGGCGGCCGCCGGCGCTCGGGCCATGTGCGCACCGGCGGTGGAGTGGCGCGAGGGAGGCGGGCGCGAGCATGAGCTGCGCCGGGGCGAGGAGGCAGCGGTGGGGTCGGGAGTGCAGGGGTGGCCGAATCGGCGGGGCGGCGGTGACCTGAGGCGGAGGAAAAGAGGTGGCGGCGGTGGAAGTCCTTGACGGCGGGGAGGACCAATGGAGGTGGGGGAGGGCTTCCTCGGGCCTTAAGGCACCTCGTGACGGTCGGCCGGCGGCTCACCGGGCGGCCGCGGCGGCGGCGGCGCGGTGGCGGCCGACGTCCCGCGGGGCCGGCTCGGCTCGGTGGAGAATGGTGGGTAAGGAAGAAGCAAGGGCAGGCGCCGGGGCTTCTGCAAGGTGGCGTGTCCTGGCCTTACCATCGATTTGGAGAATCCGTCACCGGAGCGTTGCGCATCACCTTCTTCTCCACCGTCGGCCTAAAACCGCCGCCACCACTGCCGCTTCCTCCAGCGAGCCCCTGCTCAATTCCTCCTTCCACGAGCATCATCTAGCTTCCCTCTACCTCCCCCAACCTCTCACTTGGGCTCTCCCTCCCCGCAGGTCGCCACCACCGTTGGCCTACCTCGCGCCGCCCGGGTTGCCGTTGTCGGCTCGCTCCGGCCACCCTCGCCTTCGCCGACCACTCCAGCATACTCCAGGTATCCCGTCGGTACTCATGCTCCATCCATCTCGACCCCTACCACACCCGAGCACCACCGCGTCATTTCACTTCCCTCGGCTGGCCGCCACTCATCGACATGCGCCAACTCCGGTGAACGCCCAGCCGCGCCAAGACAACCCGTAGGATCGCCTCCCTCTAGAGAGCCCATTTTGGGGGTATCAAGCCGCCACCATCTGCGCAATCGCCGGCGACGATCGCCGCCCCAAGTTGTTGTAGCTTCCTCTGTTTGGCCACTGGAGAAGAAAGAGGAATGAAGAAAGAGATGGGGGCTGACATGTGGGACCCATATATACAATTAGCTGATTTAGATGCCACGTAAGCTAAAACCAACAATGTGGCGCCAACATGGCTAAAACCACCAATGAAACCAACATAGGGTGTTTTTTGATATGGTTTTGACAATTGGAGGGTGTAAAGTGAACGGTTTTGTAGTTCAGAGTGTTTTTTGGACTCGGTCCATAGTTCAGGGGGGTAAAATGGACTTATTCCTATAATCAGTGCAAAAAAATTGTCTTCTGCTTTCATTTTAGTAGGTCATGCACCCATGCCTGGTTACCATATAATTTGAGTTTCTGTCTAGTATCTTGTTGCGTTGATTTTCAATCCACTTTTAGTTATCGTTGCTCACAATAAACTATCAACAGGTGTTCAGAAATAAGTTGGAATACTTTGCTGCTGCAAAGATCTCATCATCATTGCCTCCTCCTACAATTCCAGAGATAGCATTTGCAGGTAGCTTCAGAAAAAGGAACTTATGATAGTTGTTCCATCTCTCGCCATGGTGAATATCTGAGTTTGACATGCAGTTCAATCACATTAACATTATTTTCATGCACGTTCCATTTAGGTCAACTGTGTCAAGATGCTGTATATATTAGATCATCATGTGTTTATGCCCTGCCGAACAATATGTTTTGCAGACGGCGAAAGAATTTTTTTTATATAAAAAAGTATGTTTTGTTGGCATATTCCCATGGCATTATCTCATTCAAACAATGATGATGAAGTGTGCATTGACATTTTGTGCCTACTAGCCTAGCCTCTTGTTTGTTATTGTTTCAACCATCTTCTGTTCCGGACACCTCAGATCTTTATCAGGGAACTCATGAATGTTGTCTATTATCCACTCAAGCAATGGCGAAGAGAAACTTCACATCTTGTAGACTGTGACAAACTGTTAGCTTTTTACTAGTACAAACTTCAAAATAATTATCTTTTGTTTTAGGAAGTAAATATTGTAATTTTAATTTCTGCACATTCTTTGACATGATTAGTAGCAAATCATTAAATAGACTTGAGTATTGTTTGTGTCCTATGGCATTTCGTAATTCTCCTTTTGTTTATCCCTTTTTCTTCATGCCAGTTGGATATCTAGCTGCCTTTGTAACTTTGGATATGAAATTTATGCAACTTTTTTCTGAGATATTTGATGCCAGTTTACTTTTACTCAAAAACAATGCCTGCCTAGAGTTTGAGCACTGCACATGATTTCTGCGTAATCTATTGCTCAAATGCTCAGCAGTCGCAGTGTTTTCACAAAGTTGTTCACAGCCCAGTATCATCCAACCCATCTGTGAAATCCTTGTGTTATAAAGTGTTTCAAGTCTGCCCTAACAACTTGTTTTGTTACCTTACTGAAATTCAAGGGGTATCAAATGTTGGGAAATCTTCACTACTTAATGCACTTACAAGACAGTGGGGTGTTGTGCGAACATCAGATAAGCCAGGACTTACTCAGGTATGTTGAATGAAGCTTGCATATTTTCTTCAAATTAATTCTCGGTGTTCAAACAGTTCATTTATTTCTGTGTATTAAACTATTACTTATTAATCACAGACTATAAATTTCTTCCGGCTTGAATCAAAGTTATGCCTTGTTGATTTGCCTGGATATGGTTTTGCTTATGCAAAGGATGAAGTTAAAGAGGCATGGCAGGAGCTTGTAAGTATCCTGAAATCTGGATAATAAGCTTGTAATGTATCATATCACCATGCATCATGCAGTTTGGATGAGCTTGGGGTTCCTGACCTGGCGTCTCAGTGACTTATGATAATC
The DNA here is from genome assembly GCA_036346255.1 of Ampelocalamus luodianensis. NCBI lineage: Eukaryota > Viridiplantae > Streptophyta > Magnoliopsida > Poales > Poaceae > Ampelocalamus > Ampelocalamus luodianensis. The sequence continues at coordinate 90,755,862 of CM070622.1, read as the reverse complement.
TATTAAAATTCTAAATTTCATTGTCAATACCTGTAGATCACGTAATTATTAACTTCTTTACATGACTTTATATATCCTATTAAATCTCTAAATTTCTTTAGCCCATGACTTCACAACTCTCCAAGGAGTTCCTTCTGACCTCTTTTTTATTTATTTAAGGAAGAAGTCCATTCTACCCCCTCAAGTATCGACATGCGGACACCTAACCCTCTGAACTAAAAAACCGGTCATTTGACACTCCGAAGTTGCAAAACTGGGTAACCTACCCCCTCCGGCTGTTTCGTGCGGTGGTTTTGCTGATGTGGCGTCCGCTCAACCCGGTTTCGCCAGGTCAGCGCTAACTTGGCTAGGTGGGCTGGCGGTTTTTTTCCTTAGTTCTTTGGCACTTGGGCCCACCTGTAAGTGACTAAACACATGGTGAAGCAGCTACAGGGCATCCGCGACGCGCTGCCGGAGGCGCTGGAGGGAGGCGACGAGGCCGAGCTGCGCCTCGCGGCGGAAGAAGATGGCCTCCTCCAGGCTCCGGCACGGGCGCACGCTGGCCGAACGCGGACGGGCCGGGATCGAGCCAGCGGCAGGCGCAGTTGGCAACCAGTGGCCAAGGCGTCGGCGGCCAACAGGCGACAGTAGTCGATGCCGACCTTCTTATTCGCGTTGTTGTCCGCGAAGGAGGAGGACAGGGCGAGCGCGTCGAGGCCGCAAATGGAGAGGGAGGCGACGGAGAAGGAGGGCGCACGGGGGCGGAATACGAGGTACATGGCGCCGACGAAGGCGGCCGCGAGGAGGATTAGGAGGAGGGCGGGACGCGGAGGACCTGGTCCTTGGGGAAGCCCGGATCCGTGGCCGACATCGATGGATGAGGCCGGATCTGGCCTGGGAACTGGACCCGGTGCGGCTCGGCCTCCAAGCGTCGAAGAGGAGGTAGCGCGGTCTCCAGGCGGAGCAGAACTCAGCGACGGACCGTGTGACGCGGTGGAGGAGGTCGATGTCGTGCTCTGGAGGCGGCGCGGATCCGGGAGTAGGGGCCCTGAGGCGAGGCGAAGCAGAGCCGACGGCGGCAGCCCGGGGCGAGAGCGGCGCTGGATCTAGCCGGGCGACGTGGGTGCCGGCTTGGAGCAAGATGACTTGAAGACACCAAGAAACGAGGCGGACATTGCCGACGATCATGGATTCCAATCTGGACTTCCGGATCGTTGTCGACGTCGCCTGGACGATGGTATCCGCCGGATCCGGGCGGGAGCGACAGTTGCCCGAGGCGAGAGAAGCAGGGTCTTCTTGAAGGAGGATGGGGATGGGATGGGGAGGTGGTGCCTGAGCGGGATGGGGAGGCGGCGCCCGAGCGGGATGGGATGGGGAGGCGGCGTCGGGCGGGGTGGAGAGCGGGCCGGAGGGAGGAGGCGCCATGAGGGAGCTTCGGCCAGGAGGAAGAAATGGCGAGAGAGAAGCAATGGAGGAAAAGAGAGAAAGGAAGAAGCAAAAAAAGAATGAGAAGCCAGCTCACCTAGCCAAGTCAGCGCTGACCTGGTGAAACCGGGCCACTCGGGCGTCATATCAGCAATACCACCGCACGAAACAGTCAGAGGGGGTAGGTTGTCCGGTTTTACAACTTAGGGGTATCAAAGGGCCGATTTTTTAGTTCAGAGAGTTAGGTGTCCGCACGTCGATACTTGAGGGGGTAAAATTGACTTCTTCCTTTATTTAATACACAATGACCATCGGGATTGAGTGTTGAACTGAGCACAATTTCAAAATCAAGGAACAGCGATCCACTATGTGTGAAACTGTGAACGAATTTTAATTTACCGTCACATATTTAGAACAACGATCTCCTGGTCCCCACTGGTATTCATGTTGATTTGCATATGCCCACTGGACTATATGACAAAGAAATCTCTCATTTTATTTAGAACTCTTCAGAACATAAGCTGTAACATGTGGTTGTTGGTTATTGTTATTCTTAGTTCTTACAAGCACTCTGAAATTTGTAGGTGAAGAAGTATGTTTCAACCAGGGTTGGTCTAGAAAGAGTGTGCCTTCTTGTGCACACTAAACGTGGAATGAAACCATTGGATTACGAGCTTGTCGATCTAATGGAAAGGTTTGTTTTCATTGGCCATTTGTTCCATCCTTACAGAAGAAGCAGAGTTCAACCTGTTTCTTTCTAATGTTAAGTAGTTTTGCATTTTGTGTGATCTTAATTGAAGTACATCGCTCAGTGCAATGAAATTCATTCATTGGAGTATGATTTTATTTTTTCAACGCATTTGCTTAGGTTTTAGTTTACATATATAGTAATTGTTACTTCCGATTCTGTAATCGACATATCCCAATACACGACTGTAGATCCAAGACTCCATACCAGATTGTATTGACCAAGACTGACTTGGTTTTCCCTATAGACGTTGCTCGCCGTGCTATGGAAATCCAAGAGGTTCCCTTCCTCCCTAGTCCCTAGTCCCTCCCTCCCTTTATCTCATTCTCCTTTTTGAGTTATTGCCTAACAGAATCTCATATACTCTCAACTGCAGAGCCTGAAGAAGAAAAAGTCTGTGTTAAACCCAGTGGTAAGCTCTTGAATCATTTGAATCCGCGTATCTCGTGTCATATGTGCACTCTTTGCTCTTTGGTGAAGTGCATCATGTTACTATTTGATATAATGATACGTCCTGTAGATGATAGTGAGCTCTAAGACAGGAGCCGGTGTACGCAACCTGAGAGGTGTGATTGGAAAGTTAGCTCGCTTCATCAAACCATAGCAACTTGGTTTAAACTCTGATCATTTGGGAGATTCAAGGGTTAAGCTCTTAAGACTTGAATTTCCAGTTAGGTTATGATTTGAAGCCATGTTATATCATGAGCTAAGATTTGCATTAGTAAACCATTTTCCTTTCTGAGCGAATGATGTCATTCAGAGATCACATTCAGTAAATATGTCAAGATGCATAGAGCTCAGAATAGTCTCTTGAGGCAAGAACACCGCCCTCATCTTACATCTTGTATCGCGTACGATAAATCTAATGAAATATTTGCCTTCCCCGTTTGGAGACAAGAACACCCTAAAGCAATCCATATTTTGCTGGCTTCTGGCTCAAATGTGATGGTATTTGGATGGAATGGTATTGGGATGTTGAGTGTTAAGTTTCAGAAGAAAGAAAGCGAACGACTATGCAGAAAGACAGAAAATCAGAAATTAAGCTGGAGTGGGAGCCAACAGTGTTAAAAATATAGGGTAAATATAAAGTAAAATAACTATTAAAAACATTCCCAAGGCAGCATGTGACGATCACATGACTGGGGGAGGTTAAGCGCTAGATATGCAAGAGGTGCTGGGTTGGCCGGTATTATTTAAAGAATTGAGGCTAGCTCAGTTGGCGTGATGGACAGAGTGCCCACCAGCCCACCGCGCCGAGTCGTCTGGAATATTTCTGTAGATGATACTATAGCTAATTTCATTAATTGAGAACAGAAGAGATAAACACCCTTTTAATAAATAAAAACATCCCAATAAAAAAACTCAAGCAAAATAAAATAAAAAAGAAAATAGTAATCAAATTCTATTCATCTTAACATTTGATATTATTCTTATTATATGCGCGCCTTTGTTTAGAGAATTCTATGTCTAAGTATTAAAAAAACTCCCGTTAATGTCCGTGAGACCGTGAATGCAAAGTGACGCTTTACTCAAAGCTAGCACAGTATAGCACAGCTCAAACGATCTGGCATGAACGTCTAAAGCAGAACACGAAAACAACATCAATGACCCAAAAGCATCATGCGAGCTGATTCAACAAAATAGCATCCATGGTTGCACAACCACAACGGAATTCATTAAATACCGTAAACGAACCAACAGTTATCCTATTCCATTATGGATAATGCAGTTGTGAAAATAAAGACCGAACCACAAATTGTGCTTTAGGAACAACTGATTACAGCGAAAACGGAATAGTCCAACATCCGATCGATGACAAAACCCTACAGCAGTCTTGCAAAAGCATTTCCAAACTCAGGTACTAGCCTCCGCAGCAGCAGCAGTAGCAGCAGGAGGCGCACAACGCCCAAACTCAGGTGCGAGCAGCAGCAGGTGCAGGAGGAGGTGCACCACCACCTGGGCGTGGTGGGCCTTGTCCCGGCCTCGGGCCATCGTCCTGCAGGCACGTTGAAGAGAACAATTAATGAACGAGGGCTTTGGACAGCTTACCCATCAAACAAACATTACATCAAGCAGGCGATGAAATACCAGAAAGCATTAAGCATATCTAGCTATCTAGGATTACACAAACACTATGTATCTAGCAAGTCATATACAACTTGCAGAACCATCCCATCCGTAATGATCGACTAAAAACAGAACAGTTTTAGCAGACAAAGTGAAGGAGATGGTTATCAAATTTCAGGGACCAGTTCATCCCAGAGGGATCTTGTATTACTTAGTAGCCAACGGGGCAGACGTGCAGTCCCCTAAAGTAATGCAGCACAAAAAGTATGTTTATCTAGTATATTTAAACTACAGATCCAACAAAATGTTTATCTAGTATATTTAAACTACACATCCAACAAAAAACATGCAGTGCATATGCCAAAAAGGAGCTTTAACTGGAAAAAGGCTATCCATATAAACACGAGGGTTTGCAATAGTGAGATAAATGGTCAACACTTGCATGTAATAACAATTATCAATTCTAGTATGTAGTACCAATTGTAAAAATATATCAGGCATTTCTTTCACAAATGAGTGCAATCAGGACATTATGACTGATATAGGGATCAGCCATCACGCATAAGCCTGCAATGCACCAGCACATGTTCATTTACGCTTTTGTTGACGCATCCATTGCATCATATACACAGTGAATGCAACGCCTATAAAAGCGACAGTAACAGGACAAAGTGGTTGAATTAATCATGGTGTGATTATTGTCATATAGACTCATAGCATTCAAACTTAAAGCAGTTATGGAATGACATCCAGCAAAAACATAAAAGACCTAATTTGTGTATGAAGAATGGTGTGTTAATATTATACCCTGCGTCTGAAACGCTGCGGAGGCTCACGGTTCCTCCTGTTCTCCCGAGATCGAACACGGACAATGTGAGCATGGATTGCGCATGAGACACAATGATGAACCTTTGCATACAGCTTGGGAAGAATGTAACCTGCACAAAGTAACACAGTAATGAGGGGCAAAATAACGCAGTAATGATGTGTTTTCACCATGCAACCAGTAATAGATCAACAAAAAAAATTAGCAAGAGCTATAGTACCATCATGCACGCAAGCCTCTTGCACATCTCTCACTGCAGCCTGCTCAACAATGTTCCTCACCAAGAAACGCTTGATAGCCTTATCCTGTAAAGTGTAAAGAAATAGGAACTGAACGTTAGGTATTATCTGTAACATGTACAGGAATCCCAAAATAGTTCAGTGATCAGTCTCAACAATGCATGTTTAATTCAAAACAATATGCGTGTGCACATCCTCATTGAAAATCACCGTTCTTTCAGTAATACCAATTGTCGGTATCCTGGCATCTCTTAAACATAAACTAGAGAACAATCCAAGCTACAAAAACGAAGCTAATGATGGATATCCACATCACTGTTAAGTCGAGATAAGCATCTAGAGCATGCACAAAGTTTTACCGCATCATAACTAGAGAGAGCTTCCAATAAATCCCACATCAGATACATCGATTTTGACAGCAGTACTGCATTCTAGAGCCATATTTCCAACTGGGAGATACAGATCACGCCATATTTCATGAATAAAATAACACCAGTACCACCTTATAGAGTTATTCAAACACACCCAAAACTTCAGATTCTACTCTACCCACCACTGCAATTGGAACTGTTGTTCACCTCAACTACCACCGACCCAAGCGACAAAAGGAATCCACAGAATCTCACTTCAAATACTTCTTCTATTACGCTGCTTCTGCTACTACTAAAACAACTTGATCTATCCATTCGAAACAATCTCGCGTCTGGCCTCCAAGGAAGGGAGAGGGTATACCTTGGGGCAGCACTTGGCGCAGTTGGAGCAGCGGATGTACTTGACGTGGCCGCGGCCGTGCTTGTTGCGCCCGCCATTCCTCCGCTTGAACGTCTGCACCCACCAAAACCGACGACGACGTTACAGAGCCGTGAGACAACGACGGCGAGGAGAGCATACGAGAGGATATCCGAGACAAGGGTCTCGGGGAGCTTACCATGGTTGTGGGGAGGGCCGGAGCCGCGGAGGAGAGGGAGGTCTAGGGTTGCGCTGTGCGGCGGCGGCGGCGCGAAGGAAAGGGTTAGGGAGGGTAGTGGGGCGATGGGGCGATGGGACGAGAGTTTTATAGTGCTTGTGCTTGGCTCGTTGGGCCGAGATGCGTTTCTAACTCTATGGGCCTGATGTGTCCCTTCCGGAGCCCACTTTGGCCAGTTCGCAAATGTTGGTTTTAGCAGCTAGCCATCCAAATAGACAGGCCCATGATTTGGTCTTGTGGTTCTTATTTTTTTCCTTTTTCTCTCTTTTTTTGGTTTGGAGGCAGGAGCAGATCCATGTAGGGATGAGTTTAATTTTAATCCACAATGGTATTTGACTAATTTCCACCGTTGATATCTCTGTTGGCTTAGACTTTCAACTTGGTATCCCCACTCGGATTTTATTCTGGGTCCGCCCCTGTTTGGAAAAGGATGGTTCATAAATCTCAGCCCGTGTGTAATACCTTGGTGTCGAAGATTATGCAAACCGAATCTCTTCTGTTGGCAGCACAAACCTCAACTTAAACGCTCAAACCCTATGCACATGAAAAATTGAGAGAGCTGGGAAAGTGTTTTTAAAGAACATTGAAAAAACGGCACACGTTACAAGTGGCACTATACGAAGATAAAGGTTACAACTTAATTACAAAGGTATCATTCGCCAAATCATCACACTCGGCACATCGATAAATCACACACATTCTTCCTCTCCACTCCACTGGACAAGCCGCGACGCCCAACAGCGACGCCAGTGATCAGCTAACCAAAGACAGAAAGAAACCTCTCTCTCTCTCTCTCTCTCTCTCTCTCTTCCTCAGAGAATAGAAAAGAACCCCAATAATGCGAGATACTATATAGACCCTGATTGTTTAGGTTTTTTCATTGGCCAAAACAAACTGAGCCATACGATCGAGGCACAGCGCAACAGGCCAGTGGTGATGTCCTTTGCCACTTCAGCAAAAAAAAACTGGTTTTAAGCTATAAACTAAAAAGTCTAAGCCTAAACAAACAGAGTCAAACCGATCGACACACAGTGCAACAGGGCAGTGGTGATGTCGCACCTGCTGCACCCTACCATCGGGGAAAACAAGTGTATGACACACAGGATATGCATATGCTTGCGAGGGATGATAGAGAGGGTGCAGGACAGTGACGCCCTACCAAACAGCAAGTTTAAACCACAAGCTTATAATAATATACTGACCGAACTTTTGAGACCTTCTCCTCCTCTTTAGTCTTTAGCTAATTATCAAATTAAAGCCATCCATGATGTAGTGATAAGAGAGGAGCTAGCACAAGAGGAGAAAGAAAAGCCACACTCATCGATGGGGATCGAGCAAGCAAAAGAGACACCATGTATTCAGTTGCAGGCAGCCTTGTCTGATTCCATAAAGCTTCTTCTAGCTAGTGCAATTGTTATTGTGTTTTGTTGTTTCTAAAGAACGAGATAGAGAGAGAGAGATAGAAGAATGAGCTAGCTAGTACTAGTACACATTTTCATTGCACACTTTTTGGAGCACAATTATTGGTTTTTGTTGGGTGTGTGATGAGGTCAGGCTTGGTCCCATGCATTGCTTCAAGATTTTGGATCTTTCACTCACACACTAATGTATGTAGCATCTGATAGGAGTGACTGATGTGTGCTAGTTGAGGTGTTTTCTTTTCTTTTCTTTTTCCTTTTGGGAGTCAAGGCTTTGTTTATTTACTTACTAAGTTGCTAGCTAGCTAGGGACATTTACCAAACTCCTACATGACATGTACAAGCATCATGTGTGTGATAATTGATTAGCAAAAACTACTGCTACTAAAGTGGCAAATGATTCAGCTCCAACTTCACGCATATGTCCAGATTTTGATGGAAATGATGGATGGCGCTGATCAGACGGTTGAAAATAACGCGATCGATAACATGATGTCATGAATCACGCTCAAGATCAACCAAGTAACCAGGGATGGAAGTTTCAAAAAAAAAAAGTAGCCAGGGATGGAATTAGCTTAACTAGAACTGCAAGTTGCGACGAAAAATCAGAGAGACACTCCTTTTACAGCAGTCGCCAAAAGATTTTATTGCGTTCATCTATTGCCTTCCTGAAGAGCCAAAAATTTGGATCGCCACTGTGACACCCCGTGTCATTACCCTAGGGGTAATAACACTTAGGCACACGGATTACTATTCGTTTGCTCAGTAGAACACTGCTTCAACGAATAGTAAGCCTTCACCAGAGTTACGCAGCAGAACAATAAGATAGAGACTGTCCTTTATTTCAACAGTTAGCCACGCAGGGCTAAGGTCTTAATGCAAGATTTATATAAATACTCAAGGGAACTTCCCCGCTTCTCTTGTATGCCCTGCAGTACTGGCAGCCTATCCATCCCACAAGCCAGAATAGCTCCCAACTCGCCCTGGGTCCTCTTAGTCCAAGCCTTTCTCCTCCAGTTGTTGCTTCTGTACCTGCAAGTCCTTCGTCCTACTCGGGATAGTTCTCGGTCGGACTAGGATCTACAAAGGAGAATACTAACAAGTTTGAGTACACGAATGTACTCAGCAAGCATTAATAGCAAAGATGCACAGGATGCACTATATCTACTCTTTATCACAAATTCTAAATCATCTCACTTTAGAAAATAGATCTCGACAAAAGTGTGGCAAGTTTTAATACCGAAAAACTCTACTAGTCACTCGGAGAGACGAAAGACCCCCTGTGGTTCCCGTAGACTCCAATCCTGGAGACTGGCATGAATTCATGATTTAGTTTAGCACTGCGCAGGCTTTGTACCACTTTACCCATAGCTATTCTGAACTCTTTGTGAACAGGGTCCACCGCATTACCTTAGATGCGGGTTCGAGATCGAGAATCTGAGCGTTTTCGAGTTACGTGATTAATTTCTTCACCCATCACCTTCCGCCGGTGCAGATTAAGTCACGCTGCTGACCTCATCATCCACCGAGTTCTGGTGAGGTTGGTTGAGGCAGCTTCTATCCTGCACTCAACACTCCACCTTAGCGCATATAGCGCCTTGGATCCCCCACTTCCGGACTATCCCCCACCGGTCCTGGGTTCCTCCATATCACTCACACACACCTATTACATACCCGATGTGGAGAGCATAGTCACGTAACAAGGTAGCATTTTCTGCCCGCCGAAACGGGAAAATGGTTGGCACTGAATTACGGCATCTGACCGAGCAAGAGTTTGTTGGTCCTTATATTATAACCATATGTAAAAAGGGGCCCACCTCTTACCTCAACATCATCATCGCGTTTCCCCAGCCAGGGTCCCCTTTTTACCCTCCTAATAAGCCTCAGTCTTTCCTTAATCATCTTATCTTATCTCAATCATTTTCTTTAGGTTTTGGAAAACCATTTTGATGCAATACATATAATAGTGCAAGATAGGGTCTATTTTTAAAGTAACTATATTAATGTTCAAGAGGATCGCTTGCCTTCGTAGAAGTAGGAAAAGTTGGCGCCGCTGAAGTTCTGGTCAGCTACTCCTGTCGGTGTCGGTTCGCCTTTTGTAGTAGATTGGCAACAAATAATAGTATAAGTAAATACGTAGTTGATTTGAGTGATAAAATAGATACATAAGTTAGCGACGACTACAAGTTAACACAATTTAATTACTAAATTGCTTTTGCGGTCTAACCGAAGTTAGCACTCTCCGATAGTCGCCCGCTTGTCTAAACCCACCAGCTAGTTTAACGGCTACAGAAATAAAAGATATACAACCTATTCTAGTAGCCAAACCACAGAGCAACAAGAATCTAAACTAAACTGAGATAAAACCCAACCCTAAATCTAAAGCCCTTAACCTAAACCTAATCTACCCTAATCTACCCTAATCTCTCCCCTAATCTCTCTCTCTCTCTCTCTCTCTCTCTCTCTCTCTCCTCTAAACTCACTCGGCCAGCTCACTGCCTACACTACACGCACACAACACACGGCCCAACACACGCACTAAGCCCACACGGCCCAACACACCACGCACACAACACACTAACACACCCACGCACACAGCCTAAACACACACGCACACCACGCACACCACACACACCACACACACACACAACCCGCCCGATCCCCTTCTTCCTCCTCTGCTTCAAACGCCGCCGCCGCCCCCTTGCTAGCGCCACCGGCTTCCTCTCTGCTCTCCTTGCTAGTGCCGGCTTCCTCTCTGCTCTCTCTCTCTATCCTCCCGACGTCGCAGCTGCTCGCCGGTTGCTCTTCCTTCCGGCCGCCTTCTTTGCTCTCTAACCCTAGGCGCCGCCTCCCTCGCGCCGGCCCTGACTCAGCCCAGATCCGGCTCCTCTGGTTCGGATCTGGCTCTACGCTGCTCCCCTGACGCCGCCGGCTTCTGGTCTCCTCCTTCTCCTCCGGGTGTACCTGGCCCCACGCCGCCGGCTCGCTTTCCCCGGCTCCCCCTCGGCGCGGCCAAGGCAGCGCCGCCTTGGCTCGATGCACCTCGGCCGACCTACGGCGCAGGAGCTCTACTCGGCCCGTGATGCTACCCGGCGCTCTCTACTCCCTTCCTGCTCTCTTCTCTGACCCTTTTGCTTAGATTCAACTTTTGGGCAGAAATTAACTTGTTTATGCTGCGATGATTTCGATTTATGACGATGCTCATGTATGTGGGAAGGGGCACTAATGGAGACTTGATCTTCATGTAGGTATGCATATGCGGCTGAACAATGATGGGGAGGTATGAGGCTCGGTGGTTATGAGGAGAACTAGGATCTACCGAGGTATGCACCCACTTCCCTCTTCATCTTTCTCTCTTCTCAGATCCCTCTCCTTGCTCTATGATGAGGTGAACTGGGAGCTACTTGTTGACGCTACTGTGCGATGATCTAGTTGTGAACGATGTGAATGCGTAGTGCATACTGATGAGGTGTAACTGGGTTTACCTCTGGTTGGGTTCTGGGATTGGGGGAAGATGGTAGTAGTGCCGGCCTCGTGCTGGTGCTCCCTTCTTCTCCCTTGCGGTGGTTGGCTTGCCAGCGATGTTGGTGAGGATGGTTAGCTTGCTCTGAGGTCTCCTTGCTTGGCTTGAGCTGTGCTCTGAAACATGCTACATGTGTATGTGTAGAGCAACAGAGGTGCACTTGTGTTACCTCCTATGGGTTATGGGGTGGGAGAGGGGGATGGCAGTGCCGGCTTCAAGTTGGGGCTCTCCTTCTCTTCCTTGCTGTGGATGGTTGGTAGGCTGTGACGATGTATACTGTTAGCTTGGCCCTCCTCCTGGCTGCTTGAGGCCCGGCGACGCCGGTGGTTATTGACAGATTCGAAGCCGTCGTCGACGTCGTTCTTGTTCTTGCTCCTTTGGTCTTCCTCTACTCCCTTTTGCTCCCCTTCTCCAATTGCTCTCTCTGTGAGGGTGGTTCTTGGTGATGGCAGTGGTGGGGTGGCTTGTTCTTGGTTGGGATGAACTGGGAGCTTGTGTAAGCTTTTGGCTTAGCAGTGATCTTGCTTGGCTTGGTTTTTGGCTTTGGTTTGGGGTGGCAGTGGGGCTTGCTTGCTTGAGCTCTTGCTCTTGGTTGAAGAGAAGGAATGGGGCTGGCTTTGCTTCACTGCTTAGGTGATGCCTTGGTGAGAAGAGAAGAGATGGGAGAGTGAGGCTCTGTGGGAAGAAATGAGGGGAAGAGAGGCTTATGCAGGGGGAATGCATTGCTGGGGGAGGGGCACTCAGTTGCCCTTATCCATTGCATGTGAAATTTCTTTTACCATTTCCCTTTTACTATGTCCTATCCAATTTGCACTCGCTGAGATATATGGGATAAAAACTGTTGGCCCAAGTGGTGATTTGGCTTTGTGCCCTCTGTGGCGCTGCCCTTGGCTATGACCAAAATGCTGGTGAGGCTTGGCTTGGTCCCTTTGGATTGATCCATGGATAAATAGGAAGCTCCCCTGAGCTTGATTGCTTTCTACTGGGTGGGTTTTCTTGCCTTCTGCTGAGGAAAAGAGATAAGAAATGGCTTATGAAATGAACACTGCAGTTGGAAAGATTCATGTGGGTGTGACTTGATTGGCTTTCCTGGTGCTGGTTTCGATGCACCCGGTGATGCTTTGGCTGAGGGTGGGGTTTAATGGGATGAGTAGTGCGGGTTTAGTGAGGCATACTGCAAATGGTAAATAGTGGGTGTTGGATTTTATTAATGCCGAATGAGGAGACCCACGGAAGTAGCAGTACCGTTGACTTCGGGTGGTCTGGACATCTTGACGATCAAGGACCGACTAACTCCAGTTGGTCTGGATACTTGAGAGTCTAGGGACCGACTGCCCAAGTTGCTCCGGGCATTCTACTGCACTTCGGGAAACTGACGGCAACTTCTTTTAACCTACTCCTAAATACCGCAATCGGTTCTACTAATCACTTCCTTTATTCTATTTGACCACGAGGGGTGGAGGGCTGCGGAAGGGTTTGGTGGCTGGCGATGAATGGACAATGCTCCAAAGAGGGCTTCTGTGACATGAATGCAAGGGTCAGGCTTTGACTAAGCTGGGCTTGCACTGCTTGATATGCATAGAAGAAAATGCCAAGATGCATATGGTGCTGCCTAAACCCATGATGTAATATGCTTGCAAATTAATTGATGTAACATGCTCTTATAGACTTATTTATCTACTGAGAAGGGAAAATGCAACTTAGTTATGATTTTGATTCTGCTGTTGCACTGGTGAATGCAAATGATTATTGCACTAAATGAGGGGATTGAATAAATGATGCAATGATGGTTCTATTGACTATTTATGAAATGCTCGCGAAACGAAATCCAACTAGTCCAACGAGCTAACGACAAATTAATTGCTTAATAACAATCTTAACACTACCGCTAGCTTACTACTAAGCCGAGATTAATTACTGCTAAATACCGATTACTGCTACGCGATTAGGTCCAAAAACGCGGGTCCTCACAGCCACTTTCCTCTGGAGTGAGCGCAATGTCGGGGACAAGCAGAATGTCATCTCTGATATTTGTCACAAAGCAATTTGGCATGCACAGGGTTTCTTAGACCATCTAGGCAGGGGCGGACCGAGACTTGAGCCACGTCCCGGGACTGGGCTAGCTCATTTCTCGGTTGAGCCCACTATTTTCTGCTTTTTTTAAATAATTTTTCTATAGGATTTAAGTCCTAGTCCCAAGACTGAAAGCTCAGATTGCACTGGGTCTAGATCCGCCCCTGCATCTAAAGATGAATGTGACTGCCACAACAAGTGCTACATCCAACTGGAACCCGTCGTCAAGAAATTTTCTGAAGATGAACACTGATGGATCGTTCTCGGCTAAAGCACGTCCAGGTGGTTGGGGCTTCGTTATCAGAGATGAGGAGGGCCGAGTTTGTGGTGCCGGTGCTGGTAACCTATCGGCGGCAGCAGAGATCCTTTCAGAGCTGAAGCCGAAGCATGTGTCCAGGCCTTGCAATTCGCGTCGGATGGGCCGGACTGAGCTCGCAACAGATGCGATCAACTTGAAGTCGGCCCTGGAGAGCAGTGACTTTGATCTGTCTCCGCATGGGGTTCTGATCGAAGAGGCCAAATTCATGCTGTTTTCTAATTTCCTTGAGTGCAAGGTATTTGTCGGATCCAGATTTACATCCAGAACCTCTGTGTATACAGAGCGATACATAAATTGTCTCAGATTTAGTGCTAACCTGGAGCCGGCCGGGGCGATGTTATGGCCAGATTCAGTTCCCGCCTGTGTATCCTCCTTTGTGGACGACGATCTCCCTCGATCCTCGAGCTAATGGAATCTGATGTGTTCCAACTGAAATGGAGAAAAAGCCACGGAAAGGCCGGATTTCAACCTTGATTTGGATGTGCTTTGCCTAGAGCAGTACTTTTGTACTGTCGTTTAGCAGACTTGTTTATAGCGTAGGGGTCGTTCGGTGGTCGTTGTTCAAGTGTTCGGTAAGCTAGGTTAGACTTTTAGTGCATGTAGCATCAGGTATTTAAGTACTAATTAGACTTTTTTTATCGTATCATGCACTTCATGACGATCTAAAGGACGGTTTGGAACATTGAAATTTCAATCTGCAAGAATACCAAATCGCGCTTGAAATCGTCGGCAAGCCATGTTCTGCTGGATCTGATGTATCGAACGGATGAATGGAATAGCCGTGCGTAGAGAAAGAGCGAAATTATAGCCCTTTTACGGTACACTCAATTCAATGTGAATTGTTCATTCTTTTGATCCAACGATCCAGATTAGTTAGGATTTAGTTATAATAGAATCCTGATGGATAGAATTGTAATTTTTCATATGAGAATTGCATAATAAAAAGTAATATTTTCAACCTTAGTTGAAAAAATCTATAATACGTTCACGAATAAAATTATAGATACAAAGAAAAGTTTGTATATCCTTAACAAATCAATTTATACTATTATCATATACTATCGGTAAGATGTATCGTAAAATTTATCCGAAATTAACCCCGCGGTGGCGACATTACGATCGAGCTCGCTCGAGGTCAGCTTCTCCTACACGAAATTTAAAGCTTTGGCCGTAGGGCCGGTTGACCGTGCAAGTCGATGCACGCAAGCAGGGCAAGCAAATTCTCTCCCGGCGAACGAGGCTGCATGCAACAACCGACAGCGTCGCATGATTTTAGGTGACGATCTCCTCCGTGCATACGGCACTTTTTTTTTGCCCGGCTACTCGGCTAGCGACACGCGTTGCGGCATGCACGATGATGCGCTGCTTGCTTACCGTCGTCCGGCGCTATACATCTCAACGGCCATTGCTTATGTACATGCAAGTCATGCAGAGGCATACGGATATTCCGTTTCTGGTATAACCGTGAGCCGTTCGATCGATATGAAGCGTTCAGGTCCCATACCAGGTCCCATACCGGGCACCGGTGTTTGCCAATTTGAGTACACACGCATACACATTCGGTAGAAAACTTGTGCTTACGCTCACGAGACCTGGCATGCCTTTGATAAATTCCAGGTAGACCCAGTAGCGGATCCAGAACGAAAATAATAAAGGTCTTCATTCCCTATACATATCTTAGACTATGTTAGCTGTGGCTTAGGGTGTCCATACTATATATACATGGTTACATCTAAAAAAATGAATTTTTGGACCGGTGTCCTGTACACCCTGGTGGGGTACTGTAGATCCATCCCTGGATAGACCTGTTCAAACGTCGGCCCAGACCAGGCTGGGCTTGAAAAGCCTGGTCGCAAACCGGTCGGTCTAGCCTGAAAATTCATTTTTAATTAAAAATATCATTTTAATCCCTTTTTTGGAATAAAAAGGTATTGCTCAATTCATTTCCAGAATTATAAAATAGATTTCCATTTTTTATTATGCTTTTTCGGGATTTTAGGCCGAGCTGGGCCGACGGGTCGTGTCACCCATGAACAGATCTAATTTCAGGTGTGTCTGGGCACACACGCACACGCGTGTATGGGTGGTGTAAGTGCGATGTGTGTTGACTGATGAGTGCGTGTGCGTCGTCCTACGCTACTTTGGTTCTATAAGGGTGTGTTTGGATGAGACGAACGAAGCTAAACTAGGTGGTTGGTTTGGTTCAAGAAATGAGTTCATCCATGCGTTTTGTTGGTTAAATCGTACCAAACCATCCCATATGAGATGGTTCGCATTCGGGGAATATTCTCGTTTGATGTTGTATCATCCCATTCGACAAAATTCGGACGAAACACACGGTTCACTCTCGCTCTTGCCTCTACCTGCGCCGGTGACCGAGCCACGCCGCGCGCTCCGATCTTGCTCCCTTCCTCCATCCCCTCCCTCTGGCTCTCCCCTCCATCCCCTTCTTCTTTCTTTCTTTCTCCTCGAGCTCACCTCATTTTGCACCGCCGCTCAAGCTCTCGCATTGGTTGCCACATCGCCATCGCCGTTTCGACCGCCCTAGTGCGCTCCTCTCCAAGCTACCCCGCGCACAACATGTTCCGGCACTAGAGGACACTTTCCCCTCCATTAATTCCAAGATTCCCCTATCGGATCGTCGCGCGCCGCCGTCTTCCTCGTTTCCGGTTGAAAGCCGCCGCCATTCTTCGTCCGTTGAGTATTAGTTCGATTCCTCTCCACTTGAGCACCTCCTAGCCCTCCCCTTTCCTTCCCACGCCACTCACTCCCACTACCCCTACCACATAGCGTCGACGCACCGGCAAGCCGACCGCGCTGTCGCCGGCCCTCGTCGCCAGCCCTCCTTGGTCCTCCCCCCCCCGACCAATCACATGGGTGAGCTCCCACAGTCTCCCTCTTGCTCATGCTTGCTCTATTTTCCTTCCTCTCCCACCCGAGCACCACCGCCCCTTTCCTCCCCTGGCTTCGGCCGCTGCACACCGCCGCCCGACCACCACCATCCATCTCCGGCCACGCCACTGCCACCCCTGGACTCCTCTTCCCCGCGTGGACCCATTTTTGGGGTCACCCCTTCCTCTCCATAGCTCCCTCGCCGCCGGCGAGCCCGCCTGCGCCGACTCTGCCCCTTCTCTGTTTTCTCCTTGCTAGCCTCTCTATCGTTCCATTTATGATCATCTCATCCTCTTGAACCACACCATCCCGTTTAACTTCGTTCATCCATCTAAACCAACGCTAAATGCGCTCTGAATCAAGGCGGGGTAGAAATGGACTACACGTCTAGCACCCTACGGCTGAGCCCGACCGGTAGACCTAACGGCCCAAGTTGGAGCCTGAAACAAAGTCGGGCTTTTCTTCGGCCCTGCCCAGCCTGGCCCGCCCCGAGAAATGCTTATGCCGAGCGTGGGCCCTCACCGTCGCGGAGGATGCTTTGAATCCGCGAGGAATTCTTGCGATGCGGGCGACAATACGGGGTGGGGGAATAAAGGTTGGGGGGGGGGGCGAGGATTGGATGATTCCGCGTGAACGGTATGGTATTTTTGTTGCCAAGTGTTGCCGCGGAAAAAGGGCAAGTGGGGAGGAAAAAAAGAAAAGACGGCCTAAAACCACGTGGAATTGCGTGGGCCCCACCGAGCCAGGGGAAGGAGCGAGAGATCAGCACGCGACTGAAATCGAGTGGCGGCCCCCACGTCCCTCGTTTTCCTCCCCCCCAGTCGAATACGCCCGCTCAGCCATAGATAACTGAACTGACTATATTTAATTGCTGCCCAGGGATTATTTGGCTAATGGTCCACCATGCAAGTGTCCCCGGCTGCCTTGCCTTGTTTTAGATAACACCTAGTTTTATTTATATGTTGTGTGTGGTTTGTATAGTCATGTCATTTTCCTGAAGGATATACTCCTTACTGTTTAGTATAATGGTTATACATTGCTACAGTGTAATACAGACCGTAGAAACTTGGAGATCATTATTTTGGTTACCACATGTTATATAAAATACTAACAAAGTAATTAATTAGCTTTTTTATATGTATCACGCGCTTGATATATCATGATTTGGTTGTGCACACAAAATATGAGATTTTGTTAATTAGTTGTATGTAAATTAGGCTTACTTTTGATCGAAACCCAAATGATTATACATAAATAAGCCTTTTGTTATCTCAATTAGAACACTGACTAACTTTGGCCCTTTTTTTTTTGCATGATCAGACATAAAGCAAGATTTTGCGTCAACTCGGATCAATACCCTTAAAACCTTGTCCAAGTTGATTCCTCCTCTCACGTTTTGGACATACTAGTTAGAAGAGATAGACTAGCTACGGCCTACGGTATTTGAGAAACCCATGAGCAACATATATAAATCTAGATCATTCGATAACTTCACATGTAAATCCATCAAGAATAGTCCAAAACGGAGTCTCCGGAAAAGTTTGTATACTAACCACACAAAACAAGAAGGAATGTCATCATTGTATAAAGCTTTTTTACATTTTATTCTTAATACACGTTTTCAACACAGGAGCGCACATTTTGTTCTCATCTTCCTCGACGCACTTTTACACATTGTACGATACATGCTTCCTGCTATATCGTTGTCATTCATGCTGTGAAATTTACTTTAACATAGTTCAGGTAACCCTAAGCATCATAATTAGCTTGGCATAACAGTTACATTTATCAGTAAAATTTAATTCATATCGAGATAATATACACGACCATTAATCCAGAAATCTATCCCACACCGATCAGATCTTAGGTGAGATCTACGAGAGATATTTTGGCCATGGGCGCATTCTGTGGTACAAACGAGGGGAGGCATGCCAATACGCCTACCAACTTCCCACTCCCCGTCTGCTTTGCTTTAGTCGCGTCGTCTATAAAAAGCTGCCCACTGCGGCTGTGCCTACCCCGATACCTTCTCCCCTCTTCCTTCCCCGGCACGACGACGACGACGACGACGACGACGACCCCAGCCGCACGGCGAATCGCCCCTGCACCCAATCCATCCATCTCTAGGGTTAGGGTTTCTCCTCCAGTTCCCGAGGCCACGCGGTGCGGCCGCCCACGGCGCGGTCTCGCGGATTTTTCGTGAAAAATTATCCCCCCTTTTGAGCTCAAAATCGCCGATTTCCGCTCAGTTTCTCGGTAAAAATCGGCCCTTTTTTGTTGTAATTTCCTCTTTTTCTTGGAGTCCCCGCCTCCGAGATATAAACTGGAGCTTTCTGAGGTGATTAGTGCTCTGGAGCGCGCTGGGGCTGCAGTTTTGAGATTTTGCTAAAAAAAAATTGCGATTTTTGTGCGAAAATCACCGGTTTTTTGTTCAGCGCGCGGCTCCAGAATTTAGTGAAGGTGAAATTTTGTGTCTCCGAGTGGCCTTGGTGCTCTGATTCTTGGAACACTCGCGCGCACTCTATGAGCGCGAGGCGCGCGAATTGGGCTTCAGGCTATTTGGGCACGCGCGCGGGGTGTTTGTGTTAATGCCTCGGCTGTCCTGCAAGTTTGCCGATCCCGACAGCCTCGTTTCCTCCGCGGCGGCGCGCCGCGTGCAGCCAGACACGATGAGCTGCGGCAGTGATGGGTGTAGGGATGGTGGCAGCGGTGGCAGTGAGGAGTTCAGGAGGCCGCGGCCGAGCAAGGTCGCGGCTGACGATTTGGTGGAGCCGGCTCGGTGCTCGGATGCCACAGCACCGGCGTCTTGGATTGACAGGAAGCTCCTTGTTGATCCCAGGATGTTGTTCATTGGATCCAAGATCGGGGAGGGAGCTCATGGGAAGGTCTATAAGGGGAAGTAAGTAAAGCAACTTTTTAAGACTTAACCATGCCTAATGTTTTTTTATGTTTGCGCTCAAAGTCGTCAGTACTTGCATCAATTGCACCAAATTTGAAGTCTCTACTCTAGTTGTAGTATTAGCAGTTGTCCAATCAAATGGGTGTTACGCATTATGCCCTTGCAAAAAGTTGAGTTATGTATAACAAAATATGGGGTAACAGCTATGCTTTGAATTGATGAGTCTCAGAGGGTGCCTGGATGCTCATGGTGCATCTCACCTCAGTCAGTTAAATCGCACAATCTGTGACTGATACCTACTTTAGGCTTCTGATATATTTATGAGTTTAATAGGCAGGAGGACACTTTGATGGAAATATTAGTCATGACCTGTGCTGCTATCCTTCAGGACCTCCACATGATCAATGGCAATATGCTCCCAAAGATCTCAAACATGCTTGCTTGATTTAGCTGTGCTAGTCTGTTGTAGATATCTGCAATTCTTGCTGTGGTCAAGGATTCTGGAGATTGTTCAAGCTTGCAACTGGTTCCAATACTTGCGAAGAGTTATTCTCAATTTTTTTACGTTTCAATGTACGCCACTGATCATAGTTGTCATGACGTCGCCAAGTCGACGACATGTCGTCCAGTCGATCAGCAGCGGACGACAAGACTGCTCGCCTCGGCTGGCAGCTGTCTGGGAGAGAGAGGGCTTAGATCTGGCCTCTGGGTGACCCGAGAGACAGGGGAGAGAAGGCTCAGGCCTGGGGGAACCCTAGCCGCCGTCGCCAGTCTCCAGCTCGCATCGACCACCATCATTGCCACCCATCACCCCTCCTCCTCTGTTCTGCTCTTCTGCTCATCGCCCATCGCCCTCTTCTGCTCCACTGCTCTTTGATCTGCTGCGCTGTGCTGGATGCTGCTGCTCGCTCGTCAGCAAGGAGAACTTGGCGGTGATGGGAGTTGTGGAGGGCTGGGGAGAGGCATAAGAGGGGGATGGAGGAGAGGATGAGGATGAGGCGGCTGGAGATGGTGGCCTGGTGGTATTAGGGCACATGAGGAGGAGTGCATGACTTTGATGAGCTTTTGGGCTTGAGTGGGGTTGTGGGCTAAGTGGGTAGTGGCTCATCTCTCATCTATTCTCCATTCTTTTCTTTTATTATATGGGTGCTATAATGCTATATGTGCTGATTGGGTTAATTTAAGGGTCTGTTTGGTTTGTTACCAACGTGAATCAAACCAAATTTTAGTAACGGCAAGGAAAATTGGCTATCATTTGATTTGTTACCGATATTTGGTAATGGCAACAAAAAATTGGTAACGCTAACGAAATCCAATGTCACACGCGGGCAATCTGAGGGTGAGGAAATCGCTCACCAAAATTTTAGTAACACTAAAATTTGTCTTGGCCACAATACAAACAACATTCATTTTGTTTGGCTTTGCCTAAGTTTTGGATATGCCAAATTTTGGCTTGGTTCATTAGGGTCATGAACCAAATAGCCCCTAAGCCATCGTCTAATCCTCGCTATGGCGCCCGCCTAGGCGCCTTGGTGTCCTGGCGCCTTGAGGTCGCCACGACTGGCCAGAGCACCGTGACAACACTGCCACCGATGGATATTAACAAATCAAACCATTTTCTTTTGGTGCTGACTATTGGTGTCATCACAAATTGAGCTGTCATTCTTGTCCCATGAAGGAACTTTGCCATTTAACTCTTCATGTTGGTGTTATATTATATAGCTATATTGTGTGTCATAGTTTGTTTGTTTTTTTGCCTGCATGGATACTTGTGACTGTATTTATCAGTAATTAATTAGTTTTTCTATGTGTGCTTTCGAATAGGTATGGTGATCAAATTGTAGCAATAAAGGTACTTAACAATGGCAGTACTCCTGAAGAAAGAGCAACACTTGAAGCTCGTTTCATTCGAGAAGTAAATATGATGTGTAGAGTGAAACATGATAATCTTGTGAAGGTACATCCTTGCTTAAATGACACACTGTGTCTAATCTAATTTTGCATTAATTTCTCTAGTTTAGTTCAGACCTAGCATAGCCATTGCTAACAAAATCATCAATTTTCTTGTGACCTTTTCTCACACAAATTTCTGCACTTCTTTAGTTCATTGGAGCTTGCAAAGATCCATTGATGGTGATTGTCAGTGAGCTACTACCAGGGATGTCATTGAAAAACTACTTGAACAGCATTCGGCCCAGCCAACTAGAGATCCATACTGCAATTGGCTATGCACTCGATATAGCTCATGCAATGGAATGTTTACATGCCAATGGAATAATACACAGAGACCTGAAACCTGGTATGTATGCTTGGACTGTTTGACTTTTGCACTTCCATTTGTTTTCCTTAACATGTGTAGTAAGTTCCGTTTCCTTTTTGTAACCCAAACTGCATTGCATATTTACCTGATATTTTATGGTCAGTTGTAATTTAAGATGTCACAACATGGGTACATAATGTATTTTCTAAATTCAAAACTAAGAAATTGGCACACAATGCAGTTTTTTTATGACAACGTAAGAACTTGTGTTTTGAAAGAGAACTATATTTGCAGGTTAACCGCTCATTTTTTTCAGTAAGATGTTTGTACGTCTGATTCCTTCTTATTTCCCCCATTAATTGTAAGCCTTATTGAATACTCCTGATTCCACATCTATGGTATCAGCTTTACTTTCTGCTCATGGTTGTACTCCCAAATGTTCCATTTTCAGTCTCTTACTCTTTTGTTTTGCTCGCTTTACCTTCTAGGTTGCTCCAGTAGTTATGCTTTGTATAATAGCTGTCAAGTCAGGTTCTTTATGCTTTTCCAATTTGCTAATAAGAGTTATTGTGTGCAGATAATTTGTTGCTTACTGCAAATCGTAAGAAGCTGAAGCTTACTGATTTTGGACTTGCAAGAGAAGAAACTGTGACCGAAATGATGACAGCTGAAACTGGGACATACCGATGGATGGCCCCAGAGGTTGTAAATCACTATATTCTGCAATAACTAATTAAAATTAATAAATTATGGACTGAAGCCAAACCAAAATAGCCCACCCTTTAGTATTTTAGCCAACTTATGGTTGAGGTTTCAGTCTAAAACTATACCTCAATTCATGTGCCCTGTAATAATATGCTGGCTGTAATTTTTTGTCATGATTTCAGAACCTTCTATACAAACAGAAATCTGGTGCTACAGCACAGATCTGTGTGATTACAAAGCCTGACTGATGGTCTTTCTTTGTGATATTGCAGTTATACAGCACTGTCACGCTTCAACGTGGTGAGAAAAAGCATTACACAAATAAAGTGGACGTGTACAGCTTTGGCATTGTTCTGTGGGAATTGTTGACTAATAAAATGCCATTTGAAGGCATGTCAAATCTACAAGCTGCATATGCTGCTGCTTTTAAGGCAAGTATGACGCAATAGCCTAGTGTATGACATGAAACTATTATTTGCTACAAAATTATAGCACCTCGTAGAAGGTTGTCTGGTAATTGAGAAATCTTATGACTCTTGAAGAGTTATAGCTCTCCTGTTTAACATTGCAAATTATTATTGCCCATACTGGCTACAAATTAGTGATGTCTCCTTTTGTGGACAAAGCTGTTACTACCGCTAAACAAGTTAGTAATACTTCTTATGCCTTGAAGTTAAGCTCAAAGACTTGCTTGGCTACCTGAAGAGGGAAGACCAACAAAATTGTAAGATGAAATGGTCATGCATGCATGCATGCCATAAAGGCTTTGTTTTGGATATTGTGTTTTCATGGAAATGTTAGTGCATATAAATTTCACTTTTGTCAGTCTTCTATGTCATGATGACAAGTCCATGGTACCGGCTTCAGCACATATGCATGGTTTCAAATTGAGGAAACATGTTGCAGCAACTTTTTAACACTAGTTTTTTTAAAAAAACAGATATTCATAGAACCATTCAACTGGTATACACGACTGTAGCACCTTTCTTCTTTAGTTACCTCCACTTTTTCAAGGAATCCTTGAGCTTACTCACTTGCTGTTGCTGACAACAATTTCTGACGTTGTTTTCAATTGCGATATGCTAATCTTATCTATATTTTCTCTTGTCTGTAACGACAGCAAGTGCGCCCACCTCTCCCTGAGGAGACCCCCCAGGAGCTTGTGTTCATCGTGCAATCATGCTGGGTCGAGGATCCCGTCATGCGACCCAGCTTCAGCCAGATCATCCGCATGCTAGATGCTTTCCTCATGACAATACCTCCGCCACCCCCTTCAGAATCAGACGAAGACGTGGAATCAGAAGAAACAACGTCGTCGTTGAGCAGTAAGAGTTCCTCTGTCTCCTCGATCGTTTCTCGAGCAACAAGCAAGCTCTCGGTCGTCCGCCATCTCTTCGCCTCAAAGAAGGCAGGCAATGGGAGGACATGATGCATGTCCTGAGACGTTTTCCTTGGTGCTGTAAAGATGTTAGCCTAGGTTATGTGTAATACAAGAGGGATCTTGTTCAGTGTAGTATAGCGGTTGTATTGATGATACAAAAGAAAGCTGAAATGCAACTTATGCAAGCTATGTATACTCGTCCATGTTGTCTTTGGGCGATTTCCTCGTCTTGCTTTCACTATAATGTTTAGCATTTTACAATGACAACTCGTGGCAATCCTGTGATCCAAACAGACCCGACAGAGATGATTACTGATCAGTGATCACTGACTATCAGAAGATTGAACTCTGCTATATTTGTTTTTATAAAAAAATTTCTCGGATGTGGATATGAATATGAATATCCTGGATACGAATATAAATTATATCGAATACAAATACGGGGTGAATACGAATCAAAACGAATACGGTTAGAGATATTTTTTAGAACATGAAAACCCTTTAAATTGTATACTAGAAATTAACGGAAACATATAACTAGTTTATTTGATCTAAATATTCATGAATTGTTCACATTTTCAGTAACCACATATAACATTAGCACTTGCAAGATGCATTAATTAGATTATCACATACATAAAACTTTTTTTTTCAAGGAAGTGTAAAGCTTTGCACATCTTTTTATTAAGCATAAAAAATACAACCGAATACAGATAGAAAAAAAGAAAAACTCTGAGCACGACAAGAAGCACGACCATCAGAGAAAAACTACAAAAAGAAAGGCAGAACACGCCGCCACGCCGGAGCAAAGACGCTAGCTCGAAGCCACGACGACTCCACTCAATGACGCACAGCTGACCAAAGCTACAACTAGGAGAGGGAGATCATAGACTCCACGATGCCGGAGGTGTTGTCGTCAACCGCAGCCGACCAAAGCTACAACTAGGAGGAAGAGATCATAGACTCCAAGCCGACGCCTGCAAGGAGGAAACAACGCCGGAGGCGTCACCGTCAACCGATCCGGCAGGAACCTGATCTGAGGTTTTCACCCTGGAGAATACCACAAGAGTTCAGGAAGGGTGAGGAACCGAAGCTCCAAGACGACGCCTCCAAGAAGGAAAACGACGCTCGAAGACGTCGCCGTCGTCAGATCCAGCTAAAAGTCGGATCAAAGGTTTTCACTCGGAACAGGCACCCCCTCCCGCCGTTGCCCGCCATAGCCGCCCCGCAACTGCACCGCTATAGCCACCTTCTCGCCGGCCGTCGCCCAGGGACCAACCGGGGATCCAGTGGAGACACCAGGTCCAGATTGCTCAGGCCACCTCTACTAATCTATGTAGCTACACCACCTTTTTTTCTTTTTCCACAGATCCAGAACCAGGGCAGATCGACGCCAGCATGCGCCACCAGCGAGCTGCACCGACGACCACGCACTCCGCCAAACCCTACTCGGCGCCTAAAGCCACCACTCCAGGGGGCTCGACCTCGCTCCAGATCCAAGCCAGCCGCCCGCGACCGCTCAGCTCTGGGGGGCTCGGCCTCGCGCCAGACCCTCGCCCGGCGCCGCCTGAGCCGCCAGTCCGGGGGGCTCGGCCTCGCTCCAAAACCAAGCCGGCCGCCCCTCTCCTGCTCCGACGCGGATCCGGCCTCTCCAGCTCCAGCTCCGGATCCGGTCCGGACCGAGGCGCCGTGCCTCCGGAGCTAGCTCGCGAGCGCCGCCGCTCCTCTCATGCTCCGGATCTGGCCCGGACGACGCGCTGCCGCCTCTGGAGCTAGCTTGCGAGCGCTGACACCCAGCTGCTCCACCCACGCTCGACCCCGGCCCGAGTCTCCTGCTCCGCCCGTGCTCCGTCCCTTGTTGCCGGTTGTCGTTGCCATCCCCGCGCCGTGGTCCTCTGCTCGGCGCGCTGACTCGGAATCGCGCCGTGGTCCTCTGCTCAGCGCGCTGACTCGAAATCGCGCCGGACCAAAGCTCCTTTGCCCCGAGCTCCCGCTGCCGTCCAGATCCGATCTGGATCGGGCCGCCGCCGTCCCCACTCGGATCCGGGCCGCCTGGGCCTCCCGAGCTCGCCCCGACTCGAATCTGCGCAGCCCCAACCTCCGTGCTCCACCGGAGTGGAGGAAGAAGACCGCCTCGTCTTCATCTTCTTCGACCGGACCACCGGGCGTCTCTTCCCCGCTCGGGCTGTCGCCGCATCGCTCGGATCCGGCGCCTGGGCTCTCTCTGGCTCCAAGCACGAAGAAGGTCTCGCCGCCGCCGCGACCGTCGGCGGCGGCGAGGAGGGATGGGGAGGAGGGGAGGGCTCGGGCTAGGGCTGTGTCGCCCCCGGTGTCGCCCAGAAGAGCGACATGGGAGGCCCCCGAAACCGAACGATATTTCTGCAGCCCCTACATAAAACTTAATTCACACTTAGTTCATCATACCTAGTTCATTAATGACATACATAGTTTGATAATAAGTAGATACATGTCTAAAAAAATATGCATAGCAGTACACTTAGTTCATCATATATTATAACAACCCAAATTTTGTTTAGTTTAAAAAGAAAAATTATGTTTAATTAATTAATTTAATTTGGTAGTTTTCATTTGAAACTTATTCGCTGTTGAATAAAATTTCTAAACTCCAATTCAAATCTCAAATTCCCTCCAAAAAACAAAACCAAATATCAAATTTTCAATATCGGTTCTGGACAAAAAATCCACTTTTCTTTGGGCGGAGCCCATTCTTTCCCCGACCCACTAGCCCATCTCCCATCTTTCTTCTTTCATTCATTCTTCCTCCTTTCTTCTTCTTCTTCCTCCCGACGCTTGCTACTGTCCAGGCCAAAAAGAGTAGTAGGCCCGTTTTTTTCCCATAAAATAGAATAGTATGCCTTTACGCTCTACTGAGTTGTTTTGAGTTTTGCATGCCCCCGCCAAAGCCAAAGGCCACACGATTAGAGTTGTAAATGAGTTTGCGATAATGATTCTGGATATGAATCATGTAGTTTTGCTAATGTCTAAAATGGGGTTTTGATTATAAACGGGCTGACATAACTGTTACAGCACTCCTTAATTTGAGAAACACACACACACACACCCATGATATAACTAAATTCCGTTTGGAACCACATGATTCCCACAGGAATTCCGTATGAAATTTACCCCGTTATGAGATTCACTTCAATTCCCGGCGTTCCAAACTGCCTCCAAATGTTGCATAAAAAAAACAAAAACTGGCTCCAAAATCCAAATGCATCACAATATTTTCCCTTCTTCTAAATACGACACAAGGAAAAAACAATTGTTTAGTTACCAGCACAACGCAGCACAGAGAAGTCCCGAGCCCAGCAAACCACCACCTCTCCCCCACCGTGCTCTCCAAGCTCTCCCCGACTGCCGCCATGGCGTCTCCTCCGGGGCCCCACCGCGCGGCCTCCTCCTCGAGGGGGGCGCCCGCGACCCACTTCCCCTCCCGCGCCGCTGGCCTGTTCCTCCGACAGCAACACCTTCCCTGCGACTCTGACGGCGACGGCGCCGTGGAGGAGGTCGACGAGGACGATGACGGCATGGACGACGACGACGACGAAGAGGAGGCCGAGCTGGTGGACGGAGTGTCCTGCAGCTCGCAGCAGCGATATGCCTCCTTTCGAGGTGAAGAAAGGATTTGCGCGGTGGCTTCAGCTCTTTCAATTCTGCTGCTTGTAGAAATAGAATGATTAGGGTTGGCTTGTGCAAATCCAAGATTATTCTAGGTTAATGTGTCCTCTGACTAACAAAGATCGCGCTCTTCCTCTCTAGTTAGGATTTAATTTTGTTCGTGTATCTGGATTGAAGGTTGATTATTGTTGCTTGCTGATTTACACACCAGGAATCGGGCGTGCTGTGATGAATGGGGAGAATGGAGTGAGGCAAATCCAAGAGGAGCAGCAATGGCAGCACAGCCATATATACCACTGTGGAACTGAGCAATACGGGCACGCTTCGTCTAGAGGGGATGAACCTGGTACCATCCCCAGGGAGATGAGGGTTGATAATGGATATGGAGTTATTGGAAGAAGAGAGGGAGGTCCTGCGTCGAGCTATTGGGACCTACTCAGAGCACACATCTCTGATCCGGTGACGTGGGTATCTGCAAATGACACTGTTATTCTCTTTGGAAGTTAGTTTTTGTTTAGTAAGGATTACTTCGCTGTTTACCTTCTTGATTCACTTTGTAGTTTGTAGTGTATCGAAACACTGGAGTACAAAATTGAGACTACTACATGCTGTCAAGTATCAGTATCGCTTTGTAGGCTAATGCTATTTTCCACTCAACCATGACAATTTGCAGGCTAATGTCTTTCATTCTTGCCATGCTAGTTTTTGCCTCTGGCCTTAGATGAGTGCTGGTCATGTATAGAACTTGAATTCGTCATACCCAACTACCATGCTTGGTTGCGATAATAGACATAATACTTAGGGAAAAAGTATTTGAACACCCCATTCATTTATCTTCCTGCTTCTGAACTTGTAGAGCTGTTCTGATGGACGATGCAATGATTCTATCATGTGGGCATTCTTATGGAAGTAGTGGCATGCGGCATATCTACATAATGGTTTGTCCAAGGATCCTTACCGCGCTGATAGTTTTTCAAACTTTTGGCTCTAGTTTATTAAAATGAAACTTACAATTTACATTTTCTGTATCCTGCTTGATGCTACATCTGTTCATTGCTAATGTTAAGACTTTCTTACCCCAAGCTTGCTATGTTCATCGCTTGGTGTGGCTTTGAAGCATAGTGTTTGAAACATTGCTTGTGCAGCCTTTGGCCTGGCTTAAATCCAGTATGAATCATGACACATGTTCTTGCTTTTCTGGAGTAATAAAAGCACATTTCAAGAACTTATATGAAATGAAGGCTACAATTAGATTCTTCTCCATTCATGGATTATGTTGCTCTATCAGAACTGAACTGATATCTGTGGTCGTATGAACTAGAGGTATTTTGTAGTCAACCATTTGTTGTCAGAGTAACACATCAGGGCAAAACATTACTGTCCTGAAAAGTGGATTGCCTGATATTACAATGCTACCTAAAGAGGGTATGTGTGAAACTGCAAGTGCATGTGAAAATGATATAAAATAGTTTATGTGCCTGCCATGCAGAAAGCTTGTGGCAAATGTGGTCAGCCGATTACTGAGGACTCCATTCGACCAAACTTGGGTATGAACTTAAATTGCTCGACTATTAATCACTAAGATTAACAAGGATTTGTTCTATTGTGCTACTCAACTTCTTTCTATGCTGATTTACTTGGCAAATTGTGATACTAGGTTGTATACATATGAGTCTTTCATCTCCTTAGCTACGAGTGGCACCCACAGTTTTCTACCATTTCCTAACTATAGTTTTTGGTACTTGGGGATCTAAGTTCAAGGATATTATGTAACTTTATAAATTGGTACCCATGGGTTGAATTATTTATTTTGCAAGATTTCGGATTAAACAGTTTATACTGAATTCAAACTGATGCCTAGCTGCCCTCATATCTACTTCCTTCTACTACCAGCACATGCAAGACTTCACATGCACCATTCAACATCTTCTTCGAATCTGTCCTTGTTAGTTATTATGCATGATTTTAGTTTTCTTTCCACGTCCATGCGCTGTCTGAATACAGTTTTCAGGATTGATGTAGGCAAGTACGCAACTAGGTAAATCCCTGCGTGCATGTCTACCTGTCAGTCTGCTGTTTGAATACAGTTTTCAGGATTCATGTCTACCTGTCAGTCTGCATGCACTTCCAAGTCTTCTTTTAGCTATATCTACCTGTCAGTCTGCATGCACTTCCAAGTCTTCCTTTAGCTATATCTATCAGTCAGTCTGCATTCACTTCCATGTATTTTTTTTAGATATACCAGAGAAATCAATGCATGTCACATATACTGATCTTTTTTAGCTTCCTTTCTGTCCTGTTAACCTCAGTTTTTTAATGCATTTTTCAGCACTTCGCCTTGCAGTTCAGGCATTTAAGCGCGAAGAAGAGTCAGCAAAAGCATTGAAAAGAAGAAGAGAGCGCCTTGAACAGGTATATACTTTTTCCAGCTTATTATTTAATGTTCGAATTTTGACAACTGTAAGTGTTACATAACATTGTTCTTAAATCTGTGCTCTCTCTAAAATGAGGACAAATGTGGCAATGATGATCCAATTCCAACTGAGCTTTCTAGAGGTAAAGGTGTTCAGTTTCCTTTTGCTGTCTTCGACCGAGTCATAATCAAGGTATTTTCTGTTTAGTGAACTAAGCACTCGCTTTCGTTCTCTATGTCTTTTGCTTTCATTAAACAAAATGAATTTCCTCAGGGCAACAAGAGGACCCCAGAACGATTTGTGGGACGTGTAGCTGTTGTGACAGCACAGTGCTTAAATGGATGGTTAGCAATATTTTGTTCTTAACACAATCATCTTTCGAAACTAAAGTCAGTGCTTACCTGTTGCCTGTGTTTAACAGGTATGTGGTGAAGACTTTAGACAATGCAGAGTGTGTGAAGTTACAATACCGTTCCTTGGCAAAGTTTGCTGATGGCGGCGAGTCCTCTGCTATGGTCTCAAACAATGCCCAAAATACAAACTGGTTGTAAGGTACAAAGTAGGTCATTCCCTTGCAATCTCTGAAACACTGATTCAAATTCATGTAGAAGCCGCCGAGGATGTCAAGTGGTGGTAAGTGCTAACATCCTAAATTCAGACTAGATTTTTCTCCCTTTTTTTTTTCTTTGTGCCTCCGAGAGAGACAGTTTAATGCGTAGAAGATAAAAGAAATGTTTTGATATGTCAAGTGCAAGGCAATGTTACACTCCTTGTCCAGTTATCCTCGGCATTATCATCAATAGCGCCCCCGCCGCTGAGTCGATTGATGTATGTACTGTTTGCTCTTTGGTAACACCTGAGCTGCCTTGAAAACGCCTACCTGGCTACCCCAGCATCTCGATAGCATGTGCTGTCAATGTCCTTGCAAAACTTTGTAGGATACCATTTCAGTGGTATACCCTGAAATAAGGGAAGACAACATCAAAAGGGTGAAAAAAAAGTCATCAGTGATCACTGGTCAGTATTGGGAGGGTGAGACCAGAGGCTAGTAAACACATAAAAGATGATGAAAACAATTCATAACAGCTTGAACACCTTCCCCTTTTGGGCCATCCAAACATTCAGCAAAATACGTCTGTTGTAATATGTAAAGACACGCGTTGTTTTACCTGCCATTTTTGATGTATTGGATTTACCTTGAAATTAGGATTTGCAATGACATTTAGGTCAATGATAGCTGAATTTCCATGTATATGATCAAATTTTCCTTTTTTGATAGCCATGTTTTACCCGCCACCTCCTATAAAAGAGAAGTGAAAGTCTGAAAGGGCACTAGGAGAGAGATCCTCTGCATTACACTCTCAACACAGATATGCTACAGTATACAAGAATTACAATGATCCCTATCTCGGATCGAAAAGTGAAGGCTGATATCAATTGATACAATGTTTTCGATACAATAAATTATACATTATTCTCATCTGGTGCTACAGTGCTACGAAACGGTTAAGGAAACCATATCATCTGCGAGAACTCCTTCCCAAACGAACTGTATACTGAACACTCGTCACGTGGCGCTCCTCTCGGCCGTCCGATCGGTCTAGTTCCAGAAGAATCCGCCTCCGAATCAACGGCGGCGGCTTCTGTCAGCCGCTCGTATAAAAGTCTCCCCTCCCCCGAAACGAACCTTTTTTTCTTTCTCTCTCCTCCTCCCACCTCTAAGCCGACGAGAGAGAGAGAGAGACGGCAGCGGGGAGCCCAGCTGCTAGGGTTTTGATCTCGCCGTCGCGCGCGCCGCCGCCATGGAGAGGGAGCTCCTGGAGACGTTTGACGCGGCCAAGAAGGCGGCCGACGCGGCGTCCGAGGAGGACGGCTCGCCGGAGGCCGACCGCTGCCTCGACGCGCTGCGGCGGCTGCGTGCCATCCGCGTCACCACCGACATCCTCGTCTCCACGCAGGTGAGCGCCGCCTGGATTCGATTTTGCGGTTGCGAAGAAATCTGTCTGTGGCCTCTCGTATCGTTTCCGGCGGATGCGTGCGGCGGTGGCAATCTCGGAGAGGAATTAGTGGGCAACATGTGCCTTATTGCATTGAATTTGGATTCTCTGTGCCTTTTGATTCCGTTGGTTCGTCAAAATTTACAGGATGTCTGGGAGAGATTTTGTTTTTCCCTTTTTAAGGTGACGGGTGAATAGATGCGAAAAATTGGACCTCTTTATTGAGATTAGATCTTGTGGGTGCCTATCACTATTGGGGGTGGAAAGATGACGCCTTGTCTCCATTTTTATAGCTTAGATTGATGGGTTTGTTGGAGGGTGTTCGGTGTAGGGATGTCTGGAAGCGAGGGCAGGTGGCTGGGATTTGCGAAATGATACAGTTTTAGCTGATGGATATGTGATACTCCTATGTTGCAATTGCCATTCATGGTGGCTGAGATTAGTGAACTCCTTTCTAGTTAGTATCTAAACCTGGGCTTGGAGTTATTCAATGTGAGCTGGGTGGATGGGTGATTTGTGTTTTGGTCGCTGGACTCGCTGCTAATCGTACTGCTTCTACTAGTTTAATCTTGATGGGAATTCTGCATTCATTGGTCTCCCAAGCATCACGTTCTAATTTTGTGTGATTAACTATCATATGTTGTCTACTGATGAAGAGAAAGAGTGTAAAATTGTGTGTTGGTAGTGAGCGAGCTTGTGTTTTATTCGTGTTGTAGCGCGGGATTCTGATTTGGCAGGAGAAAGCCCGTGATAACTTATTTGTCTTATATGAAATCTAAGTTTCATAATTTCAGGAAAGAAGAGTGAAAATTATGACTTCGCAATTGGCTGGTCTTTGATTCAAGTGGTATTGTTGAGAAGCTGACTTGGTAGGAGAAGTGTGCTGAACCTGAACAACTAGATGTCTAAGATGGAAGAAATCTTTTATAGCTTTAGGGAAAGCCATGAATTACAGAAGCTTTACTTCCATATTAGAGAAATGTGTCGTCGCATTCAACACGCCTTTTCTGAAAAGCCAGTCTCCTATACAGCTATTTGAACCAATCAGCACTCAGCTCCCAACTCGCCTTTTTCACATAATCTCATTTGAAATAGTAACAGATTCCCAACTGTTAAGGGGGAAAATACTCTGCACACTTCGCAACAGTTAGCTTCTCATGGAGCCACTTACACCAGTCTTTTACCAGCTGTAGTCTTTATAATTTAGTTTTTGTTTTTACACCTGTGTGATTTAACTAGGGAAAGCTCTCTATAATGACTGTATTTTTTAATGGATTGGGCTGTAAGCTTTTCTCCCAAAACATCTACATAAGTGCCATGGGGCTAAAGAAGCAATTCTGAAATTCAGTTGCTGTGGTAGCAATATTCCTTCATGTGTGTTCTTTTTTTAAAGACTGGGCTGTTCCAATTTAGGATGCTGGCTAAGTCTTAAGTTTGCTAAACTTCGTTATCTTCTATTTGTGCAAAGCATATCTAATTGCATATACCATCACATCTGACATTAATGCTTGGAACACCCATCAATTAAGGTACAAAGGTCAAAGATAATCTGAGCACGAGCCAGAACTTGACAAACACTTTTTATTTATGAGCAGTGAGAATCCTTTGAGGGCCTATGCATTTATTAAATATGTTTGGTTGTGGGCATGTGAAACATCTTGTGTGAATTGAATTATTAAGTAAAATTATGTTTGCACAGAAGCTTAATTCATCACCTTAATACTTTAGTATCAAACTTCTGCTTTATCTCTTAACTGGTTACTGTTTATTTCCTTCTGCTACTTTGCCTGCAGTTCTTTTCTTAGGACTTGGGAGCTTAGAATTTACACATTTTCTTCTGTTTTGTCAGGTTGGCAAACGTCTTCGGTACCTTACTAAGCACCCTCACACAGGCATACAGGCGATGGCTACAGACCTTTTTGTGTACTGGAAGAAGGTTGTTATTGAAGAGACAGGAAAGAAAAATGGCACCTCAGAGAATGAAAGATCAAATAACTCTGCAGCAAGGGCTGAGAAGGCTCAGCCCATGAAGGTTGAAAAATTTTCTGCATCAGCAAGTGTGAAGGTTGAGAAAAGAGATGTGGATGTTAGGGGTCAGAAGCCTGAGAGTGTCAAGGTTGAGAAGATTGCCAATAATGATTCCAAAGCTCATCCTGTCAAGGTAGAGAGGGTTTCAAAGGAAGTGAGTAGAACGCCTGATACAAAGAAGCCATCTTCTGTTCCAAATGGCCCCCCAAAGCTGACATCCCTTGTCAAATGCAACGATGCTACTCGAGATAAAATCCGGGAACTACTTGCTGATGCCTTCTCCAGGGTTTCTGGAGAGACTAGCAATGACGACAGAGAGGAAGTGAGAGACATCTTAGATGAAGTAGATGCATGTGACCCATTCAGAGTTGCTGTGACAGTGGAGTCTGCGTTGTTTGAGA
The DNA here is from genome assembly GCA_036346255.1 of Ampelocalamus luodianensis. Taxonomy (NCBI): domain Eukaryota; kingdom Viridiplantae; phylum Streptophyta; class Magnoliopsida; order Poales; family Poaceae; genus Ampelocalamus; species Ampelocalamus luodianensis. The sequence goes on along the minus strand of CM070622.1, from coordinate 90,721,659 downwards.
GGCTGGGACGCTCCACTGGGGCTCACAAGGCAAAATACAGATCAATAATGTTCAATCTAAGGGCTGATAACAACACTGATTTTCGGAGAAGGGTTCTTATTGGTCAAGTGAGGCCTGAGAGGCTTGTCGACATATCCCCTGAAGAGATGGCCAGTGACACAAGGAAGCTCGAGAATAAGCAGATCAAGGAAAAGCGTTGTTTGAATGCGAGCGTGCAGGACCACCAAAGGCGACAACTGATCAGTTCAAGTGCGGCAGGTGTGGCCAGCGGAAAACGACTTACTATCAGCTACAGACTCGGAGTGCTGATGAGCCAATGACAACATTTGTGACATGCGTGAACTGCAACAATCACTGGAAGTTCTGCTGAGCGCCCTGTTAGCAATGTCATTCGAATTTGGTGGGCAGGTTGGTTTCAATTTTCCATATAGTAGGAGCCTGTTTTGTTTTTTTTTTGTTTCTTCCTCTTTCGGAACCTGATTTATTCAGATTGTACTAGTTGACCGCATGAATGTTGTTTGACTTAATTACCATTGCCTGTTGTACCTTAGTCTTGGATGGCTATGTGGTTCGTGTGTAACTCTTATAAGGAGATTGTGGGGATTGTTGTATGGTAGTCATTTGCTCGCATAGTGATAATAATGAAGAAAAAAATGATGTTGCTCACATGGAGATGGTAACATGGAGTGCAATCAGAGTTAGATCATAGACGACGAGGATGATAGCCAAGAAAGTCTGCTCCTTTTTATGTCCATCTGCATGTGTACTACGATGTTCATGAATTTGTGCTTGTTCCGCAAGAGGCATTCTCTCTGTTATTGTTACCCAAAAAGGAAACGTACAAAGTTAAGGCAGGATCAGAATCGCAGTCTGAAGTTTTGCTGTTTGTGAGCCTGGTGCTTTTTTGAGCTGTCCTTTTGAGGGTGATGGGCTGTTGGTCTACCCTTATCTGGAATGCCTTGGATTTGCGTATCTTTTGTATACAGGGAAGTGGAAATCTACTCCCAAAGCAGTCTCAACTCTGAAGAGACCCAGACCCAGGCTGGTAGGTGCTCCCAGGTTAGCACAATTGGCTACTGCTCGACTTAAAATAAAAAAGAAAGTGGCCGGCTAAGCTATAGGCCCTGTTTGTTCGGCTTCGGCTTCGGCTTTTCAGTCGGAAAAGCCGGAAGCCGAAACAAACGGGGCGGCTTTTTCCCTAGCTTCCTCCGGAAGCTCGAAGCCAACTCAACGTGAAAAGCAAAAAGCAAGAAGCCGGTCTCCCGCAGCTTTCCGCAGCTTCCTCAGTCGGCATTCCGCAAATACCCCTGAAGTTCCTAACTAATTACCCGCAAATACCCCTGAGGTCTCTCGGCCGCCCTCCCGTTTTTTTCCCCACTCGCGCCCCGCGCCCGTAAACCTAGCGGCGCCACTCGCTCCACGCTGCGCCTCCGGCCGCCCGTCGCCCTCCGTTCCCTGCGGCGCCTCCTCCGCCCACCCGAAGCGGCCCGCCCCACGCGCGCCTCCGTTCCCCTGCGGCGCCTCCTCCGCCTCCCCGAGCGGATCCGGCTCCACATCGCGTCCTCCGTTCTCTGCGGCGCCTCCCGGCCTCCCGAGCGGCTCGGCCCCACGCGCGCCTCCGTTCCCTGCGGCGCCTCCCGGCCCCACGCGGCGGATCCGGCCCACGTCGCGTCCTCCGTTCCCTGCGGCGCCTCCTCGCCTCCACCCGGCGGATCGGGCCTCCACGGCGAGCTCGCACCTCCCGCCATCTCCGCCAGCGCTCGCCGCCTCCTTCCTCGATCCGAAGGTATGCGGCAATATATTCACGCGGCGCCTCCGTCTCCCCCTCCGTCTCCTCCTTCTCTTGATGCCCCAGGCCGCCCGACGCCTCCAGGCCGCCCGACGCCTCCACACCGCCATGAGCATATGAAATTGGGCATGAATATGAATGTAGATGTAGATGTATTCATGATTGATTGAATATGAATGTAGATGTATTCATGATTGATTGAATCGTTGGCAAGCTACCAGGAGCATGATTGCTCATGAGCACCACTGCAATATATTCACGATCGATTGAATATGAATGTAGATGTATATGTAGATTTATTCACGATTGATTGAATCCTTGGCAAGCTACCAGGAGCATGATTGCTCATGAGCACCACATGAACTAGGATGTATGTATGTATCTATTCAGCAGCCGTAACTTCAGCAGCAGCCATAGCTTTGTGCTCTTCATGAACTAGGATGTATGTATGTGTATAACTTCAGCAGCAGCAGCCATAGCTTTGCTCCTCATGAACTAGGATGTACGTATGTATCTATTCAGCAGCAGCAGCCATAGCTTTGCTCCTCATGAACTAGGATGTACGTATGTATCAATTCAGCAGCAGCAGCCATAGCTTTGCTCCTCATGGACTAGGCTAGGATGTATGTATGTATCTATTCAGCAGCAGCAGCCATAGCTTTGCTCATCATGAACTAGGATGTATGTATGTGTATAACTTCAGCAGCAGTAGCCATAGCTTTGCTCCTCATGAACTAGGATGTATGTATGTGTATAACTTCAGCAGCAGCAACAACTAGGATGTATGTATGTGTATAACTAGGATGTATTGGCTCCACATGAATTAGTAAAATTAAGCTTCAGATTGATGCTATAATGGTCGGTTTTGCTATTATACTTACTTGACTTGCTGCAACATTAATGAACGTACCAACATCATTAGTAAAGTTTTACTAATAGATGGTTGTTTGTAATATGCATGCCACTTATAGATGGATAAAGCACAAGTCGCAAACACTGCTACATGGGATGCATTCACAAATGAAGTGTTTATTGACATCTGCGTGGAAGAGGTGCTTGCAAACAATAGACCCATGCAATGTTTGAATAACAAAGGGTATCAGAACCTTATGACCAAGTTCAAAGAACGTACTAATAAAGAGTACAGTCGTAAGCAATTAAAGAACCATTGGGACAGCTTGAAAAGGGACTATTCCAATTGGAAAACATTGAAGCTCCATGCATCGGGGCTAGGCATAGATCCTAAGACTGGATCCATTGAGGCAAGTGATCAATGATGGGTGAGCAGTTAAGGTATGAAATCTTTAGTCTTTATTGCAGGTGTATTGGAATTCAATTGTTCACATTGTTTCATGGATTCTTGCATTTCTTTAATCGCAGCCATGTCACAATGTAGCAAGTTCAAGAAAGCACCATCGCAACATGAGGACAGACTTGACATCATTTTTGATGGTGCAAGTTGTACGAATGAATCATCTCTTGTCCACGGAGCAGATGGTGCACCCATGTCAATCTTGAGGATGATGAGGTGAGGTGATGAGCCTCGGGGTGAGGAGGAACCACTACAACGAAGAAGTCAGTCCATGTGGACAAGGGCAAGAAGAGAGTTGGCCATGGCTCACCAAGTGGGAAGAGGCCGAAGAAGACATACAAAGACGTGCAACTGAAGCGATTGGTGGACATTTGGGAGAGGTCTCAGGGTAGCAAGAATTCTGCAACCAGTGTACCTGGTCCAGTGGTTGATCCTGTTAGGCAAGAGATATCTGAGATGATTGATTTGGTTATTGAGGCTGGGGCCGAAGAAGGGAGTGATGAGCATTTCTATGCGACACAACTCCTCATCAAGAAGGAGTATCGAGATGTCTTCCACACCCTAAAGACACATCAAGGCCGGCTAGCATGGCTTACAAGGACATGGGAGGAGAAGAAGAGGCGTTAGATAGTTTGAATCGTATTCGTGATAGTTTGAATCGTATTCGTGAGAGTTGAACCTACATATCCCTTATTTCATGTGTTATGTAACATACTATGTGACTCCTACATAGTTTGAATTGTTCATCGATTATGTATGCTACTTGTCGGTTTCTTATTAAATGTCATTTTGTTTATGCTATGTGTTCTTTTTGTATGGTTGTCACTTTCTACTTGTGTTCTTTTAGTGTATGGTTGTCATTATTAATTATGTTATTTTTGGTGATAGATGAGCTCTTCAAGTTAAATGGTTCAAGTGATGATGAATCAACTCATGACATCATTGTGGATGATGGAGGACCGGATATGTTATTCCGCTAGTCGTGATTGCCGCTTTGGATTTTTGGATTACTATGGAGACTCCAGTACGAGGAGGCCAAGGAATATACCGACAATCACGGGGATCCAATGGGTTGAGGATACACTTGGTAGTGCACAAGAGTGTTATGACATGTTCAGAATGCGAAGGTCAGTTTTTCTTAGGCTTCATGACACCCTTGTTAATAACTATGGTTTGAAATCAACGAGAGAGGTAAACTCAAAGGAAGTATTGGCATTGTTCATATGGACTTATGGAGCTCCTCAATCGAACCGCCAAGTCAAGAACCGGTTTGGTCATTCCAAAGAAACCGTTAGTAGGAAGTTTGCGGAGGTTTTGGAATGTGTGTACCGTCTTGGTATTGACAACATAAAGCCCACAAATCCAGAATTCTCAACAGTACATCCAAGACTTAGAGAGGCTAGGTTTTCCCCTCACTTTCATAATTGCATTGGTGCCATAGATGGGACACATATACCTGTGACGGTACCATGTGAGAAACGACCTGTGCATTTCAATTGGCACGGATACACAAGTCAGAATGTCATGGCTGTTTGTGATTTCGACATGAGGTTCACTTTTGTTTGCACTGGTTGGCCAGGGTCTACACACGACACACGCATATTACTTGATACCTTGTTAACGTACAAAGACCGCTTTCCACACCCTCCAGAAGGTACTTTCCTTGTTACCATTTTGCAATAATGTATCTTCATACGTGGGTAAATAATATATTTGATTCAAATTGTAGGAAAGTACTATCTAGTGGATTCCGGATACCCCAACCGCAAAGGTTATCTAGCTTCCTACAAGAACCAAAGGTATCATGTACCTGAATTCTAGAACGGTGGTAGACCAGTTGGATTGAAAGAGGTGTTCAATTACCACCACTCTTCCCTTCGAAATGTTATTGAGCGTACGTTCGGCATTTGGAAGATGAAGTGGCGTATTCTACTGAAGATTCCAAGTTATCATGAAGACAAGCAAAAGAAAATTATCGTTGCAACAATGGCTTTGCATAATTTTATTCGAGACACTGCTTTGGTTGATAATGATTTTGCTCGTGCACAGAAGAATGAACATTACGTGGACGGGGATATGTCTACTAACCACAGTGCACATAATGTTACAAGTGCTATGGATGATGTTGACATGATCGACCTCCGTGACGCTATTGCAACGGCTTTGGTAGCATGACGATAGGATAGATGGAAGATATATATAGCATTTTGTAATATGGAAGATATATATAGCATTTTGTATTGCAACTGGCTGCTATGTTATACCAGTTCGACAATTCAATAGTTTTTTTCTAGTTCATTTCATAGCTGACTAGTTGTGCTTACTTTCCCTTTTTAAAAAGAACTTTATGGTTTCTTTCAATTATTTGTTGCGTTGCCAGTCAAGTAAATTGGTCTGATTGTGGTATCAATTATTTGCTGACTAGCTAACTATGAATTAACAATCCATTTTCATCACCTTTGAGTTACTTCTGATAACGATAATTGTTGTGTTCATATTTCACAAGCAGTGCAGCAAATGCTGAAATGTTAACTGAAATGTTTACAATGACTATGAAGTAACTTTGGATGCCTCAACATCTATAGAAATTTGTCATTAAATGTTGTTTAATATTGTTAAATATCGTTAAATATTGTTAAATATCATTTAATGTCGTTAAATATCGTTAAACAAGATCAAACAAGTCATTACTGTCGTCAGGGGCATTTCAGACATGTCACATCTCGAAAGCTGCAGCCAGCCTACCTAAAAGCCAGACAGCCAAACACCAAATCGAAGCCCACCATTCGGTCCACGACCGGAAAAGCCTCAGAGTACGGTAAAGCGCTTTCATAAAAGCACAATTAAACAAACAGGGCCATAGTTGTCTGTTTTTTTTTAAAAAAAAAATCAGTCACTTTCTTCAGTACATTAGATCACCATTCAATAATTTTTATTTTTTCATGTTAAAAAATTCTAAACTAGACAAAAGTAAATCTAGGTGATTCTTACAAATACAAGAACAAAGCAAAAAAAAATTCTAAACTAGACAAAAGTAAATCTAGGTGAACCATACAAATACAAAAACAAAGCAAATTTACTAAAAGTTACAGTAAAACTTAGTACTATGTAATTATCGGTGACTAGGTTTTAAGAAAATTTGATGATGAAAGCTAGCAAAAGCGAAAAAGAAATGGCTAGTGCTACAACCAGAAGACCAAGACCACTCAACTCATCGTCAGATGGTGTGAGATGGTTTGAGTAGAGTAACATTTCAGGAGCAACTGATAATATATTGAACATATACTCTTATTTCCGAAGTAACTGATAATATACCTTTTACTTAGATAGATCATGGATTAAATACTCTGTTTATAATATTTTATTAATATTTACTATTTTTTCTGTTTTAGCCATACGAAATGATCTGGTTGCCCTCTCTGTCGTGTCCGGCTCTACCCGACGCAGTTAATTCGTTGACTGATGCAAAAGGGAATTTCGGGTGGTTTATTCAGCAAAAGAGAGATTGTTTTGTGGTTTATTCCGCAAACGATTGATGGAGTTTTGTGTCAGCATTAATGAAAGAAAGCGACGAAATGGATGGTGATTTGACAAACATATTTGAACAGATCAACAAATTCATTTGGTCTCAGCAGATCAGTCCCACATGAAAAGACGTCATAACTAGTAGCAAGATCAACCCTGTCGGACCCGGATTTCGTAATCCAGAATCCTCTGTGAACATACTGCGCTATTCCCTGGATCAGTAGATAGCGCTCACAGGATACATTTGCTGAATCAATTCATACATCGCATAGACCAAACCATTCATTAATACAAGCATCAGAGTTCAAATAGACCACGTCGGGTTGAGTTTACAATAGGGCCGATCAGGCCAAATGAGTTCATTACAAAACATCGAGTACGATAGCGGAAGCAAAAGGATAGGGCAAGTCTCCCCACAAGCAAGCGACTGGGGTACCATGTGTACGACCGATATTAGCCAAAGGCTTGGATAATATAGGATGTACACGAGTACCAACGAGCCAACTAGGAGGCGAGACCTGGACTAAGGAACTATGCTACTCTTCTTCATGTCCTTGCTCCTCGGCGTCCTGGTCCTCGTAATAGACGTAATCTCCATGATCCACGGGTTCTGAGGGTTGGGAGAAAGAGCGAGGATGGGCACAACTTCCGTGCTCGCGAGCCAACACACAGTATGCAATTATATACATGCAAGGTTTAACAAGGATGGCTCGGGTTCTTTTATTTGCGCAAGTAATATTTTAAATACCAATATTAGAAAGTCCTAATACTTGCATTTTAACCAAATTTCATTTTTGTTAAAGAGATTACTTGTGCAATATTTATAACAGTAGAGGTTACCTCCACCTCATGCTTATTTTTGATAGTGGTTACATCCACCACTTAACATCACTGGGGTACATCCACCCAGGGAAAAACCAAAACCAGGGCCACAACGACCCATCACATTTTATCCCACCCACAAAGGTTTTACAAATAGAACTAACTCATGTAAGTTCCCATGTCCGCCCTTGACCGTGGGCACGGCTATTCGAACAGTTCATTACACTCTGCAGAGGTTGTACACTTTTCCCACAAGAGACAATCATCTTGACATGCTCACATGTTTCCGTAGACATGTGAGTCAAAGGGAGATCGTCACAAGGCCTTTACAATGCATCCCCCAGTATTTGTTACACCCGCTAAGGTTTCACCTGAGAAGGGTTACGCTCACATAGACCCGTCAACCTCTTTCCCAGACCCCCTCTTGCGCCACACGGCTTACGCTCACATAGACCCGTAAGTCGTACACCCCAACCCATAGCCACAAAGGCTTATGGCATAGCGGGTCATCTGCCTGGTGCAACTCATACTAATGGATACAAATTATTTAGCCAAGTCGACACCATTATAGACATGTGGTTGTACTGTTTTACATTGGGAGGTCATCACAGGATTAAGTCCTTAGGGACCATCTGGGCGGTTCATACCACATACCATCCACAAACCAACACTCCTTGGGCTGCATTAGCACCCACCAACATATCATCCATCATACCATCCGCCCAGATGTGATAAGCAATTATTAGGGTTTTTGAGAGATAGGAAAATACATCAACACAATCACCTCAGTCATTTACATCCAATGACTGCCCAAAAACCATGTTCATTTTTAAGAGATGATGAATGGGGTAGATAATACTCCGATACTTAAGCAAGACTAGCATGGCGCTTAAGTATAGCCTATACTAGTATAGTTACCAAATAATTACTAGGGTGACAAAGGCTTAAGGTAATTCAATTATCAAGGGATGGTGTATTAATAATTAAACATCAAGTTGGCATTTAACTACCTTAGGGTTTTTAACATACATTTGCATAAGGGAATTAAAGCATGCAATTTGATATTTTAAAAGAGCATAATTTGCATAAAATGTAGGTTCAATATGATCAAAGTATTGACTCGCCTGGGTCTAGGTCCAGGTGATCCGGATACTCTTGAGCTTGATTGAAGTGGGGGTCTCCGGCTTCTCCGAACTTTGGGCCAGCAGAGAGAGGAGCGGCGGCGCGCGATGAAGAAGGGGCTCGGGGAAGGCGCAGTAGTGACGACGACAAGCGACGGCGGCCAGAGGGAGCAGCGGCGCACGGAGAGGAAGAAGAAGTTCGGGAGGCACGCGGTGGCGGCGGGCGGCGACCTCGGAGGCGAAGTGGCGACGGAGGAGCGGGGGCGCGGCTAAGGATGGCGGCGACGGGGCTCACCGAGCAGTGGCAACGTCGACGGCGACGACGGCTTCCGAAGGTGAGTTCTCCGGTTTCTTCCTCTTTTCTTCTCGGTCTTCTTCCTCTTGATTCTTGCTTTGGGGAAGAATGGGGGTGGGAGTGGGGCGGTGGCGCGGGTCTTCTTATAGCCAAGAAGCGGGGACTTTGGATCCGGGGAGGAAGGGGGTGGCCGTTGACGCGGGCGACGCAAGAACTGAGGATGGTTTGCGCAGCCAGCGGGGTGCGGGGCAGGCCCGTGAAGAGAGAAAGGGACGACGAGGAGGGGCGGTGCAGGGCATGGCGAGGGAGAGAGTGCGCCAGGGCTAGGGGAGGAGAAGGGCTAGGGTAGGCTTTCGGGAGGAATCCGAATCTTGAGCAAATTGGGAAAACTCCGAAGATTGAACCCTAGAACACAAGATCTTGCAAAATCCAAAAATTTGGATGTTACAAACCCAAAATCCACAGCACATTTCAACTTATGAGCAGTTTGTTCGTGAAATTGCAGACACAAGAGAACGTAAAAAAAAGGGGAAACATATACGGTTCAAGAAGAGGTAGAGCAGGAATTGGGAGGGGTAATTAACCGGCCGGCCGTGCAGCTTTAATTCATCGTCGTCGTCGCCTTTGACGATGATGTCATTGTGGAAGATATGGAGAATGTTAGAATTGCATGTATGGTTTAGTCTCATATTACCTAACCAAGTGGCCTCGGACTAGTTGGGCAACGGCCCGAGGCCTGGAGGGAATAGTAGTAGGATCATGTACTGTACATTAATGCTATTTTTTAGTTGACAATAGCCGGCCTGAGGCGTACAACCCCCAGGCCTAGCCAACAGGCGCTCAGCTCTCCAGCCGGCCCAGCCCAGCGTCCCAGCGCCTCCTCTGGCGCCCAGTCCAATGCCCCATTCGCAATCGCAAGCAGTCAAGCACACAGCAGCACTAAGAACGCGCACGCCACTGGCAAGGCAGCAAGCCCTAGCCGCCTTTGGCCCTTCTCCTAGCGCTCCTCTCCGCCGTCGACCGCCCCTGCCTCCTCTCCAGCATCTCCGCCACCCAGCGCAGCCCTGCTCTGCCACCCCCAGCGCTAGCGGTTAACGCCTCCTCACCTCCTCTCCTCACCCGACACCGGGCGCCGGCCCCCTCCTCCTCTCCACCGCGGCGCCGCCCAATGCCCTGCTCTGCAGCTACGCCGCATCGCCACCCCCGACACCTCCTCTGCGAGACTGCGCCGCCCAGCGCCCAGAATCTGCCTCGACCGCTCGGCGCCTCCTCTGCTCGACTCGACCGCGTCTATGCCCCCACCCCAGTGCCCCCCTCGGCCAGCCAGTGCTGCCCCCGGAGAATGTTAGAATTGCATGCATGGTTTAGTCTCGTATTACCTAACCAGGTGGTCAGGGGCGGAGACGGGCCTCGGGCCGGTTGGGCAACAACCCGAGGCCTAGAGGGAATAGTAGTAGGATCATGCACTGTACATTAATGCTATTTTTTAGTTGACAACAGCCCGGCCCGAGACGTACAGCCCCCAGGCCCAGCTGACAGGCGCCTAGCTCCCCAGTCGGCCCAGTCCAGCGCCCCAGTGCCTCCTCTGGCGCCCAGTCCAATGCCCCATTCGCAATCACAAGCAGCCAAGCAGCCAGCAGCACTGAGCATGCACACGCCACTGGCAAGGCAGCAAGCCCTAGCCACCTTCGGCCCTTCTCCTAGTGCTCCTTTCGCCGTCGGCCGCCCCGCCTCCTCTCCAGCATCTCCGCCGCCCAACGCAGCCTCTGCTCTGCCACCCCTAGCGCTAGCGGCCAGCGCCTCCTCAACTCCTCTCCTCACCTGACGCCGGGCGCCAGCCCCCTCCTCCTCTCCACCACGGTGCCGCCCAACGCCCTGCTCTGTAGCTACGCTGCATCGCCGCCCCGACACCTCCTCTGCGAGACTGCGCCGCCCGGTGCCCAGAATCTGCCTCAACCGCTCGGCGCCTCCTTTGCTCGACTCGACCGCGTCTGCGCCCCCACCCCAGTGCCCCCTCGGCCAGCCAACGCTGCCCCCGCCCCCCTGCGCCCTTCCCTCGATCGCGCCACCCCCACCCCCAGCGCCCTCTCGGGCCTTGACTTTGTCACCACCACCCCCTGTGCCCGCTCAACAACTCCAACATTGTCCGCGCTAAGTTCAAGTCCAACCTTCCACCGAAGTATCTATTATCTACGATGAACTCAATTTGTTTTAATTAAACTTGATATGCATTATTTGATGCTATTTAGATGAAAACCCATATGCATCTTTCTTAAAGTTGTGCATATATGCTGATGTGCAATATATTTTAGGTTAGGAAGGAGAAGCTCGGGGATAGTATCACAGCACTCCAACAACTAGTCTCTCCTCATCTTCCCCTAAATCTTATAATCTTATGCATAATTATGCATTTGATGTGTATTACCATTTATGTGTGGAATATAATTGTGATGAATCTCCATTGCCTAACAGATGATGCTCTACTGGATGCAAATTATTGAACTACCCAATCATAAGTTTTTCATTGGTGCACAATTCCATCCTGAATTCAATTCAAGACTAGGCGAGCCATCTCCACTTTTATTAGATAATGCAATTCTACTTGACAAAAGCATCCTGATGCTTATGCTTGTATCATTTTCATTCTAATACCCTGATCAATTGCAAATATGTTAGTTGTTAATTAACCTCTTCTTATCAAGGTTACCATTAGTTGTTACTTGTTAGCGATGTACCAAAGATGGTGTCCGCCATGTTTTATCTATTTTGTTGTATCGTTAAACATGGAATTCAAATTTCAGTTCAATTGTGCATTTGTGTTGTACTTTTGTTAACCCTTGGTATGGATAGTATTTGACATTAGTTATAGTCACTTAATTTTTGGCCCAAGGCTTCGTAGAATTCTGGCTCCACCACTGCAAGTGGTGGGAGAACAGTTTATAAAGTGGAGTCTTTGCCACCCCTTGTAATATATAACACATGGCATGAGGAGGACTATAACTAAAGTCACACACACGTACGTAAGCACGTGCACGTGATTTTCACGTGACTTGTGACTTGCGACGTGGGACTGTGAACGCGTGGTCGAAAAACATTGGTTGGATTCATAGACTAGTGTGGTCGAAATAAAGTGATCGAAATACAGTGGTCAAAAACACTAGTCGAATTCATAGACCAGTGTGGTAAAAAAACACTGGTTGGATCCATAGACCAGTGAGGTTGAAATAAAGTTATCAAAAAATAATAGTCAGATCCATAGAACAGTGTGGTCGAAGCTGTAGACCAGTGGTCGAATATGTAGACCAGTATGTAATCGGGAACTGAATTAGTAGTTTTGAATTAGTAGTTACCAACGCTTTAATATGTGCTTTATTATGCAGTTACTAGATAGTAATTGTCTCGACTTTAAAAAGTTCTAGAGATGCCCAAACCTCAGATTAATTAGTTCACTTCCTTGTTCTTCTCTCTCTCTGTTCAATTGTGTTGGAGAGTTGTGCTGTGGAACTAAGCCATCCCTTCTCCTCGGCGTGCACTGGGAAGGAGGTTGAGAGGGTATCTCGAACCATTATCGCAGAGTTCACCTACACGGAGCAGCAATAAGGTTTCTGGGCAGCGCATCTACGCGACCGCTCGAATCACTACTTCATCTATGTTCTACACTGCTTCGAGTCTGCGCTGCTTCTTGTTTTCATCAAGCGGTGTAAGTTGGTTATGCGACCAAACTATTCTATTATAATTATATTATTGTGTATGTTTAGAAGTGTAATGAGTTGCATGTTGTTAGTATTACTTTATGCATATATGGTTTTATGTAATCTTTGCATCATAATAAAATCTGGAATTAAAATATTAGCCATATTTCTAACATTCCAGAAACCTTAATGTGGACATTTTTGTGATTCAGCAATGGGTGGTGCTTTTGATGCTATGAAGCCTGAGAGGTTTTCTGGTCAGAACTTTCGTAGATGGCAGACAAGGGTCAAGTTTTGTCTAATGTCTTTAGGGCTGTGGTGTGTGATCCATCCACAATATTTATTTACGATTAAACAGATCATGCGGTTTGACATAGATAACAACACTGCCCTTGGATGTATACTGACAATACTGGCAGATCAACTCTATGATGTATACATGGACTTCAAGTCCATCACAGAGTTGTGGGATGCACTAGAGCACAAATATGCGGAAGCTGAGGCTGGTTGCTGGCTAGGGTTGAAAAAATAGCTCGAGGCTCGCGAGTCAGCTCGACTCGAATCAAGCTCGGCTCGGCTCGGCTCGACTCGGGCTCGCGAATGTTCACAAGCCAGGCCTATCGTCTGGCTCGTTATTTTTTTGAGTTGAGCTCGAGCCGCTCGCGAGCGGCTCGCTTGGCTCGTTTGGCTTGTTGCCTCCCACAACCACCTGAGTACTAGTAGTCCCGATTCCTCCTCCCGAGTCCATGGCTTCTTCGGTTCTTCCCCAAATCCTTTCACCTCCACGCTGCCATCCTCCCCAATGTCCCCATCGCACCGCATTGGTAGCGACGACAGGACCGTAGGTCCGTAGGAGGTCCCTCCCGACATCCCCGTGTCTCTCGTCGTGCCGCACCCACATGGCAAGTCTCTCCTCCGCGCTGCCCGCTCGAGCCCATGAAAGCTTAGTAGAGAAGATCCTCCTTCTCCGCCCACCAATCGGTGGTGGTCCGACCGCGCATCGCCTTCGCGAATGTCGGGCGGGTCCGCACCGGGGCCACCGAGGGAGGGAAGTGGTGGGCGCGGGCACCGCTGCTGGGGTGGTCGGGGACTCGGGGCGGCCCGACTACATCGAGGTCGTAGTGCCGGTGACGACGACGACGACGGAGGAGGCGGCGAGGAGGTCGTCGTCGTTTGTGGGGGGGCTGGCGGAGGAGAAGGCGCGGGAGCTGCGCGCGCGGATGGTGGAGGCTGAGGTGGTGGTGTCGTCGAGCTGCGCGGTGACCCTCCCTAAGGCTCTGAGCGTGGGCCCCTTGAGTAGCAGTGGCGATAGTAGGGGTAGCGCGCGAGGAGAGGAAAGGCAGGAGGTGGAGCGCCGCGGCGGTCGACGGCCCGGCGCCATGGATTCGGTTCGTCCCAATGGAATGTAGTGGACAAACCGAGCAAGGCGAGGAGTGGAGGTGTTTGGACTTTGGAGTTTGGGCTAGCAGTAATGGCAAGCATTGTCGTCCCTTGGCTCGTGAGCCCTTCTGAGCCGGCTAGAGCTCTAGCACGAGCCAAGACAAGCCTCCCTTGTGGCTCGTTTCCAAAACGAGCCGAGCTGAGCTGAGCTTACTATTCACCTGAGCCAAAATGAGCCTGGCTCAGCTCGTCTCGTTTCCACCCCTATTGCTGGCTCTACATGTGCGAGCAATTCTTTGACTAAAGCATGGATGATGCTAAGTCAATAGTCGCATAGGCTCATGAGCATTAGCTATTGGTCGGCGAGATTGCACATTTGGGTTGTGTTTTGCCTCCTAGATTTGTGGCTGCGGGCATTATTGCCAAACTTTCTGCTTCATGGTGGGATTTTGTCACTAGCTTAAAGCATAAGAAGGAAGAGATATCTATTGAGGATCTCATTGTTGCCCTTGATGTGGAAGAAAAGGTAATAGCAAAAGATGCATCAAGCACTTCCAGTCAGAACAATTAGATCAATGCAAATGTTATAGAGAAAAGATATGGCAGGAAAAATAAATGCTTTAAACCAAACAAGACAAATACTTTAATAAAAATGATAAGAAGGACATGAGCAACATCACCTGCTTTGCTTTGTGTGTGGAAAAAACAGTCATTTGGCAAAGGATTATCATTTCTGCAAGAGTAAGGATGCTGAACAGCCAAAGAAAAAGGTTGTCAACGTGATCATAGACGAGGCCTCAACAGGAGGGTATGGTAATTCACATGTTATTTTTTTAGCATGTCAATCCACTGATTGGTGGGTTGATATTGGAGCTAATGTTTACGTATGTTCTGATATTTTCTTATTTTCTTCTTATCAGGTAGCCAGGGCTTCATTCGTCCTAATGGAGAATGGGTCGTATGCTTATGTTCTTGGTTTTGGCACGATAGATCCGAGGCTTACTTCAGAAAAGATTGTCCACTTGAAGAATGTGCAGCATACGCCAACAATAAATGAGAACCTCATTAGTAGTTCTCTCCTATGCAGGGATGGTTATAAGGTAGTATTTAAGTCAAATAAAGTTGTAATGTCTAAGTTTGGTAACTTTGTTGCTAAGGGCTATGAGTGCGGAGGTTTGTTCCGTATAAGTACTTTAGACTATTGTTATAATATGAATATTGCGACTGATTTGAATAAATGTGAGACCAATATATGGTATTCTCTTTTTTTATATTGGTTTTGATAGTATTGCTCTAATGTCCAGATTAGATTTAATTCTAAAATATGAAATTGTCAAAGGATCAACGTGTAAAACTTGTGTTCAAGCAAAACAATCTCGAAAACCTTTTAGGACTTGTTTGGATACATTGTATTCCGGCTCAATCCCTTCGAATTGACTCAGAATTTGAACTAAAATCTCTTCCAATCCGAATGGATTATTTCTAATCCCTCCCTATCCAAACAAACCCTTAAGGGGTTACAAGAGGAAAATAACTTGACCCCATTAGATCTTATCCATTCCAACTTTTGTAAGATGAATGGATTGTTGACAAAAGCAGGCAAAAGATATTTTATAACTCTTATTGATGATGCATCTCGATATTGTTATGTGCATCTACCGAAGACAAAAGATGAAGCTTTAAATTACTTTAAAATTTATACGGCCGAGGTTGAGAACCAACTAAAAAAATTAAAAGACTAAAGTTTGATCGTGGAGGAGAGTATATCTCTCATAGATTCTCCCAATTATGTTTTGAATATGGAATAGTCCATCAAGTTACACTACTATACTCACCCTAATCAAACGGGGTAGCTAAGAGGAAAAATAAAACACTAACAGACTTAGTGAATGCCATGTTAGAGTGTCGGTATGCCTAAGATGTGGTGGGGGAAAGCTATATTGACAACAACTTTCGTCTAAACAGAGTAATCACTAAAAGATGTGTAATTACTCCGTATGAGGGATGAGAGGGGGAAAACCCATTGTTAATTTTCTGCGAACTTAGGGGTTTAGGGGGTAATTAGCTCAGTTACATCGTGTTAGTGCGTAATCGGAGGAACGACACTCCGTTCGTCACACACTGAAAAATAACATCGCGAGCATCGAAAAATTAGACGAATGACATCCTGGCCAATTAGTTCTGTTTTCAGAATTTTTTAAATATAGAAACTAAGCTCAAAAAATTATCAATTTTTTGTGAAGTCTCCTCACATAGTTTAATTGCTTATGTATTTTTTAAAAAACTTTATACATTCTGATTTTGTCTCTAAAATTCATTTAAGTATACTGTTGGTAGGAATTTTCTAATATAGAAAATGAGATCCAAATATTATGAATTTTTTAAGTTCCTTACATAGTGGACTTGATTGTGTAATTTTTCTAGAATTTTTACAAAATTAATTAATACAATTTCATAATGTCCTTACATTATGAAATATTAGACTCCTCACATAATAGACATTATGAAATTGTATTACTTAATTTTGTGAAATTCTGAAAAAATTACACAATCAAGTCCACTCTAAGGAGTATGAATTTTTTCCATAATGTTTGGACCTCATTTTATATATTAAAAAATTCCTACAAACAATATACTTAAATGAATTTTAGAGACAAAATCAGAACGTATAAAGTTTTGAAGAAAAAATATACAAGCAATTAAACTATGTCGGGAGACTCCACAAAAAAATTAATAATTTTTTGAGCTCAGTTTCTATATTTTAAAAATTCTGGAAATGAAAGTAACTAGCTAGGATGTCTTTCGTCTAATTTTTTGGTCTTCATAATGTTATTTTTCAGTGCATGATGAATGAGTGTCGTTCCTCCGTTACACTCTAACGCGATGTCACTGATCTAATTTCCCCAATCACTAAAAGGTATTTGCTTTTGGAATCATCTCTTTTTTCACCTTTTGGCATCTATCTCATTTTTCTAGGGTTTGAACAAAGTGCGTATGATTCAATCAATTTCTTTTGGGCAAAATGATTAGATCCAGTATTTGGTGACATATGGTGTCCATTCATGATTTATCTCATGCCAAATACTTGCTAGATGCAAGATCAATCAAATGTGCTAAGTAGTTTCTACGAATGCGGTACTACTGCTAGCGGGTAATACCAGATGCCAACTGTGGTACTACCGCTCTTGCAGATAAAAATTGATTTTATCATGCTCTTCACTTCAATCCTATCCTATCTTGTCCTAAATATTGTTTCTTATCTCAGCAACCATGCCAAAAACAAAAACATCAATTCACAAGAGTACTACTCCTGAGGGAGAACCCGATGACATATATGATCCTGCAACCACTAGTGTTGGACCTTCTCGCCGCAAGGCGGTCTCCCGGAAGGCAGCATCAATAAGAACACCAGCTACTCAAAGAAACAATAGTGATTCTGAGATAGATTCCTTCATGCTAGCTATGAGGGCAAGAGATCAAGGACAGTCTTCAAGGCAAAGCCCAAGAAAGTGAAAATGAAGAAGAAGAAGAAGAAGAAGATGATGATGATGATGAAGAAAGTGATAATGAAGAAGATGATGAGGAGTATTCTCAAGAAGAAAATGAAGAAGATGATGATGAGAATATGGCAGAGCCCGAAGAGCTAGTGATCAACCTCATGCAAATAACAAGTGACAGCTACGCACTTCTTCGTCATCCAAACCAATTTGAGAAATCAGCCAGCTCAACAGATCCAATATTTCATACTCGGTTTCAACAAGAAGTTTTTGCTCAATTTTACAACCATCGCCGATAGTTCACTAACCATAAGTTCGTAGATTGGGCACATCTACAAAATATTGTCCGCTTTAATGGAGCTTACCAACTATTTCAAGCAACTGGTTTACAAGAGATAGTGGCACTAAGATGTGACTACCAAGAAGATATGATTCGCCAATTTTATGCCACTATCTATATTTCTCCATATTACGATTATTTGATATGGATGACAAGGACTCAAAGAGTACAAGCTTTGAAAGCATATTTTGAGCAAGCTCTAAGAACATACTCAGGATCACAAGAAAAGATTTATAACCGTGGAGCACTCCAAACCCCGACATGGTGTCAGTTTTATGATGGAAATGTTAGGTACACACCGGGAAGATTGCAGGACTTCTACCCTTGTCCAGTCTCATCAATCGCATTATTAATCACACTTTTTTTCGGAGAGTGGGAATTTTGATGCTATCCGAGGACATGCCTCGGATATCATTGATAACATCATGAATGGAAGAAAATTTGATGTGGTTGATCTTATTATCAGAGATATAACTTCTTCCAAGAATGACAGAATCAAAAGGATATATTTTGCTCCTTGCATCATGGCTCTTATCATGAGGAAGACTCATTTTCGAGGAGCACGACCAGGGGTTCACAAGCCTTATAAGCCAAGGGAAGGGCCTCCAGTTCCTGCTGTAGTTCCCCTCATGTTCAAGAAGAGGGAGGACAAGCTCAGGCTCAAGAGGATGCTCCAGCTACATACCCCATTTCTTTGTCTTAGATTTACTCACCATCTTGGAGATCTATGACGCCCAGCATGAGACAAACTATCAGTTGGCTTCTTTAGCAAATCATGTGGGTGCACTTGAGCAAGCTTCGTCTTCAGCAGCGCCCCCTTCGCCACTTCATTATAGCCATCGTCGCCGTCGTAATGCCTCTTCTCAGGAGTGACTCTTTTTGGTATTTGATGCCAAAGGGGGAGAGAGATTAGGGGGAGTTTAGAAGATCAAAGCCTAGAAGAATCATCCAGGACTGCTACTTATTATATATATATATATATATATATATATATATATATATATATATAGCTTATATGTGGATTACTTGTTTATAACTCTCTTATATATTCAGACTTGTTGGTTGTGTGCTTGTAATAGCTTATTTAAACTTATGACTAGTTAAACTTATGCTGCGTTGTGACATTTATGCTATGCTACCTTACTATCATTACTTATGTTTATTGAGGTTTATGTTATCAAGCATCTTTGACATAATTGTTATCTTTATGCTTAAATGATAAATGTTCAAATGCTCCTCATATTCAATAAATAAACTCCGTCAAAATTTCAGAAATCTACAAATGTGCATGAAAATCATTCCATGAACTTATATGCACATATTTAGGGAGAGTTTTGTTTATTTACTGATTAACTTTGAAAAGCAACTAATTCTCCATCTCCTTTGATCTTATCTCAAGAATTATTTGCAAATCAAAAGTCAAAAACAAGAATATATAACTTTGTGTATATTCAAAACTTTCAGTTCATTCATATTACTTAGGTTGTCATCAATTACCAAAAATGAGGAGATTGAAATCATCTAGGCCCTTAAAAATGATTTTGGTAATTAATGTCAACAATGTATGTTTGGGACTAATATGTGTGCTAAGATGTTTTAGATGTTTAGTTGCAGAGTTTGAATGGTGACATGAAAATGATAATGCAAAGATGGAAAAGATTGACATGGCTCACGACAAAGGTATTACGAAGCTTAAGGATCTTTTTATAGTTTTTACCGGTCTCGGTGATTGGAGAAAAGGCCGGATTTGTAGGCTAGACGTTATACTATAAAGAGGGGTCATGGTTAGTAGCTTGAAAGTTTATTTAGTGCCACTTTGATCAACCAAGTGTCATGCATTGCATTTAGTTTTACTTCTGGAAAACTAATCAGAAAAATCGGTATGATCGCAGTTGATGAGCGGTACTACCGAAGAGCGGTAGGACCGAATTCTAGTTGGTGGTATATGTTTTCTAGAGAGTATGTGTAACGTCTTGTTTGTCCTAGAGCTCTTGCTATTTTCAAAACCTAAAAAGGAACCATTTGGTTTTGGTGAGAATTCAAAGCTTAACTTGAGATTTTAGAAGAACTTTAAATGACTAAACCAAAACCCCAACTAAGTCCTTTTGGTTTGTGTTCTTTGTCCTTTTGGTGTTCTCTGGTGCTCTCCGGCTTTATTTCTTTTCCTCTGTTCCCTTTTGTGTGCCTTTTTGGTTTAGTTGCTCTCCTCTCGACCCCCTCTGTGTTCTTAGGACCTCCTTAGAGTTCCTTGGACCTCTTCTGGATTTGGATCCCTCCCTCTCCTTTAAGTTAGACCTCCTCTGTTGGTTTGAATCTCTTTAAGGTTTAGACCTCCCTCCCTGTTTGGATTTATCTTTGGTTC
Source organism: Ampelocalamus luodianensis (assembly GCA_036346255.1). NCBI lineage: Eukaryota > Viridiplantae > Streptophyta > Magnoliopsida > Poales > Poaceae > Ampelocalamus > Ampelocalamus luodianensis. The sequence goes on along the minus strand of CM070622.1, from coordinate 90,701,524 downwards.
TGACCTCTTTTCTTCTAGGGCCACAACCACCCCTTGGTTCTCTGTTCGGGTTTGTGTTTCAAATCCCTTTGTTTTTTGTAGGGTCAAGCTTGGCTTAGTTGCCCTTGTGTTGGATCTCCTCTTGCCTAGAACTCCTTTTAAGGTCTAGGACCTCCTTCCTTGGGTCCTAGATCAGCTCAGGTTTGTGTTTCAAATGCCCCCGAGCCTTGAAATTCGAATTCGGGTGATCCCGGGTCCCTTAGGACCTCCCTGGGTCCTTTGGGACCTCCCCTTGTAGATCTTAACCGTTGAGATATCCTCTTGTAGATCTTGACCGTTAGGACCTGAGATCTTACCCGTCAGGACCTCCTTTTGTAGATCTTGACCGTTAGGACCTCCCCTATGGAGATCTTACCCATCAGGACCTCCTCTTGTAGATCTTGACCGTTAAGACCTCCCATCTGGAGATCTTGACCGTCAGGACCTCCCCTTGTAGATCTTAACCGTTGAGACCTCCCCTTGTAGATCTTAACCGTTGAGACCTCCTCTTGTAGATCATGACCATTAGGACCTCCCCTCTGGAGATCTTACCCGTTAGGACCCCCTCTTGTAGATCTTGACCGTTAGGACCTCCCCTTGTAGATCTTAACTGTTGAGACCTCCTCTTGTAGATATTGACCGTTAGGACCTTCCTTTTGGAGATCTTACCTGTCAGGACCTCCTCTTGTAGATCTTGACCGTTAGGACCTCCCCTTGTAGATCTTAACCGTTGAGACCTCCCCTTGTAGTTCTTGCATAGTTCTTTCTGTGCTTGAGTTGGAGCTTCACTCACCTCTGGGTTGGACCTCCTACTCCTCTGGTTTTGAGTTGCTTTCATTTACGTTCTTTTGAGCCTTTTGTTTCTTTTTCCCTGAGTTGTTTTGTTTATTTGGTTCCTTGAGATTTGTGTAGATCCCGAGCTTGAGGAGGAATTCTTGGATCCGGCAATCACAACCGAAGGCTCACCACTGCTTGACGAAGGCAAGTCGCAGACCCTTTGATCATCTTGAACCTAGCTTTTCAAATGTATTTTTGGTTTTACCTTATCATGCATGGCTAGTTTTATAAGAAATGTTTGGGCAGTAGCTATTCTTCCAACTTGGCATATTGCTTTCTTTGTAACTTGTACTCATCATGTCATCATGATCACCTTGAAAACTTTAGTTTGGGTATTTTAGTTGGTACTGCTTGTTATTGCCAACTTAGGTCCGTAGGTTTATATTTAGCATTGCTTTAGAATCATGGGTGTTGTGAATCATGCTTCATTCAATTAATAATCTTGACTAATTGAACTATGGAACCTGTGGTAGGTGCCACTGTTAAGCAACTTTGGTGTGATGCCATTATTGTGTTGATTGTGGTGCGAAGCCACTTTTTAATTTTGTTGTGCCAAAGCTGGGTGGTCTTTTGGCAGGGTTAATCACCCAAAATGGTTTTATGCTTGGGCAAGAAGGCAGGGAGTAAGTAGTGGGTGCTTTGCACTTCGGGCTGTGGAAGTCTTGCCTGAGCAACATTAAGGACTTAACTTTGTGTTCTGTTGATTTGGGCCTTTAAATGCAACCACAAAATCACTTTATGGGGTGGTTGCTGAATAATTAGCAATGTTGTGATCTGTTTCTATTGTGGTGGTGCGTGTGGATTCGCATGGCGTAAGAGGGGGCCAGGTTCCTTTTCAGGACGGCGAAACCTTAGCGGGCAGGTCAGGTCATGACAAAGTTTTGTAAAGGCCTTTTCGCACTCTCTAGACTGCTCACCTTCGGAAGTGAGCAAGGGTTTCGACAGGAACCTGGCCCGCTAGAGAGCTCGTGAATTATGGGTAAAGTTGTACACATCTGCAGAGTAACAATCTATTCGAATAGCCAAGTCCTTGGTCATGGGCAGTGCCTGGTGAAAATGGTGCAAGGGGTAGATTTTGCTAAAAGTGGTGGTCCAAGGTTGACTGTCGATATTGGCGAGTATTCTGGGTGGCTTCGAGTGATCGTGATGCCCATGGTTAGCCGTGAAGGTTTTGTGAGCCCTAGGGTGGCTCAAGGTGCTCCTGAGTTGGTGCTCAGAAGGAGTCTTTGGAGTCCTAGGGCGGTTTTGGGCTCTGGAGTGGGTGCTCTAGAGTGGTTTTGGGAGAGGTCCTGGTTGTGGGTGCAACCAGACCTCCCCCAGGTGGTTTGGATGTGAGTTGGTGCTCACTCCCTCTTTGCAAATTCAAAAGTAGTTATGTATTATTGTTTTAGCTTGCTGCTTTCCAATCTATGCATGTTAATTTTTGTCAAATATAGCTTTATGCAAACTAACCATACAGCTCTCACTTGGTCAGCCAATACATGAATATTATTTGTATAATTGTTCCCTGCGATGTGTTGAGTACATTCAAAGTACTCATCACTTTAAGCCCTGTGTCAAACCAGTCTATGAAGATGATCAGGTGCAGTGTGGCTCAGACCTCTTTGAAGAGGAGTTCTTTGTTGATCCAGCTGCCTAGGACGTCCTCCACTCGACAGCCTATGGGCTTGCCGGATGGCCACATGCGTTTTGGGCCTCCTGTTGTAAAGGTTTCTCTTTTGTCGGTTTTGTAAGCTCAAGTGGCAAACCTCTGTAAACAAGCTTCGACCATAAGGTCCTCTTTATTATAAAGTTTATTTTGTTCGCTTCATCTTTTGTTTGACCTTGTGGTTGTGATTATACCTAAGTGTTTCTGTGAGAGCTAGCTTCTGGTATCCTGGGACTAGCTCGATGAACAGAGGTAGGAGCTCTAGGTGGTCCTTCGGGACATTTCCTGGGAGCTCCTGGCGGACCCCCTCTTGGATATACCGTGTCGGCTATGTAAAAAAATCGGTATAAGCCAGAGAGGGCCTCATAGTATGTTTTGGGAGTTTTGTTATCCCTTGGAAAACGGTATTGAACGCATCCTTTGAGCGGTACTACCGCAGTGCGGTAGGACCGATGATTACTTGGCAGTATGTTTTTTTCAGAGAGGGCGTTTTTCATGTTTCTTGAACCTCTGAAAATCGATAGTTCCGTTGTGTCCAAACAGTGCTACCGCTCTGCGGTAGTACCAGATCTTGTGAGGGTGGTAGTTAGGGATGGAACGGATCAAATACGAATCGAATAGTCTCGGATATGAATCCATATTTTTAAAACAAATACGAATTCGAACATTCTCGAATACGAATATGAATCGAAAGTCGTAACGGATACAAATTTGAATCGAATATGTACTCAATTTGTTCAGATGCGAATATCCTACAACTTTTGTGACAAATCTTGGTAGAACAAATTTATGTAACATGACTACGTGTCTACAATCTACTGTCGACACGAGTCGTAGTAATACCCAGCACCCGCAGATTCAGCGTCAAATCAAGATCCCGTTGAAACAAAAACGCTCCGGGAAAAAATGAATAGTATTCGCATTCGTATCCAGGAAAAATGGATAGTATTCGTATTCGTATTGGGAAAAAATGTATAGTATTCTTATTTGTATTCGAGAAAAAACGGATAGTATTCGTATTTATATCCGAGAAAAACGGATAGTATTCATATTCGTTTTTTGGGATACTACTCAGGTTTTTCCCCAGATACGAATAACACTGAATACGGATGTGGATACGAATACTATCTATTTTTCCCGAATAGTACTCGTTTTCTTTCGAATGCGGATTTTACTTACCACATTTGCATTTTCTCGGATACGAATATCGGATAAAACAGATTATCCTCTACCATTTCCCATCCCTAGCGGTAGTACCGCGCCTTTTTGTAACGGCTAGTTCAGAAGTATTTAATGAACATCAGTCGATCGTTGAACAGTAAGTGCGGTAGTACAGGGTTTGTACAGCTGTACTACCGCAAGTACTGAATTTTTCAGGGATTTGTTTCAAACGGCTAGTTTTATGGTTGGGGGCTATAAATACCCCCTCACCTGCACCAAGCTCAAAACCTTGGACCTCGTTGAATACATTTGAGCCTCTAGTGCACTCTCTACTACCCATTTGCTCATATTTCTTATTTTGAGGTAGTTGAGAGTATTCAAGTGTATTGCATCATTGGTTGATCCTTTTGTTACTTGTTTTCTTCAAACAAAAACTGTGGTTTATTACTCTTGATGCTTGCCGGCACCTAGAAGGCTTGGAGAAGTATTTACGCCCAACAACGATTGTGAAGTGGTGTTGTGCTCACCATCTCCGGAGAGGAGGAAGAGTAACTCTAGTGATAGAGGGAAGTGCTCGTGTGGAACCAACTTGATTTGTTCAAATTTCCTCAATGTGAATTAGCGAAGAGCGATAAGTCTTTGATACCACGGGAAAACATCAAGTGTCTTCATTGTGGTTTCTCTCTCTCAGCTTTACGTTTCTGTATTTACATTTCTAGCTCTTGCTTTGTATACCTTAGCAAAATACTTGAATATAACCTTTAAGTTGTGCTAGAATTCCTTAATTAGTCAACTATTGCTAAAAATTTAATTAAAGCACAAGATTTTTAGAAACAACCTATTCACCCCCTCTAGTCGGTCATCATTGATCCTACAAGGTCGCAGTTCACGAGAATATGTCATTCTCTAGAAAGCTCATGAGTAGATAAGAGAATATGATCAAATAATGCTCCGTTTAGTCATGGTTCTTTGACAGCCTAGTATCAGTTGAGATTTTAAGTGAAATCTAATCACGAAAAGCTGTGAATTCGAGACATGGTCCATTCATCAGTTGTGAGAAAATGAATCTTGTTATTCTATGCGCAAGTTCAACCCGTACAGGACTTATACTAAAAGACTAGTATATTAACAACACTTCAACATAATTGTCCTTATCATCGTTTTTGCTGCTTGCCTTGAAATTGGTGGGGTTGTTAGAATTGGGCTCACAAGTGTATAGGCTTATTAATTCCTTAAATTCCAAAATATGCATGATTTAGTCCTATACTGTCTAGCCAAGTGGTGGGAGAGCAGTTTATAAGGTGGAGTCCTTGCCACCCCTTGAAACATGTGACACATGGCATGGGGTGACATGAGGAAGATTATAGCTAAAGTCATACACACAAACGTACGCATGCACGCGTGTATTTTCGTGTGGTAATCGCGTGATTTGTGACGCGCGACCGTGAACATATCGTGAACCTAGTCTACCTTTCTTTTGCTAACCGTGCATTTCTCTCTCCAAATAAAGTGGTCGAAAAACACTAGTCGGATCCATAAACCAGTGTGGTCGAAATAAAGTGGTTAGATCCATAGACCAGTGTAGTCGAAATAATGTGATCGAAATACACTGCTCGAAGTTGTAGACCAATGGTCAAAATTGTAGACTAGTGTGTAATTAGGAACTGATAAACACTGCTTCCATTATTTGGTTTTGAATTAGCAGTCGCCAGTGCTTTAATATGTGCTTTATTATGCAATTACTAGAGAGTAATTGTCTTGACCTTAAAAAGATCTAGAGACGTCCAAACCTGCTATTAATCAATTCACTTCCATGTTCTTCTTCTTTCTCTCTGTTCAATTGTTCTAGAGAGTTGTGTTGTCGAACTAAGTCATCTCTTCTCCTCGGCGTGTACCAGGAAGGAGGGTGATTGGGTATCTCCGAACAATTATTGCAGAGTTCACACGCACGGGCGGAAATAAGGTTTAGGCAACTGCATCTGCGACGACGCGCGCCATTGCTTCATCTATGTTCTATCTTGCTTGAATCTATACGCTTCTTGTTTTTCATCAAGTCCGACCGTAAATTGGTTGTGCGACCAAACTATTCTGTTATAATCATATTATTGTAAATGTTTAGAAGTGTAATGAGTTGCATGTTGTTGGTATTGCTTTATGCATATCTGGTTTTATGCGATATTTGCCTCATAATAAAATCCAGAATTAAATATTATCCATATTTCTAACAGACAATGTCGTTGTCGGCATGTTGCCGGTGCTATGGACGATCACATGGCTCGAGTCCGACGCCATCCTCGGCGTACGCGACTGCCAACGTGGGGCGCTCGAGGCGGTACGCAAAGCTGCGGCAACCCCCAACGAGGTTGAGCATGCAAAGGCCCCCCGCGCAGCTGACGGCAAGTGCGATACGGCCCGTGGGGGGTGCATAGTGAGGCCATCTGTGGCCTCGCGTTGCTTGAAGGCGTGGAGCGAGGCGAGTAGGGTGAATCCATTGGCGTTGTAGAGGTCGAGCAGCTTGTCATCGGAGGCGACGAGGAGGTTGCGGGGGACTGGCCCAAGGATTGGAATGCGAGCGCGAAGACGGCAGCAGAGGGATCGAGCAACGGGCTGAGTACATCGGCGGTGGGGAGGTTGTAGAGGCAAATGGAGTCGTTTCGGCCAGGACAGTGCAAAACCCAGTGGCTCACTATGGTGCTCTTGGGTGGCGCGACAATGCGTCGTACGCGAAGCATTTCCTTTTTCCCAAATAACAACATGGTTTTAAAAGAAGTCAAGAGCAATGGTAACCAAATCTTCTTGTAATCGGCCACATTACAAGAAGCAAAAAGTTTACTGATGCTAGAGATTAATCACTATAGTTTTTCATTTTGCTGAAGGGGGTGTAATTCTGTTGCGCATGTGTTAGCAACGCATGGGTCTGAATTAAGTCCACGAGATGATATTTTGTGGCTGGATCAGTTCCCTGCTTTTGTATTAAGTGCGATTGCCAGTGACTTAAATTTTAGTGTTCCATCTAAAAAAATCTTCTTGTAATCTCTTTCAAGCTTATTGTTCCAGCGTGCTGCGTTGAGCCAAGGAGATAAAACCCGACCCCAGTTATAAACACCTTTCAATTCAAACCAAACCCTCTTATACAAAACCCCATGTAAAGGCGCCGACTCTCTCCCGTTCGAAACATACGTTTTCAAAACCAGCAAAAAAACAACATATTTTAAATGTAAAGGTCATGTCATTCAGTGATATTTGTATAATGTTACGTCACACTGTAATAATAATTTGTGCTAGATACCAACTATTCCAACTTGCCTACATTTCTTCGAAAAGAAGTCATAATTGGAGGGGTTGATTCAAAAAAAAAATTAGAACCGAATTCTACATAAGAGTTAATTCATAGCATTAAACAACTTATTTATGAAAAAGAGAGTGCAGTTGAGAGATAATATTATTTTTTGTGATTTTATAATGTAACGTGGGTCTTAATTATTAATAGAAATTGAATTAATATATTAAAAAAACAAATATAATTCTTTAAATACTTTTATAACAACTTTTTAAATCGATATTGTTTCAATACACTCGAGATGCTCTCAATCTTAACCCACCCATTAACCGCTTATCTTATACCGAGAATATCCACACCCTCCGATTTCTGGAACCGGAGATTCCTATCCGATCCTGCCACATGAAATCCCCAAACCACCCCTCACCTTCTCCTCTCCTTTTAGTCCCCACATCCTCCACCAATTCACTCGTCTTCCCGCTTCCATCGCAACCCCACAAGCCGCGCACCGCCGCATCAACCCAGTAAAACCCTAACCCTAAAGCCTACCCCAAGCTTTCCACCCCCACGCTCCCATGGCGGGGCGCGGAGGCTCAGTGTAGGCAACCCGGTCGCACAACGGTATGGATTGAGTGGGTTCGAAGGCATGGGTCCAAACCCTAGCCTGGTGGAGTTGGCAGCGGCTGCGGCGGCGGCGGCGGAGGCGCCACCGCGGGGACGCGTGGTGCGGATCCTCGTGCGCGACGCCGACGCCACCGACTCGTCGTCGAGCGAGGACGAGGCGCCGCTGCCACCGCAGCCGCGGAGGGAGAGGGAAAGGGGGATGGCGGGCGTGAAGCGCCGCGTGATGGAGGCGGGGAGGGAAGCGTATGGGGCGAGGTCGGCTGTGCGGTTCCGCGGCGTGCGCCAGCGGCCGTGGGGGCGGTGGGCCGCGGAGATCCGTGACCCGCACCTCCGCCGCCGCCTGTGGCTCGGCACCTTCGACACAGCTGAGGAGGCCGCTGCCGCGTACGACGCCGCCAACATCCGCCTACGCGGTTCCAGCGCCGCCACCAACTTCCCCTCCGCCAGCTGCTGGCCGCCACCGGAGCCAGCCAAGCCGACCATCTCGCCACCTCCTGTACCAGGTAAGCCAATCGCCCTGCCACCAGGACCAGTGAAGCCGACCGTCCCTCCACAGGTGAAGGAGGGTGGGAGCTGTGCCGGCCAGGTGAAGGAGGAGAACATTAGCTGTGAGGTTGAGGCGCACACCATGAAACCAATGTGGGCGATGATCGCCGGCAAGCGCAAGAAGCGATCAGGCTGTGGCACCCGTGTTCGCGCCTTCCATGCCGCCTACGTCTGCGTGGAGGAAGTTGGTGGGGCCCGAGGGTCCAATTATCCGTAATTACTATTATTTGCAGCTTTATTATTCTGTCTAGAATCATTAGAACTTGGTATTGTGTGATTCTGATTAGTGTTAAACTGTTGATGTGAAAACTTACTGCGTGTGATATGATTGGTGACGCTCTAATGTATATATGGTATTGTTGCTATATTCAGTAATATTTTGGTACTCTGTGTGATGCTGTATGGTGCGCTTGGATGTGTAGTGGAACTGATTTGTTATATCCAAACTAAACCTTTTGATGTGATTTGTCGTTGTGGTCTTAGGTCATTAACAAATATTTGTCGAAATACTGCAAGAATTGGTTATTAAGATTATCTTTGCGAATTTTGCTGCAAAGTGTCTGCGCGTTAGCAGGTTTTTTCAGTTATAGTATAGTAACAAAGTTAGATGCTTCGTTGGATTTGCATTTTTTCGGTTATACTATTGTAGTATCAAAAAGGTTATACCGTTGTAGTATAATTAAGCGCTTTGCCGTATGTCTTGTCCAGGTAATACTTTGCCATGACAGGGTTATATTTCCTATCCAATCACTTCGTAGAATTCGAATCTTGACGACAACGATGTTCTGTTAGTACGAGTCCATTTTGTTTCTTGTTTGATTTATGGCAGCTGCCTGCTTAACAGATACCTTTTTGAGCTGCAACATTTTTTTTGTAGCAGAAGTCCATTGCATCTTATAGCCACAATTTTAGTTTCATCAACAAGATGTGGTGATTGAGTATTAATATTTAACATGTGCTGTTAAATCTTAAGCTGTTTTAATCTTTTGTCGTGTTAAGTTCAGGTATCTTTCTGTCTACATCTAGAAATACGCTGCTTTTCATTTGTGGCATGTTGTGAATGAAATATTGAAATTCTTCTCTTTGCATTGGTGCATATGGAACTATGCTCATGTATTGCCTATCTGTTATCTGCAGAGATGGATAGAAGATTTGGTCTGTGTCTGAGATAATCTTTGCGGAACTTAACATGCATGGCAGCACGTGCACGTCTGTAGTCATTTTTAATTTGAGTCCATGCCATCTTGTGGTGTTCAGATGATTCTGCATCAGGGATATATACAGTTCATTGCTTGTTATTTTGGCTTGAGCAGGATATGGCTCTGCATAGAGCAGAAAGATTTGTTTTATAGTATGGTGGTTGTGGGCGAATCTGAGATTTGGTCTGCTCCGTTTTATTTGAAAGATGTACATGAGCTGAGCTCGGCGTGTTTCTGAGGAACAGCTGCTATACTACGATTCACAGGTACCTGATCCTGAAACCTGGACTGAGCTTACATCTTGACTCGAGTCTGCATGTGCCCCTTGTGTCATAGCTTTTGTTCCGAGTTACCCTACTCTTGGACCTGCAGTCTTTGCCCTGTATCATATTGTTCTGAGCTTCCTTGCCCTGGAATTTCTTGTGTTGTTCTTTCCGAGAAACGAACCGAAAGGCAAATCCTCTTGTAAATTTCCCAACCTGGAATGTCACACATGGTATTCAGAAATACAACCATCTCATCACAGTCGCTCTCAAAGTGGAGATCGTACGTCATCACTGTCATTCTCAAAGTGAGGATCGTACGTGCTTCCAGCCTGTTTCGTGCTACCTTTGCTGGCCGTTTGGCCTTTACCCATGATGCACCGAACAAAAATCGCAGAAGGGGCACGTACGTTTCTGGCCAGCAGCTGTTTGCATAATGGGCTGCCAAGCCTGACACAAGCAACTGTTGCCATCACCTCCAAGCCTACAGTTTAGATCCTGTCCTCTCCTCTGCAACACCATGGCGTTGGCGCTGCAAACTTGCGATCGTTATCGCCCTCAGCGCGGTGCTGCTTTCCTGTGCCCCTGGAAGCCAGCAGCATCTCATCTAAACGAACTCAAAACTTTTTTTTTTAAAAAAAAGCCCTGAATTTAGCTGGTCCAACAATGTGGATCACACAGCGAGGATGGGAAACCACCATGATCCATGAACAGTGCGACACCCATGTTGGGTTGTGTGGCATTGTTAAATTCGAAGTTTCTGCGACCGAACCAAATACCATAAGGTACAAGCAGATGATCCTTGTACCTTTTTATTTTCGCAGATCCATGGTGTAAAAGGATATAATACAAGGTTAATTAAACACCTAAAGGGGTAAAAAGGAAAATAAAAAAAAGGCTCACATACTCAGGCCTCTCTACTCTGTCATGGAGATCAGCTACCATGGCACCACATACTACGGTTAACAGTCAATAACAAATAAAACGAATGTTCTACACCTCACAGCAACCAAGCTGGATCAACCCGACGATCCAGGACTATCGCCATTGTCCCAGCAGTTTCCCCTGCCTGAAGGAGAAAACTGAAAACCCAACTGAAACCAGACTCATATAGCGAAAAGGCGCGTTGCTTCCTTCACACACGCCCACGGCAAACATCGCCCGAACGCATGGCACATCCCTTAGGGGCATAAGGCACCTGAACACTATCAGTGAGGGTGGGTGTAGCTTCTCTACTGGCCTGTTTTCGCACGTTTCATCCCACCGTTACTGAATGGAGAGACACTCCCAGGATGAGGGCTGTCCTCTCTCAGGGTTGAGTTTAGCATCGCCAGCTCCCTGAGCTGCTGCCTTTTGTAGATATCCTGCGACTCATCCTGCGGCAGAAACCAATATGGCTCTGTAAATCAGGCATAGGTGGAGTTCATTTATAAATACAAGGAATTCCTGGAGAGGCGAGAAGCGATGATATATGTGCAATCGTACACAAAGTTAAGCATAGAACATGTGAAAAATGAAAAACGGACTTCCACAAAAAAATAGAGAAAATCAATTTAGAGAGAGATCGGTAAATGAATAGATGATAATCAAAATTCAAGAAAAAGTGTTAACTGCTAGGTGAGGACTAGCATTAGGGAAGCTGGTGGCAATATTTTTCCACGGGATTTTAACATTTTTCTATTTTTAAAAGCACTTTCATCGTATTAAAACATAACATGGCTAATTGGATATTTCCTTGGCTTTCCCAGAAATCAATCAGATTCCCACTGAGTTGGCTCTGGAGACTAGCACAAAGGACCTAGCCTGCACAAATTCTAAGGTTCAGGCTACAAACAGGTTCCAGCGGGCAGCAGGAAGGGGGTTCACATAATAATCTTGCAGAAATAAAAACTATATATATGTATGTGGACAAATTAATAGCGTGCATAATAATCAGTAATTACTCACCACTGGTTTTAGCAATTCTTCTATAATTTCCTGTGCCTGTATCAATCTTGCATCAATGATATTGGCTGGGAACTCAGCCTCTATCAAGATATGTAGTGGATCACTCAGATGCTCATAGCCCGGTTTTCCTCGTAGTTTGTCCTCCTTCAACAAACATGAAAGCAAAGATGTAAAACTTAAGTTCTTTGAAAGGTAGAAGAAACACAAGATCAAGAGGCAAAAAAAAGAGCAATGGAAACTTAAAGTATCGGCTAAGTAGGATCAAATAAGAGAAACACAACATCAAGAAGCACAAACTTATGCAGTGAGACAAAAAAAATAACGTTGACTGGTAAACCGGACAGAATAGATTATATATCGCACTGCAGTGTAAAGATAATAGTTATTGTGTAGAGAAACTCTTAGCCTTGGTAATGAAAGGAGACTACATTCAGGACAAGACACAGTGTTTGGACATGTGGGAACTTTCATTACCACGTTATGAGTTCCCAAAAAAAATACTAGTGAATTGAAGGTTCCTGAACAACATATTTGCCCACAAAAGTTAGAACACACAATCCAATGCTATGGTCACGAACAGGTCATGGAATAGAAAACATGGTGATAGATCCCTTGCATAGGAAAACAATTCCAATAGACTTACTAAACTTGCTGTGCAACCCACAGGAGTTTAACCCACAAATTTGCAGACTTAAGCAATATTGTAATAATGTGAAATGCTAAAGAGAAATTAGATTGGTATAACTATATGTTAGCATACTAATAACCTAATAGCTGAAGAAGCAAGTATTTCAATTTAAGTGGATGCAAATCAAACATTGTAAACTTTTGTTACCTTCCCTGGATCTTTGATGGAACCCTTTCCTCTAATGAAAACACGACAGCCAGTGGATGCTTCTACCCGCTTCAAAGAATTACCTCTAGGTCCTAGAATGCGCCCCACAAAATTGAACTGGGGTGAAAATAAAAATTATATCAACGAAGAGATTGAAACGACTCAATCATTCTGTGTGGACTCCAAGAGAAACTGCACAAGTTGGAGGATGCATACATTCGGATAAGAATCAACTGGGACCTCCAAACGTAGAATCTTCTTTACGACATGAGAGCTAGGGCTTGGTGGCGCTCCTTGCCAGTCCATACTGGTTCCTTGAGGAAAACCTAATCTCTTTTGCATAGTTCAAAAAGGCAAACATATATGCTTGATCAGTATTTTTGACCCCCCAAAAAATCGAAGCATGTGCACAACATGAATAGCAGTCAATATTCCCACCACCCCCCCACCCCCAAAAAAAACACATTTTGCATGGTATTATCATAGTAGTACACTACGCCTCTGAAATGTCACTATCACTTGAGCATTTATGGGGTTCATTTGTACAGACAATAATGACTATAACTCCCAGAGTGAAAGCACATCACTTCTGGAGTATGAAAGCCCAAAAGAGTGATTTATTGGATTGCAAATAAGTTTTGTTGAAAGTGTACCTCTTGGTGCAGTCCACTCCAAGGACTGAGCCCGTTGCCAGGGAGATTAGACCTGGGGTTTGGTGAAGACATCGGACTAGGACTTCTGTACCGATACTTGTCAAAATCGCCAAATCCATGGTTATGGACAATGCTTGATACCCGCATAATTTCTGAGCAGCATAAAGGTCAGAAGAGAAATTAGATCAAAATAAATGGACAAGTTGTTGGTTAGAATCAGAATTCTAGACATTGCTATTAAGTTTTTAGCCAAGATCAAGACAAGAAATGATCATACAATGGATAAACATTGACAGGAGAAAGGCAGATATCGAAAAGCACATGCACATAGAACCAGACCCAACATAATTTATATAGCATTGGCAATAACTCCGTAACATAAACCATTTGTATGATATACTTATCCAATAGGCCTACAATATACAGATAGCAGGAGTGTACTTCTTTTTACAGAGTGATCTATGTTAGATGTTAGCTTGTATAAAGGTGTTCTTTGCATATTTACTTAGACATGTAACTTGTATATTTGGCCTTGTGGATCATTGGAATATATTATGGGTTTATTCCAACATGGTATCAGAGCTAGAGCTCTCTCTCTCCTCCCCAACCACTATTCGCCGCTGCCGCCGCCACCTCCGAGCCCTCCTCTCCCCTATTTCTCAGCTTCCTCTATTCTCGGGCTCACCGACGCCGCCCGCTCCTCCCCGCCCGGATTCGCTCTAGATCCGCGCTCCCTGCCGCCGCCGCGCCCCGGCGTCGACGGCCGACCTCCTCCCCGCCCAGATCCGCTCCGGATCCGAGCTCCCCAGCGTCGCCGTGCCCCCGAGTTTATTCCAACAATCTAAACCAATAACATTGAAATGTGATGCAACTGATCCAAGCTTTGATCCAACATCACCACTTAGGCACTTATAATAGAACAATTCTTGATGCTATCATTAAAGAACATAGTAAATTCTTCAAGGCACAATGTGACGATAAAGAAAATCCTATAAATCATGGTCTAACAATATGTACTGCCCACAAATAACAGAGCCACCTGACAGAGCAAGATAACTCGATGAAACAAGAATTTTCAAGTTGTATTTCGATTTTAAGTTACATTTTCCAGCACCAGCACTAGGAAGAGGCTGCGTAGTATCAATAAAATTATTCCTTTTTTTTAGATAATGGAAGGGCAAGCCTCCCGGCAATAAAGTATTCCTATCAGTATGCTAACAGAACTTCATAAATAGGTCAGCAAAATTGCTTATATCAAGTACAGCTGGTCATGTGCAGGGATGCGCAATATGTTGACACCCTCTTGATGATAATGTGCATTGATTTTTTTTTTTACGGCGATTGAAATAAGCATATGTTGACGTCCATAAATAACCTTTACCACTGACCAGATGTGCAATACACGACCTTCATCACTTCTTTTACATACTGCCGTTAAGATCAACTCTAAAGTCTAAACCAAGCATATGATTCTCACCAAGAGGATGGTGAGATGAATTGCTAAGATAGCAAAAAGTCCATTTCTTGGAAGCATATCCAACAGCAGCCCCTCATAATATTTCAGCCAAGAGTGTTGCTCGATATCATCGCCAACATGGATTATTACGGACAGATCAATCATCAAGAACATCTAATGACAACATTATTGTGCAGAAGCCCGATTAACTAATCCGGTCGGTTGACGGGAACATCACGATACAAATCTAAAACAAAGCATCATCCAAGCAGCACACGAACCAGAGATCATACAGCTAGGCAGCAGCAACCAATGCCATCTAAAGCGAGCACTCATCCAAGCATTGGAGCCATGTTTTGTTTTTGTTTTTTTGGATAAAAAGCATTGGAGCCATGTAGTTCCCAATTCATGATTGCAAAGGAATACCTCTCCCATAACAAAAGAAGAAAAAAACCCATCAGGCTGCAAGAAACAGTAAGGGGGGATCAAAAGATCTCGCCTTGGCTCAACAGCTTGCTGCATATGGGCAGCACCTGCATGAAAGGCCCCAGCTTCTGGTGTTCGGCGAGCAACTCGGCCAAGTACTGACTGCAAGAAACCAAGAATTGTGCAACAATCACGATATCATCATCCATCAAGCAAACCAAACAAAAAGGAGGATATGATAAATAAGCAATCTTGGCATCAAGAATTGGCCAAGAAACAGAGATAAAATCCATGCGCCGTTCTACCTATCAGCATCCGGGTTGCTTCTAATCTGAGGGGAGAACCCCTGGCTGTAGAGCCCCGACATGGCGGCGGCTCTGCGGAGAGAGGGCTGCAACCGAGGCTGTGCCCAAGAGGAGTGGCAACGGGAGAGGAAGAAGTGGGAAATAAAGGGGAGGAGAGGAGATGGTGTGTGCGGTGTGGGGTGGTAGGAGAGAGGAGGTAAAAAGGCTCGCTGCTTTAGGGTGCAGTCTGCAGCGGCAGCAGCCAGCCAGCCAGCCAGCGTAGGGGGAGGAGTGAGAGGGGAGGTGTTGGCAGGCGCTGCCGCTCTGGAACCCTTCTTCCTCTCTCAAGAGGTAGCCTTGCGTTGCTCGGCCTCTCGACTCTCAAGGTTGCAACACGCCACCACGGCACCCATTGAAAATTTTGATCAAAAATCACAGAACAATAAATGGAAAAAAAGATTCTTGGGTCACGTCACGTCTAGAGCATGATAACATCGTGGTATTGTGTTTTTTTTTTTTGTAAATTGTTTTGAGGAAAAGATTGTTGTGGTAGAGTCATTGCCATGTACACCGTAACGTGTTATCTCGATTTACGTTTAGTTTACGTATAGAAAAAATATGCTATATGCTTTATTAAATTTTGCACATAGTATTAGATATAAAAAGTTCACATTGAGCATTTTTGTCGCTATATATAGGGAACTTTTTTTAAGTATCTATAACCTAGAAGTTCGAGTATATGAGTGATAGATAGAGAAATGTTGTCATTCAAGCTTACGTGATGTGTGTATTTGTAGATTTGTCGTCACGAGGAAAAATTGATGTCTTTTCGTATTTAGTGGTGTGACCAATCTATTTGTTGCGCATATATATCATAGCTATATCTTCTCTTCTTATTTTTTGTATCAGGGTGTCACGTATTCATTTATTATGATATGTACCGTGGCTATCTAAAAAATAAAAAATATTTATTTGTATAGCCAAAATAGAACTTTCACAATATTCTCACCGTTAGCATTCCTTAAGAATTTCTAGCACCTAGGACCTCATCAAGGTTTATATTGTTCAACTTTCACGGCTCAATCTTTTTACTTTTTAAAAAAAGTGGATTTGTAGAGACAGGTGGTAAACAATAGATGATACTGCAGTTAGACATTTGATGGTCTATAAGGAGCATATTCTCACACATAGGTGTGAATTTGCCAAATCTAAAATATGCAGATATGTGATTCAATTTATGAACAAAACATTCTCATAATTAGAAGAAAAAAAATCGCAAAGTCTGCATGAGGCAACCATGAACTGTAGATGTGTGTGTGTTCTTTCCTTTTCTGTGCACTTTTGTGTTGTATAATTTTCAAAATTCTCAGAAACTATAGATGGGACAGAATTGCAAGATTTCAAAGCCAATCTAATTTCCCCTTATTAGTGCAAAAATGTTCAATGTGGAGGTTTTAATAGCTAGAAGAAACCATCTTGTATCAATGTTCTCAAAATGGAGATTGGGAAGATTTGACATCTCAGCATGAGACCCATGATGTTGGGTCCCTCTTTAGTGTGATATACCTGGCAATTTTGGACAAACCAAATCCTCATGCTACTCTTTCCAAACTGTCCATTTTGTATTAGTCAATTCCAATCCCTCTCTCTCTCTCTGATATAGGAGTTTCTGATAATTCAATTTTGGCTGTCAAGCATTTAGTGGTATGGACCCTAGTGACTTTAAGACTGTATCTAGGTTCTTGAATTGTATTTGTTCATGCAAGCAATAGGGACACTTTCTAATTACTATTTTAACCAGAGGCCCACAAAATGGCTCGGTATTGTGGTTTTTTTTCCTCTGCAAAATGTGTCGGTAGCTAGTGAGCAGAGCAAAACACGGCTGTCACTATCATTACACAAGAGGAAGATCGATCCTATCAGCAGTGTAGAGTAGCGTCTTAGAACTAGTACCTAGTCATTGTGTGGTGGATACTGTTCAATTGATGACCATGAATGGTACCCCACTAGATTGAACACTGCGGTAAGCATCGAGGCCCGTTTGGAACGCAAGGATTTTTATATAGATTATATAGAAACTCAAACATCAAGGGTGAGTGAAAATGTTTCTTTCCTCTAAATTTCATACGATATTCTTACGCTCCAAATGGGTCCTTAATAACAACACACCGCAACATTTTGTTTTTTGCCACTATGTCAAAGCTTGTCTCCTTTTAAGCCTTTGGGTAGTTATAATCTCAAAGAATATTGCGAGAGTAAATAATATTTTTATTTTAAAAATAATGGAAGCTAACCTAGCTATAATAGTAGTAGAAGAAGAAGAAAAATCCTTAACATGCATGCATTTCTTAAACCAATTACTGACGACAGTTGGCTCTAGAAAAGCATGGACCAGACAATAAATCTCTGTCAACGTAATCATCTCTCTAAAATAACTTAGCAATTCTGGGTGTGTACATTCATGGTAGATGAATCTACTTACCATGTTCCCTATTCTTTCTAAGCTGTCGTCATCTACGGATGAACCAAACTAACGATGCAAAAAGGCACATTAATGCTTTCTTTTCCCCTTGATAAAAGGGGATTTGATAATTTATCATAACAGTTGATGTGCAATTAATAATTTATCACTCCATATTTTATTGGCATGTGATTGCTTATGAAATTAGTGACAAATCATCGATAATCCCTTGATAAAATAGGGAATGTACTATCTCAGTTAGGTATGCCCATAATTGTGGGCCACACTAGCCAAGGGACAATGTTAAGTGCCCCAGAGAGTAAACGAGGAGTGTTCGATCCAATGAAAAGAACGCCAGCAATCAACTACTGTGATAAGTTACTTTTCCAGGAGATACTGTGAGATATGCTGTGATCTGGTTATCGCTCTCTCTCTCTCTCATCTGGTTAGCGCTCTCTCTCTCTCTCTCTTGTTGAGGTTTCTTCTCCGTGGGAGGGTAGATCAGAGAGAGAAGAGGAGAGGGAGAGGGTACCATCCGATTGCGTGGAAGAGGAGCCGGCCATGGCGCGGCAGCGGCGGTCGTGGAAGAAGGGTGACGGTGGCGGCGGGGCGGATCCGGTGACGGTGGCGGCGAGGCGGATCCGGTGACGGTGACGGCGATGACGCTTCCCGTCGCTGACTGCGCCGCCCTCTAGATCGGTTAGGGTTTTGTCGGTGGGGGGTGCGGCTCCGGCGAACCTCGTGAGTCGAGCCGCCGGTCCCCACCCTCTATTTATAGCGCAGCACGATAGGGACCCATCGCCAGGTTGGTCGGGCGCCGATCAGTAGCGCGGATCAAGGCCCGATTAGCCGTTGGGCTAATCGGCTGAGATCATTCTAACATTCTCCCCCTTGATCTTGCTTTATCTTTAATTACTTTTTGACTTTACTCATTCCATCACAGATTAGTGCATAGAACATGTCTCATCGTCACGGACAATCGCCGATAGATTCAACAGCTACAATACACCTATCTGTTCTGAAATAGATACTTTAATCTTTTTGGGCCATCTTTTAGTCCAGGAATCATAGGCTTTCCCTTAAACCCATGTCGGCTACATGTTCTCTGAACACGTTGGGTGGTAAGCCTTTAGTAAGCGGATCCGCTAGCATCTTTGCGGTACTTATATGCTCAAGACTTATGATTTGATCCCGAACTTTATCTTTCACAACATAGTACTTTATGTCAATGTGTTTGGCAGCACCACTTGACTTATTGTTGTGGGCATACGTTACTGCGGGTTCATTATCGCAGTACAACTTAAGTGGTCTATTGATGTCGTCAACCACTTTCAAACCGGGTATGAACTTCTTTAGCTAGTTCACCTGCCCCGTAGCCTCATAACATGCTACAAACTCGGCATACATTGTGGACGATGTAGTGACGGTTTGCTTTGAGCTTTTCCATGATATAGCTCCTCCAACGAGAGTGAACACATATCCGGATGTAGACTTTCTATCATCTCCGCAAAATCAGAATCAGATACCCCACTATATGGAGTGAATCGATCTTCAGTATGTCATCATGAGGCCTTTGTTCCTTGCAAATAACGCAAGACTTTCTTTATCAATTTTCAATGTTCTATTCCGTGATTGCTCGAATCGCCAAGTAACCCAGAACAAACGCTAAGTCGTATGCGTACACACTTGAGCATACCGCAAGCTTCCGACACCAAGCATATGGAACCGATTTCATTTGATCGAGCTCAGATGGTTCTCGGGCATTGAAAATCCCCATATCTGTCGCCTTGACTATAGGTGCAGTGAAGGACTACATTTATGCATACCAAATTTCTTTAAGACTTTCTCTATGTATGCCTTTTGTGACAGTCCCAATATCCCTTGTTTCTATCCCTGAATCTCGATCCCTAGAACGAACGAAGCTTTACCAAGATCTTTCATATCAAAGTTTGAGGACAAAACTTCTTTGTCTCCGAGTGCATCGACATCACTACTAGCTAGTAGAATATCATCCACATACGTGATTAGGAAGATAAACTTCTCATCTTTAAACTTTGCATAAACACGCTTGTCCTCTACATTTTCTTTAAACCCAAATTTTCTTATTGTCTTGTCAAACTTCAAGTACCACTGTCTTGAAGCTTGCTTTAACCCATAAATCGATTTCTTTAGGGCATCCCATTCTTTCATTTCCTTCCACGACAAAACCTTTCGGTTGTGCCATGTAAACATTTTTCTCCAAATCCCCATTAAGAAATGCCGTCTTTACATCCATCGATGTAACTCTAAATCATAATGTGCTACTAATGCCATTATGATTCTGAAGGAATCTTTACATGAGACCGGAGAAAAGTCTCATTGTAATCAATCCCTTCTCTTTGCGTAAAGCCTTTTGCCACAAGTCGCGCTTTTTATCTTTCTACATTCCTTGGGAGTCAAGCTTTGTCTTGTAGACCCATTTACACCCTCTAATTTTTGCTCCTTTAGGAATAATTTCAAGTCCCGCACTTTATTAGTCTTCATGGATCTCATCTTCTCTTCCATGGCCTCAAGCCATTTTGAGGAATTTTCGCTTCTCATGGCTTCTTCAAATGAGGTGGATCATCCTCCATTTGAAATTCCTCTGTATGATAAAATGATAATCATCGAAATAGTCGATCTTCTTATTCTTTGAGACCTCCTGGCCTCCTCATTTGGTACATCTTACTGCTTGAGGTGTTGTTGCTCCCCTCATCCGTGGCAATGGGTTCTATAGGATCTTGAAGAACAGTTCCTCATTCTCATTCATTGTTGCCACAGAGGAACAATAACAGTCTTTGGCACCACAGTTGTCTTGCAATCCGTCGGTGCAATGACAAAGCAGTAGTATGAAGAATGGCTCTTGAATCATCTGAGTGGGCGCATACACCGCTTCTCTTCAAGGTCAATCTCACGAGCTACCATACTTCCTCTCATCATTTCATCCTCTAAGAAGACACGGTGTCTCGTTTCTACAAACTTTGTATATCCTGTCGGACAAGAGAAACGAAAACCTTTTGACTTTTCAGGTAGCCAATGAAATGGCAACTTATCTTTTGGGATCAAGTTTCCAAGGTTTGGGTTAAATACTTTAGCCTCAGCAGACTCCCCACACACGTAAGTGGTTTAGTGAGGAACTCTTCCCGTCCACAACTCGCATGCGGTGTTTTGGGCACCGACTTACTAGGCACTCTGTTGAGAATATGAATGGCGGTTTTCAACGCCCATCCATAAACTCAATGGCGGTGTGGAATAGCTCATCATGCTTCGCACCATATCCATCAGTGCAGTTGCGTCTTTCACTACTCTATTTTGCTGAGGTTCGCCCGGTGTAGAATACTGGGCCACTATACCATTTTCCTGTAAGAACCTTGCAAAAGGTCCAGGAACTTGTCCATATGGGGTATGTCGACCGTAGTACTTCCCCACGATCGATCGGACTATCTTAATCTTTAAATCGTGTTGGTTTTCAACTTCAGCCTTAAATATTTTGAATTTATCCAAGGCTTCATTTATTTCTTTGATTGGATAAATATATCCATAACGAGAGTAATCATCCGTGAATGTTATGAACAGTCATATCCATCCACACTTTTCACGGAAAAGGACCACAAATGTCTGTGTGAATAATTTATAGAATTCCGTGCTTCTTTTGGCGTCTTTCTTAATTTTCTTTACATATTTTCCTTTAATACGATCTCGCATTGTTCTAAGTCCGAGAACTCTAATGGAGGAAGAATATCATTCTTAACTAGTCTTTCTATTCTCCCCTCAAAATATGGCCTAAACGACGATGCCATAATTTCGACGACGCATCTAGAGTTCTCTTCGCTTTCTGCTTACATTCGAGACGAGGATTCATTCACTTTCTCGCACGCGACGTTCCCTTTATCGCATACGACATTCACATCATCACATAATGATAACAAATAAAGCTCATTTTGTAAGATGGCAAGACCAACACATTCTTTATTAAACATTATTTCACACTTGCCATTTCCAAAATGACAATTATAACCATCATTGTCCAAACATGAAACACTAATCAAATTCCTCTGTAAAGAGGGAACATAAAGAACATCTCTAAGTAAAAGAGTGAAGCCATCAGCTAGCTTTAATGAAAGATCGCCAAAGGCTTCAACTTCAGCTTGGACTCCATTTGCGACTTTAATGCATCTTTCTTTTCTTTGCGTATTCCTCGTCGAACGGAATCCCTGCATATTATTGGCAACATGAACAGTTGCTCCTGAATCAATCCACTAAGTAGATTTTGAATATTGTACATACAGGGACTCATTTATGAAGGTAATAATGTTCTCACCTTTCTTTGACATAATCATTTTCAAGAAATCGGGACAATCTTTCTTGTAATGTCCCTTTTCTTGCAATGAAGGCATCGATCTTTTCTCAGTAAACTTATTCGTTGAGGCCGATGGACATGGGCTTTTCCTTGTTCCTTGAGGAGAAGTTCTTGTTGAAGTTCTTTTTCTTGTTGTCCTTCACATAGTTGATAGAACCACCATGTGAGGATTTAAATCTTTCCTCTTCTTGCACACACATAGCTATGCACTTTTCTAAGTCCCATTTCTGGTTGCATGTTGTAGTTGACAACAAAGGTGTCAAACTTTTCCAACAAGGAAGCAAAATCAAATGAATAAGGAACTCATCATTGAGAGCCAAATCCATTGGTTTAAGCTTGGATGCCAAGTTGCTCATCCTTAATATGTACTCTCTATGCCACCGCCACCGCCAGTAGTATTTTTCTCACAAGTCGCTTAATCACCGTGTAGCGTATGTCTTTGAAGAGCCAAGAACCGACTCTTTATTTTCTCAAGGTACTCGTGATGTTGTCATATTCTCGCGATTGAGCCCACAATTGCGGGCTCAATCGTGTTCTTTATCACAACCAAACATTTCTTGTTGGTTGTGGTTCATTTCTTATGCTCAAGGTCATAAGACATCCGTAAGGAGCATGGTCCTCTGTCTTTCTCGCCAAGCAAGATCATCCTCATTTTGATCCTCACCGTGCCATAGGCTCGGTGGGACGTCTGTAATGAGGACCAGTCCACCTCACCAAGATAAACGCTAAGTCTATCTTTTTCTTCCACTCTCCATAATTATCTCCTTTGAGAGTGGGATCTCTCCGATACAACTCATCAAGTTGTATCCGCTCAAAAATAGTTCAAATAAAGTGAGAACGTAATAAAGAAAATTATATGCCTTATTTCCAACGTTGGTCAAAAATACGACATACAATTAAATCAATTTTATCTATACATTAAATCTACATCACCGTTGGCGTAAATAGAAATAACGCATAAAATCATCAATTAAAATTACAATATTGTTATTATCAACGTTGGTCGAGAAAATAACAATATCATAAATTTCGAAATTATCACTATTTTCAAAATTAAATTCTCCCGTTGGTTCGAATTTAATAATGAAAATCAATCAACATTAATTCAAGAATGGGTGGGGGCCCGGCGCCACGGCATGAGCTACGCGCGCGCAATGCCGAGCAAGGCGGCGTCGGCAGATCGGCGGCGGCGCGGGCTCTCGCGGAGCGGCGGCGCCATCATCGCAGCGGCGGACGCTGGCTCTGCGCGGCTCTCGCGACTCGCGGAGGCGGCGACGAGCGAGGCGGCGGCAACGCGGGCGAGCTGCGGCTCGCCTGGCGGCAGCGGCCCCACTCGTGCGAGCGAGGCGGCGCACGGCGGAGCCCGACCAGCGCGACCAGCCCGGCGGCGATCGCGGCGAGGCCGACGGCGCGGCGAGCGGCGCCAAAGGTAAGGGCTCTGATACCATTGTTGAGGTTTCTTCTCTGTGGGAGGGTAGATCAGAGAGAGAGAGAAGAGGAGAGGGAGAGGGTACCGTCCGATTGCGTGGAGGAGGAGCCGGCCATGGCGCGGCAGCGGCGGTCGTGGAAGAAGGGTGACGGTGGCGGCGGGGCGGATCCGGTGACGGTGACGGCGATGACGCTTCCGTCATCGCGCGCCATCTCTAGATCGGTTAGGGTTTTGTCGGTGGGGGGGTGCGGCTCCGGCGAACCTCGTGAGTCGAGCCGCCGCCCCCACCCTCTATTTATAGCGCGACAGGGGCCCATCAGCCAAGGTTGGGCTGGACGCCCCCGATCAGGGCGCGGATCAAGGCCCGATTAGCCGTTGGGCTAATCGGCTGAGATCATTCTAACATCTCTCTGTGTGTGTCTCGTGTGCGTTATACTTTCGCTTCAAGTGAATCAATGTACCTCTCTCTTGTCGCTGTAGCTTTGTTTTGTTTTATGCACAGTCTATGACTATGTAAACAGGTGAACTTGGAGTGTCTGGTAAGTCGGTAAAAGTTCATGAGGTAAAACATCCTTATTTTGCCCTTTTCCCTGAAGGCCTGATGAAGAAACCAAGTAATTAAGCTGGATGCTCTGATCTGTTCGCCTTTGCAGCTCTCGCTTTACTCATCAGTCTTCACATGCGTCCTGCTCCTGCAGTCTCATGCATGCTCTGTTTTTATGCCGTAATTCAGGAAAGAGAGAAAAGAAAGGTAAGCTGCCTGCTAACATCGATCTGGAATGGTGTCAAGATTTAAATAGGACAGTAAGATAGTAATAGTAACCAGTTAAGGTACTAAGTAGGATTCCCTCCTGGTTGTGGCCAGGATCGATCCAACCAAACACACACAAAAAAAGTAGATATAACACGCATGTACCAGCAGAGATAGATTCGCATTTGCATAGCATAGTTCATAGGATTCCCTGCTGGTTAGAGACGGGTGTTAATTAATACCATCAGGAGGCAGCGCACGTTGGCGCAGGCAGGGCGCTGCGTTGCAATGCATTGCACTCACCACCACCACTCCATGCTGATGCTGCCCCTCGTGGGGAGCAAGCTGGTTAGTGTATTATATCAGTACACTGATGCACACGTACGTACACGCATGCGCCGCGCCCATGCACACGTGCGGCGCAGCGTGCGTGTGTCCACCTGCAGCGCCTGCCGCGCCGGTCTCTCGCGCACATGACAGCGTAATTGCTGCCTCCTGCATCGAATGCGGCCGGCCTCTGCTAGGCTAGCTCAGCTGCGCCCTGGCCTGTTGGGTGGGCTGCGTCTCCCTCCGGCCATTATAATGCTCCAAGAAGGATATGACAAAGATATCTACCCCTGTACCTTGTCTGCCGTTTTGTGTTGTGTCCCCTCTGCATGCGTTGATGCGGTGCAGCAGAGCATCCAATTCTCCTCTGCCTCGATCGATCTCCAATTCGTTCTACGGGTCGATCGATCCGCACGGCGAGCCGGGCAATTACTGCGTAGCTCGTGCGTCTTTTTTTACTGTGATGGCCTGATGAGGAACGGACGGTGGCGCTAATTTACGTATGCTTAGAAACAAAGCTGGCTCATCTCGAAAAACAAGACGAAGAAAAAGAAACAAAGTTGGTTCATGCAGCGTGTGCTGAGATGAAAGCTTTCGTCTTTGAACTGCAGGCAGTGTGACAGGCAGGCCGTCGCAGGAAGAGGAAGAGGAAGAGCTCAAAGATCGGCAGCGTTGATTTGTTGCTAGCCAGGGGAGACTTTTTGCAATGACTGATGCTGTGTTTTTTCTTGGCTGCGAAGAACTCCATCTCCATCCCATTCTCTCCTCACTCGATGGCCTATGCATAAGAACAGAGCCTGCAAGGTGACGCTAATGCCGGCCGCACTCGTCTCGTCGCTCGTCGGCGGTGAAGGCACCTTCATTTGCTAACTTGTGAGTGGCAATCCCCGTGGCGTGGGTGCGCTGCCTGCACTAGTCGCCCGCGTAGGTTGACGTCGAGGTGAGCTATGCCGCGCGCCGGCGAGGCAAGGCCTAATGAGCGAAGCGTGGCGGCGGCGGAGGCAGAGGAAGCCGTCGTCCACGAACTCGAGGAGGCCCTCCTCCTCACGTGTCTCTGTGAACCGTCCGATCACATATAAGCGCCCAGGATGGATCCAGGTAGAGAAGGGGAGGGACGTTTTTATCAGGAGCCCTCCTTTATGATGATTTATCGGTTAGACCCCCTGAGAATTGGATCGCGCTTATTTGAGGTGGCCAAATAGGCGGCACAGCATGACCAACACGGCACAGCACAGCAAGACACGACCTGACTGGCCAGGCTAGCTAAACGGTTTGTGTCGTGTCGGTCCGTGCGATTGGCTGTCGAGTTAAGCACGGCACGCCGAGCTCACCGGTCGCGCCGTGCTAGCCAGGTAATAATTAACCTGACAAGTCGGGTAGGCCCGTGTAACCTATCTAGATAAAGAACGCGCTGCCACGAGCCACCGCCGCCACCTTCTCCGAGCGTCGCCGCGGGAGCTGTCGCCTCCTCTGTTGCCGGCCGTGCTAGGCATAGTACTTGCGTGTCGTGTCGGCCACCGCTAGGGCAAAGTCACGACCTAAGCATGTCACGTCATGTCGCGTCGGACCATGCCGTGTCTGGATCAGTCTAACAGTATCGTGCCTTGGGCCGGACCGCCATGCACAACCCATTTTGTATACTTCGTGATCCATCCCAGATCGCTTAGAACCATCAGATGGAACATAAGCGAGCCGGATGGATCCAAGTAGAGGAGGGGAGGGACGTTTTTCATAAGGAGCCCTCCTTATGATGATTTATTCGTTAGAACCCCGGGAATTGGATCGCGCTAATCCTACGCGATCAATCCCGATCACTGCAAACCGTCAGATCACGCATCAGCGGGCCATATGGATCGTAATAGAGGGCTGGAGGGACATTTCTCGTAAGAGGCCTTTCGTTTACTCGTATTATCGATCGTAATCGCAAAGCGGATCTCGATCCTCACGGCTTCATGGACGCCGGCGGCTCTTGAATCCCAACCGCCGGATGCGCGAGCTCGCAGCAGCGGACGCCGCATTGGGGCGATCTTGGCGTAGGACCTCATCTTTGGCGGTGGTCGGTGGCGACGCGCGCAGAGCGTGGTGTGCTTGGTCTTGCGTTTGATCAAGTAGTTGCTTCTTTTCTCCTCTGCTTTAGTCGACGGCGTTAGGTCACATGGTCGCACGGATTACGAAGACTGAGGAGGAAACGACCATGGAGAATTTTCGGTGGACGCATTCGTTCTCTCTTCCTCTGCAGCTTCTTGCCATGGTTGGGTTGTCCTCCTCTCTCCTCTATCACATTGGCCATTGTAGGACTGTAATGGCGACTAGAGGGGGATGAATAGGAGCACTGTCCCTTCTTTTCACCTTGATCGAATTCAACACTATTTTCACTCCAATAGCTATGAGAACTATGAAGATCAATATACAAGCATAGCGGAAGACTTGTGTTGAGTCCAATCAAAACCCTAAAGAAAACCCCAAAATCATACAAGAGAAAGCAAGAACAAGAAGAGACTCATCTTGAGGAATCTTACTTGTATTGATTTTATATTGATGTTGGTTTACAGCCACTCTATCCTGGAGAACAAAGCTCAACACTTGAGCACACAATCCATCCAACTCTCTAGAACCCTAACCTCTCTATTTTCCTCTCCCTAAACACAAACTAGGGTTTTTCCAATGAGGTTCCATTGCCTCACAACCAACACCCTCCTCTATTTATAGTGGAGGCTAGCTTCTAGAGGAAGTCATCTAAACGGACACCGCTAAGCTCACACACAAACGGTTTCACTTGCACCGATCCCAAGCATGATGCAACCGTCGTGACCGAACTACTTGTTCGGTCATCCTGTCTATTTTGCGCTATGCTTGAATCCACTAACCTCACTCGGTATCCTCGATCGCTCGGATCTTAGCTCTCCAAGCCTAGTCCCGATCATCCTCGCCGTTGATCATCGTTGATCTCAAGCCTCCCGCACAACAATAGACCAAGAAGTCGATTCGGGAATAAGTTCTTCGTAACTTGACCTACTTAGTCAAAACATGTATCACACCATCATCTATTAATAAACACGAACTGGATCACCCACGACCGCTTCTACGTGGTCTACAACCAATTCTATCGCCCACGATCGGTTCTCCACGCCTACAACTAGTTCAAGTCACGACTAGTGTCATCGATCATCGCTCACGACCGATGTCCACGACTAGTATCCTCGACCACTGTCTATGACCAGTGTCCACGACCACTCGGTACTCGTAGCTATAGAACTCTGATCTTTTGACCACTTCGTACTCGTAGCTACAGTACTCTAATCTTTTGACCACTTGGTACTCGTATCTACAGTATGATGAACAGTACTTGTAGCTTCGCCCACTCGGCACTCGTTGCTACATTACGCGATGAACAGTACTCGAATCTTCCATCACTCAGCGCTCGTAGCTACAGTATGCGGTGAACAGTGCTTGTGGATATAGTGCTCGCCGAACAGTACTCAAAGCTTCTGCCACTCGGTAGAAAGAGCTACGACCACTTGGTAGAAACATGTTACGATCACCAGGTCGAACAGATGCAGTGAAAATGTGCTGCGTTAATACCGCTCCTCAAAATCGGTCAAACTGATTTTACTGAATTTTGTAGAAAACGAGTGTTTAGACAAACCTTCAATACCATTGTCAATTGTATCATCATCCTAAGATCGAGAGCATATCATCATGATATCCATAATCTCCCCCTTGTTGAACACATTGACAATCTTATCAAAAATGCAAATTGGATGTTGTTTTGAAAAACTCTTACTCGTTATCGTGTAAATTCACACCTTGATCAATAAGCAAGTAAAAGCTATAAAAATGACCAAGATGGCTTAAGAAATGCATAAACACAATAGATAAGGCAATAGACTACATGAAAGATTCAAATCCAGAGAGAACACAAAAAATTCCATATGAAAGAACAATTGTTTTTTTGACCTTAACAACATTTTTACCAATCCCCCCCCCCCTGACAATGGAGTCATCAAGATGCATAAAAGAAGATAGAGCATGAATGAAATGGAGTGAAATGCAATTTATTCATTTTTAGCATACAGAGCCATAAAAATTATCCAATGTGTCTTTACAAGTATTGCACCAAGCTATATTATGTGAAGCAGCTATTTTATATCATGGCAAATTATATATAGCAAAGCTAAAACCAATTGAGCAATAATCTAAGATTAAATTGATGTTCAACATGACAAGGTGCTCAAGATCATAGTTTAGCCAGAGGTATCAAAAAATGAGCCAGACCATGTCAATAAACTAAATAGAACCAAGAAGCTACAACTGAGTCAATTTAGAGTGCTGCAAGTTCAATGTTGAATCATTTTGTTCAAGCACTTGGAATTAAGCATACTTAGCACAGTTAGCACTTGCTGAAATTTATTTTTTGTTTTATCTCAGCAAAGCAAGTCCTTGTAGCATGTGACTTGAGTTTGCAAATGTGTTTTGCAAATGGTTTTAGTCCATGTACCCTATTCCTTGTGGTGTGATTCTAAGAGTTGGCAAATGTGTTTTGCAACTTGTTGAGAATATTGCTTTTAACCCTTATTTGCATCGCGCATCAAGTTGGCAAATGTGTTTTACAATTTAAGTTGAAGCGGAATGCAAAAATATGTGTTTTCAGTCTCTGGCCGTATGACCGCAGGCTGTTGGGCGGTCTTCACGGATCGGTCGTGGTCGACTCCGATCGTGGACTGACCGTGGTCGAGACCTGTTAAGTAAATAGTGGTCATAGAGACCGTCGAGACTCGAGTGGTCGAGACCGTTAAGTAAATAGTGGTCGAGACACTAGTCATGAACAATGGTCATAGACACCGTCGTAGACTTGAGTGGTCGAGACCTGCTCATGAACAAATGGTCAAGACATGGTCAAGAATAGTGGTAGTAGACCGATTGGTCGAGACTTGTTCGTGAACAGTTGTTGAAGACATCGGTTAAAAATCACTCAATCTCACTCTTTCCTCTCCCAAGCAAAGTTCTTACCTTTTGAAGTGAATTGAGACCAAACGAACTTACACTTGGTAGTAGCTACCACAAAGAAGGTGATGATCAAGTTAATTTAAGAGTGTTTCACACTAGCACAACAACAATTATTTAGTGGAGCTTAGTATGGAAGTGTATAACCTATGCAATATGAAATTCAAGCTATTGTAAAGCTAAGTAATAATTCAAACTAGAATACTTTGCCTCGGTGTTGATCCAAAAAGATTTAAGCGAAGTGTATGAACGCACACGCAAAGATAAATGTGACTTAATGTAAACAATGGAATGAGCTAGCGAGAAACAATATAAAGATTAAGATGAAACTGGCTCGTATTGCACCAAGTACTAGGAGAGTTGCTAGCCAATTGCAAAGATAACAATGTAAGGGCACAAGATTGCTCACAAAGATTAAATACACAATCTGTGATTATGGGCTAGGGTTACTCTTCCCAAAATTCACCATTTTATTATTTTCTCTCCTCTTTTTCCTCTTTTGAAACTCACCACAAGAACATGCAAACTTCCTCCTCCTTGGTTCATACAACAATCGGGAGGAAAAGTAGGCACCTGTAATATGTGGTTCGATCTCTCTTTTCTTTTCAAGACGTGGTTTTTTTGGTATTCACGCCCTTTCTTCTTTTCTTGAAGTGATCGAATTAGGTTTGCTCACCTCTTGATTGCACAAGCATCACAATTCAACAAGTGTAAATAAGCCTACAAGTAGCCCTAAGACAATTATCAAAAGTTAGTCTCAAAGATGAAAATATATAAGTGAAGTTATGCAGCCAAACCAAAACAAACGCCCCAGTGCGGGTCAATGTAGAGCTACGACCATGACCACGACTATGATCACGGCTAGAGAAAGATGTGGCAAGGATTTTGCCACACCAAGCCGAAAACAAAACACGAGAGGACGCATGATGATCAACAAAAATTTCTATGGTTTATGTGGACTCAAAGACAAAGAGACGAAAAGAACACAAAGATCAACACGTAGACAAAAATTCTAATGGACTAAAACATAACGAAACTCACGAGAAATGACAGATTAAAAACTAGGGTTTGGAATTTTTTTGTGTTGTAATTTTCGGGTTATGGACTCTAGGAAAAAGAACAACAAGAAAAACCAATATATTGCTAAGAGTAAATAATCCTACCGAGTCAACGGAGCTCTGATACCAAGATGATACGGGGTCTCCTGACTTCTCGACGTAGGATCGAATACCCACGTGCCACTCTTGAATCGTAGTGATCTTCCGTTGCCCGTGCAAGGATTAGCACTCTATAATTCGCAAGAACACATGCGTCGACTTCATCGACTACCAAGTGAAATCATCGTGCTCCTAATTCCCAGTGGAAAGGTTGAACGATCTTGATTGAACACTCAATCCCCCTTCAAGTTGGTTCGGCCAACAAGGAAGAACAAGAGCAAAAAAAACTTTGCAATTTATTATTCTGAATATAATGGTCTTCGTTACATGAGGAGTCTCGAGCGTATTTATAGTGCAGCCCTAGGTCACGCAATAAAGAAAGCTAGGGCTGGCGCAACTAATCGTGGCGGCCAAGGACTCCGAATCCAACTCCTATCCGAAAAGATATTGTTCACTTTTAGTACTGTTTACATCAAGAACTGTTCACACCGAAAACTGTTCATGTAGAACACTATTCAAGACCTGGTCGTGGACCTTGGGAAACTAGTCGTGGACCTCCTGAGAGTGGTCGTGGACCTTCAGGAACTGGTCGTAGACCTTTGGGACCTGGTCGTAGATCTTGCAGAGACAGCTGAAAGTGATTTCCCTTGATCCTCCACGACTCTCCTCTGTTGCTTTGGCTCCAAAGCCTTCACAGTGTTCGACCTAGTCATAGGCTTGCTTCTCCCCCTTAGTCTCCCATGCAACTTCCTTGTCAAACCTGAGAATGCACAAAGTATTTGCAAAAGGTAGTAGCCAAGTCTCATTATCGTCAATAGGCAACTCATTAAGAAACAAAAGCACCTGTTGGTTTAACGACTTGGCTCTGGTTCGAGTCATTGGACCGGTCGGTACTTTAAGAACAGTCTCATGCACACTTGGACTGGTTGTAGGGATGTTTGAACTGGTCGTAGGGATGTCCTCATCAGTCATCGACCACTATCACGACCGATCCATAACCACTCAGTACTCGTAGCTATAGAACTCTGATCTTTCGACCACTTGGTACTCGTCGCTACAGTACTCTGATCTTTCGACCATGTGGTACTCCTCGCTATAGTGTGATGAACAGTACTCTGATCCTTCGACCACCTGGTCGAAACAGGCTACGACCACCAGGTCGAATCAGGCTACGACCACCAGGTCGAATAGATGCGGTCAAAACGCGCTGCGGTAAAACCGCTCCTCAAAAGCGGTCATATTGATTTTTCTGAATTTTGCAGAAAACGAGTGTTTAGATAAACCTTCAACACCATTATCAATTGTATCATCATTCTAAGATCATAAGTATATCTCTATGATATCCACAGCCATCTCAGTGAATGCAGCCTGTTGACGTTGAGCACCATCACCGTTTTGACCGGCTCTGATCAATCAAGCCTGTCCAGGGCATCACCGTGCATGCCAAAGATCCCAACCCAGAATGCGAAGAGGATCCTAACCAAAATTCCACTTACACGTACGGGATGATGGTCATACGCCACACATTTCTGCAGGGCTTCGATCGAACACGGGATAGCCTGCAAGATATACACCAACCGTGCAGATCGACTGAACACAGTGACGACTCACGACTTCAGAAGCAACATTCCACACATGCTTACCACGTCAAAGCAGTTACGCTTCTACCAGGCTTGTGCAACCAATGGCAACGGAGGTGATTCCAATGCCTGTGGTGCAATCCAGCCATGTCAGCTCAAGGTCTATGAGCTCTTCCAACGGGGCTTAGATGCTTCAAACCACGATTAGCTCTTCAAATTAGTTTCTACGTGCCTTGATTAAGTTTCTTTTGTTAGAGGAGGGAGGGAGATCTATCGTCAGTATATTTAGGGTTCCAAATGCCTAATAGAACGAAATCAAGTGCCCTTCCTCCAAGTGTTCTATTACAAAAGAAGACAAAGTAACTAAAAAATAAATTTTGTCAGAAGTGGGATTTGAACCCACGCCCTCGTTAGAGGACCAGAACTTGAGTCTGGCGCCTTAGACCACTCGGCCATCCTGACCTTGTTGCAACTATGTTGGTCAAATTTAGAGAAACCCAATGTACTGCAGTTGAATGGCACGTCTGTCAATTTCGTCAAAGATATCATCATGTTTGGATAGTTTTTACCTTTTCAAGAATATTTTCCGTAAATACAGAGCTTTCTTAACAGAACTTGTGAAAACATGTACAATTACAAGTTCAGTACCTTGGATTCACAAACAGTACAATATTGTCTAGGGTTAGGCTACCGACAGTTCTGTCGTAGGAAAAAATTGCAGAAACATTGGATACACCAAAACAGTGTCATGGGCTTTACCAACATGTATGCCAATGTGTAGTAACTGAGAATGGCTGAATGCTTGAAAGGAACCAGATTTCTATGCCAGAAACACTTTCTAAAATATAGCACAGTGCTTTTGCAATTACAGGATGAAATTTGACCGTTCAAAATTTCACACATGATCTACATTTGTTACAAAATAACATTTGAAAACAGATATTCAAAGGCAATTTGCAGACCACCCGACCTGGGCAGCACCCACGAATGAACTGCAACTAGTGGAAGATCCTGCAGGTAAGAAGACATAAATTACAATAAACTCATGGTCCATTAGTAACAGAATTACTATTCCTGTTCCTGCATATAAAAAGATATAAATCAAACATTCATGTAGCAAAATAAACGTTTGCTTCGCTTTTGATATCGTCCCACTGCAACAGTTGTCTTTTCAAATTAGATATGTATAAAAGTCCATGTCAAAATCCTACACAACAATGATCAATTAATTCCTTGCGGTTCCAAACAAAAGAAAACTAACTTGTCCTCTCATTCAAATAATCTAAGCTCAACATAGTCAAACCATATCTTTAGAATTAAAAAGAAATCCATTTTAGTGACTTCAAGGGACTTCAGACATTATATAACGAGGAATTCACTTACCTAGACAAGCTCAATGTAAGCCATAGGCGCATTATCACCCCGCCTTGGAAATGTTGGGATGATCCTTGTGTAGCCCCCCTCTCTCTCCCCATACCTGTCTGCAACCTCAGCAAACAACGCATGGACTATATGCTTCTCATAAATAAATGCCAGAGCCTGTCTCCTCTTGTGAAGAGATCCATCCTTCCCCAGGGTGATCATCTTCTCAACATACTTCCTCATTGCCTTTGCCCTTGCCTTGGTAGTCTTTATCCTTCCATGCTTCAGTAGCTGTGTGGTCAGCCCACGCAGAAGTGCTTTCCGCTGATCTGGAGGTCTGTTAAGTTTAGGAACACGTTTCCCATGCCTCATTGCCACTATCCTTCCGCAGGCATCAATACCAAACAATCGGTGCTCAAAGCTTGAACTCTCTACAATATGTTGGACAAAGTCAATAAATGAGTTGACCGCATATTTCAAAGGAATTTTCAGACAAATCCATCCAAAATTTAGCATTAGTGTGACTTGCTCGAGAAATTTGACTCAGAAGGCTGGCACTTGCAAAACAAATAAGACTGCAATACCTTCAAGTGTTATCGGTACACAAACCATGTCTTATGCATTGGCATCTTAAACTGTCACAAAAAACAATCACAGGTGTGTGGCAAATGCACGTAAAGAAATGTAAAAAGTTGCTTCACACATATGACATATGCGCCTACACTCCGCACATGAACACTTGACTTCATCTATCTAGATTCTAGATACGACAAAGAACACTACAATTCTGTTGTTGAGTGTTGTTAGACAACTGGGAGTACACATTCACATTCCCAATTTGTTATCGAGCATTCAAGTCACATTTTAAGCATATTAAAATGCATTATTATCTTAAAATCCTAAATTTCGAATTGTTCCGTAACAAACTGTATCCCCTTCTTAGCTCTCATTGCCGCATCTTCTACAGTGAACGCTGCAATCTCGCGTAGGTTCATTAAATTGGACAGGGGTAATACGACTCCTTTACCGGCTCCGAGGGAGAGGAGAGGCGATACGGGGGCAAGCCCGGAGAAGGGGCCGAGGCAGCCGACCGACGCCGCCGCGGGAGAGAACGACGACCGTAGCCTGCCTGCCGGGGAGGGGCGGAGGACGGGGAGGGCGGAGCGGAGTGACGCCATGCTCCAGGTCGAGGCGGAGATCGCCGGCGAGGGGGAGACGGAGGCGAAGGCCGCCATGGCAAGCGACGGGGAGGAGGGAGACGGGAGCGAGCGGAGGAGTGGCGGTGGCTTTGGTTGGAGAGGTGGCGAGTGGCGAGGCCGTTCGGGCGGCTTTGAACCGGATAACGTTTGGCTCTTGCGGCCGATTGGGTTGTGTCTCGCTGGCCGGAAGTAATGGGCTTATGGTTGGGCCCAGTAGGCTTTGTTAACTGATAGGTGGGCCTAATGGGCTGTTTAAAATGACCACGGATCAGTCGTTCTCAGACAAAGGGCTTGTTTTCCACGTTTGTAATTGTCAGGGCTGGTCAGTTGGTACTTGGTAGGAGTATAGTCTACATTTCTACTTGTCCAGTGTGTGTGTCCACATCTTACCTAAACTTCTGACTTTGTTATGCTACTAACACTATCCAAATTCTCTTTAAGAAATATATCATAATTAAATTGGATTAACAAAGCTAGTGTAGTAGTGTCACCGAATTATCAAATCAGTAGAAGTCTTGCATTAGAACAGTATCGTGACATTGCTGCTAGGGCTGGAAACGAGCCGAGCCTGATGGATTAACAAAGCTAGTGTAGTAGTGTCACCGAATTATCAAATCAGTAGAAGTCTTGCATTAGCACAGTATCGTGGCATTGCTGCTGAATGAAGCAGCCGGCCGAATCGGCTCGCTCCGCTCGACAGCTCGTTTATCGCTTGGCTTGGCTCGGCTCGCTCGGCTCGATTCGAGCACGAGCCGAAGGTGGCTCGCCGGCTCGCTCGAGGCGCTCGAACTGCTCGAGCCAGAAGGAGCCGATGCATCGATTCATTGATTCATTCCGATCTAGTACAACCAACAAGCATTACAAACATTTCTATAAGTTCATCCAGATCCAGTACATCCAACAAGCATTACAAAAATTTCTATCAGTTCATCCACCTCAAGCACATCAAACAAGCATTAGTTCATAAAAAACAAGCACATCACATTCAATGATCCAAAACAAGCATCAGTATTCAGTTCCTAACAAATGAAATCGCAACTTCGCAAGAACAGCAGGCTCGGCGATGGCGAGCTTAGGGTACCGAGCGAGCAAGACGGCAGCCGGGCGGCGTGGCACGAGGGGAGCACTGGGGGGAGTTAGGAGCACAGAGGGAGAAGAGAACGCGGCCAGGGGGAGGACAGGGTGGTGGATGGAGCAGGTGGCGGTGGTGGGTGAGGAAGAGGAGGCGGCGGATGGAGCAGTTGGCGGTGAGGAGGCGGTGGATGGACCAGTCCAGTGGCGGTGAGGAGGAGGAGACGAGCTGGTGCAGTGGAGATGGGAGGCGCCACTGGCGTGAGTGGAGATGGGAGGAGGAGGAGGCAGGCGGGTGGAGAGGTGGATGGAGGTAGCGGTGGGGTGGAGAATCGCAGATGGGAGGCCCCACGCGGTGGTGGAGATGGGGAGGAGGCGGCGGGTGGAGAGGTGGATGGAGGCGTGGCCGTGGGTGGAGAACGGAGATGGGGAGGCGGTGGCGGTGGAGATGGGGAGGCCTCGCCGGTGGTGGAGATGGAGGAGCGGGTGGTGGTGGTGGTGGAGGCGGGCCGCTGGCTGGGGTGGGGAGAACCGGAGGAAGGGTAGGGGTGGGAATGGGGCATGGTCGCATGGGGAAGGCCTGAAGGGATCGATTGAGGAATAGGGCATGAGGGAAGGGGATCGATCGGGGTTAGGGACTTAGGATTTTGAGTAGGGGTGATCGGAGGCAAGGCTCGAGCGGCGGTGGCGAACCGAAAAAGCTCGCGAGCCGCCGCGCGCGCTCGAGCTTCGGCTCGAATTTTCATCGAAGAAGATGGGCTCGACTCGGCCGAATTTTCACGAGCCGAGCCGAGCGGACGAGCCCAGTCGAGCCACGAGCCTCGAGCTATTTTTCCAGCCCTAATTGCTGCAGCCGTCCAATCCAGAAAGAACGGTGTGATTCACCTGTTTAATGCTACAGTAGTATGAATAGCACCTGTGCTACAGTTTTACTATAGTACCACTTGTGACCTTATCTTTCGCTTTTTGATCGATGACTGCAAAGCAATGCTATGGTGTACTGTAGCACCGGGACATGGGCCGAAGTCCACCCCCGGAATCTCACAAGAATAAAAGGGTAAGCTAAGGGTAGAAACAAGATGCCTTCCACATCCAAGGAAAAAAAATCCTATAGGATCTAGTCCACAACTCCATTTCGATAGACCAACTCCACCGCGTGACACGTATATTTGCCAATCTCAAAGGGCACAACCCCATAATCCCCTTCTCATGTCGAGGGGTTCGTTTCGTTGGTTCCAAGTTCCAATCCTTTCATCTTCCAACACCTAGGGAGTGACATCTTGACGGAGGATCTTCATCTCACCGTGACGGCGGTCAACGGCGATGGTCGGACAAGACGGCAACGACGACGACGGCAGAACACCCCACCAAAGACCAAGGAGAACACAATAACAGCCATGCCAATGGCGGGCACGGCAACTTCATCTAGTGCTTGTGCTGTTATAAGTAGTAACTCTGTAGCTGGTACAATTGTCACAACCGACTCAAAAATTGAGAGTCAAAAATAAGCATTCACCGATTCACGGCAACACACATCCACAAATGACATTAGGCAAGGACAAGGGATACATCAAATTGATTTACACAACAGGAAGCACCGCATTTCGCAGGAAAAATAAAATTCACAGAGAAGCAACTAAGCATCCGAATCCCAGCTAGTACGAAGCACACGGCATTTTGTGCAGTTGAATCCCAGCTACCACATGGCTATTGGAGAGCGAGGGGTCCATTGGGTTGGGGTCCCACATACGAAGTTGCAGATAGAAAAATCTTACCCAAGTAGAAAGGGTCCCACATGCCAGAACTAATTTCCGAATCTCCATTCCTCAATCCTCATGGACTGCTCAGTGCCCTACCCACATTTGGGTTAGTGCAAGATAGCGACGCCAATGACCATGCACTCATCCCACCACTACCTCCCTGAACCCATCCCACAAACGCCTCACCACCCGCAACCTGCACCAGGGTCCCACCGCCCAGCGAACAGACCGCGCCCATGCACCGGGTTCATCCAAAAACTGCGATTGGTGGGAATCAGATCTCCTGTAAACCCACCACAACCCCACGCCATTAGAGCGCACGCACAGCAGCGAAGGGGAGGAGGAAAATTCTAGGAGGTTCGAGATGAAGGTGATCGAGAAGGTCTGCGAGGCGGCGGCGGATGGCCGAACGGTGTTCTCGTTCGAGTACTTCCCGCCCAAGACGGAGGAGGGGGTGGAGAACCTCTTCGAGCGGATGGACCGCATGGTGGCGCACGGCCCGACCTTCTGCGACATCACCTGGGGCGCCGGGGGATCCACCGCCGACCTCACCCTCGAGATCGCCAACCGCATGCAGAACATGGTACGTGTGTGTCTGTGTCTGTGTGTCGCTGCCTCCCGCTCGTGCTCGCGCGCGCGCGCGCGCGATCTGATCTGGTATGTTTTGGCGCGTGGCGCTGGTGCGACTTCGGCTCGATTTGGTTCGGCGTGGCGTAATGTGTCAGTGGAAGTGGCGATATGTGTTGGATTTGACGTTTTGGATCATGTGTGTAGATAATCAGCTTTGCTGGTTTGGTTCGGTGAGCAGGGAATGTGTTCCATGAAATGCCGGTCTCGCTGGTGGTTGGCTCTGGTTTATTTCGATTTGGTGCAAATTTGTGTGCAATGCGGGGTTTCGTAATCCGCGCAAGGATATTCTGAGACGCTTTCGGTTTGATGTGATTAGATTTGCTTAATTGCATCAATCGTTGCTCGTTTCATTTGGTTTCGCTAGAGTTTGGTGGGATGTGTTCGAGATTATATTGTGATACTGATTAGTTTAGATTGCTGACTTGTGTTGAAAATTAAAAAGATACGTTTGATGTGATGCTGATTTAGGATGGCCCTGGTGTGGATTAGTAGTGATTTTTGAATGATTTGGATTAATTTGTTCCCATGTGGTTCAGTTGGTTGGGTGGTGTGTCTGCTGAAGACTGATCATGTTTAAGCGATAAGGATGCCTAATTTGAGCCCCAATGAGGTGCGCAGCAGGTTTTTCGGAAAGGAATTTCGTTTTTGATACTTGTGGCGCTTAGTTCAATGCTTATTTAGAGCTTTGAGCTCCAGAATCGTGGGTTTGGTGGAAAAGACTGATTTTGATGGGTTGAGTCACATTGAGTTCATCCATTCTGATATTTGGCCAAAGTTCTCGGTAGAGGTTTGTGCTTTCTGAGCTATAGCTCTGCCGGTCCCATGCAACGTGTTGTATGCCATGCCAATTTGGAGCACAATGTAGCAGACCTGAATATTGACGCTAATGCCGGCCGCACTCGTCTCGTCGCTCGTCGGCGGTGAAGGCACCTTCATTTGCTAACTTGTGAGTGGCAATCCCCGTGGCGTGGGTGCGCTGCCTGCACTAGTCGCCCGCGTAGGTTGACGTCGAGGTGAGCTATGCCGCGCGCCGGCGAGGCAAGGCCTAATGAGCGAAGCGTGGCGGCGGCGGAGGCAGAGGAAGCCGTCGTCCACGAACTCGAGGAGGCCCTCCTCCTCACGTGTCTCTGTGAACCGTCCGATCACATATAAGCGCCCAGGATGGATCCAGGTAGAGAAGGGGAGGGACGTTTTTATCAGGAGCCCTCCTTTATGATGATTTATCGGTTAGACCCCCTGAGAATTGGATCGCGCTTATTTGAGGTGGCCAAATAGGCGGCACAGCATGACCAAAGACGGCGACAAAGACAAAGAAGACACGACTGACCGCCGAGCTAGCTAAACGGTTTGTGTCGTGTCGGTCCGTGCGATTGGCTGTCGAGTTAAGCACGGCACGCCGAGCTCACCGGTCGCGCCGTGCTAGCCAGGTAATAATTAACCTGACAAGTCGGGTAGGCCCGTGTAACCTATCTAGATAAAGAACGCTGCCACGAGCCACGCGCCACCTTCTCCGAAGGCGCGGCGGCTGTCGCCTCCTCGCTTCTGCCGGCCGTGCTAGGCATAGTACTTGCGTGTCGTGTCGGGCCAGCCCGCTAGGGCAAAGTCACGACCTAAGCATGTCACGTCATGTCGCGTCGGACCATGCCGTGTCTGGATCAGTCTAACAGTATCGTGCCTTGGGCCGGACCGCCATGCACAACCCATTTTGTATACTTCGTGATCCATCCCAGATCGCTTAGAACCATCAGATGGAACATAAGCGAGCCGGATGGATCCAAGTAGAGGAGGGGAGGGACGTTTTTCATAAGGAGCCCTCCTTATGATGATTTATTCGTTAGAACCCCGGGAATTGGATCGCGCTAATCCTACGCGATCAATCCCGGATCACTGAAAACCGTCAGATCACGCATCAGCGGGCCATATGGATCGTAATAGAGGGCTGGAGGGACATTTCTCGTAAGAGGCCTTTCGTTTACTCGTATTATCAGTCAGAACCGCAAAAAGCGGATCTCGATCCCCTCCTGGCTTCATGGACGTCGGCGGCCTCTTGAATCCCAACCGCCGGGATGCGACAGAGCTCCGGCAAGCAGCGAGACGTCAGCATTGGGGCAGTCTTGGCGTAG
This sequence comes from Ampelocalamus luodianensis, assembly GCA_036346255.1. Taxonomy (NCBI): domain Eukaryota; kingdom Viridiplantae; phylum Streptophyta; class Magnoliopsida; order Poales; family Poaceae; genus Ampelocalamus; species Ampelocalamus luodianensis. Next base: position 90,661,115 of record CM070622.1, on the reverse strand, counting down.
GACCTCATCTTTGGCGGTGGTCGGTGACGTGGACGCAGAGCGCGTGGTGTGCTTGGTCTTGCGTTTGATCAAGTAGTTGCTTCTTTTCTCCTCTGTTTTAGTCGACGGCGTTAGGTCACATGGCTGCACGGATTACGAAGACGGAGGAGGGAAACGACCATGGAGAATTTTCCGGTGACGCATTCGTTCTCTCTTCCTCTGCAGCTTCTTGCCATGGTTGGGTTGTCCTCCTCTCTCCTCTATCACATTGGCCATTGTAGGACTGTAATGGCGACTAGAGGGGGATGAATAGGAGCACTGTCCCTTCTTTTCACCTTGATCGAATTCAACACTATTTTCACTCCAATAGCTATGAGAACTATGAAGATCAATATACAAGCATAGCGGAAGACTTGTGTTGAGTCCAATCAAAACCCTAAAGAAAACCCCAAAATCATACAAGAGAAAGCAAGAACAAGAAGAGACTCATCTTGAGGAATCTTACTTGTATTGATTTTATATTGATGTTGGTTTACAGCCACTCTATCCTGGAGAACAAAGCTCAACACTTGAGCACACAATCCATCCAACTCTCTAGAACCCTAACCTCTCTATTTTCCTCTCCCTAAACACAAACTAGGGTTTTTCCAATCTGAGGTTCCGCTGCCTCACAACCAACACCCTCCTCTATTTATAGTGGAGGCTAGCTTCTAGAGGAAGTCATCTAAACGGACACCAGTTAAGCTCACACACAAACGGTTTCACTTGCACCGATCCCCCGGCATGATGCAACCCGTCGCACCGAACTACTTGTTCGGTCATCCTTGTCTATTTTGCGCTATGCTTGAATCCACTAACCTCACTCGGTATCCTCGATCGTTCTGGATCTTAGCTCTCCAAGCCTAGTCCCGATCATCCTCGCCGTTGATCATCGTTGATCTCGAAGCCTCCTGCACAACAATAGACCAAGAAGTCGATTCTGGGAATAAGTTCTTCGTAACTTGACCTACTTAGTCAAAACATGTATCACACCATCATCTATTAATAAACACGAACCAGATCACCCACGACCAGTTCTACAGGGTCTACAACCAATTCTATCAGGTCTACGATCAGTTCTCCACGTCTACAACTAGTTCTGAAGTCTACGACTAGTGTCATCGATCACTGTCTACGACCAGTGTCCACGACTAGTATCCTCGACCACTGTCTATGACCAGTGTCCACGACCACTCGGTACTCGTAGCTATAGAACTCTGATCTTTTGACCACTTCGTACTCGTAGCTACAGTACTCTAATCTTTTGACCACTTGGTACTCGTATCTACAGTATGATGAACAGTACTTGTAGCTTCGCCCACTCGGCACTCGTTGCTACATTACGCGATGAACAGTACTCGAATCTTCCATCACTCAGCGCTCGTAGCTACAGTATGCGGTGAACAGTGCTTGTGGATATAGTGCTCGCCGAACAGTACTCAAAGCTTCTGCCACTCGGTAGAAAGAGCTACGACCACTTGGTAGAAACATGTTACGATCACCGTGTCGACAGATGCGATCAAAATGTCTTTGCGTTAATACCGCTCCTCAAAATCGGTCAAACCGATTTTATCGAATTTGTAGAAAACGAGTGTTTAGACAAACCTTCAATACCATTGTCAATTGTATCATCATCCTAAGATCGAGAGCATATCATCATGATATCCATAATCTCCCCCTTGTTGAACACATTGACAATCTTATCAAAAATGCAAATTGGATGTTGTTTTGAAAAACTCTTACTCGTTATCGTGTAAATTCACACCTTGATCAATAAGCAAGTAAAAGCTATAAAAATGACCAAGATGGCTTAAGAAATGCATAAACACAATAGATAAGGCAATAGACTACATGAAAGATTCAAATCCAGAGAGAACACAAAAAATTCCATATGAAAGAACAATTATTTTTTTGACCTTAACAACATTTTTACCAATCCCCCCCCCCTCTGACAATGGAGTCATCAAGATGCATAAAAGAAGATAGAGCATGAATGAAATGGAGTGAAATGCAATTTATTCATTTTTAGCATACGGAGCCATAAAAATTATCCAATGTGTCTTTACAAGTATTGCACCAAGCTATATTATGTGAAGCAGCTATTTTATATCATGGCAAATTATATATAGCAAAGCTAAAACCAATTGAGCAATAATCTAAGATTAAATTGATGTTCAACATGACAAGGTGCTCAAGATCATAGTTTAGCCAGAGGTATCAAAAAATGAGCCAGACCATGTCAATAAACTAAATAGAACCAAGAAGCTACAACTGAGTCAATTTAGAGTGCTACAAGTTCAATGTTGAATCATTTTGTTCAAGCACTTGGAATTAAGCATACTTAGCACAGTTAGCACTTGCTGAAATTTATTTTTTGTTTTATCTCAGCAAAGCAAGTCCTTGTAGCATGTGACTTGAGTTTGCAAATGTGTTTTGCAAATGGTTTTAGTCCATGTACCCTATTCCTTGTGGTGTGATTCTAAGAGTTGGCAAATGTGTTTTGCAACTTGTTGAGAATATTGCTTTTAACCCTTATTTGCATCGCGCATCAAGTTGGCAAATGTGTTTTACAATTTGAGTTGAAGCGGAATGCAAAAATATGTGTTTTCAGTCTCTGGCGGTATGACCGCAGGCTGTTGGGCGGTCTTACCGGGACTGGTCGTGGTCGTAGACCTGATCGTGGACCTGACCGTGGTCGTAGACCTGTTCGTAAATAGTGGTCATAGAGACTGGTCGTAGACCTGAGTGGTCGTAGACCTGTTCGTAAATAGTGGTCGTAGACACTAGTCATGAACAATGGTCATAGACACCGGTCGTAGACTTGAGTGGTCGTAGACCTGTTCATGAACAGTGGTCGAAGACATGGTCGAAGAATAGTGGTAGTAGACCTGATTGGTCGTAGACTTGTTCGTGAACAGTTGTTGAAGACACTGGTTAAAAATCACTCAATCTCACTCTTTCCTCTCCCAAGCAAAGTTCTTACCTTTTTGAAGTGAATTGAGACCAAACGAACTTACACTTGGTAGTAGCTACCACAGCAAGGTGATGATCAAGCGAATTTAAGAGTGTTTCACACTAGCACAACAACAATTATTTAGTGGAGCTTAGTATGGAAGTGTATAACCTATGCAATATGAAATTCAAGCTATTGTAAAGCTAAGTAATAATTCAAACTAGAATACTTTGCCTCGGTGTTGATCCAAAAAGATTTAAGCGAAGTGTATGAACGCACACGCAAAGATAAATGTGACTTAATGTAAACAATGGAATGAGCTAGCGAGAAACAATATAAAGATTAAGATGAAACTGGCTCGTATTGCACCAAGTACTAGGAGAGTTGCTAGCCAATTGCAAAGATAACAATGTAAGGGCACAAGATTGCTCACAAAGATTAAATACACAATCTGTGATTATGGGCTAGGGGTTACTCTTCCCAAAATTCGACCATTTTATTATTTTCTCTCCTCTTTTTTTCCCTCTTTTGAAACTCAGCCACAAGAACATGCAAACTTCCTCCTCCTTGATTCATACAACAATCGGGAGGAAAAGTAGGCACTGGTAATATGTGGTTCTGATCTCTCTCTTTTTCTTTTCAAGACGTGGCTTTTTTGGTATTCGGCTGCCCTTTCTTCTTTTCTCTTGAAGTGATCGAATTAGGGTTTGCTCACCTCTTGATTGCACAAGCATCACAATTCAACAAGTGTAAATAAGCCTACAAGTAGCCCTAAGACAATTATCAAAAGTTAGTCTCAAAGATGAAAATATATAAGTGAAGTTACTGCAGCCAAACCAAAACAAACGTCCTGGTGCGGGTCAATGTAGAGCTACGACCATGACCACGACTATGATCACGGCTAGAGAAAGATGTGGCAAGGATTTTGCCACACCAAGCCGAAAACAAAACACAGAGGACGCATGACAGATCAACAAAATTTTCTATGGTTTATGTGGACTCAAAGACAAAGAGACGCAAAAGAACACAAAGATCAACACGTAGACAAAAATTCTAATGGACTAAAACATAACGAAACTCACGAGAAATGACAGATTAAAAACTAGGGTTTGGAATTTTTTTTGTGTTGTAATTTTCGGGTTATGGACTCTAGGAAAAAGAACAACAAGAAAAACCAATATATTGCTAAGAGTAAATAATCCTACCGAGTCAACGGAGCTCTGATACCAAGATGATACGGGGTCTCCTGACTTCTTGACGTAGGATCGAATACCCACGTGCCACTCTTGAATCGTAGTGATCTTCCGTTGCCCGTGCAAGGATTAGCACTCTATAATTCGCAAGAACACATGCGTTGACTTCATCGACTACCAAGTGAAATCATCGTGCTCCTAATTCCCAGTGGAAAGGTTGAACGATCTTGATTGAACACTCAATCCCCCTTCAAGTTGGTTCGGCCAACAAGGAAGAACAAGAGCAAAAAAAACTTTGCAATTTATTATTCTGAATATAATGGTCTTCGTTACATGAGGAGTCTCGAGCGTATTTATAGTGCAGCCCTAGGTCACGCAATAAAGAAAGCTAGGGCTGGCGCAACTAATCGTGGCGGCCAAGGACTCCGAATCCAACTCCTATCCGAAAAGATATTGTTCACTTTTAGTACTGTTTACATCAAGAACTGCTTCACACCAAAACTGTTCATGTAGAACACTATTCAAGACACGTCGTGGACCTTGGGAAACTAGTCGTGGACCTCCCGAGTGGTCGTGGACCTTCGAGAACCGGTCGAGACCTTTGGGACTGGTCGTAGATCTTGCAGAGACAGTGAAAGTGATTTCCTTGATCCTCCACGACTCTCTCTGTTGCTTTGGCTCCAAAGCCTTCACAGTGTTCGACCTAGTCATAGGCTTGCTTCTCCCCCTTAGTCTCCCATGCAACTTCCTTGTCAAACCTGAGAATGCACAAAGTATTTGCAAAAGGTAGTAGCCAAGTCTCATTATCGTCAATAGGCAACTCATTAAGAAACAAAAGCACCTGTTGGTTTAACGACTTGGCTCTGGTTTGAGTCATTGGACCGGTCGGTACTTTAAGAACAGTCTCATGCACACTTGGACTGGTTGTAGGGATGTTTGAACTGGTCGTAGGGATGTCCTCATCAGTCATCGACCACTATCTACGACCAGTATCCATAACCACTCAGTACTCGTAGCTATAGAACTCTGATCTTTCGACCACTTGGTACTCGTCGCTACAGTACTCTGATCTTTCGACCATGTGGTACTCCTCGCTATAGTGTGATGAAGCGATGCTTGATCCTTCGACCACACGGTCGAATAAAGCACGACCACCGTGTCGACCAAAGCACGACCACCAGGTCGAATAGATGCGGTCAAAACGCGCTGCGGTAAAACCGCTCCTCAAAAGCGGTCATATTGATTTTTCTGAATTTTGCAGAAAACGAGTGTTTAGATAAACCTTCAACACCATTATCAATTGTATCATCATTCTAAGATCATAAGTATATCTCTATGATATCCACAGCCATCTCAGTGAATGCAGCCTGTTGACGTTGAGCACCATCACCGTTTTGACCGGCTCTGATCAATCAAGCCTGTCCAGGGCATCACCGTGCATGCCAAAGATCCCAACCCAGAATGCGAAGAGGATCCTAACCAAAATTCCACTTACACGTACGGGATGATGGTCATACGCCACACATTTCTGCAGGGCTTCGATCGAACACGGGATAGCCTGCAAGATATACACCAACCGTGCAGATCGACTGAACACAGTGACGACTCACGACTTCAGAAGCAACATTCCACACATGCTTACCACGTCAAAGCAGTTACGCTTCTACCAGGCTTGTGCAACCAATGGCAACGGAGGTGATTCCAATGCCTGTGGTGCAATCCAGCCATGTCAGCTCAAGGTCTATGAGCTCTTCCAACGGGGCTTAGATGCTTCAAACCACGATTAGCTCTTCAAATTAGTTTCTACGTGCCTTGATTAAGTTTCTTTTGTTAGAGGAGGGAGGGAGATCTATCGTCAGTATATTTAGGGTTCCAAATGCCTAATAGAACGAAATCAAGTGCCCTTCCTCCAAGTGTTCTATTACAAAAGAAGACAAAGTAACTAAAAAATAAATTTTGTCAGAAGTGGGATTTGAACCCACGCCCTCGTTAGAGGACCAGAACTTGAGTCTGGCGCCTTAGACCACTCGGCCATCCTGACCTTGTTGCAACTATGTTGGTCAAATTTAGAGAAACCCAATGTACTGCAGCTGAATGGCACGTCTGTCAATTTCGTCAAAGATATCATCATGTTTGGATAGTTTTACCTTTTCAAGAATATTTTCCGTAAATACAGAGCTTTCTTAACAGAACTTGTGAAAACATGTACAATTACAAGTTCAGTACCTTGGATTCACAAACAGTACAATATTGTCTAGGGTTAGGCTACCGACAGTTCTGTCGTAGGAAAAAATTGCAGAAACATTGGATACACCAAAACAGTGTCATGGGCTTTACCAACATGTATGCCAATGTGTAGTAACTGAGAATGGCTGAATGCTTGAAAGGAACCAGATTTCTATGCCAGAAACACTTTCTAAAATATAGCACAGTGCTTTTGCAATTACAGGATGAAATTTGACCGTTCAAAATTTCACACATGATCTACATTTGTTACAAAATAACATTTGAAAAACAGATATTCAAAAGGCAATTTGCAGACCACCCGACCTGGGCAGCACCCACGAATGAACTGCAACTAGTGGAAGATCCTGCAGGTAAGAAGACATAAATTACAATAAACTCATGGTCCATTAGTAACAGAATTACTATTCCTGTTCCTGCATATAAAAAGATATAAATCAAACATTCATGTAGCAAAATAAACGTTTGCTTCGCTTTTGATATCGTCCCACTGCAACAGTTGTCTTTTCAAATTAGATATGTATAAAAGTCCATGTCAAAATCCTACACAACAATGATCAATTAATTCCTTGCGGTTCCAAACAAAAGAAAACTAACTTGTCCTCTCATTCAAATAATCTAAGCTCAACATAGTCAAACCATATCTTTAGAATTAAAAGAAATCCATTTTAGTGACTTCAAGGGACTTCAGACATTATATAACGAGGAATTCACTTACCTAGACAAGCTCAATGTAAGCCATAGGCGCATTATCACCCCGCCTTGGAAATGTTGGGATGATCCTTGTGTAGCCCCCCTCTCTCTCCCCATACCTGTCTGCAACCTCAGCAAACAACGCATGGACTATATGCTTCTCATAAATAAATGCCAGAGCCTGTCTCCTCTTGTGAAGAGATCCATCCTTCCCCAGGGTGATCATCTTCTCAACATACTTCCTCATTGCCTTTGCCCTTGCCTTGGTAGTCTTTATCCTTCCATGCTTCAGTAGCTGTGTGGTCAGCCCACGCAGAAGTGCTTTCCGCTGATCTGGAGGTCTGTTAAGTTTAGGAACACGTTTCCCATGCCTCATTGCCACTATCCTTCCGCAGGCATCAATACCAAACAATCGGTGCTCAAAGCTTGAACTCTCTACAATATGTTGGACAAAGTCAATAAATGAGTTGACCGCATATTTCAAAGGAATTTTCAGACAAATCCATCCAAAATTTAGCATTAGTGTGACTTGCTCGAGAAATTTGACTCAGAAGGCTGGCACTTGCAAAACAAATAAGACTGCAATACCTTCAAGTGTTATCGGTACACAAAACCATGTCTTATGCATTGGCATCTTAAACTGTCACAAAAAACAATCACAGGTGTGTGGCAAATGCACGTAAAGAAATGTAAAAAGTTGCTTCACACATATGACATATGCGCCTACACTCCGCACATGAACACTTGACTTCATCTATCTAGATTCTAGATACGACAAAGAACACTACAATTCTGTTGTTGAGTGTTGTTAGACAACTGGGAGTACACATTCACATTCCCAATTTGTTATCGAGCATTCAAGTCACATTTTAAGCATATTAAAATGCATTATTATCTTAAAATCCTAAATTTCGAATTGTTCCGTAACAAACTGTATCCCCTTCTTAGCTCTCATTGCCGCATCTTCTACAGTGAACGCTGCAATCTCGCGTAGGTTCATTAAATTGGACAGGGGTAATACGACTCCTTTACCGGCTCCGAGGGAGAGGAGAGGCGATACGGGGGCAAGCCCGGAGAAGGGGCCGAGGCAGCCGACCGACGCCGCCGTGGCCGCCGCCGCGGGAGAGAACGACGACCGTAGCCTGCCTGCCGGGGAGGGGCGGAGGACGGGGAGGGCGGAGCGGAGTGACGCCATGCTCCAGGTCGAGGCGGAGATCGCCGGCGAGGGGGAGACGGAGGCGAAGGCCGCCATGGCAAGCGACGGGGAGGAGGGAGACGGGAGCGAGCGGAGGAGTGGCGGTGGCTTTGGTTGGAGAGGTGGCGAGTGGCGAGGCCGTTCGGGCGGCTTTGAACCGGATAACGTTTGGCTCTTGCGGCCGATTGGGTTGTGTCTCGCTGGCCGGAAGTAATGGGCTTATGGTTGGGCCCAGTAGGCTTTGTTAACTGATAGGTGGGCCTAATGGGCTGTTTAAAATGACCACAAATCAGTCGTTCTCAGACAAAGGGCTTGTTTTCCACGTTTGTAATTGTCAGGGCTGGTCAGTTGGTACTTGGTAGGAGTATAGTCTACATTTCTACTTGTCCAGTGTGTGTGTCCACATCTTACCTAAACTTCTGACTTTGTTATGCTACTAACACTATCCAAATTCTCTTTAAGAAATATATCATAATTAAATTGGATTAACAAAGCTAGTGTAGTAGTGTCACCGAATTATCAAATCAGTAGAAGTCTTGCATTAGCACAGTATCGTGACATTGCTGCTAGGGCTGGAAACGAGCCGAGCCGAATCAGGCTCGGCTCGGCTCGGACAGGCTCGTTTGTACAGTTGGCTCGGCTCGGCTCGGCTCGATTCGAGCACGATCCAGAAAGGTGGCTCGGCTCGGCTCGGAGAGCGAGCTCGAGTCGGCTCGAACTGCTCGAGCCAGAAGGAGCCGATGCATCAGTTCATTGATTCATTCCGATCTAGTACAACCAACAAGCATTACAAACATTTCTACAAGTTCATCCAGATCCAGTACATCCAACAAGCATTACAAAAATTTCTATCGGTTCATCCACCTCAAGCACATCAAACAAGCATTAGTTCATAAAAACAAGCACATCACATTCAATGATCCAAAACAAGCATCGATTCGATTCCTAACAAATGAAATCGCAACCGCGAAGAACAAGCGAGCTCGGCGATGGCGAGCTTAGGCGGCCGAGTGGAGACGGGCCGGCGCCGGGCGGCGAGGGCACGAGGAGCAGGGGAGTTAGGAGCACGAGAGGAAGAGAACGCGGTCAGGGGGAGGACAGGGTGGTGGATGGAGCAGTGGCGGTGGTGGGTGAGGAAGAGGAGGCGCGGATGGAGCGGTTGGCGGTGAGGAGGCGGCGGTGGATGGACCAGTCCAGTGGCGGTGAGGAGAGGAGACGAGAGGCTGCGCAGTGGAGATGGGAGGCGCCACCAGCGAGTGGAGATGGGGGAGGGGAAGGGGAGGCAGCGGGTGGAGGAGGTGGATGGAGGTAGCGGTCGGGTGGAGAAGCTGCAGATGGGAGGCCACGCCGCGGGTGGAGATGGGGAGGGGAGGCGGCGGGTGGAGGAGGTGGATGGAGGCGGGCCGTGGGTGAGGCGGAGATGGGAGGCGGTGGCGGCGGGTGGAGATGGGGGAGGCCTCGCCGGCTGGTGGAGATGGAGGAGCGACGGGGGGTGGTGAGCTGGTGGAGGTGCGGCCGCCGCCGCTGGGGGTGGGGGGAGAACCGGAGGAAGGGTAGGGCTGGGGAATGGGGCATGGCCGCATGGGGGGAAGGCCGGAAGGGGATCGATTGAGGGGGGAATAGGGCATGAGGGGAAGGGGATCGATCGGGGGTTAGGGACTTAGGGATTTTGAGTAGGGGGGTGATCGGGGGAGGCAAGGCCTGAGCGAAGCGGCTGGGCCGAACCAGAAAAAAGCTCGCGAGCCGCTCGCGAGCGGCTCGAGCTCGGCTCGAATTTTCACTGAGCCAAAAGATGGGCTCGACTCGGCTCGAATTTTCACGAGCCGAGCCGAGCCGTGACGAGCCCGAGTCGAGCCACGAGCCTCGAGCTATTTTTCCAGCCCTAATTGCTGCAGCCGTCCAATCCAGAAAGAACGGTGTGATTCACCTGTTTAATGCTACAGTAGTATGAATAGCACCTGTGCTACAGTTTTACTATAGTACCACTTGCGACCTTATCTTTCGCTTTTTGATCGATGACTGCAAAGCAATGCTATGGTGTACTGTAGCACCGGGACATGGGCCGAAGTCCACCCCCGGAATCTCACAAGAATAAAAGGGTAAGCTAAGGGTAGAAACAAGATGCCTTCCACATCCAAGGAAAAAAATCCTATAGGATCTAGTCCACAACTCCATTTCGATAGACCAACTCCACCGCGTGACACGTGTATTTGCCAATCTCAAAGGGCACAACCCCATAATCCCCTTCTCATGTCGAGGGGTTCGTTTCGTTGGTTCCAAGTTCCAATCCTTTCATCTTCCAACACCTAGGGAGTGACATCTTGACGGAGGATCTTCATCTCAGCGGTGACGGCGCGGTCAAACGGCGATGGCCGGACAAGACGGCGACGGCACGGCAGGACAGCCCAGCCCAGCACCAAGGAGAACACAATAACAGCCATGCTAATGGCGGGCACGGCAACTTCATCTAGTGCTTGTGCTGTTATAAGTAGTAACTCTGTAGCTGGTACAATTGTCACAACCGACTCAAAAATTGAGAGTCAAAAATAAGCATTCACCGATTCACGGCAACACACATCCACAAATGACATTAGGCAAGGACAAGGGATACATCAAATTGATTTACACAACAGGAAGCACCGCATTTCGCAGGAAAAATAAAATTCACAGAGAAGCAACTAAGCATCCGAATCCCAGCTAGCACGAATCACACGGCATTGTGCAGTTGAATCCCAGCTACCACATGGCTGTTGGAGAGCGAGGGGTCCATTGGGTTGGGTCCCACATACGAAGCTGCAGATAGAAAATTCTTACCCAAGTAGAAAGGGTCCCACATGCCAGAACTAATTTCCGAATCTCCATTCCTCAATCCTCATGGACTGCTCAGTGCCCTACCCACATTTGGGTTAGTGCAAGATAGCGACGCCAATGACCATGCACTCATCCCACCACTACCTCCCTGCACCCATCCCACAAACGCCTCACCACCCGCAACCTGCACCAGGGTCCCACCGCCCAGCGAACAGACCGCGCCCATGCACCGGGTTCATCCAAAAACTGCGATTGGTGGGAATCAGATCTCCTGTAAACCCACCACAACCCCACGCCATTAGAGCGCACGCACAGCAGCGAAGGGGAGGAGGAAAATTCTAGGAGGTTCGAGATGAAGGTGATCGAGAAGGTCTGCGAGGCGGCGGAGGATGGCCGGACGGTGTTCTCGTTCGAGTACTTCCCGCCCAAGACGGAGGAGGGGGTGGAGAACCTCTTCGAGCGGATGGACCGCATGGTGGCGCACGGCCCGACCTTCTGCGACATCACCTGGGGCGCCGGGGGATCCACCGCCGACCTCACCCTCGAGATCGCCAACCGCATGCAGAACATGGTACGTGTGTGTCTGTGTCTGTGTGTCGCTGCCTCCCGCTCGTTCTCGCGCGCGCGCGCGCGCGATCTGATCTGGTATGTTTTGGCGCGTGGCGCTGGTGCGACTTCGGCTCGATTTGGTTCGGCGTGGCGTAATGTGTCAGTGGAAGTGGCGATATGTGTTGGATTTGACGTTTTGGATCATGTGTGTAGATAATCAGCTTTGCTGGTTTGGTTCGGTGAGCAGGGAATGTGTTCCATGAAATGCCGGTCTCGCTGGTGGTTGGCTCTGGTTTATTTCGATTTGGTGCAAATTTGTGTGCAATGCGGGGTTTCGTAATCCGCGCAAGGATATTCTGAGACGCTTTCGGTTTGATGTTATTAGATTTGCTTAATTGCATCAATCGTTGCTCGTTTCATTTGGTTTCGCTAGAGTTTGGTGGGATGTGTTCGAGATTATATTGTGATACTGATTAGTTTAGATTGCTGACTTGTGTTGAAAATTAAAAAGATACGTTTGATGTGATGCTGATTTAGGATGGCCCTGGTGTGGAATAGTAGTGATTTTTGAATGATTTGGATTAATTTGTTCCCATGTGGTTCAGTTGGTTGGGTGGTGTGTCTGCTGAAGACTGATCATGTTTAAGCGATAACGATGCCTAATTTGAGCCCCAATGAGGTGCGCAGCACAGGTTTTTCGGAAAGGAATTTCGTTTTTTGATACTTGTGGCGCTTAGTTCAATGCTTATTTAGAGCTTTGAGCTCCAGAATCGTGGGTTTGGTGGAAAAGACTGATTTTGATGGGTTGAGTCACATTGAGTTCATCCATTCTGATATTTGGCCAAAGTTCTCGGTAGAGGTTTGTGCTTTCTGAGCTATAGCTCTGCCGGTCCCATGCAACGTGTTGTATGCCATGCCAATTTGGAGCACAATGTAGCAGACCTGAATATTTGTTTGGGTCTCTGGGATGTGTCATTATTATAACATTGATTATCTAGGTTTCATGCCATTGTGGTCTGACTTCTGGTTCAAAGATCCATCGGGTGTTTGTGTTCCATGTGCTCACCGTTGGGTCTCTTTATCTAGGGACTGGGGAAAGGCGCAATTATTAAGGGTTTGAAGAATGTCACTCGGCAGTAAGTAATAATTGGTTGGTGTGAAAACAACTAGTTGGTGTCATTTGGAGGAAGGCACTTATTGGATTTTAGCTGTTAACTTTGAGTATGAACATTCTATCAGCGTGCCAATATGTTGCTCAAGGTTATTTTGAAAACAAAGTTGAATTCTTATACTTTTGCAATCTCAATGTTTCTTGTACATAACTGCCATAAGTATAGTCAGTATTTATAATAATTTTCGTGCTATTTTGCAGGTGTGCGTGGAAACAATGATGCACCTGACATGCACCAACATGCCAGTTGAGAAGATTGACCATGCTTTGGATACCATCAAAACCAATGGGATTCAGAATGTTTTGGCGCTTAGAGGAGATCCTCCACATGGTCAAGACAAATTTGTTCAAGTTGCTGGTGGTTTTTCTTGTGCTCTTGATTTGGTAAATATCTCTTACTTCTTTTGAAAGGGTGCATTTTAGGCAAAGAATTTGTTTACTGGAGAGTCATGGACATGATAAGCTGATTGCTGCTGCTGCTGATATTTTGGATAGTAGATAAAACCCATTCGAGTCCTGATAGGAACCCCTTATTTATTCAAACTTGCCTTTTGTTTTCTAATTGCAGGTGCAGCACATTAGAGCCAAATATGGTGATTACTTTGGCATAACTGTTGCTGGTTATCCAGGTTAGCTAGACTTTACTTGTTTATATGGCGCATGCTTCAACCTTACAAATTATATGTTTTTTTACCTTTTTTTATATGACAGAGGCGCACCCTGACGCAATACAAGGTGAGGAAGGGGCTACGCCGGAAGCATACAGCAACGATCTCACTTATTTGAAGAGAAAGGTTCTCCTCGCTCTCTTGATGTTGTTTTTCTCATTCGAAATGAAGACATCTTGTGTTTTTGTTGATCGATGACCTGAGCATGATCTTGCATAAAATCTTCTTTCCTAATGCTGTTAATCCGTTACACATTATATGTTTTTATTCAGCAAAACAGTGCTCTGTTAGCTTCTCTCTCGATGTACATTTTCTCTGCAGGTTGATGCTGGTGCCGACCTTATCATTACACAGCTTTTCTATGACACCGATATCTTTCTCAAGTTTGTGAATGACTGCCGTCAGATTGGTATAACTTGCCCCATTGTTCCTGGCATAATGCCAATAAATAACTACAAAGGTTTCTTGCGCATGACTGGATTCTGCAAAACTAAGGTATGGTCCGTTTGCTGTAGCTCCATCATTAGTAATGCATGTAGATAATTCCAATGGACATGGAATTATTCATAAATTCAGATATATGCTTTGTTCAATTCGATCTTTTTCATTTACTGAATTTCAATATGCGGTTTCTTGCTGACTGTTTCATTGAATGTAATAACAGATACCAGCTGAGATCACCGCTGCACTGGATCCTATTAAAGACAACGAGGAGGCTGTCAAAGCATATGGAGTCCACCTTGGAACTGAGATGTGCAAGAAAATTTTAGCTAGTGGGATCAAGAATTTGCACCTTTACACACTAAACATGGAGAAGTCCGCTTTAGCAATTTTGATGGTAATTTCCATGCCTTACTTGATTTAATATTTTGTTTCGATGTGTTGCTAACAACTAAATTTTCTCCAGAATCTTGGATTAATCGAGGAGTCCAAGGTTTCAAGGCCATTACCTTGGAGGCCTCCAACAAATGTTTTCCGTGTCAAAGAAGATGTTCGCCCTATATTCTGGTAGTTGTTTTAAATGTAATGTTTGTCAAACTAATTGAATCTTAGTGCTGTACATACTCATCCAGTCTGCTGAATGATCATAACTGAACAGGGCTAACAGACCAAAGAGCTATATTGCAAGGACCCTAGGTTGGGATCAGTACCCACATGGGCGGTGGGGTGATTCCCGAAACCCATCATACGGAGCACTTACTGACTACCAGGCAATTTTTGTACCCTTTTCTTCCAATCTACAATTATGGTGTTCTCAGCCATTTTTTATGTATACCTGTGTGCATCATTTTCATAATACTCTAAAGAGTTGTACAAATCGTATGTTACGTTTTCCAAAAGAAATTATGTTTCAAATGAACATTTATGTATGATTCAAAGATATTGGTTCAGCAGAAAATACTTATGGTCCCCCAACAGGGTGTTTCATGATGGGCTCTGTTTCTTATTTTTCGTACCACCATCTGCCTGTACGCCTCAATGGTGGGATTGTGCAACAAGTCAGTTGTTGAGCATTGGCCATTCTTTTTTTTTCAGATTACTAGAGCTGCCTTTTGTGATCACTACTTTCATAAAATTCCATATGTTTGTAATAATGTATCCATTCTTTTTCACAGTTCACACGACCACGTGGTCGCGGTAAGAAGCTCCAAGAGGAATGGGCGGTTCCACTGAAATCTGTGGATAACATTAACGAGGTAACTGTTGATCTGCATGATATAGTATTGCTCTGTCTGACATAGAAACAGTTTCATTATATCATTATTTTTGCTAACCCTTCTCTACCTCACTTACAGCGGTTCATGAACTTCTGTCAAGGAAAACTTACAAGCAGCCCATGGTCTGAGTTAGACGGTCTTCAGCCTGAGACAAGGATAATAGATGACCAGCTGGTGAAGATTAACTTGAAGGGCTTCCTTACCATCAACAGCCAACCAGCTGTAAATGGAGAGAGATCTGATTCTCCCAGTGTTGGTACGTTAAATCTACTTTCTACACTTGGCCTTCCTCTTGTTACTGGGAGCAGGGTTTTAAGCATGTGCATATGTTCTCATACATAACACTCTTTTACAGTTATACTTAAATGCCAGTAATCCATGTGTCAGTAAGTCTGTGAAATCGTGATGCAAGAATTATTCTGCTGTTTATGTTTTTTTCTTCAAAGTAGTGGGCCTGAACCTCATTTTATGTGAAAAACTTATCTTATTTATAAATTTCAATTATGCTATGTGCACCGGTTTGTTGTGTCCAAAGCATTTCATGGTAAATGTGTATTTATGTAATGTTAATCACCAAGTTCATTGCAACATCAAATTATTTTGGTTCCAAATCCTTATATTCAAAATAGTCCAAGGCTGTGCTGACGCTGAAGTATGCATGGGCTGTATTGTGCAATCACCCACCCCTCACTCAGCAGTACCCCAGCATACCAGCTGTAGGGTTGTGTCTATGTTAATTATCAGCATACACAAGCCAGTGCTACCGAACAGTCACAGGGAACATGTCTCACCCTAGAGACAAAAGTCCTGTTTTAGTAAATCATATGCCATCTTTTATTCTGTTCTGCAGGATGGGGCGGCTCAGGAGGCTATGTTTACCAGAAGGCATATGTCGAATTCTTCTGCGCAAAAGAGAAGCTGGATCAACTAATTGAAAAGAGCAAAGCATTCCCTTCTCTTACATACATTGCTGTGAACAAGGAAGGGGAATCGCTCTCAAACATCCCCGCAAACGCCGTGAATGCTGTCACATGGGGTGTTTTCCTTGGCAAGGAGATCATCCAGCCTACCGTTGTTGATTCAGCGAGCTTTATGGTTTGGAAAGACGAAGCATTTGAAATCTGGTCGAGGGGATGGGCTTGCCTATTCCCTGAGGGTGACTCGTCCAGGGCATTACTAGAGAAGGTACTTCAACAATACTTCATCATTCTTTTATGCTAGTAACAGGTGCATACAGACCTTCTGGGCAACTAAATGTTGTGCTTTTAGTCGACTACTCTGCTATCTCCCGGTTTCTGCTAAAAACTTCTAGCTATAATAGAGAGCACCTTTCAGCATTTGTCTGGATGACATTTGGTTTAGTTCACCGCACATGCTATCTGAACAATCATTTCCATCTGGCATTAATACTCCTAAGTATTGATTTCTTAATGCACTGAAGTCAGCAAAATATACTCACGAAACTAATGTGGACGAATTATATATTCTAAATACATTTCTGAAATGATTCATTGCTCTTCACTTTCAGGTTCAGAAGAGCTACTACTTGGTTAGCCTTGTGGACAACGACTACATCCACGGGGATCTCTTCGCAGCGTTCAAGGAGATCTGATGATACCCTGTAGTCTGCAATCTCTTGCCCGTGGCTAAATTCCTACCTTCATTAAGTATTCTTGATTCCTCGAAAGCTTGCGCATCTGACATCGCAGCAGGAGTCCTCTAGTCTGATTTTTCGTGATCTGTATCGGTTTATCCGAACCATCCGATATCAATAAGAATTGAGCATGTGTTTTCCTTCTTCGTATGCAATTTGAATCACTAGTTCCCTGCCTGGCTAACCATGTTTCATTTTCGTCAAGACGATTTGATGTTAGTAATAGCGTTACAGGCGTTACTGCCTCTTCTCCGTTCAAGTGATAACAGGGCAAAATCGCAGACGGGGCACGAGATGTTGAACTCACTGCCTAAATCGTATCCGAATTATGCTGTGATTCGTGGAAATAAGATCTGAGAAGGTAGTACCCAAATCGAGTGAACTCTGGCAAATCATTTCAGATGAGCACCACGTCTAGTATCCTAATTTCTGACCAAAAATGTTTTTGAGTAAAGCCTTGGACGTGTCATCGTGCAACTAGGCCTAAAAGAGTGTACGCGCGTGTTCAATCTAAGACTCGGATCGCATTGTAGGACCATTGATCATACAAGCACGCCAAAGCAATAGGAAGTGAGAAGAACAAAATTTGGTCGGTTCAATTAAAGAGAAGGCAGAGCTGCATGTATCTACCGTCCGAGTAAAAGTAAAAAACGGAAGAATGTCTCATTCCTATACTGTATTTACAGAGGCTGCGAGTTGGAACTTGGAAACGTCTTCTCCCCACGCCGTCTTCTTCAGAAGGGGGCCATGCCGCCGGCGCCGGGCTGGTTCGCCTTGACCCGCGGCGAGGCGAAGAGCGACGAGAAGAAGTCGTCCCCCGGCGGTAGCATGTCGAGGCCGCTGTACATGCTCTGTATGTCGTCGTAGCTGAGGTCCACGAACAGGTCGTTCCTGGCGTTCCGCGCGCCCCCGTCCTCCACCTGCTCCTCCTTGGGCACCATCATCGTCATCTGCGCCGCCGGGTCCTGGAACGCCGGAAACGAGTCCAGCTCCGGGAACGGGTCGTTGTCCACGATCTCCGACTCCGGCGTGCGCGTCTCGCCCCACGAGTGGGAGTGGGACTGCGAGGTGATCATGTCCGACGCCTCTTCCTTGGCCTCCTTCCCCGGCTGCATCTTCTCCCACTTGTTCTTCTTGTTGTACAGTCGGCACAGCACCCAATCATCCAACTGCACGCACGATTTCAGATTGAAATAAGTTTCCACAATAACTTCCGAGTACCAAATTAATCAAAGCAAGGATCCTTTTTGAAGCCAACTCTTGGCTTAAAGAAACTAATCCAGATTTGGATCAGTGGCAACTTACCCTGAGGGATCCCTTCTTGGCAACTGCGGCGGCGCGGCCAGCGTCGGCGAGGCGGTACTCGTGCATGATCCAGTCGGTCTTGACCCCGCGGGGGGCCTTGCCGGCGTAGAAGACGAGCGCCTTCTTGATCCCCAAGGTGCGCCCCCGCGGCGCGACGGGCTTGTCGGCGCCGGTGGCCTTCCAGTACCCGTTCCCGGCGGCGCGGTTGGGGCGCGACCCGTTGGGGTACTTGCGGTCCCTGGGCGTGAAGAAGTACCACTCCTTGGTCCCGAACAGCGCCCGCTCGGGCAGGTCCCAGGGTTCGAACTTGTAGAGGTCGACCTCGGCGATGATGGGCACCGGCAGGCGCTGCCCCGCCGCCTTCCTGCAGAGGTAGTGCTCCACGAGCTCGTCGTCCGTCGGGTGGAACCGGAACCCCGGCGGCAGGTTCAGCTCCGCCTCCGCGTCCCTCTCCCTCCTCACCGCCATCCCCATACTCGATCTCTCTCTCCTCTTGATCCTAGAATTCAAGAAAGCTGCTGGCCTCGTCTCACTCAGCTGCTGCCCCTCCTTGCTCTGGCTGTGTGCCCTGTGAATTCTGCGATGTTCTCGAATGGAGGAGGAATTGCGGGTCGGGAGGGATATATAGCGGGGAGGTGGAGTCCGGAAGTTTCGGCGGAATGGAGTCAGTGCAGGGGAGTACGGGTCGGCGGCTGCGGGAAATGGGAGAAGGGGGGATGGATCAAATTCAATGGATGGTTTCGGGAGGAATTGGGCACGTGTGGCGGGGGAGGGGGGTGAGGTGGTGGGCTTCGGGGAAGGCGCGGGTGGCCACCTCAGCGCGGCGGGATTGGATTGCATCCGGATCGGAACGATGAGGTCACGGCCGACTTCAGCATTATCGAGAGGGATTCTTTTTTAAGTTTTTTTTAATGATTTGCTATTTTTAAGTTGTTTGAATTTTCTAAAAAAATTTAAATTATTTTTTTTTTATGTTTATTGAACTTGTATAGAGATTGATATATCATTTGATTGGATTTAATTTAATGAATAAAAAATATAACGTATACTTAAAATAATTTAGTACAATTTTTTTTTACTTTTGCTGTTGCGGTGGTGGCTCTTCTGTGGCTAGCCAGCCAGCCGGTTCAATCGCCGTGGTTTGAGACGGGGATCCTGTGGATTAGTACGGGTGGATGGTCTAGACGTGGCTCGTGTCTTTCGCATACGAAAAGTTTAATAATACTCGTACAATTGCTTGTGTCTTTCAGTCTAAGGAGATGTCTCCAGAGAAGCAGGAGATAGATCGATGAAATTGGGACGTGGCTGCTGCTCTTTTCGTTCCGTATGAAATTGGATGACTTACATCGCAAGTGGTGACAAAAAAAAAATCAAGGTGTAGTAGTAGTAGTGATACAGATAAGCTTGAAGTAAAGTGATGGCTGTATGCGTTGTCATCGAAGGGGATCATTTATCATCTCCCTTTCAGTAGTACCTTATGCGTTAAATGAGGGGCAGATGCAGGCCAAGGGTACTGGTCCTGAACCTTATGAAAAAATTGTCAAAAAAACCAAAGACAGGTAGACTCAACCCAAGGAGGAGATGGGCTAGTAGCCTAGCCCGGGGTGTTGCTCATGTCTGGCTCCGCCCTGCATTAAATATTCCCTCGCATTTTAGGCATGCTTAGCTCATGACAACCGTAGGATCTAGTCGGCAAAACCTCACCCCCACGTGGCTTTCCTAGCGATGATTTCCCCACGTTGCTAAGACCAATTAAGAGGCGGTAAAAACTCAAGAGCCGATCGCTCCACTGCACTGCATCATATGGAATCAAAGGCTTTTCCAGAGATGATCACAAAAAGAGCGTCAGAAAAGGCCGCAGCTCCATCATGCTCCGGCATCCTTTCGTCGCGATCGCAATCACAACGTGCACGCTCGGCACGCATCGAGAGGATTCCCACGCTACCTCGGCACGCGGTGCACGGTGCGCGGGGGCGCGTGGGTCGACACGAGTCCGGCTCGGGCGGCCGTGGAAAGCGCCGCGCGTGGCATGCAGCTCGAGGCGCCGCGCGCGGGGGACAGGTGCCGCCGCGCGGGGGCGAGCACGTGGCCGCGGGCTGGGCGCAGACGCGGTCGTGCAGCGCGGAGCCGTCGCTTTTTCTCTTTAGACTAGACGCCCGCATGTCCCGTCGTGCGCCTGCCGCGCTGCCACGACATCGCCTTCGGCGGTTGGCGGGCGGCGACGACGCGAAATGTGGCGAAAAGACAGGTTAACTCGCGAGGCAAAAGGTTCGCGGCGAAAAGTAGGCTCGGCCAGCGGCCGGCATGGCTTGGTGGGCGGTCGCATCGCGCGGCAGTAGCGTGGTGAGTACCGGCAGTCTCAGCGCCTAACATGTGTTTTGTGTTGGGAACTGATTTTTCCACGCCTGGCTTGAGAGGAAGGAGGAGCTGTCCCTGTGCGTGCGAAATCGTTCTCCTCACGAAGAAAATCACGGTACCTTGTCTGTTCGATTGACTGTGATCCGTCCGGAGCACTGAACACCGTACTAAACCACATCATACCCGGAAATGCAAAAGCGACACGTGTTCGTCACGTTGGTACGAGGTGCACTGAACCTTCTTTTGGACGAAGGCATGCACTGAACCTAGCCGCAAACAAACTGTTAGTTTCTTTAAATTTAAAGATGACAGCAGGGATTTTATCCACTGGCTACAGTGCTTGATGGGTATATGCACGGAGGCACTCCGAGGCTCGGGAAGCCGTACATGTCCCACCTTGGCGCCAATTACAAGCACTTTATGCTAAAGAACGAGGCTCCGTTCGACAAGAACATGGGAATTAAAATTATTTTTTGAAATTTCTATGCTCCAAGTATGACCGGTCTTAGATTCCCTGCTCTCATGGCAACTAAATGTTACGCCACCATCTTGGAAAAAAATTTCTATGGAGGGGTGAGGCCCCCTTCCCTATCTCTATCCATCTCACCCCTGCTCCTCCTCCCCCAATCCAACGGCCCGGTGAAAGGACCTCCACCATCTTGGCCTTGGCTCTGATCTCGCAGTGTGGCAGCACGGTTCTTGATATTCAAACTGTTAAATAAGCAATTGAACACAAGAAATTCATAGAACGCGTTTATTTACTGTACGGAGTGGGGGGGAAATCCACATTCCAAATGGAACCTCAACATGCACCAAAATTGCCGTCTCAGCTAAAGAACGCAGGAGCCGGGCGGATCGACTGCAATTTGCCGCACCAACCGCGCGGGCGAACGGCCCACACAGCGTGCTCAAGGACGGCTCGTAAACTCAGAATCGGCGTACGCCGCGCAGGTGCTCACTCGGCATGGGCGACCAGTGGAGATGTGAGGCAGACGAACCCGTTCGGGGATTTTCGAGGATTCCACACGGCCGGACCTCGTTGCCGCGCTACGCGGCACACAAGGTCGCGTTGGCCCGCTTCGAGCGGTGCACCAGGCCACGCTTGACGCAACTCATCGGCAAATCGCCAATTCACCATGCGTAAGTACCAAGGGCTTGTTTGGTGCCACCTTGAAAGTCGTGCCTGAGAAAAAATGATGCCTAAAAGTAGCCTGAGAAGCCAATAATTTTTGCCTGGCCAGTCAAGCCTGAAGATGTGGTGTTTGATTTGTGATACGTGCCTGAAGATAGCGTCAAACCAGAAAATACGTTTTCAGATTTAGGAAATGTAAAAACCAAAAATATGCTTTCTTCCTTCTTCATCCGGCACACGATTCCAACGGTGAAGACGACACGGGCGAAGAACGATGAACGGTGGCGGAATGCGACGGGAAAAGCTCACGACAGCCGTGGCCCTCGGCGGATTGCGGCGAGAAGGAGGCGAAACCAGGGCCAGCGACATAGGGCTTTTGGAGGGGTCGAGGCGAACATTTTGACGCGCTCAGGGAAGTAGACAGACTCACCAGCGAGGAGATCATCGGAGGAGGAGGCCGGCTTTGGGGAGGACGAATATAATGGGAGCACGACATAGAACGTGGACACACGATTCCAACGGTGAAGACGGTACAGGCGGAGGACGATGGACGGCGGTGGAATGCAACAAGATAGAGGCGAAACCGGGGCCGACGGCATGGGGCATTTGGAGAGGAGCTCGAGGCGAAGTCAATGACACGGATGGCCGGGTCGGGGAGAGGAGCTCGAGGCGAAGTCAATGACACGGATGGCCGGGTCGGGGAGAGGAGCTCGGGGCGAAGACGATGACACGGATGGCCGGGTCGGGGAGAGGAGCTCACGGTGGAGGCCGACGGCTTGGAGGATGACGCGAGGAAGATGACCGCTCGCCTAGGAGGCAAGCCTCCGATTTGGGTCACCTTGGTTGGATGATCGCTCGCCTGGAAGCTAGGCCTCCGATTTGGGTCGCCTGGGCCTGGACTCCACGCCTGCCAGGCATATGCGCTCAAGCCTCTAACCAAGCAGAGCTCCGGCAGCTCCCAGGGACAGAGAGATAGGCACAACTCCCTCAGGTCTCCATCCAAACACGCCCGAAGGCGAAAACCGTGCAGACAGTGGTTCTGGACAACAACCGAGCTAGGTTTGCATTACTGCTTAGCTGTTCATGCCTTCATAGAAGACAACATAATCATAATAACTAACAAAAATTTAAAAAGTGAGCAACAAAAAACACAATGCAAACCAAAAAACAACTTAGTATTGATCGACAACAGGTCAGGCTATCATCAAGGACGAGCATTCAGCATCCTGCAGGCCGTCTCTTAAACATTAAACCATTCACAAATAGCAACATTAAAACATGTAGGAACATAAGATAAATCCTCCAGACAGTACAGATTTAGTTTTGACAGAAAGCGAAACAACAGGCAGGGCAAAACTTTCTTCAAGGACTAAGATAGAATGTTCACACTGATCAGGCATAGAACAGTGGCCTCTAACGCTTCCCGCCACCGCCACCAAGCTTGGAGGCCTTCCCAGGTTTGGGCACATTGCCCTTTCCAGCAGTCTTCTGAGATTTCGTCACCTCAGCCTTCTTAACTCTCTTCTCATCCTTAGTCTTCTTAATGCGTTCCTTGATCTCACTGTGTTGGACCAAAAAGGCGACTAGAGGGAGGGGGTGAATATGAGCTCAATCAATTTTTTTGCTTCAAGAACGGATTCAAACATGATATTGACTCTCATAGCTATAGAAACTACGAAGATCAATATATATAAGCATAGCGGAAGACTTGTACTGAATCTCCTTCAAACCCCCAAAAGAAATTATCAAAAGCACAAGAATCAGCCTAATAAACAGTACCAACGGCCAGACCGGTGAACAGTAAAATCAGACAGATGAATAGTAAATAGCCTAAAAAACAAAAACAAAAATTGATGTAACTTTTGATCCGTAACTCCAAACTTCACGAAACTTGAAACACACCTTCATAAGGATATCAGGAACCTATTCCATGCAACGATCGTGAAGATCCTTGCCAAAGTTCCTATCTTTTTTAGTTTGAACGAAGGGTGCTCCAAAACCGAGTCAAAAACGAAATATGATCTAAAGACTTGCTCGTGGGTGATTGATGATCAAGGTGATCCTAGATGAGTTCCCACATGTTGCACCAAGCTAGATCACGGTCAGAAACTAAGCAAAAACTCGCGGATCAAAGAAAGACCTCAAATCACCAAATAGAGAGAAAGAAAGCAAATAGACTCATACTTGAGAGAACTTTCTTTTGATTGATTTGATATAGTATTGGTTTACAGCCACTCCGTCAATGGAGGACAAAGACTCAATACATGAGCACGAAATCAAATCCAACTCTCTAGAACCCTAACCTCCACTAATCCTCTCCCTAAGCAAACTAGGGTTTCAAAAACAATGAAAGAGTTAAAGGGGTGCAGTCACCTCCCTCCTCTATTTATAGTGGAGGCTTAGAGCTTCTAGAAGAGTAAACCTAATGAGCTCCCGTTAAGGCCCAACACAAACGGGTCACATACGCACGCATTTTAAAGCGTCGTCTTCGCCTCCTCTTGACCTAATCCGCTTCTCCACGCACCGTCTTGCGCCGCGGGTTGGCAAAAGGTAACCAAGACGGTATTTGATAAGATTACCAAAATACCCCTTCTCGATCTTTTTCGAAGACCGAGTCCAATCTTCGTGAAGCACTTTCATACTTCGCCACGTGTAGGTTGATCAAGCGACTCTCATCATGTCGGCAAGTCTCTCCCATCCGGCTCCCACCGAAACCACCATGGCACTTGCACCGACCCCCGCGTCGTTTGATCCAACCAGTCGCACCGAACTGCCCGTTCGGTCACCTTTGTCCCTTTTGCGCCATGCTTGAGTCCATTGACCTCACCCGGCATCGTCGATCGTTCTGAACCTCAGCTCTCCAAGCCTAGTCCCGATCATCCTCGCCGTTGACCGTCGTTGACTACCAAGCAACCTGCATAACAATAGAAAAGCAAATCGAATCCGGGAATAAGTTCTTCACAACTTGACCCACGTTAGCACCGTTTGTGAGTTTTATCGAACTCTTGTTCTCGTGGTCCACTGAAAAGCATCTAGGCCCCTAAAAATTGGTTTTGGTCATTTATGATAATATGTGATAATTGGACTAATGTGTGTGATTGAGCATTTGTAAGGTTAAGTCCAAATGGTAAGTATGATCGTAAAGCTGCATGCTAAAGGATATCATGAAGATCAAATTGGATCAAAGTCAAGGTACAAGTAGATTAGAAACCTTTTACCTTTTACCGGTCTTCGGGAATATGGTTGGAAGACCGGATTATATGTTAAATGCCGTACTATTAAGAGGGATCATGACTAGTAGCTTGATAGCATGTTCTTGTGCTTTATGGATCAATCTAGGATCATGCATGTATTTGGATTGTTTTGATCTTTGCCAAGTCCGTTTTGTCAGGATAATCGGTAGTACCGGCAGTGAACTTGCGGTACTACCGCTCCACGGTATGACCGGGCTTGAAGTGCGGTACTACCGCAACCCGGTTGTTCCGATTGTTACTTGGCGGTATGTTTTTTACAGAGAGACTATTTTTATGTTTTCGGTGCAAAACCCTCAGCGCGGTAGTACCGCAAGTTTTCACGCGGTATGACCGGACTACGGTAGTACCGCATTTATTAAGCGGAAGTACCGCACGCCGGTTATTCCGATCGTTACTTGGCGGTATGTTTTTTTTCAGCACGCACCCTTTTGTCTCTCTTAGAGAACGGTAGTACCGCACTCACTTTGCGATATGACCGCGCTGCGGTAGTACCGTTAGCCTGTTGGCGGTAGTACCGCAATGCAAGTTAAAACGGCTATGTTAGGTCATTTAATGCCTCTGTTATAGCCGTTACAGAGGTGGTTGGAGAAGTGCAGTAATACCGCCCGATACATGGCGGTAGTACCGTTCGTGGCTGAAAAGTGGAGTTTTCTTCTCCAATGGTTATAATTTTTGTTGGGGGGTATAAATACTCCCCCACCTGCTCAAGAACACGGTGCTAGACCACATTTAACATCCTTTGAGCCTTGTGCATCCTTTCAACTCCTCAAATTCATTTGTTCACTCTTTGTGAGGTTGTTGAGCTCATTTAAGTGCATTCATCATTCTAGTTGATCCTCTTGCACTTGAGTGTCGTCAAGCGAAGGTCCTTGATTTGTTACTCTTGGAGTTTTCCCAAACTCTTAGACGGCTTGGCGGTGATTGCACGGTGATCTCTTCAAGAAGATTGTGAAGAGGCCCGGTGCCTAAATTGTGAGTGGTTTGGTGTTCACCATCTCCGGAGCGGAGGAAGAACAACCAATAGTGATCGAGGAAAGGCTTAATACGTGGAGCCGGCTTGATTGGTTCAAGCTCCCTCAACGTGGACTAGTGAAGACCAGCAAGTCTTCGATACCACGGGAAAACATCGTTGTCTCATTGTGGTTATTTCTAGTTTTTACTCTTCCGTATTTATATTTCTAGCTCGACCTTTGTGCTTGTATTGCTTAGCTAGAAGTATAACTTGTTTAGACTAAATTGTTAATTGGTTTAACTCGTAAATTTGTGAAAAAGTTTAAAAACCTCCTATTCACCCCCTCTAGTCGGTTATCCTTGATCCTACAAGTGGTATCAGAGTTTGGTCTCTCAATTTATTAGACTTTACCGTCTAAGAAAGAAAGGATGGCTAGTGAGGGTGTGCCTATAGGAAAGGCTCCTTTATTTGATGGCTCAAATTATTCTTATTGGAAAATTAGAATGTCTATTTTCTTAAAGGCCATGAGTCCGAACATATGGAAAATTGTAAATGAGGGTTATGTTATGTCTCTTGATCCTACAAACTCCACGGTTCAAGATGAACGTAATGCTCATTTAGATGCTCAAGCTATGAATGCTCTCTTTGGTGCTTTGAACGCGGATGAGTTCAATAGGGTGAGCAATTTGGAAACCGCTCATGCTATTTGGACTACCCTCTCCGAAATTAATGAGGGCACATCCACGGTCAAAGAAGCCAAATTACATAGGTTTCAGATTAAATATGAGACATTCATAATATTGCCTCATGAAAACATCACCGAAATGTATTCAAGACTCAACAACATTGTGAATGAACTCAAATGACTTGGTACTAACCTTCTTGATGTTGATGTTGTGCGCAAGATGCTTAGGGCCCTCCCGGATAAATATGAGACGTTGGTGATATTATTTCTCAACTCTCCCGAGTTGCCAAGAATGACACCAATCGGACTTTTGGGCAACCTCATCACTAACGAACTATACAAGAAGGACAAGGAAGAGCTCTTGGGGTCATCTTCATCCAAAAAGAAAAATTACCGCTTTCAAGGCTAAAGCGGAGTCAAGTGATGACGAGGATGAAGAGGAAGACTCGGATGAAGAATATGCTCTTCTTGTGAGGAGAATGAAAAAATTCACGAGAAGACGTCCACATCGAAACTTCAACTTCAACAAGATCAAGAAAGGGCAATCCTCAAGTGACAACAAGCGATATAGCAACATTCGTTGTTATGGATGTGATGAGAAGGGGCACATAATCTCAAATTGCCCAACAAGAAGGATGACAAAGATAAATCATCAAAGAAGAAGCTTTTCGAAGGAAAGAAGAAGCTTTTCAAAAGGCTTCACAAAAAGGGCAAAAATGAAACTCACATTGGAGAGTGGGATTCCGATAAAGAATATTCGGATTCCGACTCCGAATCAAGTGATGAAGAGTCTTCTAAAAAAAGAGGACTTGTCGGCATTGCCATAAAGGAAGCTCCTTCACTCTTCGCGTCTCCTACATGTCTTATGGCAAAAGGAGATAAGGTAAAATCCATTGATAATGATGCTCCTTCATATGATGAATTAATGGACATTGTTGAAGATTTAAATGAGTATATTGGAAAAGAGAAATCAAAATTTAAAGTCTTAAAGAAAGAGTATATCTCTCTAAAAAACTCTTATGGGGAGCTAAAGGAAGCTCATGATTCTCTCCTTCTAAAAGATATAGAAAAGTCTCATTCAAATATTGGTATTACTTGTGATTTAATGAATGAGATGCCTAGAGTAGAAAATGTGACAAATGCTAAATCCATGTCTACTTTTTGTGATGACTTGCTATCTATACCTTGTTGCTCAAATAATGATTCAATTGTTGATATGAATAATACTTGTGACCCCTTATTAATTGTTGAAAATCATGAGTTGAAAGAGCAAGTCACCAAGCTAAGTAAGAGCTTGGAAAGATGCTTCAAGGGTAAATCAACCATTGACAAGTTATTGAGTGAGCAAATGTGCTCATTCAATAAGGAAGGACTTGGGTATGTGCCCAAGAAAGGTAAGAAACCAGTACACAAACCTCCAAGGTTTATTAAGCAAAGTGGTAAATATTGCAATAAATGTGGTAAGGTAGGACACATATAAAATGATTGCTTAAATATTAATGTTAAATCCTATAGCATTTATGATTCTTGCAACATGCTTAAGAAATCTATAGATGGTAAAATAATTACAAGATTTATTGGCATCTCGATTTTAGGTGCTAAAAAGAATGTTATTTGGGTGCCTAAAACCTTGGTCACAAACCTCCAAGGACCCAAACAAATTTGGGTACCTAAAAAAACTTGATTCTTGTTTTGTAGGTGAACTACAAGACCGGTGGAAAACATTGGGTGCTTAATAGTGGATGCACTCAACACATGACCGGTGATAGGAAAATGTTCACCACATTCGAGAGTGTAAAAGGAAGTGACAAGATCACATTTGGAGATAATAGTAAACGAAAGGTAATAGGATTGGGTAAAATCGCTATCTCAAATGACCTTTCTATTTCAAATGTATCTTTAGTTTAATCACTAAATTTTAATTTATTATCCGTCGCTCAAATTTGTGATCTCGGTTTAATTTGTCCATTCTCTAATGAAGGTGTTTTAATTTCAAATGAAAAAGATAATACTTTAGTTTTCAAAGGATTTAGATTTGGAAATCTTTACTTGGTAGATATCTCCTCAAATGCTTCATGCTTACAAACTTGTTTAATTACAAAAACCTCTTTAGGTTGGCTTTGGCATAGAAGGCTAGCTCATGTTGGCATGATTCAACTTAAAAAGCTTTTCAAACATGATCTAGTTGTTGGCTTGAAAGGTGTGAAGTTTGAGAAAAATCAACTTTGTAGTACTTGTCAAGCCGGTAAACAAGTCGCAAGCTCTCACCCTTCCAAGGGTATCATGTCAACCTCTAGACCATTGGAACTCTTACATATGGATTTGTTTGGGCCAACAACCTATAAGAGTATCGGAGAAATAGCTATTGTTTAGTTATCGTGGATGATCACTCTAGATATTCATGGGTGTTCTTTAAACCATTCACAAATAGCAACATTAAAATCAGAGGAACATAAGATAAATCCTCCGCACAAGATCTGATTTAGTTTTGACAAAAGCGAAACAACAGCGAGGCAAAACTTTCTTCAAGGACTAAGATAGAATGTTCACACTGATCATGTTGGAATTAATACGGGCTGGGCCCATGTTTAATCCTAATCAATTCCTGGAAAATCCCAAAGGCACATGTGCATGTGCTAAAACTATTTAGTCCCATATGGAGAGTTGAATGGGAGTTACACTACTTTAAAAGGTGGAACGTGGTAGCCTCTGTGGAATTGGAGAGAGACCAATACACGGCTGCTCGCTTTCGCTCTTCGCCTCGCCACGCCACGCCCGTAGAGCCGTGCCATGCCATGCCGTGTCGCGTCTGCGTGCGGTGCGTGCGTGTGCGTGTCTTGTCGCGTAGCGGCGTGTCGAATGCGTCGCGTTTTTATCTATTTTCGAAAATCGAAAGCGAGCGACTCGCGATTAATGGCATTAACAAACGGCTGGCAGTAACGGTTCAGTTACCAGTGAGTAATGGTGACCGTGGCTGCGGTTACTAGTGACTGGGTAATGGCTGCAGTTACTAGTGGGTAATGACGACCGTTTCTAGTCTCTGGGTTTTCTCCATCCGGCGGCGCGTGCAGTCGGCGGGAGAAGCGAGCCTCGGAACCATCGTTATCGAAGGCTTGCACGAGCGACGACGAATAAGGTTTTCTTCTTCTTCTTCATTCGTTTCTCTGCTACGTCTACATCAACTACACGACTACTACCACTGCGCCATGACAAACGACAAGACTCCTGCTGCTGCTACTGGATCTGGAACTCCTACTACTGCTACTCCTTCTACTGCATCCAGGTATGTCTATCTTACACATATTAGATGGTTATTTTTCTTATTTGTTGTTAACTTGAACACTGAGATAGGTATACTAATTTATGTCCTTCTGGATCTTAGTATGACTATAGTGTTCTTGTTCAATTATTTTGTGAAAATGACTAGAGTAATTCTCATGATTTATCTACTATATTTCTGGATTAAAGTAATTCGAAAAATGCTCATACTTTCAACAATCCAAAAACCTTATGATAGGCATTTTTCGTCAATTGGTTTTGCATTGCGCTAAAACCCTCTGAATTCGATGCGAATTACAAGAGGTGGCGCACCAAGATGGTGCTTTGGCTAATCGCCATGAGCGTTTTCATGTGGCAAGTGGCAAGCTGAAGGAACACTTACTCGAGCAGAGCAAGCGTTGAGGCTCACGATAACCTTTTTAAAGGTGCCGTGATAAGCGTTCTTGGTGAGAAGTTAGTTGATGCATACATGGTGATCAAAACTGGGAAAGAGATATGGGATGCACTTGAGGCCAAGTTTGGGGTTTCGGATGCAGGCAGTGAATTGTATCTCATGGAGCAATATCATGACTATAGAATGGTTGACATCCGTTCTGTAGTTGAGCAGGCTCATGAGATACAATCCATGGCCAAAGAACTAGAGCACTTCAAATATGTGTTACAGGACAAGATTGTCGCGGGAGGCATTATTGCCAAGCTTCCTCCTTCTTGGAGGAATTTTGCTACTTCCCTGAAACACAAGATACAAGAGTTTTCTGTTGAAAATCTCATTGGGTCTCTTGATATTGAAGAGAAGGCGAGGGCAAAAGATACACACATTAGAGGTAATGAGGGACATTCTAGTGCCAATATGGTACAAAAAAAGAATGACCAAGCTCAAAAGTTCAAAGGCAAGAACAAGATCGCACAAACAACTAGCTTCAAGAAGAAGAAGAAGAAGACAAAAGATAGTACTTGCTTTGTTTGTGGCGAACCTGGCCATTGGGCCAAGGATTGCAGTCAACGCAAGGGTGGGAAGAATCAACAAGGGTAGAATTCTAAATCTGCTAATGTTGTTGTTGGTACTACTGAGACGGGAACATCAGGGTATGGTAATTTACCTACTGTTCTTTCCATATGTCAATCTACCGATTGGTGGATAGATACTGGTGCTAATATACATGTGTGTGTTGATATTTCATTGTTCTCTTCTTACCAGGTTACTTGGGATTCGGCCGTTCTAATGGGGAACGGGTTACATGCCACTGTTCATGGTGTTGGTACGGTCGATCTGAAGTTTACTTCGGGGAAGATTGTGCAACTGAAGAACGTGCATCATGTGCCATCTATCAATAAGAATCTCGTGAGCGGATCTCTTCTGTGTAGAGATGGCTTTAGACTGGTATTTGAGTCCAATAAATTTGTAATGTCCAAGTGTGGACAATTTGTTGGTAAAGGCTATGTGTGTGGAGGCTTGTTCCGCCTATCTCTTTCAGATTTGTGTAATAATGTTGTGAACCATGTTTTTAGTGGTAATGAGACTACTATTGGCATTCACGACTTTGTCACATAAAATTTGGTTGCATGACGCGATTAGCCAGTTTAGAGTTAATCCCGAAATTCATCCTTGCCAAAGGTTCTAAGTGTCAAGTTTGTATTCAATGAAAGCAGCCTCATAAGGCCGCGGAGGTAAGAAACTTGGCACCATTAGAACTCATACATTCAGATCTGTGTGAGATTAATGGTGTGTTGACAAAAGGTGGTAATAGATATTTCATGACTTTGATTGATGACTCCACTAGGTTCTGTTATGTGTATCTTTTGAAAACTAAAGATGAAGCTCTTCACTACTTTAAAATATATAAAGCATAAGCTGAAAACCAACTTGAAAAGAAAATCAAAAGGGTTAGGTATGATCGTGGCGGAGTACTTTTCTAATGAGTTTAATTTATTCGTGAGAACATGGTATAATCCATGAGAGGGCGTCTCCTATTCACCCATCAAGCGGGGTTGCTTTGAAAGAAAGAATCGCACTCTAAGCAGTTTGGTTAACGCCATGTTAGAAACAATGGGTCTTTCCAAAGCATGGTGGGGAGGCTATATTGGCGTCATGTCATGTCCTAAACGAGGTTCCACAAAGAATAAAGAGATAACCCCATATGAACAATGGGAGAAGAAAATACTATCACTTTCATACTTGCGCACCAGGGTTGTCAGCGAAAGTCAATGTGCCAATTTCAAAAAGCGTAGCTTGGACCAAAAACCGTGGATTACGTTTTTCTAGGCTATGCTCATCATAGCGTTGGATATAGATTTCTAGTGGTGAAATCTAGAGTACCGACGTGCATGTCGAGTACAATTATGGAGTCGAGAGATGCTACATTCTTTGAGGATATTTTTCGATGAAACATATGCCTATTTCATCAAGTCGAGGAGCACGATACAACTCCCGAACTGCCATTCCAATTGAATATTTTGAGCAAACCCCTGAGCAAATTCCTGAGAAGGAAGACAATGAAATTCTGAGGAAGAGTAAAAGACAAAGGTCTGCAAAGTCTTTTGGTCCTGATTTCATTGTGTACCTTGTGGATGATACTCCAAGTACCATTTCTGAAGCATATGCTTCTCCAGATGCTGAATACTGGAAGGAAGCAATCCGTCGTGAAATGGATTCCGTTATCTCTAATGGAACTTGGGAGATCACTGAGCGTCCTTATGGTTGTAAACCTGTAAGATGTAAGTGGGTGTTCAAAAAGAAGCTTAGGCCTGATGGTACTATCGAGAAGTACAAAGCACGGCTTGTGGCCAAGGGTTATACTCAAAAGGAAGGCGAAGATTTCTTTGATACTTACTCACTGTGGCTAGATTGACCACTATTCGAGTACTACTATCTCTCATTTCGCCTCACACGGTCTTCTCGTTCATCGGATGGGCGTTAAGGCGGCTTTCTAAATGGAGAGTTGGACGAGAAATTTACATGGAACAACGGATGGATTTATAGTAGATGGTCAAGAAGGAAAGGTGTGCAAGTTGTTGAAATCTTTGTATGGTCTTAAACAAGCACCTAAGCAGTGGTATAAAAAGTTCGACATAACTTTAACATCTGCAGGCTTTGTTGTGAATGAAGCTGACAGATGTGTGTATTATCGCCATGGTGGGGGCGAGGGAGTCATTCTATGTCTGTATGTTGATGACATACTGATCTTTGGGACCAACCTTAATGTAATTAAGGAAGTCAAGGATTTCTTGTCTCGAATTTTGAGATGAAAGATCCGAGAGTGGTGATGTTATCTTGAACATCAAGTTTGTTGAGAGGTCTTGATGGTGGGATTACATTGTTGCAATCTCATTATGTGGAAAAGGTTTTGAGTCGTTTTGGTTATAGCGACTGCAAATCCTCTCCAACACCTTATGATCCTAGCATGTTGTTTAGGAAGAATCGGAGAATAGCCAGAGACCAATTGAGATATTCTCGGATAATTGGTTCACTCATGTATTTAGCTAGCGGTACTAGGCACGACATCTCGTTCTTGTGAGCAAACTAAGCCGTTTGTTTCTAATCAGGAGATGATCATAGGCATGGTCTTGAGAGGTAATCGCTATCTAAAAGGTACTATGAGTTATGGCATTCACTATCGGGTACCCAGTCTACTGGAGGTTATAGCGATTCAAATTGGATATCGATGTTGATGAGATTAAGGCCACAAGTGGATATGTCTTCACAATTGGAGGTGGCGCTGTTTCATGGAAGTCTTGCAAGGAGACCATCTTAACGAGGTCAACAATGGAAAGCGAATTCTGACATTAGATCGCCTTTGTTGAAGTCGAATGGCTTTGTGAGCTCTTGATGGATTTGCCGTTGCTTGAAAAACGTGCACGCTATTCGATGAACTGTGACAATCAGACTGTGATCGTCAAAGTGAACAGTTCTAAGGATAATATGAAGGCATCAAGACATGTGAAGAGAAGACTCAAATCTGTCAAAAAATGAGAAACTCCGGAGTAATAGCTTTGGATTATATCCAAACAACTAAGAATCTGGCAGATCCCTTCACAAAGGGTTTATCACGGAATGTGATAGACAATGCATCGAGGGAGATGGGTTTGAGACCCACGTGAGTTATACCATAGTGGTAACCCATCCTATGATCGGAGATCCCGTGAAGTAGGATTGACGAAACAAGCTTTTAGTTAGCGGGAGGAGAGTACTTTTATAGACCCACTCCATTGGAGATGCAATTCTCTCCTAAATCAGTATGGCGGGTTGACATGTGCCCTTGGGATGCAGTGGGGATTGTTGAATTAATGTCTGGACGGGCCCATGTTTAATCTAATCAATTCTGGAAAATCCCAAAGGCTCATGTGCATGTGCTAAAACTATTTAGTCTCATGTGGAGAGTTGAATGAGTTACACCACTTTAAAAGGTGGAGCGTGGTAGCCTTGTGGAATTGGAGAGCCAATACACATGTGCGCGCTTCGCTGCGCTTCGCCTCGCCACGCCACGCCTCGCCGTGCGGTGCGATGCGTGTGCGTGCGCGTCTGCAGCGTGTCGAGTGCGTCGCGCGTTTTCTTTATCTATTAAAATCAAACGCCTTGACTCGCGATTAATGGCGATAACGGTTCAATTACGATGAGTAATGGTATTGTTTCTAGTCTCTTTGTTTTTGCCATTAAGTAGAACATGCTCTGTTTCAGAAATCGGTAGCAGTAATGGCTGCGGTTACTAGTATTGGGTAATGCATTGCGTTACTAGTGATGGGTAATAGCTACTGTTACTAGTGACTAGGTAATGGCTGCAGTTACTAGTGGGTAATGACGACCGTTTCTAGTCTCTGGGTTTTTGCCTTTATACGGAACAGAGCACTTGTTCTTTTGGCTGATGAACACTCTCCACGAAAGACAATAGTATACCACTGGTTTTGTTCTTTGTCTCGGCGATCTCCATCCCGCGAGGCGCGTGTCTTGTCAGCGGGAGAGCGAGCCTCGGAACCATCGTCATCGAAGGCTTGCACGAGCGGCGGCGAATAAGGTTTTGGGAGCGTTCGCGCGATCGCCTTCTTCTTCTTCATTCGTTTCTGCGCTACGTCTACATCAAGCGCACGACTACTACCACTACGCCATGACAAACGACAAGACTCCTGCTGCTGCTACTGGATCTGGAACTCCTACTACTGCTACTCCTTCTACTACATCCGGGTATGTCTATCTTACACATATTAGTTGGTTATTTTTCTTATCTGTTGTTAACTTGAACACTGAGATAGGTATACTAGTTTATGTCCTTCTGGATCTTAGTATGGCTATAGTGTTCTTGTTCATTTACTTTGTGAAAATGACTAGAGTAATTCTCATGATTTATCTACTATATTTCTGGATTAAAGTAATTCGAAAAATGCTCATACTTTCAACAGATCAGGCATAGAACAGTGGCCTCTAACGCTTCCGCCACCGCCACCAAGCTTGGGGGCCTTCCCAGGTTTGGGCGCATTGCCCTTTCCAGCAGTCTTATGAGATTTCGTCACCTCGGCCTTCTTAACTCTCTTCTCATCCTTAGTCTTCTTAATGCGTTCCTTGATCTCACTGTGTTGGACCGAAAAGGCGACTAAAGGGGGTGAATAGGAGCTCAATCAATTTTTTGCTTCAAGAATGGATTCAAACATGATATTGACTCTCATAACTATAGAAACTCCGAAAATCAATATATATAAGCATAGCGGAAGACTTGTACTGAATTTCCTTCAAAACCCCAAAAGAAATGATAAAAAACACAAGAATCAGTCTAATGAACAGTACCAACGGTCAGACCGGTGAACAGTAAAAGCAGACAGATAAATAGTAAATAGCGTGAAAAACAAAAACAAAAATTGATGTAACTTTTGATCCGTAACTCCAAACTTCACGAAACTTGAAACACGCCTTCCTAAGGATATCAGGAACCTATTCCATACGACGATCGTGAAGATCCTTGCCAAAGTTTCTATCTTTTTTTCAGTTTGAACGAAGGGTGCTTCAAAACTGAGTCAAAAACGAAATATGATCTAAAGACTTGCTCGTGGGTGATTGATGATCAAGATGATCCTAGATAAGTTCCCACGTGTTGCAGCAAGTTAGATCACGACCACAAACCAAGCAAAAACTCGCGGATAAAAAAAATACCTCAAATCACCAAATAGAGAGAAAGAAAGCAAATAGACTCATCTTTGATATAACTTTCTTTGGATTGATTTGATATGGTATTAGTTTACAGCCACTCCATCAATAGAGGACAAAGACTCAATACATGAGCACGAAATCAAATCCAACTCTCTAGAACCCTAACCTCCACTAATCCTCTCCCTAAGCAAACCAGGGTTTCAAAAATAATGAAAGGGTTGAGGGGGTGCAGCCACCTCCCTCCTCTATT
Source organism: Ampelocalamus luodianensis (assembly GCA_036346255.1). Taxonomy (NCBI): domain Eukaryota; kingdom Viridiplantae; phylum Streptophyta; class Magnoliopsida; order Poales; family Poaceae; genus Ampelocalamus; species Ampelocalamus luodianensis. The sequence goes on along the minus strand of CM070622.1, from coordinate 90,624,900 downwards.
TATAGTAGAGGCTTAGAGCTTCTAGAAGAGTAAGCCTAATGGGCTCCCGTTAAGGTCCAAGACAAACGGGTCACACACGCACGCATTTTAAAGCGTCGTCTTCATCTCTTCTTGACCTAATCCGCTTCTCCACGCACCGTCTTGCGCCGCGGGTCGGTAAAAGGTAACCAATGCGGTATTTGATAAGATTACCAAAATACCCCTTCTCGATCTTTTTCGAAGACCGAGTCCAATCTTCGTGAAGCACTTCCATGCTTCGCCACGTGTAGGTTGATTCAGCGGCTCTCATCATGTCGGCAGGTCTCTCCCATCCGACTCCCACTGAAACCACCATGGCACTTGCACCGACCCCTGCGCCGCTTGATCCAACCAGTCGCACCGAACTGCCCGTTCGGTCACCTTTGTCCTTTTTGCGCCATGCTTGAGTCCATTGACCTCACCCGGCATCTTCGATCGTTCTGAACCTCAACTCTCCAAGCCTAGTCCCGATCATCATCGTCGTTGACCACCAAGCAACCTACACAACAATAGACAAGCAAATCGAATCTGAGAACAAGTTCTTCACAAGCCTAGTCCCAATCATCATCGTCGTTGACCCACGTTAGCACCGTTTGTGAGTTTTATCGAACTCTTGTTCTCGTGCTCCACAGAATCCCTCCCCCAACTACGACTTGGATTCAACATTTTTCACAAAGGAGCAATTGGAAATTAAAACCAACTGTGTCTAGGCAGAATACTTGTGAGTGAACTGTTGGTTGATGTGTCAGTGAAACTTGTGTCTTTGATTATCCTCCTTGCATGATTTAGTTGGGTCTTTTAGATAGCTTACTATAATGATTCTGTCACTGGGACAATTTTTTTGGTTACTTAGTGGATGCATTATTTGGAAATCCTCCAAAACAAACTTTCTCCTTCAGCAGCGAAACAGATATCGTTCGTAGTCCTGAAAAAAAATCGATGTAAGTATCTCAGACTATTACTCTCTAATTCACCCAATATTACCTTCCTATTTTACTCATGAAGTTGTCCTTTTTGTTTGTGCTGTTCGTTTTCCCCCTCTAAAATGGTATTATTTTGGGCATCTGATTTTTCAGTGCTGTTCTGAGATTCTGCAATTGGCTGGCACCTTTACAATCGCTGAGGATGGTGGTAGGAGGAGATCTGGTGAGCTTAGTGTCTAGCTTGCTGCCCCTGATGGCCGTGTTATTGGGGGTGTAGTGGCTGCCATGTTGTGTGCTGCCAGTCCTATTTAGGTATAAACCGACTGAACAACTCATGCCAAATTACCAATGCTCTCAGGCTTAGGTTATCAAAAAGGAAAACGCTGGTCTCTTTTTGGATAGTTGTTATTTGTTATGCTGGGCTGCACGGACACATCTCAAATGTGCTGTGTCCGTGTCGGACACCATGTCGGACACGGACACGGCTCCGACACGATTCGGATACATATCACATGCGTGTCTAAAATTAGAGTCATGAAAATAAATAAAAATAAAAACAGATACGTATATGCGTATCGGACACCTGGGCCACGGCGTTCGGCCCAAAACGTAGCCAGCCCGCCCCCTACTGCGTTGCCACTCACTTCCAGAGTCCATCCCCCCGACAACGCCCGCTCCATGCCCCTGGTGCGTCGCCAGATCCGCGGCGACCGACGGCCGGCGGCGACCCTCTCCCTCCCAACGCCGCCCCCTTCCGTACTCCCTACGCCGCTCTGCTTCTCCCTTTCGACGCCGCCTACAGCCAGGAGCCCCCTACATCGCCCGCCCGCCCCCTGCTGCGTTGCCAGATCCAACGGCGACCGGCGGTGACCCTCTCCCTCCAGACGCCGCCCCTTTCGTGCTCCCGACGCCGCTCTGATTTTCCCCTTCGACGCCGCTCGTCCCTGCTGCCGAGGCCACCCTGTTTCTCGCCTTCGACGCCGCTTGGTGACGGTGAGTGATCGTTGTTTGTATACCTATGAGCTGAGCTGTAGATCTGTAGTGCTGTCAGCTATACTAGTCCAGCATCCCCTGCTTCTCCCGATGCCGCTCGGTTGGGTCATGCCGAATCTACTGACATGCGTTCACCGAAGTGGATGCTGTCATGCCGAATCGGTTGGGTCATGCCGAATTCTTTACCATGCTTTCATTTTATTGTTACCAAAATTATCTGAACTTGTACAACAGCTACTCAGCTACCAATTACATCATATTGTCATGCCTGGTTGAGATAGGAAAAGGCTACTGACTGAAGGTCCTCCATGTCATGATACCCATTCCCTTGCACAGCGCAAGAGTTGCTTGTTTTGCACATAATGCGTAAACATATATATTTTCGCAGTTGTCTTTTTGAGGGCTTGAAATTGAAGAACCATCTCCATGCCCTTGTGTTGCCTGAGCTTTGAGAGACTCCAACTGTGCTTGCAGATTGACCACCTGTGACTGAGAATGTTTCAAGGAATACAAACTGTCAGTTTCTGGTATTAATATGAAGTTATGATTTATGAAGAACTGAAGAGGCTGGCCAGGAGCCGAGGATCATCTTTGAGGTACATATTCCTATTTTATACTTTACATTTTACACTTTCTGTAACACGTAGAAAAACATATATATATATATATAGCCGTGCCCCGTATCGCCATTTTTTAGAAAATGCCGTATCCCGTGTCCAATACGTGTTGTGTATCGACACACACACGGTGCCATTTGATCTCATCATTTGATCTTCACTACTGATTTCAGCGCTGCCCAAATTGCCTTGTTGCTAAATCTTGGTGCCATTTCATTTGGTTCAGTACTGCTCATGGTGGTGAGCTTGATGTTGCCGTCCTGCGTGGAGGAGGGCACATTTTCTGAGCTCCAAATTTGGATTAGGTTGACAGCTATCATGTTGATGTTGGCTCAGCAGTTGCTCCACAAACCTTTTCCTCAAATAGTTGTTGCTTACCATCGGTATGGCATGACACACTCAGAGATCGAAACATACTACTAGCTTTGCTTTTCCAGCAGAATCTAGCTTTGTTGGATCTAATTCATTTACCCATTACACATGTAAGTGTAACATGTTTCCAAATACAACTAGGTACTAGCTTTAAGACAGCGCCCTTGTTCTAGATGCACTTCGCTACTGTGCAGTGATTGCAAAATCGATCAATGATTGCAGGCTGTTGACAAAAAAATAGATGAGCAAGGAAAATTTTGCTCAACAGCAGCCACGCCTTTTCTTATATTTATCCTTTTTATGAATTGGCGCATTCCGCATAGACCTGTTTGATACTTAGTCCCAGGTTTCTCATTTGTTTATAGAATTAACATAAGATTGAATTGACCACTCTTCTTTTCAATCAAAATGACCTGATATTTGCTGTTCTATTCATTTTGCATCATGGCTGTGTTGAATTACTTGAATATGCCTGCATTTTTTGTTTGACGAACCAACTTCAATTTGTATCTTGATTACATATTTTATTTGTTTCAGTTGACACCATCTCTGCAATTGAGTTTGATAAATCCGGTGACCATCTTGCCACTGGAGATAGAGGTGGACGTGTGGTTTTATTTGAAAGAAGTGACGCCAGCGTTGTAAGTACCACATTATCTAAGTTATGTTGGTTTCTTGCTTAAATCTCTTGTGCTCATAAAGTTAATGTATATGCAGAATGCCCGCCGCTCCGCTGTTTGATTCCATTTTCTGCTGTTGATATGGTGTGAGTGGGTTCTGTAAAATAATGAGATAGTGTGGGGTGTTAATCGTAAAAACGGATCGGAGGGTTGTAGACATTTGGGGATTATCTCTAGGGTTTGTAGGTGATGCTGAATTGGAGAGGAAACAGGGTGCCTCATGCTGCGATTCCAATCGGGAAGCTACTTAATCGCAGTGCCTCTTCCTCCGCATGCTCCAAGTTGTTCGTTGGTGGTAAGATTCTCTAGACACTTGTTCTTGTATCCTCTTGGTATCCCTAGTTCCTCAATTCGTTTGATGCTTGAATCCGAATGAATGCCTTTTGGGGTTTGAAATCTGATGGACTTCCCGTCACATATGGCAATTTGCAAACCTACTGAGGATTCTCTATCTCAAGGTGGATTTCATGCTAGTTTGTGAAGCAACCTGCTTGCTGCTTTCAAACGCAATGCATTGTTTCATCTGGTGAAATTCATGCAAGCGTTATCTCGAAATTTAACTACAAGTAATGTTAGCTAAAAGTCGCAAAAACTATGCAAATGTAGTGCCCAACCGCTGATTTATGGTTCGAAATGTTCCGGTGATGATTAATGTGATGGACTGCTGTTTTCTTCTGCTGAGTTGCAGGTCTTTCTTATGATACCAACGAAACCGCTCTCAAGGATGCATTCTCTCGGCATGGTGATGTTATCCAAGGTATTACTATCTGTTTATTTTCACGCGATTAGGTGTTTGGAGTCTTTATTTTCGTGTGGATTAGAGAGTTTATCCTCTGGCCGGTGAATCTGCATGACAGTGAAGGTAATATGCCATCCAGTGACGGGAAGATCCAAAGGATATGGCTTTGTGAAGTTCTTGTCAGAAAACGAAGCAGCCGCAGCATTGCAGAAGATGAACGATGAGGTACGTGTGCTTCATTGCCTTCGTAGAGCACAGCAGAAGCCATGTTCTTTCAGAATAATATATGCATTTCTCAGTGCAGTTCATTTCCTTTTCCTAACACAATTGTTCCTAATGATAATCATTTCAGGTGATTGATGGAAGGAACATACGGGTGCACTATGCAAACAACTGATGATCCGATTCTGTTGCTGCGATTAGATGAGTAAGCTGCTTACTGTGCCATTTGTTGTGCTGGGAATCTGTGATGATAAATGGAGCCCTGGACATATGTTATGTGGATTTCTTACGTTTGCATGACCACCGATACATATGTTAAGTTCAGTCTTATGGTCACCTTACCAATAGACTTGATCTCTCGGCTTAGCATTAGCTGTAATGTTCTAACTGTTGATAACTGAGAAAAGAAGAAGAGGAACGCCTGTTTTGTCACCTAATTTTCTTCCACCGTGACACGAAAATGTAGCGGTGCCTTTTGAATCAAACATAGCAAATTGCCGATTTTGAAAGTACAGATGGTGTCTGCAAAAAACATGACTGTTGTGCAAATTTTATAATACTTCCTTCATCCATGAATAAATGCCATTTTTAGAACACGTGCAGTTTCTTTTTAAAAAAAAATCTGAACACTATTTTGATTAGGCACACAAAAGTTATATTAGTAGATTTGTTATCAAAAGTGCTTTCATAATGTTATATCCTTTTTTACTTTTTACTAACATATTAACTCGAAATTTATGATCAAAGCTGTACATTGGTACCATGTCAAACTCTATAATAACACTTACTTAGACCATCAAACTTTTACACTGGAGACCGTATCATGGTCTAAAACAACACTGAAGGGTGGAGAGTATGAGCTCAGGCAAAACTTTTCCTTAGAGGTTTTTTCAGGATTAGCTTACCAGCAAAAAGGCAACATAAAACCATATGTAAAGCATGTTACCTTCGAAATGAAGCTATTGCTTAGTAATATCCTTGAATATGTGAATCTTTTCTTATTTATATGTAATTCTTGTAGTTCGACTACCTAAAAAGTTTGGAAATAGAAGATCAACAAGATCAAGTGGTGCCAAACAGCCAACAATGCAGTCTTTCTCTTGTCTACAAATGACAAAACAATCAAGTATTGGAAGGTATGGATAAAACAGTTGCATCAGAAAGCATGCTCTCTGATTTCATTTCTTATGGTTATGACTTCTTGCCTTACCTAATGTTTCTCTAGCCCTGTCATGCCTAAAACGTGTATCCATTATATAGGTAGGTTTATATATTTTTTTTGCAAATTAAGGTGGATTTACACTACATTTTATTTTAGTATTGCTCTTGGTATGAGCGGCAGAATTCATGAAATTTTAATATTTATACTGGCTGGTTTGATCAAGAAACACATGTTTTTTTTATTCTTTTGATCTTTACAAATATAAATGAAGTATGCAATTCCTTCACAGTTTTAATGATTGCAATGCCATTGCTTGCTTTCTTTTTTTCTTTTCTTTTAAAAATTCAGTTGTTGTCAAATGTTAGCACAATCTATGTGATATTGGTGCCTTACTGCTTCGCTCTCTCTGCAGGTGCAAGAGAAGAAAGTGAAACGCATTTCAGTAATGAATTTGGATACTTCCCAAAGTTCAGACAATGGTACAACTTCCAGTTCCAGTACCAGTAGCTCTAGAGCTCTTCTTCCAAATGGCGGATGTTCAGAAAAGTTGCACAGTTGCCCAAACAAGGATTTCCCATTTCCTCCTGGAGGATGCGCATCATTGCGTTTGCCTGTGGTAGTTGTACTTGATCCATCATCTGTAATTATCTACAGCATGATACATTAGCAGTGCTTGCATATACAATAAGTTTCTTTTGATATGATATACAAGTAGACGCTCTTCTGACAAGCTATACATAATTGCAATAGACAAGTCTGATTAGTTAACTGATGAATATCATTGTTTTGCGTACTTCAGTACGGTCATAAACTAAATCCACAGCGCTCACAAAGCATTACTCAGATTACTAATTATTCACCTCAGTGTATTCTTTTCTGTCTGGGTCATTTTTGTTTAATCATTTAAAACCAATTGCGCATACTAATAATATGTGTTTTTATACATGTTCAGCTAGCGTCACAACCACTGTTTGACGCAAGCATTTTCCCTGGTCCTGCAGAAGAAAGCTACATACAGTACGTTTTGTCAACGTCGTTTTTTTTGGCAATTACCTGTACACCGTCTGTGTTTCTACAGCACACATATTATCCAACTCTTTTCATCTTACAGAATTCAATAATCACACACTGTGATGCCATCAACTAGAAAACGTCTATTCTAGCCATCAACCAAGAACAGGCAACTATTCATGTCATCTCTACATTAGTGTTTTCTTTACGAACGACGGCACAAACACGCTCATGCAAACCATTCCCATAGTTAAACTGAAAGTCTGAAACGCTATTACCTATCGTAGAATCTTCTTAGCAATGAATTATTATTTACTCCTGCTCTTATTCGTTTTTGTGTGTGTACTGGTATATACCTTCTAACCAATATATCCAAAACTACTCGTGCTCTATCCTCAATCTTCGCATCTGTTTTTCAACAAAAAAAAATACACACCGTCCAAGAACACTCTTGACTTCTGAGCTGACGAAAAAACAAGAAGATGCCGGAGGCTGCAACTAGCTGTGAGTATATTCTGTAGATCATCGTCTGTAGACATCCCTATTGAATTCCTTTTTCTCATAAAAAAAAACATATACTAACTCGAAACATTTCTATTATTGCACAGTGAATCCGACGAGTAATGGTGCAACAGCATGCCTTACCTCTTGTTTCTACCCTAGAATTCCGTATTTTGTACTCTGCTTCATGACCCACTACTCTTTCTTTTATACAATGTCTGGTGTATTATATGATTGTTGTGTAATATTATAGAGTTCCTATATACGCTAATATAGTACGGAGTACTTGTTTTGTAATATTATAAATTTCCTATATATGCTAAGACACTACGCATCAATTGAGTTCGTTGTACTTCTTGCGTACAATCTTGTTATCAGTTTCGGGTTAACCAATCTCCCCTTTTGTCTTGCATAGACATGCACATGAAACCTGCCCAGTTATTTAGGTCATTTATTATTGTAGCTAAAAATGCCTTTGTACATATCTTAGTCTCGCTTTATTTACTCAATAAATAACAGATTTTGCTATATGTATATCGATACAAGCACAATGCATTGCAATCCTAGACCTAACCTCTATAGCTGAAAAAAAAACATTACACGCGCGCTTACGCGGCGCGCTGGGCTCTAGTTAATATAAAACACATGATCTTTCTAAAAAAATGGAGTGCAATACCTTTGTTCCTGCGCTTTCTTTGGTGTGCGTAAGGGAGGCGCACAAGCAAGATTGTCAGAATCTCGATTCTAATCATATGATATTACGTTTCTGCGACCCAGATTTACTGGACTAATCCGATCCTATGGTAGATTCTTAATTTGGTAGAATCTTAATTTTATTACGATTCTATTTTTTTATAAGCGTGATCAAAATTTTCATACGATCTTATCCGATTCTACCGATCCCAATGATTTGTTATGAATAATTATTTGCATATGTCCTTTTCATTATAACTTTTTACTTTTTATTTCTTCCTGTTCATTATAATTTGCATAAATAACTAATGGTATTTCCTTTGCATTACATTTTGGTAAATAAAAGTTCTAAAAGTATAGTTTTAAAAATGTAGAAGTGTTAAAATACATGTAGAATCAGATAAGATCTTAGATTCTACATCAATCTGCAATCCTGCTGAACAACTTCCGATCCGATTAAGGATCATGATTCTGGTGGCCTTGCAGACAGGTATACGTGGGTGTGCTTCCTCGTATTGTCGACAGAAGGGGGGAAACACCCATAGGATGGTTTGATGCGTATGTACACCCGTGTGAGTGTATGTTCACCGTTGTCATATCAAAAATGAAAAAAAAACTAGTCTCTGGCGTGTACACCCATGGCGATGCTACCACATCAAACGAGACATGCCGACTACCGTGCGCCGTGCTTCCTGGGCCGTGACCGTCCGTGATGGTTCCAAAATCCTCGCGGCCGTTTTCGGGTGTTTTTCAGGTTGAAATCTTTGCGCGCCGAGGCGGGTCGGGCCGCGGGCCGTGGAGCCAGTTGCTCGCCCATGCGCGGTCCACCCGCCGTGCCCGTGAGTGAGTTGAGCACGCGGTGAACGCCACCGCCCACCCGTGCAAAGGGCCATGCCGCCGCGCGCCGAGACGGCGAGAGGCCTCGAATCCTCGATCGCCTTGCGCGTTCGCTCAGACAGCTTCGGGGTGGTTTGGGCGTAGCGTATGACCGGTGTGATGAGCTCCTATCTGAATTTGATTAACCAAGGCGTACACAACGACAACCGACACTCGACTAAACATTAGCCGTCGGCGGATACGATGGTGGATGTACGTTGCAAACTGCCGACCGGACCGACCACGTTCGTGCAGCTGCAGGCATGAACGATCGATGGCTGCCTTCTACGCGTAAGTACGTGCTGCAAGCCTGCATGCAGCCGGGATTACCATGCCGCCCGGCCGGTTGCCGACACACGCGGCAAGTTCCGTGTAAGCTTCGAGGGATTTTGGTCAGCCAGGCCGCACTCCTCGCGCGCCTTAAACAGCATCGAATTCCTACTCTGCTTTTTGTTCGGCGTAGCTTGACTAACAAAGCCAGCAGATGTAAGCGTGTGTCTCTATAATTGCACGCCAAGGCACGTGCCCGTACCGGAGACATGTGCAGCGTGAGCTGCTGTACAGGGCCTCCGAAAAAAATAGGGATCGTTTCTTTCGATCCATTCTTCAATGATTACTTGCAAATATTTGTTCTGGTAATAAGTAATGACTAATAAACGAGTAGCTCTTTTATTCATTTCTTACTGAAAACTACCATTGGTTCGCATCCATTTCCCCCTGGCTCCTCCCCATTTTGTTTTTTCTTTGTTTTTGGCTAAATATTTACTCTAAAAATATGAGTCCTCATGATTTTTCAAAAGTTCATGAGATGGCTAAATTATTTTCGTAATGTAATTGTTGCGTATAGAATTTTGTTGACTATTTCAGTGAATATTGCATCTGTAAAAAAGAGTTTTTATAAATTAAAGTTGTTAAAGTTCTACTTGCATTCTATAATAACTCAAGAAAGACTTAACCATAGCACTTGCAATTGATGTTTAATTTGGCGAATACTAGTTACAAAGATAATTAAAGATTTTGTTGGATTAAACTTATATGTTTAATGATTTTTCAAAAAAAAAATTGTATAAACTTTTGATCTAGACTTTGCGTCATTGCCCTAACGATCGAGGCCTGGCTCCACCGATGTCTACGACTGACATATATAGTCTATCACCGTATATAAGCGCTACATCACTGCACCGAACTCAATGTTTTCTACCAACCAATTTATCGGTGATAAACACAAAGCCACGATCTCTGAAGTCTGAACAAAACTAACAAAAAGCAAACGGTGGCAGTGGCACTAAATTAATACTGCGTAGAACTCTCTAAATTAAAGCGCGTTGTCCATCATGGCTCTGAACTAGTGGAAGCTGATCCTTCCGTCGCCGTCGTACGCGGTGACTATCCTCTGGCAGTCCTCGTACCTGGCGCCCTCCGCCACCCCCAGCCTCCGCAGCACGTTCCACAGCTCCGCGGCGCACACGAACCCATCCTCGTCGCGGTCGAACACGCAGAACGCCTCCCTCACTGGGCGGCCACCTTGCTCTCCATCAGCTCCTCCACCGTGCCGCCACGTCAGTCCCGTCCGTGCCACAGACGGTCAGACAAACCTCGTTCCATCTCTCACGTGGCAACGCCTCCGAGCCCGATACGTGGCTTCGTCCGTCCCTCCCAGCTACAAACAAGCCACATGGCACCGTCCCTTCTGCTGCGTTTGTCTCTCTGTGTCTGGAGACGGACAACTCGAGAATTGATAACGGAGGACATTAATTTGAGTCAACAGTGTTGCTCATGGTCCGATCAACTCGTCCCATCACAAGCAGTCGACATTTTTTAGGGAAATGGGATGCATTTCCGGCTGGACTCGCCGGTGCATTTTCTGGTAGTACGATCGAGTTAAGCTTCAACTACAACCTACAAGTAATTAATTTTCTAGTGCTAGCGTACGTGCAGCCTCGAATCCATGCTGGGGCAAGTGTCCTAGTCCTTTTCGTTATCCACTAGCAGGAAACTATCCGGAAAGTTTGTGAGTTAATCATTCAAGGAGATGAGCTGCCGTTTACTACCTAGCTCCAGTTAATTATTGACCAATGGGTCCTAATTTGCGTACGGACAATATAATCTAGGTATAGCTAGCTACTGATAAAATGGTTACTAAAAGCACAAAAGTGTGTTACTAGGTCTTCTCGACCATACGATGAGGTAATCACGTGATCTGATCACAAAGGAAGTATTAGTATAATTCGTTGGGACGAGCCTAGTGGTAAAGCACAAGGATACATAGTTCATATGAGGACTGATCCTTAGCTCGGTTGGCTAGGAGCGTGGGTGAACGCTAAGCCCGTCCGGATTTGTTCCTCTGGGATTGTTCCTCGGGATTGCACTCGCACGTATCACCCGAATAATTAGAATAAGATATACACGTGTGCGTATTCAATGGAAAAGCACGTGTATGTGCGCTCAATGAGACATCGGTGCCTCCGCAAAATTGCTAGCGTGTGTAAGGAGACGTGCATGCATGTGTGCGCGTGTGGTGATATAAAGTGGGGTGTGAGTTAAGTGTATGCATCTCACTTGTACCCTCTCAGAAAAAAGATACGGAACTCGTCTTGCTCTATAATCGTGTTCTTGAAGTGTATGTATGGCGATGACGATGTCATGTATTTGTAGTTTTGCACCATGAGGTGTACTGTCTTTGTCTCAGCTATATATTTCCTCTCATTCACTGTCTCAGGTGTTGCAAGCAAATTTACTGACCCTCCAGCATCAAACACTGATGGTCTCTAGCAGAGGTGGAGTTAGGCTTTGGGCCGCCGGGGCAATGGTCCAAGGCCTAGATCAAAATCGCTTGCTGTTTGATGCTTGACTGCTTGTGATGGGGTGTGCCTCTCGCACCATCGTTATTTTGGCTGAGCTGGCCGGAGGCCCAGCTGCTGGCTCTGGCTACGCCACTAGTCTCCAGAGTTCAGATAGACCAAGATCGCCTCACCCTTATGTTGCTATGACTTTGGAGCAGGTTTTACTGGGAACCAAGCATCCTCATACGATAACCTTCTTTTCTTTCCGTGAAATGCACGTTCACGCATATCACCCTAATGGAATGACTAGGGCAATTCCTTTCACGAACATCACCCTAAAGAAATGACTAGCGCTAGAGTCCTCAGGTAGGAATGACCCCAACGAAGTTTCTCGGCAAAACCCACCTTGACATATTGGATGCCCCACGCAGTCGATCGACACCCCCGTCAATGACTGATTTCCCTGGTCCGGGTTGACTCGAGTCGAGGTCTTCCCAGGACCAGGTCAATTAAACATGGAAAGTGACCTGTCTTTGCAGCAGAAGTTGCAGTTAGGGATGTCGCGTATATAAACTGTGGGAAGCTTGCACATTGGTCCAGGCTCGATTGTCCAATCCCAGGGTGTACTTTTTCACTGAAACCTGTGGGAAATTGAGCAGGCGACAACCCGCGCGTGTTAGCAACAGACTTAATTAGGGTCTTCAGCTACCCTGGTACTATTATGTAGAAAAATGAGATTTTCCAAACGAAATGACACTGACGTTTTAACCAGATTCCAGAAGTTCAGGACCCATGGTTATCTGCCTCTGCGGAGTCTGAAACTCTTCGCGAACAGCATTTGGAAATAATAGCAAAAGGACAGGAAACTAAAACATACTGAGGGGTTCTAAAAAAACTAAGGGGAGATGTTGTGGTTGACGTTGGGGTACGGTCCGAGGACCGAAGGTAAGAAGTTCGCCCTTATCTAACCGTCAACAGGGCTCTTTCTGTCGAAGTAGCGAGACTCTTAAAACCTTATTAGTCAGAAAAGCAAGAGATCGTCCTCCAAACTCGGTCGGAACTCTCTCCGATGAACAAAAAGGCTCTGATCTTTAGCCAACCGGTTAGAGACTAACTTTGTTTATTTCTTATTTAATTGATAATAGATATATGCTATCTCTTTTATAGAGATAACCCGACTTGATCCTAAAAAATAATCTATAAGAAAACTTATCTTTAATAATCCGATCTAATGTTATACTTTTGGATATTAGCTTTATAAAAGCCGGAATTTCTTCCTGGTTCAAAAAAATCTGATCTAATAATAACTTGCATACCTAATAGATAATATCACACCTAATAGATAGATTCATAAATAATAAATCCTACCTAATACCTACGCATCACAGTACTCGTGGTGCTAGAGTACACATACGCTACATTGCTTCCCTGGATGTTGGACCACGACAGATGATTAATCGCTTTCGCAGTGAAGTATCAGATCCGAGACCAAAAAACAAAACCAATCTCCTAATGAAAACTTGAGGAATTAACCTCATCCGAAACGAGAGATGTACATCATGGACTAACAAGACTGTCTAGACACCAAGGAATGCTAGACCCATTGGAGAAAAATAGCAAATGAGTAAATTGCACAAGTCGACAAGAATTTATCTGAAATTTCATTTTCACAATGCATGTACTCTGCTATGTGAGATCTATTTCAGTATGCATTCAAATACTCATTCATGTGTGCTTGTCTGCTTGACAAACCTTGGATATAAAGCAAAACATTTTGGCCAAATCTCTGATCTGCAAGTTTCTACCTGCAACTCACAGCAAGGATACGATACTGGCCTAAAACTGACACAGACTCACGCCTAGCAAATAAATAACAATAGTGAAACCTTGTCATACAAAAAAGAAGCTAATCCCTTTCTTGCTCAGACAAGTCCCCTTTTCCTTCCAAATCTCAAACCCCTTTTCCTTCCAAATCTCAAACACAAAACATAAAGAAGCAATCTTCTTCTTAACATGTCTTGATTTATCCAGCCAATCATGCTAATCCAGTTTCGAATTTCCCCCATCAAAACAGATTTCAGCTACGCTTAGACTCAGCTGCAACAACAAATTATTCTCGTGTTTGAGAGATTCATGCAAATAACAAATAGCAGGGAAGGAAACTGAAGTACACGATACCAGATATATGAATCCTGCAGATGTGATTTAGGACCAGATGATGCAACACCTGCATCCTTCCAAATGCACATATTGCCACCATCCTACTTTGGATCGGTAACTCCTGAATTCAATGAAGCATGACTGTATAAGGACCAGCAAAGTCACCGAGCCTTTCCAAATTTGTTCCAAAATGGTTCTTAGGGTGATAACATAGTGTCGTTGTACCATTACCAAAAAAATTGCTGCAGATATAACTATTGAACAGGAGCATCCTTCCTTTGGTCAAATCGCTAACCAAATTGGCAATCCTCTCATTCGCGTTGAAGTTTTTGACAGATGGTAAACATGCTAGAGGCTGACTTTATTTCACATAAGTAGAGACAGCAGGCATCAAACAGGTTACAAGCCACATAGGTTTCAGAAAAGCTAAGAGAATAGCTTGTCTTGCAGAGTCAATTTAAAAGTTATTTACAGATTACAACAACATAAAGACACCAGCTTCTCAGAACTCTCATTTTAGAACTCCTTCAACATATTGCAAGCCCAGGCCCAGCGCTGGCTGAAATATAGATAATGCAACTACTGAGGAAGATATCAAGCTTTAACAAAAGAATTGTTCTTGCCATCGTCCCCATCAATATGTCATAGTAATGTAGTTACCTTCAGTTTTCAGGAGTGTGTGGAATATTTTCATCAGATGAGGATGATGATGATGGGTTTGAGAAGAGCGCGCTCAAAGCAGAGAATATGGGGCTACCAGGATGGTTGCCTCCATTATGGTTAGTACCTTCTACATCACTACTACTTGCAGCTTCATTATACTCATCATTGTTCACTGTCCCAACACCGCTGGCTGATTCACATGGGTTCTTTGACTCCTCAGTAGGCAACTGAAATCGACAGATTGGGCAAGAACTGTGGAGCTCCAGCCATGGAAGGATGCAATGGGAGTGAAACTTATGTTGGCAGGGCATCTCCTTAACTTCTGTTCCCATTTCAAAATCCTCAAGACAGACTGAACAGCCCAATACTTCCTGGATGTTCACAGTTTGCAATGCTTCTACTGCTTCCTTCTTGGCAGGTGGTGTGCCAGAACGATCCAGGTCGCTCTCTGCCAAACGCTGCAAAAGAAGATCTAAGCCAGGACCAAGAAAGTAGTCCCCAAGTGAAACACCAGAACTTGTGTTGCTCAAGTCCTCTTGGTTATCATCAGGTCCAAATGTTCCTTGGAGAATAATGGCCTCATTGTTGGAGTTGATCAGTATTAAGCTTTCTGTCCTTTCTCTCCCTCGATCTCTCTCCCTCTCCCTCTCCCTCAGTCTCTCCCTTTCCCTCCACCTCGCCCTTCTCTCTCTCACCCTCTCTCTGTCTATATCCCCATCCCTGTCAATGTCATCCAAGCCCCTTAGGTCATCACGAAGGGTCTGGAGCAGCCTAACAAGGGATGAGCCCCTCCTTCTGCGCCTCCTAATCAAGTCTTCAAGCTCATGGTCTGAATCATCATCGTCATCCTCCTCCTCCTCCTCGTCATCATCCATGATCTCCCTCCGGAGCCTTGACCGCCGTGATGAGCCCCCCATCATCCCAAGCAGCAGCGGGGCCCAAAGCGAGAGGGATCGATCAGACCTCAAGTTTACCGCTGGTTCAAAGCCCGCAGACCCCATTTCTTCCACAAACCCGCCATCACAGTCCGGGCACTTCATCTCTGGCTGCACAGGATCGATCACTTCCTCACAGCTGTAGCACCAATAACTAACTCCCTGACCCTCTTCCATCTTGTAACTCTGCTAACACTTTTCTCTTCCCACTCTACTGTATCTTGCAGTCCTAATTCACGGCTGAAATACTTATAGCACGCCAGGAATCATCCAAAGAACTACAGAGTCAATAAGATGGCTTCCTTCAGCAGCACAATAAAGATATCCTTGGCACCCTGAAACAACTTTCCCCATGAGCATCTCCACTTAATTTGTATTGACACAAAAAAAAGGTACCAGATCTAACAAAGAAAGGCAAACCAGTTCCTAGTGGTGTAATCCATACTGAACTAGCAAGAAAGGCAGGATATTTCTAGGAATCTTTCTACATGAGCATCTGCAAATAAAGCACATATGCCTTCATTCAAGGGCAAGAAATCGAGCCAAGAATCACAGACGAAGGCCGGTCTCTGTGAAACCGGGGGTCCTGCCTTTCGATCCAAGAAAGCAAAACTTAGCCAATTGCATCAATACTACTACTCCAACACTAGAAATCTGTACCGAAAGAAACCTGAGCACGCAAGAACCCAATATCTACAAAATTGCACGCATAGCCTACTGCTTCGCAAAAGGAAAAAGGATAATAAAGGCTCACATGAATCGACGATTCGAGAAGTTGGAGAGGGAGAAGAAGGTAGCGACCATTTCTTCGGAACCTTCTCGCGCGGGATTCGGTTCAGCCCATGATTCTCCTGCGCCGAGGGGCGAGGTCTAGCGTGGCAAGTGGCGGGTGAAGGGGAAAGGGGATAAGTGAGTCGGGCTCGTGCAGAAGGGAAACTACGCCGAAGGTCACAGATTCTGAAGCTAAGTTACACGTTTGGCCCTAGGTTAAAATTATTTGCGGATCCGAGGACCTCGGGATCGGGGATTCCAGTAAATAAACCGCATTAATAACCGTCCATTTTGGATATACATGTGTGTTTGTGTTCCTGTAGAAAATGTTATGTGCAAGCAACGGACAAATTGGTGCTGACCTACTTTCTTAAAGATTTTTTGATATTGGAATTCAAGTGGTGAGTCTTTTCTAAAAATGCTATGAATTATCCCAAATATTTTGATTGACAAGTAGAGGGCACCGACTTCACCGTTGAAGTCCTTTACATAATTCTTTCAGTGACCCTATGACCTTTTGCTAAAGCACTACCACTATTTGTTTGTTAAGAGTACTAGTTTTAAACTATTTTTTGACGACAGGTTAGATAAAATGATTAAAGAAATGCCGGCCAATACGTGTAATGCTAGAATTGATTATTCAAAGTTATACTCACTCTGTTCGTCTATACTTGCCGCTTTTGACCACTTTATTTATTCATAAATACTTGTCGCTTCACATTACAATGTTAACTTTCTCATTTTCCCCTCGTAACCCGGTGAACGACGGCCGTAACTATAACGGTATAAGGTAGCGAAATTTCTTATCGGATAAGTTTCGCTCCCCTCTATGGTGGACCCATGGTCTATTTGATTTATTATTAAGGAAAATTTGGTCACCTTGAATAAAAAAAATTAGTGTTTATCTTGGTGATTGTGCCATGGTCAAAAGTGACGAGTAAATTTGAATCATGCTAGTAGCATAAATCAATTTGTTTTACATGATAAAAGTTCAGTGTTGGAGAAGCAAAGCTAAGCTACTCAAGGGTCATGTGATAGTGCACATGCTCCTCTGACCTTTGGCAAAACAGGAGGGGAAAAAAAGATTAAAGGAAAAGGAAAAGAAGAGGAAAGGAAAGGGGAAAAAAGCAAAGCAAAAACAAAAACAAAAAGAAGAGAGAGAATCACGTGCAGTGCATAGGAGTTTTTCTTTGCGAAAATGTACTGACTCAACAACTCTTTCTGGGTTTATCTAAAACAAGACTAACCTACGGGGGTTCATGGGGTATATTTTTTTTTAAAAAAAAATACCACATAAGTATAAATCCAGCATAAAAAGAGTAGTTTTACGGTCCTACTTCCACGGGTCCACAACCCACCAACTTTTATATAGAATCCTCTGTATTATTGTACAAGGAGTTGTAGGAAACAGTAAAATAAATATGCTAAAGCATAGTGATAGTACTCGATTTTACTGTAAAGTCATGTTTTCTCTGTAGCACAAGTGCTGCAACACTAGATCTAAGGCATTGAATTCTAATTTAAAGGTTGAGAAATGATCCTGGTGCAGAGGATTATTCATCCTCTACATTTAGTGCTCTAATGTAGAAGATCTCGTTCCAACTTTTACGTTTAGGCTGAGATTGGTTGAGACCATGAGTCTTGACTTTCTTTCAAGCATAAACATCCACAGCCCGAGATTGGTCGAAGTCTTGACTTTTGTTTACGCACCTTGAGCAACTTGGTGAGCATTTTGTTTCTACCTCTCTTTTGTTCTGTGAAAAATCATATCTTCTTCTACGTCAGATCAAACTACTATATATATATCGGATGCAGAGCGTCGTGGTGTGTTGAGACGTAAAATGCGTCCGCTGCTGTAATTCAATTATGTCTCTAAAAAAGTACTTTAATTTGCTAGAACAGAATAGATTAAGCAAGAATAAGTTAATGATTTTAGTGAGGTGGCAGTAAGGCATTATAGTACGCAGGAGCTTCTTCTGCTGCCCGTTAAATTAGCACCTAACGTTTCTAATTCTACCACAACTAACAGACGTGCCTACCTACTGGCTTCGAGAGAGAAGCGAATTGCAGTTCCACAGCTAACCAAATTCTCTCCGATTGCCTTTCAACCATCTAGAATAGGTTAATGTGTCCACAAATCGATCGTTGTTGTTACATTGGGCTTCGAATTAATCCAAATAGGGTACTTGAGAATACGACGAATTGACGATCTGACCAGGCTGAAGATTACATGTGCAATTGGGAAAACAGAACTTGCACTTTTCGTGCACTCCTGCCACCATGTAGTTGTGGCCTTCTCAGAGGCGCGGATCATGTAAAAACTTTGGTTTTCCTTCTCTATCAACGAGCAGTCCTCCTACAGTCCTACTTGTCCTAGAAAAAAAAAAGTTTTTCCTGTACTGCTGATTCAGGATCTGAACTATTTAGATAATAATATGAACAATGAGAAAGGTCAGATCATGACTGAAGTAGTGAATTGCAGCCAATTGATCACAAAACGGCCTTCATTTCCTTTAAAGATTCAAGGAATTCATTGTCACCAAATCAATTTGTCCATATATATATATATATATATATATATATATATATATATATATATATATATATATATATATATATATATATATATATATTGATGGGAGCGGGTCCCGATCTTCCAACGAGTTCGGATATATTCGATTTGGTGGAGGCGACACAAATCGACTCGGCCGAACAACACGTTCAACGCCGCAATCGCAGCACCACGTCTCCTCGGGTTATCAACCGTGCGCACTGGTTGACCTCGCCAAGAAGGCTAATCCTCGCTGCGAATCGAAGAACACAAGCAAGAACAAGGAAAAACACAACGGAATTGCGGATGTATTGTTTTAGCACTCGAAAGTTGGGGTCTCAAAGCGATGAACGCGAAACTGTTCAAGATGAATTAATCTAAGCAAAACCCCTAACCCTAATGGTGGGGGTGGCGGCTGGATATAGAGGACCGAGGCGTGCAAAACCCACAGACGCGCCTTAATGGGCTCCAACACGATACAAAGCCGAACGGCCCAAAAGACGGTGACGCAAAGACCACTGCATTCTAAATGCTCACTTGTTTCGACGATTCTGTTGACTCGAAGGAATTTTGATATGGGACGAGCCATTGGAAAGGTCGTCTTCTCAGCTTTCCATACATATGTGGAACGTCCAAAGCGGAGCCGGATACGATCAGGGCGTCCGTTTTAGTGCGGTTCAGTCTGGACTCGAATTGGATTCGAAGTCGGCTTGAGTTGGGCCTCCAACATGATTCGACCGCCCTTGCTGGACTTGTGCGCCTCGTAGCCCTTCTCCAAGTACTTCCAGGTCCTCTCCATGGTTCCTAATCATAATTAAATCATTAGGTAGCAATCGATTCTCAAATGAACAAAAAGAAGTACTTAGGAACGAGCTCACCTATAAATTCAATTGTCGGGCGCGAGCTCTAGTGATTGGTCCTTGAATGTCAAGTGGAGGATTGTTGTGTGTATCCGAAGAAGTGATGTCCTCATCATCCTCCCCCTCTTGAAGCGGAGTTGTCCTCAACTCAACCTCATCTTCTTCTCCCAAGTATGGCTTCAAATCTGAAATGTTAAAGGTGAGACTAACCCCAAACTCGGAAGGCAACTCAAGTTTATATGCATTATCATTTATCTTCTCAACTATTTTAAAAGGACCAGCAGCTCTAGACATCAATTTTGACTTTCGTAACTCAGGAAATCTATCATTTCTCAAGTGCAACCAAACAAAATCACCCGGTTCAAGTTTAACTTCCTTTCTACCTTTATTACCAGTAATCCTATATTTTTCATTCATCTTTTCAATGTTTGCCTTAGTAGTCTCATGCATTTTGACAATAAAATCAGCACGCTCCTTAGCATCATTATGAACTCTCTCACTAGTAAGCAAAGGTAAAATATCAAGAGGGACACGGGGATTGAATCCATATACTACTTGAAAAGGACTTACCTTGGTGGTGGAGTGTTCCGCTCGATTATATGCGAACTCAACATGCGGCAAACACTCTTCCCACAGCTTCAAATTATTCGTCAAAATAGCTCTCAGCATGGTAGACAATGTGCGGTTCACCACCTCGGTTTGGCCATCAGTTTGTGGGTGACATGTTGTAGAGAATAACAACTTTGTACCCAACTTGTTCCATAGAGTACGCCAAAAGTGACTCAAGAACTTGGCATCACGATCTGAAACAATAGTAGAAGGTATACCATGCAAACGAACTATCTCTTTGAAAAAGAGGTCAGCAATATGAATGACATCATCGGTTTTATGACATGGTATAAAATGAGCCATCTTAGAAAAACGATCCACAACAACAAAAATGCTATCCCTCCCCCTCTTAGTCCTGGGCAATCCTAAAACAAAGTCCATAGAAATATCTGCCCACGGAATAGAAGGAACAGGAAGAGGCATACAAACCATGTGGATTCAAGCGAGACTTAGCTTTTCGACATGTAGTGCAGCGAGCCACAAACCGCTCAACATCTCGCCTCATTTTTTGCCAAAAGAAGTGTGTGGTCAAAACGTCCTCCGTCTTCTTAGCACCAAAATGTCCCATCAAACCGCCTCCATGCGCCTCCTGCAACAACAAAAGACGAACGGATCCAACTGGAATGCATAGGCGGTTAGCTCTAAACAAGAACCCATCATTGATCAGAATTTATTCCATGCTTGTCCCTCTTTACAATGCAACAACACATCCTTAAAATCAGCATCTAAAGCATATTGTCCTTTAATGGTTTGAAGACCAAAAATGTGACAATCAAGTTGAGACAACATGGTATAGCGTCGAGACAAAGCATCAGCAATCACATTATCCTTCCCTTTCTTGTGTTTAATGACATAAGGAAAAGATTCAATAAATTCAACCCACTTAGCATGTCTACGATTCAAATTGGTTTGACTACGAATATGCTTAAGTGATTCATGATCAGAATGAATGACAAATTCTTTAGGCCATAAATAGTGTTGTCGCGTCTCTAAAGAACGAACAAGAGCATACAATTCTTTATCATACGTGGAATAATTAAGAGCAGGACCATTCAATTTTTCACTAAATTAGGCAGCAGGTTTGCCTTCTTGCATCAAACACCACCAATACCAATTCGCTAACATCACATTCCACTCAAAAGTCTTGCAAAATCCGAAGTTGGAGCAATGGTGAGTGTGTAAGCTTGTCCTTCAAAAGATTAAAGGACTCCTCTTGTGATGGCCCCCAATGAAACACGACTCCTTCTTTGTCAACTCAATCAACGGTGTCGCAATGGTGCTGAATTCCTTGACAAAGCGCGATAAAACCTGCAAGGCCAAGAAAACTCCGCACTTGGGAGACCATCGTGGGCGTGGGCCAACTCCATATCGCCTCCACCTTGGCTCTATCAACCTCAATTCCTGTGGAGTCACAACATAGCCAAGAAAAGCGGACTCGATCCGTGCAAAGGTGCACTTCTCAAGGTTACCAAACAAGCGTGCATCTCTCAAAGCATTAAAAACAGCACGTAAGTGATTCAAATGTTCATCCATAGACTTGCTATAAATCAAGATATCATCAAAGTAAACGACCACAAATTTGCCAATGAAAGGACGTAAAACCTCGCTCATTAATCTCATGAAAGTGCTAAGTGCATTAGTTAAACCAAAAGACATGACTAACCACTCATACAAGCCGAACTTAGTTTTAAAAGCAGTTTTCCATTCATCGCCAAGTTTCATTCTTATTTGGTGGTATCCACTACGCAAGTCAATCTTTGTGAAAATTATAGCACCACACAACTCATCAAGCATGTCGTCTAGCCTGGGAATAGGATGACGATACCTTATAGTAATGTTGTTAATGGCTCTACAATCTACACACATACGCCAAGAACCATCTTTTTGGGTACCAAAAGAACAGAACAAACACAAGGACTAAGGCTCTCACGACGCACCCACGGTCCAAAAGGTCTTGGACTTGTCTGAATCTCCTTAGTCTCTTCGGGATTGGTTTCAGACGCGCACGGTTTGGCAAACTCGCTCCAGGATCAAGTCAATCTGGTGCTCAATCCCTCGAATGGGTGGAAGTCCTGGAGGTATCTCATCAGGGAAAACATCTCTAAAATCCCGCAAAAGGTTAGTGACAGGAGTAGGCAAAGTGCAAGGCATATTATCAAGAGAAAATAAAGCATATTTGCACACAAAAGCATAGCATGTATCATTAATATCACCAATTTCAGCAAGGTCTGATTTTGTGGCAAGTATAACAGAATGTTGTTCAGATTTATCATGTTCCTTTGGATCATTAGCAGCAGCAGCTCGCTCTCTATCGGCCTCTATAATCTCAGCTGGGGTCAAAGGCAGTAAAGTAACTTTCTTTCCCTTGTGCATAAAAGTGTATTTGTTACTACTACTATGGTGTAAAGCATCATTATCAAATTCCCAAGGTCGACCCAATAAAAGAGAGCATGCTTGCATGGGAACCACATCACAAGCAACATGATCAGCATAACCACCAATGGAAAAATGGACTCGGCATGTTTGTGTTACCTTAGCTTTTCCAGAGTCATTTAACCACTTAATATGGTATGGATGTGGATGTGGATGCGGTCGCGTGGTCAAGCCAAGCTTCTTGACCAAATCAGAACTCACCAAGTTGTTGCGCTTCCTCCATCAATGATGACACGTGCGTGCGGTTCTTGATTGCAAAGAAAGTCGAAACAAATTATGGCGTTGAAGCTTATCGGGTTGTTGTACACTGTGTGCCGAGGACTCATTGTACAATGATGCTCGTGGCGTCGTTGTAGGCGCCCACCAAGGAACAGTCGTCATGACCACCGCCATTGTCGTCGAGGCAAAGCAGCGTCATCATCCTCCTCGACATCCAAAGTCCGATGTAGCCTCCATCTTCCGTGGACGAGGCGCAAGCAACGCCATCATCCTCCTCGACATCCAAAGTCTTGATGTAGCCTCCATCTTCCGTGGCGATGTATGCCCGTTGGCTAGGGCAATTCCTCGCACATGACCAAGTCCATGGCGCAGATGGCACCGAATGTCGGAGGAGCGGCCGTGGAAGCCACGGAAGAAGAACTCTTGGTTGGAGCACGCAAATAATTTTTGTAGAATCTGCGGGCGTGTCGTGGAAGGTGGCTTCGGTGTGCTGCGGCAATCTTGTTCATCGGTGGTGGAGGAGAACGAAAACTTCAAGAAGACTTGGGCGTCCGTCGATGTAGTCGTTCGCGGCGTGTAGGAGAGTCGTCGGTGCTTGCCGTCGGCGATTCCTTGCGTCCTCGCAATTCTTTTACGCAAGCATAGCAAGTTGGAACAACCTGGTTGTGATGAGTAAAATCTTTATAATCAACAATATCACGAATTTCACGCCGTAACCCCCATAGAAGCGACAAATCTTATCCTCTGTTTCCTCAATGACCCCACAACGCACCATACCCTTTTGAAGCTCGGCATAATAGTCTGAACAGAACTATCACCTTGTTCTAAGCGCTGTAATTTTTTCTCAAATCACGTTTATATGAGGGAGGAACAAAGCGATTCGCATAGCTTCTTTTAACCGCTCCCATGTATCGGGTTGTAGCGCATGGTACCGATTCATTCCACCGGATAATAGCAAAGTCCTTAAACTCACTAGTAGCTTGTCTAACTCTATGTTGTTCGGGAACCAAGTGAGAATTAAACTTACGCTCTACCGTCATCTCCCAATCAAGATATATTGCGACATCATAAAGGCGAGAAAAGATAGGTTGGTAAACTTGACTTTAGCAAAGGGTCATCGTTACCATGATAGTTACGGTTATTACCTCCCATACCATGTCTGTTTTTTGAAGACGCCAACGTAGTCGCGCATCTTGTGTCTTCACGATCAATGTTGCCAACCGCATCATGCAATCGTGTCATCATCATGATGATGGCCGTCATTGACAAGTGGCGGCGTGCTCCAATGTGTCCATCGACCGGTGGTCACCATCCGCCGCTCCACCCGCTCAATGCCTTCGTGGTGTTCAAGCCGGGCAATGGCGCGACGATGGTGTCCATTCGCGTCGAGATCGATGAATAAAGCATTTTGTTTGTCGGCGCAGACTTGTAGTTGGCGCGACTAACACACTCGTTGAAGTCGGCCGGTGTCGCGTCCCGCCGCCCCTGCCATGGTTAGTGGAAACACAGGGAAAACAAAATGATTATCCCTATCAACTACACAGGATGACAGTGGGAACCCGCAAAGGAAGTGGCTTACCAAGCTCTTATAAGTGTTCCTACCATCGCAAACTGTATGTGGTACAACCGGTGGCTGGTTTGTGATACCTAGAGAGTGTGACCCGGCGATTGCAAGGGTCAAAAGCTGTGCTATCCGGAAGTAGGTATATGGAGCTTGGAAGGTCAAATATGTTAGTGGAACACAAATCAATAACAGATAGTAATGCTGAGTAAATGTCCAAAACACTGGTCCTAGTTCTTTGGTCTAAGTGTGTCCTATAGCAGTATGATATGATGAACAAGGAGTCAAGACCGAATAGTAAAGCAAAGACAAACAACAAGGATGGCGGTAAAGACAAACAACAAGGATGGCGGTAAAGACAAAGACAAATCAATATCCATCACCTAAAATTGTGCTCTTTTTTTAGGCACGAGTGCTCTCAGCAAAACCAGTGCGATTTTTTTCTTTTGGTTTCTTTTTCATATTTTTTCACAAAGCGAAGCACGAAATAGGAACCACACAAAGTTTCACCTCAATCGATGTAAGGTGTGGCCTACAAAAATGATGAATGTCTTTGTAAATTCGGTGATGAAAGTTCGAGCTCGAGTCTGCACTTTCCAGCCAATTTGGGCAAAATAAATTCGCGAACCCGACAAAGTGGGGGAGTTTCGAATGCAAAATTTAATTTCACCCAATTTCAACAAAAAATCGTCTGATTTCGAGTTCGTATGCGAAAGTTACGCCTGTTTGAAGGAGGGCCTCCGAGTTATGGTTGCTGTGGAGGCCGAAACGAAATCGGGTGGAGGAAATTGGTGGAAAATAGGGGCGGGCGGAAGCTCGGGAAGAGGTGGGGGATGGTGCTGGGTGATCACGAGACTCAATGGGGAATGGTGTTGGGTGATCACGAGACGCGATGGATGACTCAAAAACAGAGGGTGGGAGAAACAAACGTTGACGGCTAGAGTTTGTGATGAGGACATCCCTAACTTGGATACAACCACGTCTACACACACAGCTGATCCACAACAAATGTTACAAGGACCAATTACTCGAGCTCGTGCTCGCCAACTTAATCACCAGGTGAATTCGTTCATAAGTTTATATGTTACTGAGAATAGATCGCTACCTAATGCAAGTGATTTAATTGTGCTTAGGAATATGGGAAAGGACCAAGGAGAGGTATGTGGAGTCATGGACAAGCATAGGAGGCATAATGGAGGTCATCACGTCACTTTGGGTCCGAGCCAAGTAAGAATTCGAGTTGGGCTCGTTCGATTCGAGTTCGGACTGCTGCAATAAACACTAAGTTCAAACGGACGTAACTTCTTCATACGGACTCCGTTTGGGACGTTCTTGGACTTCATTGAAAGCTTATCAAGTCTACTTTTAATGGATCCAACCTCAGCTTCAAATTCCAATCGAGCCGGCAACAATAAATAAAACAATTTACGTCTGTTTTTGTCCAAGCCAAAAGGATCTTTGCGCCACCTCCTCTTGGGCCCATGGGCCTTGTAACCTAGGGCGTGCGTCCACTTCCCGCCGCCACCCCTGGTCATATTCCCATATAGGAGCCGCGTTCCCTTGGCGAACTCGGATTTCGTTGAGTTTAGGTTTAGCCATTGTGCAAACCACTTTCTTGATTGTGTTGGACGACCACTGTCAAGACGACCGGGATCCCACCTTTGATTTTCAATACCATCTACGCTACATTCTTATTCGCAATATCAGATTACCTATATTTTATTCTTGCTAGTTCTTCGATTGCTCGCGAGAATCGAACCTCGTGTTCAGTTGATCGCGCTTCTAGCACGGTCAATAATATCTCGAGTTGGTTCAACGATTGCTAAGGCGTAAGCGTCGTCGTACGGTTGTAGTCGGATCGCGAGAGTCACCTCCACCAAAATTGATAGTTATCAATCTCATCGAAAGATCGGGTACCCCGCCTCCATCAGTTTGTATGAGAGGTAGCGGAAGCAAGACAACCCGAAATAAAACACGATCTAAACCAGCAACACAACTCGACTAAGGACACAAACTCAACACTACGGACTCTGAAATCAAATTGTGCAAAAGGTTAAACGAGATCTGGGACAGGGAACAACCTATGACTACAATTTTTTTGTAGATCTTTTTCTTGGACTCTAGGATGGAACCGAAAACAACAAGGGTAGGGTAAACTCGAACCTGAAGGAACACCTGAAGCTCTGATTACCACTTGATGGGAACGGGGTCCCGATCTTCCAATAGGTTCTGGATATGTTCGATTTGGTGGAGGCGCGACATAAATCAACTCAGCTTCCGAACAACACGTTCCGAACCCCGCAATCGCAGCACCACGTCTCCTCAGGTTATCAACCGCGGCGCAACCCGTTGACCTCGCCAGAAGGCTAATCCTCGCTGCGAATCGAAGAACACAAGCAAGAACAAGGAAGAACACAACGGAATTGCGGATGTATTGTTTTAGCACTCGAAAGTTGGGGTCTCACAAACCGATGAGCGCTAAACTGTTCAAGACAGAATTAATCTAAGCAAAACCCCAACCCTAATGGTGGGGTGGCGGCCGATATAGAGGATCGGGGCGTGCAAAACCCTCGGGCGCCGCCTAATGGGCTCAACATGATACAAAGCGAACGGCCCAAAAGACGGTGACGCACCTCGATGCATTCGAATGCCCACTTGTTTTGACGATTCCGTTGACTCGAAGGAATTTTGACATGGGACCGAGCCATTAGAAAGGTCGTCTTCTCAGCTTTCCATACATATGTGGAACGTCCAAAACGGAGCCCGGATGCGATCTGGGCGTCCGTTTAGTGCGGACTCGTCTGGACTCGAATTGGATTCGAAGTCGGCTTGAGTTGGGCCTCCAACATTATTCGACCGCCCTTTCTCGGACTTGTGCGCTCGTAGCCCTTCTCCAAGTACTTCCAGGTCATCTCCATGGTTCCTAATCATAATTAAATCATTAGGTAGCAATCGATTCTCAAATGAACAAAAAGAAGTACTTAGGAACGAGCTCACCTGTAAATTCAATTGTCGGGCGCGAGCTCTAGTGATTGGTCCTTGAATGTCAAGTGGAGGATTGTTGTGTGTATACGAAGAAGTGATGTCCTCATCATATATGCCACTCAACAGACTGCTCAACAACTAGGTACAACCATACAAGGCATAATCTCGTATTCTCGGGTATGTGTTGTGGCAGTACTAGAGTTTCCTCCAGGTCACTCTTCTGTGAGGACCCCAATTTATTTGGCTTGTAATGCTTAACCAACCACCTGGTCCTAGCATCACAAATCAAATAAATTGATCCTCGAGACATGTATACTTCTAAAGCAAGATACACACCCGTTACAAATTAAACATCAACTCCATTCCAAACATAGAGTCCAAACACCACACTACCAAGCGGAAGATAAACAAATAGTAGAGTTATTACGGACAATGGCCGATGTGCCACAATATACACAAATAGACAAGAACGACAATGAAGCAAAGTGCCATAAGATGGCTATAAACAAAGCCAATCGTGCCTCCAACCCACAAGGCATTCGACCGGACCGCCAAGTCTAGTCGTCCACGAAACGGCAACACGACTCACGTAGTGAGGCCCTTGGGGCTCACCTTCTTCCTCTGCAACAAAACATTAAGCAAAGCACCCGAGTACAAAGATTGTCTTTGTACCCATAAGACCGACGTGTGAACTAGCGGACTGTTCATATGCTACATGCAGGCTTATTTAGTGGAGGCCATATGTTTCATTTGCATAAAGCCAATTTTCATTTGCAAAAACATAATACAGTTCGAAAGCAAGTTTGCAATTCATTTTTACTGTTGAAATAACTGCGAAATAAAGATAGATACAAGTAACCACCTAGAAGTGACTATCCCAATAGTCACCACAATATAGCACGAATCCCAGCATTCGTACCACCGCAAGTTTTAATTTTAAAAGGTTGTAGTCTAACTCTTGAAAAGCTTACCCAAGCGTGTCCATCACCTAGGGCGAGGCTATTCGAATAGTTTTTAACCCGAGGGTGTACCATTGTACCCACACTTTAGACCGCCTTTAAGCCAAAGCACACTTAGAGGTATGTCGCACTGCTAAGTCCTCTGAGACTTTTTCCAATATTGTGTATTAACTACGAGAGCTCGTATGGATAGAAATCCATACGCTTACATGGTAAAGCCGAAAGACAACTACCCACTCAGGATAAAGCTTTTGGACAACTACCATGCTCCCAACACCATCCCTCCTGCGACCTCCTGCGACCGGAGCCAATACACGCCAAAGTACTAGGTCAAGAGAGGTCTCATATACTCTAGTGTGGTTAGCACGCGAAATGCCCGGATAAAAATTCACTCACAAGATGTTCGGTCCTTAATTGACGGGCACCTTTCGATCACACCCAAAGATCACACCAATCTTACCATTGTGCGCGTCTAAATCATTTTTGTCTTCATTTTTAGTTTTGCAATTAGACATAGCAAGAATGCTTTGAAATATAAAGTTATAGAAAATTTTGTGTGATCAAGGTTACCGAGCTAAGTCGATAACCGCCCATTCCTACCGATACTAAGCATGTCTAAGCAATTTGACCGGATCTACTAAGTGACAAGAGATCATCCGGCGACCTCTAATCACAAAGAAATAACCTAGGCTCGGTAGTAGAGATCAATATTTTGTCTACAGGATATGCGACTCTGATTTAACTAATCAATTTAACACAAATTAAGCAATGCATACATACAATTGAAACAAAGTATTAGACTTTAAAATATCTGGATTAACATGATCAAACCGCTTATTTGGCTGCTGTTGCTCAATTTGTTGCGGAGGGTCGTTCTCGGGGTTGCCGCAAATATCAAAACCTAACGATTTGAACAAAACGGCGAATAAGAACGAATAACACCGACCAAACTCAAACATACAATATCATCAAAACATGCCATAACTCCCACAGCAGCCTAAGCATGACATAACAAAATTTTAGAAACAGAGAACTATTCATTTTAAGCTATTAAGAACTTTCTATGAATTTTCTAAGCTAAAAACACATCAAAACACTAGTTAATTACTTAACAATTTTTTTCATGAACAGAAACAGTTTGTAAAACCTATCCTAATAATTAGTGTACTGAAAATAAAATTTTACAGAATTGAGTTCATTGAATTTGGACAATTATTGAAAGAGATATGCATTTTCTAGTTTGGAGATTACAATCTACAACATTAAATTAATTAACAGATTTTTGCTACACATACAAGGTTGAAACTCATTTTAGTAAATAGTTCATTTAAAATGAAAATTAACAGCACTGGTTTCATGCAATTTGGATAAGAATTGAATTAGTTATGCATTTTCTAAATTTAATTGAATTAACAGCTCAACAGAAAACATAAACCAGAAATACTAAATCATATCCGAAATCTATAATGCACTAATCCATTTCGCACCACAGCCACTAGCCCTCACATCGACAATGGGCCAAAAGTCTTGACTGAAACAGATTGCGCGAAGGTGGCGCGAAGGCGTATTCTAAGAATACGTCTTCGGCTTACCAAAGTGCAACCCTAACATACTCTCACAGAGAAATACGCTTACCGACAGAGAAAACGCATTACCAGAGCTACACAACTCTAACTGACAGCATGGACCCACATGGCAGCGACTCAGAGAACAAATAACGGGTGGATTAAAGGTTCTCTCGCGTGATTAGCCAATAGGGCCCACAAGTCGAGACTCGGACTAAACAAGATTAGCGCTAAACTAACTCCACCGGCGCTCAGCGCGCGCAAGACGGGACGCGCGGCGCGCAGAAGCTGTTCTTGCGAACCAGGAGGTCTCAGGGTGAGTGAGATATACCTTCAGGTTCGCAACGATCTCGCGAACTCACTGACGGTGACCCGGGACCTCGAGGATGCCGGCGGCGGCGGCGAGCGGAGGCGGAGAAGAAGGTGCGGCCGCGAGAGGACGCGACAAGCTTCTAGAAGACTCGGAAGGTGCGCACAAGCTCGCCTGACACGGGATCAACAAGCACAAGATAACACCGATGAAGAGGGACCGAGGCGGCGGAATTGCTACGGCGGCGAAACCGAGCTCGGAGAAGAAGGTCGCCTGACCTCAACGATGCACCAAAGCGAAAATGAAGCCATCATTAGATTGATTGCATCGATGCGATCCAAAGGACCAAGTGTCGGCTAGAAACTCACGAGCACTAGCAAGCTTGCGGGCCGCCGCAAGCGAGGCGAGCGACGGTTGCTCCGGCGATACACTGGACGCCGAGGGTCTGGATGGGCAAAATGGGAGCGCGAAGAGAGTAGATCACGATGGCGTGGTTGCGGAATCAGGCGGCGCTAACACGCGTGGCCGCCCGGGTTCTTCTCGGCGAAATCAAGAAAGCAAAGCGGAGAGCTACGAGCGGGAAAGCGAGGATGAGTGGTCGCGGTGAGGTAAAGAAGGCTGGCGATGCACCAAAGCGGACACAGGGCACATAGGTGGCGGCGGCGAGGTACGTGGCACCCATGCGCGAATGGCGCGAGCTCCGGTGAGTGCGGAGAAGACGAGGCGACATCGGCGGTGGGACCCACATGTCGAGATCGTGACAAAGCGGTGCGAGTCGGGGTTTGGTGCGACGCGATCGGTTGGTTAGACTCGATCAGAATGTATCGGCCGTTGGATCTAAGATGAGCGGTCGAGATTGATGTATGCATTCGGACGGTCGACGAGACAAGCAACGTGGACCGTTCGATCTCCATCGGACGGTGACGACCATCGGGCTCGCGCGGTGCAACTAGTTGACGCGACCGAGTCAAGTGGCGCGGTCGGACTCGAGTCGGGCTCGGGTTCGAGCGAGGAACGATGAATCCGATTTGGAGTTTTAAAAGGTCGAGAGAGTTTGGAGAATTTTAGAAGTAGCTCCTGAGCTCAAAAATTTCAGAAATTTTTATGGTAGCTACTAGGACAGAGGACAACCTTGTGAAATTTTTCCAGGAGTTTTCATGCACTAGATTTCTCCCAATAAAATTCACAAGCTGCTGTCAGAGGTTTGACCAGATTTCTAAACTGGTTTGACTTGGGCATTTGAAATAGTAAACAAAATCTAAAAATTGTGAAATAATTCAGGGAGGTAGATGGGATGATCAAGATGATGGGAAAAATAATTTTAGAGGATGACCACAAGTTTGAAAGCTAAGAATGTGCTGACAACAATTCCCAATCACAAGAATTAAATTCTAAAAGTTGGAAATTGCTAGGGAAAATTTGGAAAACTTCCAAATGAGTTGAAGAGACAACAAAAGTTTTTATTTCTCCTCAAAATCTTATATTGGAAATACAAACCCTAAGTTAGGGCTGTTACAAATCTCCCCCCCTTACAGGAATCTCGCCCCGAGATTCTGATCACTGGGAGAAGAAAGCCGGGTAGTTTGCTCGGAGACGATCTTCCCGCTCCCAAGTGGCTTCATCCTCGGAGTGGTTTGACCACTGAACTTTAAGGAACTTGATCACACGGTTCCTCGTTCGCGTTCAGCTTCTTGAGGATACGAGCGGACGCCACGATAAGGCAGATCTTCCGCACATCGATATTTTCCAATGGCGTTTCCTCAAGCTGGAACACGAAGGCACTTTTCAATTGTGACATGGAAAACATCATGCACCCTTCAAGTGTAGCTGGCAACTCTAACTTGTATGCAGCTCCACTTTCTTGATGATGCGATACGCCCGACATACCGAGGAGCCAATTTGCCTTGACAAAGAAAGCGTCGATGGCCCTTCAAAGGTGAGACTTTGAGATACACAAAGTCATTGGCCGAAACTCACTCACGGCGACGGCGATCTGCGTAGCTCTTACGCTGGATCGAGCTACGCGCAAGTGCTCACGAATCAAGCGCACTTGGTTCTCGGCCTCATTGATGGAATCGGACCAAAGAACCGCCTTTCACGGTTCGACCAGTTCAACGGTGTTCTGCGTGCGCCGCCCATACAAAGCCTCAAATGGTGCCATCACCGAGACTAGCACGGAAGTGTTGTTGTAGGAGAACTCGGCAAGTGGTAGGCACTTCTCCCAATTCTTCCCATAGGAAAGAACACAAGCACGAGCATATCTTCAAGCACTGATTGACTCGCTCCGTCGACCATCGATGCGAGGATGATAAGCCGAAATGAAAGAAAGACGGGTCCCATGGCCTCCCGCAGACTATGCCAAAGTCGGAAGTGAAAAGAGAACCACGATCGACACAATCGTTCGTGGCACACCATGCAAGCTCACGATGCGGGAGATATAGAGATCGCCAATCGACCGACGAGAGTGGTGAGTCTTCGGCAGAAGTGAGCTACCTTCGTCAATCGATCGATAACAACCGGATAGCATCCTTCCCGAAGAAATGCAGGCGGACCGGTGATAAAATCCATGCCTCTGTAATCCCACTTCCACTCGGTATAGGCAAGGTCGAAGAAGACTGCTGGACCGATGCTCGGCCTTGACGCGACAACATATGTCACATTCGCCACGAACACGGCAATCTCGCGCTTCATGCGAGTCCACGAAATCTCGACGCAGATCTTGGTACATTTTAGTGGCCGGGATGGATGGACAAAGGCGAATCATGGGCCTCTGAAGAATCAAATCCCGCAACTCGGGACCTTTGGGACCATAAGGCGCTGCTCAAACCATACAACACCGTGCTCATCTTCTCGTGAAACACTTGGTGATCCATCCACGATGTTCGCTTGATTTTACCCACACCATCATTTGATTCTTTGTCTTTGCGCTTGATTTGATCCACCAAGGTCGGTTGCACAACCAAGGCGACAAGGTAACCATGCTCAACCAAACCCAAGTTGAGGATTTGAAATTCCGCAAGAAGTGCAGTTGTCGCTCTTGGATCATCAAAGTATTGCAATACACCTTTCGGCTAAGTGCATCAAGAACTACATTGGCCTTGCGGTGATCACGAATACCCATGTCATAATCTTTGATCAATTCCAACCATCTCCTCTGCTGAGATTCAGATCTGTTTGGGTGAACAAATATTTCAAGCTCTTGTGATCGGAATACACCTCACGTGATTCTGATCGGATAATGTCGCCAAATCTTAAGTGCATGCACCACAGAAGAAGCTCTAAATCATGGGTGGGATAGTTGAGCTCATGAGGTCTCAATCGCACGATGCATATGCAAGCGCCTTGCCTTCTGCATAAGGACACATCAAGTCTCGACGAGAGGCATCGCAATAAATATCGAAGCTCTTGTGGATATCGGGAAGAGTAAGGACTCGTTTGAAGTCAATGTTGTTTGAGCTCTGAAAGCTTTCATCACAAGCGAAGACCACACAAACTTCTTGTCCTTCTTGAGTCATTCGGTCATCGACTGCGATCTTGGAAGTTCTCGATAAAGCGGCGTAGTAGCCCGCTAAACCAAGAAAACTCCGCACATTGTGGATCGACTTGGTGACCCCAAGATAGAACATCGTGACCTTGCGGGATCCACGGCTACACCTCCGGTGAAAGAACATGGCCCAAGAATGCCACTTCCCTCAACGAACTTCGCATTTCTTGAACTTCGCATATAGTGGTGCTCCCGCAATTTGCCTAAAACAATCTTGGATGCTCGGCATGCTCTTCTTGATCTTGGAATAAATAAGAATATCATCAATGAAGACCACCACAAATTTATCCAAAACTCCATGAATCTGAATTCATTAAGTTCATGAACAAGGTTGGAGCATTGGTTAAACCGAAGACATGACGGTGTACTAAATGCGACCCATAGCGAGTAGTGAAAGCCGTCTTGAATATCCTCGATCGATCGACTGATGATACCCCATTCTCAAATCGATCTTTGAGAACACACGGGCTCAGTCAAGCGATCGAGCAGATCACCGATGCGGGGCAAAGGGTATTTGTTCTTCACCGTCACCTCATTGAGAGGGCGGTAGTCAACACATGCGCAAAGTCTTGTCCTTCTTCTTCACAAAGATCAGGACAACCCCAAGGAGATGGCTGGGACGGATGAAACCCTTTGCTTGGAGCTCACCAAGTCGCTTCTTCAATTCTTCTAGCTCATTGGGAGGCATCCGTCGGCGCCTTGAATCGGAGCGATGCAGGGCAGCAACTCAATGACAAACTCAAGGTCTCGAACCGGAGGCATCCCGGGCAAGTCTTCAGGAAAGACATCCACAAAGTCAGATACTATGGGAACATCTTGAATTTGCAAGGCTGGCTTTGCTTCTAATGCACATAGATGCGGCCCCTGAAGCTGCGGCGAAAATCCAACCTGCTCGCCTGAAGGGCTGGTAAGATAGACAATCTTCCTGGCACAATCGATTTGCCCCAAGTGTTGGGACAACCAATCCATGCCAAGAATCACATCCAGACTCGCTGAACTGAGCAGAATAAGGTTCGCCAAAAACCCCACTCCTTTGACTATGATAGGAACATCCCGACACTGTAGATCAGCCCTCATTTCCGACACCGGAGAGCGGATGAGCAAAGGAGCTCCCAAAGGAACACAGTGAAGACCACTAGCAGCGACAAATGATCTTGAAATAAAGAATGCGATGCTCGAGAATCAAATAATCTGCGGCGGGACGAGAATTAACAAGAAGTGTACCAATCACGACATCGGCGCCTCCGAGCCTCCTCGGTGAAAGATGGTTGACTCGGCCATTGCCGCACTCGGTCTTCGAATGATCTTACAGTCGGAGGGTGACCACTCCCATGCCGCGTCCTCCATTAGGGCGAGGCGCATCGCAACACTCGAGGCAAGCGTTGGCGTAGTGGCCCTTGTTGTGGCGGCGAAAACAAGTAACCTCGGCGCCGGATTGCGGAGGCCACCTGCTCTTTGGATCGCAGCGCACGTGGTCAAACACGGCTGCGGTGGGCGAGGAGCCGTGCGGATGGCCTCGGTCTTTGGTGGAGCAAAAGAACGGGCCTGGTGCCGCCCACCGAGGACGGCCCGAGGTGGGTGTGAGAGACCGATCGCCTCCCATTTGCGCTTGGACTCGCCCGCGCCTTTGCCTTATGCTCTGCAACAATGGCCTTATCTACCAAGGCACGGAAGTCGGGAAGTCCACAATAGATAGCTTGTCTGCGGCTCCTCGGACAAGCCATCCATAAACTTCTCTGCTTAGCCTCATGCGAGGCCACCTCCCGAGCATAACGAGCAGTGATTAAACTCGCACAAGTACTCGTCACATTTGCGCCCTTGCTTGAGCGCGAGGAATTCTCTCTTCTTGACTTCATCGGCCATCGGGGATGTGGGCCCGACGAAAGTCGACTGAACTCCTCACGCGACCACATGGCCCGCGGTGCATGGCGAGATAGTTCTCCCACCATGAGAGTGTCGCGCCCTCAAGTGGTGGGGCGAAGAGTGCCTTATCTGCGCCGCACCGAGCTATGTTGAGTTTCGCTCAACCATGCGCGACCAATCGTCCGCATCGAGAGGTCCTCGAGGCGGAGAAAGTCGGTGGCTGCGACGGAGGAACTCTGCAAGTCCCCGCGAAGTCGGTGGCGCCACCACGGCGGAGTGGAGGTATTCCTAGCAATAACCTCCAAGATGCGCGTCGGTCCATGCGGTTTCGCTCGACCGGCGAGAACCTCGACCATGGTCGGAGGAGGAAGCTCTCATCATGACCACTGGCTGACGCGCGCTGCGTTCTCCGGCCATCTGTTTCACTAAGACAAGTTAACAATAGCGGAAAACACGAAGTCGACAACCCACTGCAAATAACTTACTATGACACAAAACAACCACAAGACTTTTAAGTTACAAAACCAATTGACAAAAATCGGACACTTAGCAAACTCATACATATCTTACCCTTATGCCCCACAAATTTTAATTAGACTAATTCTCTATGGTTCTCCCAAAGATGATTCTACCAGGTAGTAACTATCTTTTGAAAGGAAAGAGAGAAACCAAGTTTTAAACTCAAATTAGAGTAAGATGAGAGTAGAAGGCTAAGATAGGTAAGGAGTAAAATCGAGAATCGCCTAGGTTTTCATAAACGCTTTTATACTTTGAAATTAAGCTTTTCAAAATATCCTAAGGACGACTAA
This sequence comes from Ampelocalamus luodianensis, assembly GCA_036346255.1. Classification (NCBI taxonomy): domain Eukaryota; kingdom Viridiplantae; phylum Streptophyta; class Magnoliopsida; order Poales; family Poaceae; genus Ampelocalamus; species Ampelocalamus luodianensis. Next base: position 90,588,513 of record CM070622.1, on the reverse strand, counting down.
GCTTGGGTTGCTACGGTCGTAATGGCTCGATACCAACTTTGTGAGGACCCCAATTTATTTGGCTTGTAATGCTTAACCAACCACCGGTCCTAGCATCACAAATCAAATAAATTGATCCTCGAGACATGTATACTTCGAAGCGTATACACACCTGTTACAAAATTAAACATCAACTCCATTCCAAACATAGAGTCCAAACACCACACTACCAAACGGAAGATAAACAAATAGTAGAGTTATTACGGACAATGGCCGATGTGCCACAATATACACAAATAGACAAGAACGACAATGAAGCAAAAGTGCCATAAGATGGCTATAAACAAAGCCAATCGTGCCTCCAACCCACAAGGTATCCGACCGGACCGCCAAGTCTAGTCGCCCACGAACGGCAACACTGACTCACAAAAGTGAGGCCCTTGGGGCTCACCTTCTTCCTCTCGCAACAAAAACATTAAGCAAAGCACACGAGTACAAAGATTGTCTTTGTACCGCAAGACTCGACGTGTGAACTAGCGGACTGTTCATATGCTACATGCGAGCTTATTTAGTGGAGGCCATATGTTTCATTTGCATAAAGCCAATTTTCATTTGCAAAAACATAATACAGTTCGAAAGCAAGTTTGCAATTCATTTTTACTGTTGAAATAACTGCGAAATAAAGATAGATACAAGTAACCACCTAGAAGTGACTATCCCAATAGTCACCACAATATAGCACGAATCCCAGATTCGTACCACCCTGCAAGTTTTAATTTTAAAAGGTTATAGTCTAACTCGTGAAAAGCTTACCCAAGCGTGTCCATCACCTAGGACGAGGCTATTCGAATAGTTTTTAACCTGCAGGGGTGTACCATCATGCCACACTTTAGACCGCTTTAAGCCAAAGCACACTTAGAAGGTATCTTTGTACGGCTAAGTCCTACGAGACTTTTTCCAATATTGTGTATTAACTACGAGCCGCTCGTATGGATAGAAATCCATACGCTTACATGGTAAAGCCGAAAAGACAACTACCCACTCAGGATAAAGCTTTTCGGACAACTACCATGCTCCCAACACCATCCCTCCTGCGACCTCCTGCGACCCGGAGCCAATACACGCCAAAGTACTAGGTCAAGAGAGGTCTCATATACTCTAGTGTGGTTAGCACGCCGAAATGCCTGGATAAAAATTCACTCACAAGATGTTCGGTCCTTAATTGACCCGGGCACCTTTCCAGTCACACCCAAAAGATCACACCAATCTTACCATTGTGCCCGCGTCTAAATCATTTTTGTTTTCATTTTTAGTTTTGCAATTAGACATAGCAAGAATCTTTGAAATATAAAGTTATAGAAAATTTTGTGTGATCAAGGTTACTGGCTAAGTCGATAACCGCCCATTCCTACCGATACTAAGCATGTCTAAGCAATTTGACCGGATCTACTAAGTGACAAGAGATCATCCAAGACCTCTAATCACAAACAAATAACCTAGGCTCGGTAGTAGAGATCAATATTTTGTCTACAGGATATGCATTTCAGATTTAACTAATCAATTTAACACAAATTAAGCAATGCATACATACAATTTGAAACAAAGTATTAGACTTTAAAATCTGGGATTAACATGATCAAGCGCTTGCACTGGTCGCTGTTGCTCAATTTGTTGCGGAGGGTCGTTCTCAGGGTTGCCGCAAATATCGAAACCTAACGATTTGAACAAAACGGCGAATAAGAACGAATAACACCGACCAAACTCAAACATACAATATCATCAAAACATGCCATAACTCCCACAGCAGCCTAAGCATGACATAACAAAATTTTAGAAACAGAGATCAATTCATTTTAAGCTATTAAGAACTTTCTATGAATTTTCTAAGCTAAAAACACATCAAAACACTAGTTAATTACTTAACAATTTTTTTCATGAACAGAAACAGTGTGTAAAACCTATCCTAATAATTAGTATACTGAAAATGAAATTTTACAGAATTGAGTTCATTGAATTTGGACAATTATTGAAAGAGATATGCATTTTCTAGTTTGGAGATTACAATCTACAACATTAAATTAATTAACAGATTTTTGCTACAGATACAAGGTTGAAACTCATTTTAGTAAAGAGTACATTTAAAATGAAAATTAATAAAGACTTGGTTTCATGCAATTTGGATAAGAATTGAATTAGTTATGCATTTTTAAATTTAATTGAATTAATGACTCAACGAAAACATAAACCAGAAATACTAAATCATATCCGAAATCTATAATGCACTAATCCATTTCGCACCCATGACCACTAGCCCTCACATCGACAATGGCCCAAATAAAGTCTTGACTGAGCAGATTGCGCCGAAGGTGACGTCGAAGGCGTATTCTAAGAATACGTCTTCGGCTTACCAAAGTGCAACCCTAACATACTCTCACAGAGAAATACGCTTACCGACAGAGAAAACGCATTACCAGAGCTACACAACCCTAACTGACAGCATGGACCCACATGGCAGCGACTCAGAGAACAAATAACGGGCTGGATTAAAGGTTCTCTAAACGTGATTAGCCAATAGGGCCCACAAGTCAGAGACTCAGACTAAACAAGATTAGCGCTAAACTAACTCCACCGGCGGCTCACCGGCGCGCACTGGGACGGCGGCGCGGCCGCGCAACTGTTCTTGCGAATCAGGAGGTCTCAGGGTGAGTGAGATATACCTTCAGGTTCGCAACGATCTCACGAACTCACTGACGGTGACCCGGGACCTCGAGGATGCTGGCGGCGAACGGAGGCGGAGAAGAAGGTGCGGCTTCCGCGGAAAGGACGCGACAAGCTTCTAGAAGACTCCGGAAGGTGCGCACAAGCTCCGCCTTGACACCAGGATCAACAAGCACAAGATAACACCGATGAAGAGGGACCGAGGCGGCCGGAATTGCTACGGCGGCGGAAAACCGAGCTCGGAGAAGAAGGGGTCGCACAGCCTCAACGATGCACCAAAGACGAAAATGAAGCCATCATTAGATTCAGTGCATCAGTGCGATCCAAAGGGACCAAGTGTCGGCTAGAAACTCACGAGCACTAGCAAGCTTGCGGGCCGCCGCAACCGGAGGCGGAGACGCGAGTTGCTCCGGCGATACAACGGACGCCGAGGGTCTGGATGGGCAAAATGGGAGCGCGAAGAGAGTAGATCACGATGGCGTGGTTGCGGAATCAAGGCGGCGCTAACACGCGGCGCGCCAGGGTTCTTCTCGTAGAAATCAAGAAACAGCGGAGAGAGCCACGAGCGGGAAAACGAGGGATGAGTGATCGCGGTGAGGTAAAGAAGGCCTGGCGATGCACCAAAGACGGACACGAGGGCACATAGGTGGCAGCGGCGAGGTACGTGGCACCCATGCGCGAATGGCCGCGAGCTCCGGTGAGGTGCGGAGAAGACGAGGACGATACTGACAGGTGGGACCCACATGTCAGAGACTGTGACAAAGCGGTGCGAGTCGGGGTTTGGTGCGACGCGATCAGTTGGTTAGACTCGATCAAGAATGTATCGACCGTTGGATCTAAGATGAACGGTCGAGATTGATGTATGCATTCGGACAGGTCGACGAGACAAGCAACGTGGACCGTTCGATCTCCATCGGACGGCTGACAGCCATCGGGCTCGCACGGTGCAACTAGTTGACGCGACCGAGTCAAGTGGCGCGGTCGGACTCGAGTCGGGCTCGGGTTCGAGCCCGAGAAACAGTGAATACTGATTTGGAGTTTTAAAAGGCTGAGAGAGTTTGGAGAATTTTTAGAGGTAGCTCCTGAGCTCCAAAAATTTCGAAATTTTTATGGTAGCTACTAGGGACAGAGGACAACCTTGTGAAATTTTTCCAGGAGTTTTCATGCACTAGATTTCTCCCAATAAAATTCACAAGCTGCTGTCCAGAGGTTTGACCAGATTTCTAAACTGGTTTGACTTGGGCATTTGAAATAGAAAACAAAATCTAAAAATTGTGAAATAATTCAGGGAGGTAGATAGGATGATCAAGATGATGGGAAAAATAATTTCAGAGGATGACCACAAGTTTGAAAGCTAAGAATGTGCTGACAACAATTCCCAATCACAAGAATTAAATTCTAAAAGTTGGAAATTGCTAGGGAAAATTTGGAAAACTTCCAAATGAGTTGAAGAGACAACAAAAGTTTTTATTTCTCCTCAAAATCTTATATTGGAAATACAAACCCTAAGTTAGGGCTGTTACATCTTCCTATTGCAAAAACAGAGTTCAGAGCCATGTTGATGGTCAGGCACGCGTGCAACAGTGACAAACCGACGATTTAGCACATATTTCATGGGGAAACCTTCTGATAAGAAGAACGATCGAGGCTCCTCGAAGTATAGTATACGACGGTAGTATAAATCAAATCTGGTCATTGATTTGTTTAAAATATAATAGAATTTTCTTTGTATTTAATTTTTTTTTGTAGTGGTATTATGAACTTTTACAACTAGTGTTGAAAATATTATCTTATGGTATGTGATCCGTACATAAGCAACAATTTTACCCTCATCGAGATTCTACTACTCGCACTACTAGGTGTAGTATAATTAAATTCTAACTAATTTGAACCATTTGATCAAAGAGAATTGTTGTCTCGTATTAAATTGAGTATATTGTAAAAGAGCTTAAAAAACGTTAGTACTACATTTTTTTAGAGATGTTAGTACTACATAAGTAATAACACTACGAAGGCTCTACAGAAATGCATCCAAGTAATCACTCCATCTTGCAAGGTACCACCAATTCCACAAATTCAATGTAAGCAGCCTAGAGAGGAGCCTATTGCACATTGAAGTTCATGTGGAAGCATGGACCCATCTATCTCTGGGTAAGTTGTCTAATCAGAAACCCCGATATCGAGATGCATTCCAGTACATAGAAGCCACCATGATCCATCACCGTCAGACATCAGTGCTTTGCACTCCAGGAGCATCAACATTGCAAGAGCTGCAAATGCACGTGCATCTCTCATTCATATCCCTAGTGGCTTACACACAAAAAGATCCCTATAGGTCATACCATATGCAGGGCCAGTCCTCGTACATGCTGCATATCATAACCGTAACAAGCTCCGTGTTAATTTCCTATATAATCTTCTTTCCTGTTTTTGTTTCCTGCTTTGCTCTCCAAGTGTCTTTTTTTTTAGATTTTGAAATCTCCAAGTGTCCTTTTTAACTAGCCTTACCCCTCATATGGTTCAAGAGCCCTAAAGAACCAGGCCGGGTTCCTTTTGGAACTGAAAATTTGATGGACATGGAGGAGAAAAAGAACACACCCAGGAAGTCTGGCTCTGATTTGGAGTGCGACAAATTGACATATCTTTTGCAAATTCCAAATACACAGTGGAATGGATCGAATTGCTAGCTAGCTAGGAAGCCCAGATATAAAACATCGTGATATACTACTAGTTAAGAGTTAGAGAGGGCTTATTTGCTAGCAAATTAGCAAGAAGCAACCACCCATGGTCCTTCAAGAGCCATGCATTGCCTTCAGTTCAGTACTTCAGTCTTCAATGCTAGGTACAGTACAGTTCCTTGTTCTAGTCAGTAGTGACATGCAGGCCATGATCACACTAAAATTTCACAGCATCGGTACACAGGCATGCAGCAAGCAATAACCAGGTTAGGTTTCCTCTTGGCAGATATTTTTCAGATGAAGCCTCTTGGAAGATATAGCGAGTGCAATTTGTTACAACACTTACATCCTCACCTCCTCTTGGGCAAGGCGTGACGATGTCAGCTTTAGACTTTGGTGACTGAAAGCTGAGGGTGGGAACGCGGTCCACTCTGTGCTTCCTGCTCGTGTTCTGATGGAATCGGCAGTACAGCAAATTTGCACTCCTGCATCGTGGAGCGCATAAACTTACAGCAGCGAGCACTGGGCGCTGGCGCTGCATGCCCCCCCGCACGGCGGCAACCCTGTCCCGGAAAAGGAAATGGACCCTGCGTCCAGCTAGCCACCACCTTCCTTCTCCTCCCTCCCAAGATCTCTTCGTGATTCCAACGGCGAGGAGGCCATAAAAGTATACGGTGTCGGTGCAGCGCAGGGGGCAATGCACATGATCATAACTCGCCGCGTTTCGTAGCACTGCCTACCTGCAAACCGCGCGCCCCGTCCGTCCGTCCCGTCTATATACACTCGCGCAATTACTTCTGCTTGCGCACTGCATAGGTGTAAGTTTCAGCTCACGCGGTTCTTCTCGCGATGGAGGGAGGAGACCTGCTGCTGCTGCGCTTGCGCTTCTGCTCGTCTTCCTCTTGTGCTGCTCCGCCACGCTCGCCGCCTCGCCGGCGGCGGCGGCAAAGGTTCATATCCCTCTCGCTTCTTCCTTCCGATCTTCTGCGGCCTTCTCTAGTGATCCTTGCTCTACTCATTGTAGCAACTAGCAATAATTACCTCTGTGTTTTAGTAGCATTGTTGCAATTACCACCTGGCTTGTAGCGGCTAATGCATGCAATGTGGTTTCTTTCAGGCGCCGCACGAGCACTCGGGGCTGTCCCAAGCAGGTACGTACGTACGACGGCTGTTTGCGTTTCTGAATATCCAAGTCTGACAAAAACCCGTCTGCTTTCGCTCTATCCTCTGAACCTACATGGTTTTCCAGCTGATCTCTGAACTGTGGGCATGAATGATGAACGGATTGTACTACATGTGTTCCAGAGTGCCCTGACGCGTGCCAGCACCGGTGCTCGAAGACGCAGTACAAGAAGGCGCACCTGACGTTCTGCAACAAGTGCTGCGCCAAGTGCCGGTGCGTGCCGCCGGGCGCCTACACCCACAAGGACGCCTGCCCATGGTACAACAACCGGAAGACCCAGGAAGGGAGCCCCAAGTGCCCTGAATGAGTCTAGTTTGCCAGTTTAATGGAGCATCAACATGTGCTAATAATCCATCCACACTTTCACCGTCGATCTTGGTGAGTTCAAATTATAACGGTCTAGATTCAAAAAAATAAGTCTATGTCAAGTACAATAAAACTAAAATTTTGAATAAAAAATTAAATAAAATAAATTTTTTGATTTCTATACGAATTCATAAGTAAAAGAGTCAATGTCAAGTACAACAAAACTAAAATTCAAATAAAAATAAAATAAACAGTTTGATTTCCATAAGAATTCATAGGTAAAGTCCCTAAATAATTATAATAAGAAATAAAAAAAACTGGCACTTGGATTTGTATACAAAATCCAACCAGAAAGTACCTGAAATTCGGGAAAAGGGTAAAATTGTAATTTGATTTCGATACAAATTCCAAGCTAAAATCCTTAAATAACTGTAATTTGAAATAGAAAATAAAGAGCAATTCTATTTGTATACGAATTCTAAGAAAAATAACTGAAACTTGAAATAAAATAAAAGAAATTTTGCAATCTGATTTCTATATGAATTCCAAAGTAAAAAAATTAAATCAAATTAGTAACTTTATTTGTATATGAACTCCAATATAAAATAACTAAAATTTCAAAAATAAATAAATAACAAATATAGCACAAATGGTGTTGGAGGGGACCACGAAAAAGTGCAATAACATCGGTCTGTCCTGTAAGAAGATATTGATCCACGGGAAAGCGAAGAGTCAAGGCAGTGACAATGGAGATGGGGACAATACCATGTTGCTCGTTAGAGCCATTGAAGAGAAAGTCCAGAGTTGAAGGAGCTAAAAGCCACGATGACAAGTGGTGAACGTCAATATTGTTGAAGAAGTTAGTGGCCAAAGAAGCTCGGTGATGGGGAAACCCTGGTAGAGAGGAAATAAAGCCTTGCATTGAAGAAGAGTTATGGACGATATGGGGCTATCGGGTAGCAAGGAGCGTGTCATCACCGGTGAGGGCACAACGTCACCGCCGATGGTGAGAAGATTCTCCATACCGTTATACAATGACTAAAGTAGATATGATGTCATCAGTAAAAATGGGAGGTCACCACGATTAGTAAGGAAGTCGGAAAGTTGAATTGGCCAACTTCATCGAGCACGTATAACAACATGCATGCGTATGTACATGCATGCATCTGTATGAATAGAAGCACAGACGTACAGATGCAAAGGAACAAAGAACTTGGAGTAGAGATAACGCGGCCATAGTGGATAGGCTTGGGGCCACCAGAGAGAGCGTGACAAGTTTCCTAGGCAAGGATCAGTGACGGTTCCATGTGTATACGTGTTGATGTTGCAACAGTTAGCATTAAGCAATAATTGGAGAGAAATAGAAGATAGTTATATGCTAAAGTGTTGCATTGGAAGGGGTAACAGCTGAGAGGGATCGATCAATATTTGGGCTTGTTGTTAGAGGTTGAAGCAAAAAAGTTGTGTCAACAAGAAGAAATAGAAGACGTGCGGTTTGGTGGGGCAGTCAATGTGTGAGGGAAGATAATCTCAAGGTAGGTCGTTGTAAGACCCCGGGATTAACATCCCAGATCTTCTGTGCATAACCGAACTAGTCCCATGATCAGTGGCTAGCTCACACAGTAAACAAATGTGATAACACAACTATAAACGCTAAAAGTTATTAAATAACAACAGAGTTGATTACAAGATAGCCTTACAGGGCAACATTAAATAAACACAGAAGACGATGAAAAAGTAGTAGGGTCCAGTAATCTGCCACAGGCAATCGACTGGGGTAGCGGCCTAGTCGTCATGATCCACACCTGGAGCGAAGTTCTTCTCCTCTGAAATTTTGTTTGCATAAAGCAAGATGAGCACAACTTCCGTGCTCGCAAGTTACACACGTCAAATAACAGAATGACATGCATACATGGATGTAACAAAGGATGGCTTACAGGGTTAATTTGCATAAATCATCATTTGACATTAAATACCATACTATGTTCAAAAGCTCAAGTTTTATAAAATCAAAGATTGATTTTGCATTGATAAAAGTAGTGTAGGCACCAACCTAACACCAATATAAACACGGGCACCAACCCGGGGCTTCAACCCAATTTTTCTCTTGGACACCCATCCATGTCAAAACTGTTTTACAAAAATATTTCAAAACCAAAGTCCAACTTTGAGTGGCTTTGCCAGCATGTCCCTGACCGTGGACACGGCTATTCGAATAGTTTGACACTCTGCAAAGGTTGTACAGCTTTACCCACAAGACATGAATTCTCTAGTTGTTTGGCATCCGTCGATACCACCGCTCACTACCTTAGGTAAGCAGTCTAGAGCACGCGTCAAGGCCTTTACAATGCGCTACTCCACCATAGTCCTCTCTCGCTAAGGTTTCACCCCCTTTGGACTACCCGTCCGCAGGGTTCAGGCCCCCTCTTGCGCCGGGTGGGACTAACATAGGTCATAACATGACTACCCACCATACCAACTGAAATGACCATGATGGAACTTTGCAAATTAATCAGCCAGGTCCTGCCCATACAAGACATGTGGTAGTACGATGTGGCTTAGCAAGATGCGGCTCGAAGACCGGTCATTAACTAACTTGGGCGACATTCATCAAAACCCTGGGCCTCAACCTACCCAGTTGAGTCCGTGCATAAACCTGCACCCACCAGACAACCACTTCGCCCAAGTCCAAACCATCATTTCATTTTATTTTCTAAAGTCATTTATAAAACTCCCATGACACACCAATGCCAAGGGTACAATTTAAATAACATTTGACTTTTTCTGAAATCTCCCAAATCAAACATATTTGGTCTATAAGCATGGCTAAGCACAATATTTTCCAAATGATCCTAGTCCATACTATTGTATCAACTAGGTTTTATCTAGGGTGACAATATGCTTGCTTCAATTACCCAAATTGGTCATACAAAGGATTTTAGGCATAACTATAGATTTAAAAACAAGAATTTAAATTACTGGATATAAATAAGCATGCAGTAATAATTTGAAACAGAATTTAAATAATTTTAAATAATAGGTGCAATTATGATCAAGAATGTAACTTGCCATGCTCAAATAGTTGCTCTCAAACGGCGTCGAAATCTGACTCTCCGAAGTCGTCGAAATCTATACGCGAAAATAAGCCAAATTCAAACTAAATTCAAATAAGATTCAAATTAACTCTGAATTGAATAATTTTGGTTTAGTTGGCTAGATATTGAATTTAGATAAATTTAGAAATTTGAATGGGCTCAAACGGAGTTTGGATGCAAAAGATATAAGCTTTTGACGTTTAAATTTACATGAAATGATAGTTTTAGGGTTTAAAGAAATTTGTGGTCAAAAGAACTCAAAATTAAATAATTTTGGTTTAGTTAGCTAGATAATGATTTTATACAAATTTTGAAATTTGAAACACCCAATTTGGAGTTGGGATTCAAAAGATATGAATTTTATAAGTTTAAATCTATTAAAAACCCTAAATCCTGAATTTTCAGATTTTCTGGATTTATTTTTCTAAAGGAAATACATTTTATTGCGCCAGCATGACATCAGCGCACAGATTTTTGAAATTAAAAGAATTAAAAATAATTTCTGACATGTGGGGTCCACGTGTCATAGACACGGTCCATATGGACTAAGTCCATGGACTATTTGGCGCAGGGGTTGCGGTGAGGTGGCGCATGTGGTGCCACATAGGCGGTGACGTGGCGGACATGTGAGATGTGGCGCCGATGTGGCATCGCGGTGGCGGTCGTGTGGCGGTGCCACGGTGGCAAAGGCCGACGGGCTCTCGGCCCTAGGGTCGCCGGCGTTGGGCGCCACGGCGACGGCTGGTGAAGGTACGAGGGGGAAGAGGAGTGTAAGGAGCATGGTGCGCTCACCGTGGCCGAGGGACCGAAGCGGCCGTGGCGAGGAGTAAGCGGCGCGGTTCGGCTCCGGTGAAGTTGGGGCCGGGTCTTGCCGAGAGAGAGCGCGACGGACGGCGAGATCGCGGCGATGCCGGAGGTGGGGACGACGGACCGGAGGGGCTTGATGTCACCGAATCGGAGGAGCAAGAGCCGCGCGGCGGCGGCGGGAAATGCGAACTCCGCCAAACGAGGCGAGGAGGAAGTGTGAGTGATGGGGATCGGATGAGGGCGAAGAGGCTCCGGTGCTCCCTTTATAGGGACGGAGGGCGGTAGAGGGAGATCGTGCGCGCGCAATGGCGGCGCGGTTAGGCGTGGCGCGCGAGCCGGTGCGGGGAGAGGGGGAGAACGTGGGGGGTGGAGGCGGTTGAGAGCTCCGGGTCGTGCGCGCGTGTGCGAGAGACGCGGGGCGGTTGGAGGCGGCGGTGGATGGAGCTCCTCGCGTGCGGCCATGGCGATAGGGGGTAGCGGTTGCGGGAGGAAGAAGCGGAGGAGGAAGAAGGTGCGAAGGCCGTCGGATTTTCATCCGACGGTGCGGAGGAGGCGGAAGGCGTGGGAAATGGTTGGCCGTCCGATTTAATCGGACGGTGGAGGAAGGGAGAGGGGGAGAGCGGAGCGGGCCAAGTGGGCCGATGGCGGGGAAGAGAGAATGGGCCGGAGGGGTTTCGACCCAAAGGATTTTTAAGGTTTTCAATTCATTTTGCAATTTAAATATTCCGATTAATTCAAAATAACTTTATAAAATATCAAAATAAATCCAAAAATCATGGCAAAAATCACATAAATTGCTGGAGGTATTTTGGACTTAAATAAAATACTTCCAACTTGTACTTGGCTATTAATTTTGTAAATAAATTGTTTTGGCTTTAAAATATTTAAGAAAAAGCTTTTAAAAACTCAGAAAATCTTAGAAATTAAGTAAATTTTTATTTTTCAGATTAAATCAAACAAAACTTCAAGAACTTCAAATAAATTTTAAATTTTGACATTTTAAAACTCCAGAATTCAAATACAGCAATTAAACTCTTTAAAATTTTAGAGAATCCAATAAAAAAATAGCTTTATTTTAATTTATTTTGGTAACATATCCTTGGGATGTTACAGTCGTCCATGGTGCATCGATGTATGTGTGAGTAAGGTACTATAATACCATGTAAACTAATAAGATAATTTATTGCACACATAATCAATGTTTTGTTTGAGATTAAATAAAAGTACATGTGCATGCATACAATTTGGAAAAGGTAATTAATAGAGTAAGAATAGGGGCATACAACAACATGATCTCTGCATGACGGAGAGTGGTTACATTTCTAAAACCCAACAACTTATTATGCCCAATGATTTTATTCCATCGAATCTCATACTTCAATTACATTCCCCAGGTTGTATTTTACTTCAAGCTTCTATTGGCGTTTTCAATATTTAGGATATCTTAAAAACATAAATAGACTATGAGATACATAAATATATTCTCAAGCATGTGTACAAACTTCAAAATAAATCTAGTCGCACAAATATGCATGCCACATTGCTAGTTATCTTATTAAAGCATAGTAAAAAAAAGTCACCACATTCGCTCTCAATAGCTAGAAATTCTCACGTTAATCGGTGAAAAAAAGAGAAATATCTACACCCTCGATCGTGGTGGATCCATATTATAATGATCTAGATTAAAAGAAAGATTTCATGTCAAGTACAATAAAACTAAAATTTGTTTTTTTTCAAAAAAAATAATAGCAATTTGGTTTCCATACGAATTCCTAAGTAAAAGAGACCATGACAAGTACAGTAAAATAAAATTTCGGAATAAAAATAGAATAAAATCAACAATTTGATTTCGATATAAATTTCAATAATTACAATTCGGAATAAAAAATAAAACAAAAAACCAGTAATTACAATTCGGAATAAAAAATAAAACAAAAAACTACAGTTAGATTTGTATACGAAGTCCAACAAAAAAAACTAAAATTAGAATAAAAAATAGCATTTTGATTTTGATACGAATTCCAATAATTACAATTCAAAATAAACATTAAACAATAATTGACAATAAGAATTCCAGTAATTACAACTCGAAATACACATTAAACAGTAATTGGCAATTGAATAATTTAGATCCATCATTACGAGTTAATGAAGTATTTTAGTAATTAATGACAATCGTCATGTAGACTAATATTTTCCATTAGTTGGTAAAGCAAATTGAGTCCCATGATGATGAAGACTTAGGATGTCATCATATGTTGATGAGCTTCAAGACAAGATCATGAGGTGAAGATCATCATGTGTTGATAATATTCAAGTCAAGATCCTGGACTTGGAGTGAAGATGTTTGTCACCAAGTGATCGCTCCAATATGGATGCTCAAGGCAAATGTATGACTAACACAGGCTAAGGATTTGTTTCTTAGTCATTTTATTGGTCTCAGTGTGTGTTGTGGAGACCGGATTGCTAGTATAGGTTGTCATACTATTAAGAGGGGTCTTGACTAGTGGCTTGAGTGTGTCATGTGTTGATAGCTTTTAGTGCTTGCTCTAGCTCTCTTTAGCATGTTGCCAATATTTGCGAATGTGTTTTGCAAATTGTTGAGGCTCACGTATAATCCTTGAAACATATGACTTTGGTTTGCGAACATGTTTTGCAAATTGTTAAGGTTCATGCATAATCCTTGAAACATACGACTTTGGTTTGCGAATGTGTTTTGCAAATGGTTTAAGTCCATATACCAAATTTCTTGTGGTGTAATTCTAAAAGTCAACAAATGTGTTTTACAACTTGATGGGTATCATGCTTTCATACCTTGTATGCATCACGCATCAATTAGCAAATGTGTTTTGCAAAAATTGAGTTAAAGCAAGATGCAAAATCTATTTTTCCTGTCTCTGGAGATCTGACTGCAGCCCTAGGGCGGTCTAACCGGCCCCTATCGGGTGAAACCGGGCTAAGTGTCGGTCCTTTGGTCTTGGCGGTCTGACCGCCATGTGTTGGTCGGTCTGGCTGGACCAATAGTCGGCCTTCTCGGTCAGCTTTTTCCATAGAAGATATATTTTTGGGTTTGGTTGGCTCCTTTGTGGAGCGATCTGACCACCCCCTGGTGGTCTGATCGGCCTTGGTCTGGTTTGACTGGCCCTTGTGAGGGAGGTCAGTCCGGTTGAGCGTCCGATGGCTAGTTTTTATAGCCGTTGGAGCTAGGACGGTCAAACTGGCCATTGGTTGACAATCAGGCAAAAAGCAGGCCCTATCATCTCTTTTGTTCATGTGTTGCACTTAGTGAGCTTAAAGAGCAAATTCCTAGTGCATATGTTGCATTAGGTATTGGATTTAGTATCCATTAAGTTTAGACATTTGATTCGTTCAAGTGAGTGTCTCTAATTTATTACTCTTGATGTTTGCCGACACTTATACGACTTGGAAGAGTTGCATTGGTGATCTTCTTAAAGATGTGAGAAGACCCAAACGATTGCGAGTGGCTTGGTGCTCGTTATCTTCGGAGTGGACGAAGGGCACCCCGAGTGGATTTGAGGTGTAGGCTTAATTTGTGGAGCCGGTCCAATTCGTTTGGACTTACCTCAACGTGGACTAGGGAAAACTGACAAGTTTCCGATTACCACGGTAAAAAGTTCAAGTGTTCTTGTGGTTTCCTTTATTGAGCTTTTCCTTCTTGCAATTTACTTTTATAGAATTAAATTGCTTGCTTATCTCCTTATGATTGAAATCTTTTTTTAGTCTTAGCTTGTTGGTGCACTTTAGTTAAGACTAGTTGATTTATGTTTTAATTGAGCAAAACCGAATTAATTTACAATTCTGCATAAAACTTGATTTTAGCCAAAGAATTTTAAAAATTGTCTATTCAACCCCCTCTAGTCGACCTCCTCGACCTTACAACAATTAGTTTTATATATGAAACACTACAAAAAACTAACAGAGATTTGCAATAAAAATAAAATAAGCAATTTGATTTTAATATGAATTCCAAAGTAAAATACTAAATAAATATGATTCAGAATAAAAAGTAAAGAAAAATTAGCAACTGGATTCATATATGAATCCCAAGAAAAATAACTGAAATTCAAAATAAAAAGGAAAACAAAAATTGCAATTTGATTTTCATATGAATTCTAAAGTAAAATTGCTAAATAAATAAAATTAGGAATAAATTTTTAAAAATATCAATTCGAATTGTACACAAACTGCAATAAAAATATCTAAAAAAATAATTAAAATTAAAATTAAAATGAGGATAGCAGAAATAGCGTCGGAGGATGCACAAAAGAAGCCACCACATTCACTCTCAATGTCTATAAATTGCCACATTAGTCATAGCAAAAGCGAAAGATCTACACTATTGATCGTGGTGGGTCTATGTTATAATGGTCTAGGTTAAAAGAAAGAGTTCGTATCAAGTACAATAAAACTAAAATTTGGAATAATAAATAAAATTAGCAATTTGAGTTACATACGAATTCCTATGTAAAATCTCTAAATATTTATAAGTTGTAATAAAAACAAAACAAAAAATGGCAATTTTGTTTGTATACAAAACTCAACCAAAAAGTAACTGGAATTCGGGGGAAAAATTTAGCAATTTAATTTCGATACAAATCCGAAATAAAATCCATAAATAATTGTAATTTGGAATAGAAAATAAAAAAAATGTCAATTAGATTTGTATACAAATTAGAAGAAAAAATAATTAAAACTGGAATAAAAAAAAAGAAAACATTGCAATTTGATTTTCATACGAAATCCCTAAATAAATAAAATTTGGAATAAATTAAAGAAAACTAACAATTTGGTTTGTCTGCAAACTACAATAAAAAATAAAAATTGAATAAAAATCAATGAAGATAACACTAATGGTGTTGAAGGAGACCACAAAAGGGTGCAATGACATCGGTTTGTCCTGCAATAAGAGATGGATCCATAGGGAAGCGAAAAGTAGAGGCGTTTGAAAGCATCTAGGTCCCTAGTAATGGTTTCGGTAATTAATGTCAATAATGTTTAAGGGACTAACATGTGTGATAAGATGTTTTAAGAATTAGTCCCACAGGATGAATGATGACATGAAAATGGCAATGCAAAAATGATAAAGATCAACTCAGCTCAAGCAAAGGTATCACATGAATGAATGATCCTTTTAATAGTATTTTATCGATCTTGGTGTATGAAGGAAGGATCGGATTTATTGGCTAGATATCGTACTATAAAGATGAATCTTTGTTAGTAGCTTGAGGATCTATTTTATGCCATCTTGGTCAACTAGGTGTCATGCATTGCATTTGTTTTTTCTTTTGGAAAACTGTTCAGAAAAATCGGTTAGATCGTAAGTATTGAGCGGTGTTACCGCAAGTCGGTAATACCGGATTTGTACGGTGGTATGTACTTTCCAAAGAGCTTGTATTGAATGGTTTTTTGAAACCCCAATTGTCGGTATGACCGATGTGTATGAGCGGTATTACCGCAAGTTGGTAATACCGATATAAGTAGTGGTATGTTTTTAATAGAGAACATGTTTTGGAGGTTATTCTTGAATATTGGAAACCGGTAAGACCGCAAGTGAAAAGAGGTATTACCACAAGTCGATAGTACCGAAATATATTGACGGCATGTTTTAAAAGAGAGGTTCTCAAGGATCTGGCCGTAGATACTGGTCGTAGAACCCTGGTCGAAGAACTGATCGAGGACTAATCGGTATGACCGCGTCTGTTCAACGATATCTATCTGGCGGTATGTTTTTTTTCTTCCAAAGAGCGTGTTTTCTTGAGATTTCTTGAGCTCTGGAAATCGGTAGTACCGATATAGCCGACCGGTATTACCGTTGTGCGGTAATACCGATTTGTAGTTGGTGGTAACATCGCAACACCTTTTCCAACAGCTATATCAAGTGCATTTAATGCACAACAGTCCCTCCGCCTCGCTCATCGGCGTTGATGAATAGATTAGTGACAAAAAAAATCTCGATGATGGAGAAGGCCTGCTAGAGATGAGATGAAGCTTTGCATGGAAAACGAGCTATGAATGATATGCGATCATTAGGTAGCTAAGAACATGTCATCGCTGGTGAGGGGCACGGTGTCACTAGCATGATGGTGAGAAGATGCTCCATATTATTAGACAACGACTAATATGGACATGTCGGCATAAGCTAAGATGGGAGGTAGCCACGGTTAGTGAGGAAGCCATATCGTTGGCTTCACCAACGTCGAAAAAGAGGAGCGATCAACACAAAAGAATGGGACATCAAGCACATATACGTGCATGCATCTGTATGAATAGAATCACAGGCATACATAAGCTGAGCAAACGAGCTCGGAGTAGAGATGACACAACTATAGAGAATATGCTCGGGTCCACTAGAGAGCATGATGGGTGTCCTTGGCAAGATTTTGCGATGGTTGCATGTGTATGCATATTGGTGTCACAATGATCAATAGTAAACAATAATTAGAGAGAAGGAGAAGATAACTCTGTGGTGGAGTATTGCTATGGAAGGGGTAGTAGTTGAGAGAGGTCGATCAAGAATTGAGCTTGTTATTGGAGGTTGAAGCAGAAAAGCTGTGGTAGCGAGAAGAGATAGAAGACATATGGTTCGATGAAGCGAAGATGGGAGGTAGCCGCGGTTAATGAGGAAGCCACAACGGTTACTTGGCCAACGTTGAAGAAGAGAAGCGATCGACACGTGAGAAGAGGACATCGAGCACATATACATGCATGCATCCGTACGAATAAAAACACAAACGTATATAAGTAGAGCAAAAGAGCTCGGAGTAGAGATGATGCAACCGTAGAGAATATGCTCGGGGCCACCGGAGAGAGCATGATGAGTGTCCCCTACAAGACCTGAGATGGTTACATGTGTATACGTGTTGATGTCGCAATAGTCAACAATAAACAATAATTGGATAGGAGTAGAAGATAACTATGCGGTAGAGTATTGCTTTAGAAGGGGTATCAGTTGAGAGATGTCGATCAAGAATTGAGCTTGCTGTTGGATGTTAAAGTAGAAAAGTTGTGGTGGCGAGAAGAGATAGAAGACATACGGTTCGATGAAGCAACTAGCGTGTGAGTGAAGATAAGTTCAAGATAGGTTACCCATGGTGTATCAATGTATATGTTAGTAAGATATTCTAATACCATGTAAACTAATAGTATAATTTACCACACACATAACTAACATATTGTAGATTGAGATTAAACAGAGGTAGATGTGCATACATACATTTTGAAAAAGAGTAACTAGTGGAAGAATAATAGATACATGCAGATATATAATCCATGCATGATGGAGAGTGATTATGTTTATAAGAACTCCTAACAACTTATCATGCTCAATAATTTTGTTCCATTGAAGCTCATACTTCGATTACATTCTCCAAGTTGTATTTTCCTTCAAGCTTCTATTGTTATTTTCAATGTTTATGACATCTTAAAAATCTAAAGAGCCTAAAACATATATAAATATATTCTCAAGCATTTAAGTTATATGATTAAATATTATAAACTTTGAAATAATCTAGCCACGTGGGCACCTGCTAGTTCAAACTTGAACGTTAGAAGAACTAACTAGAACATGCTACAGTAAGTAGTGCCCTCCGGGCCGGGCCGGCCGAAAGTGTAAGGTTTTGGGCTTTCGGCCCGACAAGGATACTACTGGTGGGCCGGGGTAGCAATTTCCAACCTGTTGGGCGGCCATAGATGCAAAAGAAAAACGCATCGAGACAGGTTAGCGGCTAGCCAGCCCTACTCTCTCTCTCAGGAAAAAAAGGAGGAAAGAAAAAGACAAATCGAGACAGGCGGCCCAGGCGGGCGGTTTCTGCGAGACAGCGCAGCGAACGATGGCAGCCGTTGGATCAAGCTCGTCCATCACCCATCCCCTCCACTTGTATATCCCTCCCTCCCCGAGCCGAGCTCTCCGCCTCCCTGTCCTTTCCGTTCCATGATCCCATTCCCATCTCCCTCCTGGCTTTTTGGTTCGCTTCCCCCTCCCCAATCCAAAACCCAAAACCAAAACCCTCGCAAAACCCACTCCCCCACCCCACCACCTCCTCCTCCAATGTCGCGGTAGCTTCGCCTCCGCCTCCTCCTCCACCGCTTCGTCCTCCTCCGATGGCCCTCTCCGCCGCGCTCCGCCTCCCGCTCCCGCGCCTCCTCCTCGGCCCCTCCGCCTCGCTCATCGGCGCCGCCTCCCGCCGCCGCGCCGCCGCCGCCTCTGCCCCGGTCCTCCGCTTCCTCTCCTCCTCCTCGGTCTCATCACGCTCCGTGCGTCCCATCCGCGCACGCCGCCACAACCGCGACGTTGAGCGCGCGGCGGCGGCCGCCACCGGAGGGGGCGGAGATGGGGGCGGAGGGGGAGTGGCGGTTAAGGAGCGTGTGGTGCCCGTGGAGCTCCACAAGGAGGCCACGGAGGCGTACATGGCCTACGCCATGTCGGTGCTGCTCGGCCGCGCGCTCCCCGACGTCCGCGACGGGCTCAAGCCCGTCCACCGCAGGATACTGTGAGCTCTCTCCCCTCCTCGCTTACCCCAACCGCTCAGCGTGTGGCTTGGCGTGATGGATTAAGAGTTCTATGGAATTTATATGTTTCCAAAGTTTTTTTGGTTGATTGGGTGTGCTTCACCTCAGTGGCGGATCTAGGATTTCCATAACGGGAGTTCAGAGTTCACGAAGCATTGTTCAATAGGAAAAAGTAAAATCCATGGTAGTAAAAAATCAAAGTACAAATTGTCCGAACCAGACACAACATCTCAAAATAATTGAGATAAATTACAACTCAACCATACTTCATGCCTTAGAAGCGAGATACGACATTTCACATATATCTTCTTCATTTTTAAGGCTCTACAGTCTACATTTTACATATAAATAAATACAATAAACTATTTTGATTTTGGATGTTACAAATTAACCAAAAAGAATTGGGATTTGGGATTGAGATGCAACTGCTGACTGCTGCCTCAGTGCCTCTGCTTGTGCCTGCAGTTGCTACGGCCTGTTGGGAACGAGATCCACCACCGGTGCGCCACCCGCTGCGCCCTCACGGCGGCCTAGCCCCCGCACCACCCTGCTCGCTGTGGTCTTGCAGCGCGCCCTGCCCCACCGCTGCCCTTCTCGTTTCTGCCACGGCCCCACGCCCGCCAGCCGTTGCGCCTAGTCGCCCACCGCCCAAGACAAGCCCTTCCAGGAACACCGCTGTGATTCGCCCATGTCCCGCTGCCCGCTGCCGTCGCGGCGCCACGTGCCCTCGCCTCACCCCTTGTCCCCTTCCTAATTTCCCTGCGTCGGCGCCTGAGAGAGAGAGAGAGAGAGAGAGAGAGAGAGAGAGGGGGGGGGGGAGGAGAGTGGGAAGCAAAGGATGGCGCGAGTTGTGTGATAGCTTAGGTAGGAGGAAGCCATGAGGGTGGGAAGAGGCGACACGTCGGCTTATCTTCTTATCCCGACCCCAGTTCCATGGAAGGGAGGGAGGGAGGGAAGTGTGATTGCTTAGGTAGGAGGAAGCCAGGAGGGCGGGAAGAGGCGACACATTGGCTTATCTTCTTATCCCGACCCCAGTTCCTTGGAAGGGAGGGAGGGAGTAGAATGGGCTGATGTCTGTTGTCTGATGGAATGCTGGGTTGGGCCGTGCACGCGAATGGAACTATGGGCCGCTGTGTTGAATGGATGGGGGAGGGGGTTGTGTTGGGATGGGCTCAGCCAAATCGAGGCTACAAATTGGAGTATATGGCCCAACTACAAATTGGAGTATATGGCCCAACTATTAGTATACTATATACTAGGTTTTTGGCCAAAAAAATAAATAAATTGGGTGTACATCTGTACACCCATGACCCAATGTAGGTCCTCACCTGCTTCACCTTGCTTACATGTCGTATCGTGTTTGGATCGCAATGTCGAGTCTTTTCACCTTACCATCCCGTTAATTCATGCTATTTTGTAATAGTTTCGTGTAAGTTTCCTGGCCACTCTGGTTTTGCCACATGTTTAGTAGGAAGTTAGTAGGAACTACTTCTAGAGTTCTAGTGGAAGAAAAATGGTTAGAGTTGTACATCCCAAAGTTGCATTGCTTTTGCTGTAAGAATGGAAAAGTTCTAACTCATTTGGGTTTGGAAAAGAAGGATGGGTAATTTGGTGGGTTTTCTTACTTTGATCATAATTGGATTGATGTGGGGGATCTTCATTGCTGATTGCTGAACGTAGTTAGGCATGGATTTTATCCTCATCTCTTTGTAAGAGATGTCTTGATGGCCATTGTGGTAATATTACTATATTAGCGTGTCTAGTAAGTCATCAATCTACAGCATACTTTGAGTGAAGAAATAAACTAATGTGTAGTCCACTACTCTTGGTGTGTTGAGCTAAGCAATTGACTGGCCTACCCTCAGTTTCTCGAATTACTTTGTACAATGTACTCCCTCCGGTCACAAATACATGTCGTTTTGGCCTTTTGGGATACATGCAGTTAAACTTTCAAAACTTTGGCTATCGATATCTTTTTAAATGTTTAGATTGGATAAATGAAAAATCATATGTATAGCTTTGTCTCGAAAACTATTTTTATAATATTATAATTTCATTGGGTGTTATAACTATATTACAATAGAAATTAGTGGTTAAAGTTTTGTTTTGGGGACCGTGTCAATGTCCAAAACGACATGTATTTGTGACTGGAGGGAGTAGCTTTCTAGGAAGGTTTGTATTTTGTCAAACTGCCCCCTTCCCAATGAAACATATAGCAGCAGTTGTGCCCTGAATTTGTTTCTTGAGATAATCCCATTCCAAACTGTCTCAGGTCTATGTAACGTCTGAATCTCTTATTCTGTAAGATCCTTATTGTGTTGAGACCTCCAAAGTTCCTATACTGAAGAAATTTTGGAGGCACATAGGAGTACTGCTTCCAACTCTGAAGTTATTTGTATGATGACTAGTGCTTACTACTTCTACATTTTGCCGATTAGTTTCGTTTATCTTTTTATTGGCCTTGCTCCGTCCCATTTGGGTGGATTTCTTATTTTTTTTTTCTTTCTGCAGCTATGCTATGCATGAGATGGGTCTTGCATCCCGCAGGCCATTCAGAAAATGTGCAAGAGTTGTTGGTGAGGTATGCAAGAAGGAACTTCCTTCTTATATTCATGGCTCATTGTGGAGATTTGATGCTTTGTAATACATTTTTTTTTCTGTTGTGCCATGCTGTTGGCTTGATCTCTCCCCTGCTGATATTTAAGGCTTTTATGAGTGCCAATTATAAATTTGGTGGAGGCGCGGGAAGCAGGATTGTAACTCTTTTTTTGTGGGTGTTGGTGGGTGTTTGGGGGGGGGGGTGGATTCGCTGCCTTCAGTCCTATGTCCTATTGCAGCTACACAATGGGTTTTGAAAAAAATCAGCCTTTCAGATGGACTACCATTTAAAAACATGCAGATTATAATGTATATCAGTCTTCCAACTTGACATTGTTATAATTTATATTTGGCAAATGGCACGACAAAAATCAAATGAGCCAAAACTGACATCTGTAGTTAGATAATTTCACAGGGTACCTTTGCCTCTTTTGATAAATGAAAACATCTTCCAACTTTTGGTTAACTTTCAATTCTTCTGGAGATATATGTAGGTATATCTGTACATTGTTGAACAATATTGTTGCTTTTGCATGATATTTTTTATCAACTGTTCCTAATTATTGCAGGTACTAGGTAAGTTCCATCCTCATGGAGATTCGGCTGTTTACGAAAGCTTAGTGCGAATGGCTCAGGTAACATTCTGTGGAATGTGGATGTTATTATGTTAGTGTGTTAGTATATCCTTCTGTGTTTACATGAGCGACATCTAGCAACGTTTAAGCCAAGAAAAGAACAGCAATCAGTTTGGGTCTGCCCAATAAGCAGATGCTGATTGAGCCTCATTTAAACTTGGGCGCCCGCAATATATGGCAATTATTCATGACTTAGAGCCAATCTTAGAGGGTGTTTAGATGGCGGAGATCACTTCGGGAATTTTTGGAATTTAGTCCTAAGGATTTGAATCCAAATCCCCTCTATCCAAACAGGCCCTTAGTGATTAGGGCAACTACTGAAGTACATTATACCCTCGGGACGTCTTGCTCACCCTATCAATTTATATGTAAAATAACAATAGCAGTTCAGTTCATGTTAGACAAATACTTGAATATTTCAAATTCCACTTCAAAATAACCTTTATTTTCTTGTTAATCACTTAAATCATTATGTATTTAGAATTTATGGTGCCATATCTCAGCTTTCCATATTGTTTGTTGGAACTCAGCTCCATTCCAGATCATTCCGGGGGAGTTCCTACTTTGGCTTTCACTATTTCAGCCTGCTGTCAGCTATGTCAGATTTGCATACTTCATTGTAAACCACAGATCTTTTTTTTTGTCGCAATCTTTGCAGGACTTTTCAATGAGGTACCCACTAGTTCAAGGACATGGAAACTTTGGCTCAATAGATGCTGATCCCCCAGCTGCAATGCGATACACAGAGTGTCGCTTGGATGTAGGTTTCGGTTCATTTAAATTTTGTTAAGTGAGCTAACATTCGATTGTTTCTCTTGCCTTAGGTTCCACTTTCTTGAATTTTTTTATCTTTAGGCTCGCCTTTCGGAGTCAGTTTCTTGTCGTCCTTTCATAGGCCGTAAGCATTTATGGTTAGACACCAGCCTGTGTGTTCGACATTATAGGTCCACTTCTTGAAATTGCAACCTGAACATTTTTAATTCACTGTTCAAAATTTCCATTTATAGAACTTCTTTGCCTGTTTCTTTGCCTTTCTACAATATGAGAACATCTTAAAACCCTTCTTTATTACTAGTTGTATCTTGTGTGGTTTCCTTAAAAATCAGTGTTCTTTAATCTCTTTTGTCCATGGTACAACCTTTTTTTTTTTTTCGAGGAGTCCATGTTACAACTTAATTAGCTAATTGCTAAGAAATTATCTGGGGTGTTTATTTTCTTGGTTTTATTTTTTTCTTTCATCCTCATAGAATGTTTAGATACCACTTTGTGAAAGATTTTTCTTCAAGAAAGGGCAATCACATGTTTAGTCATTAAACTTTGAGGCTTGGTCCCTTTAAGCCTCAATTTTTTTTGTAAGGAACCAATCAATCCTTCACCATGCAATTTTATTGGAAGACAAAAAATGGTTGCTAAGCACATCTCTTATGTTACGATACTCGGGTGTATGCTTAACAAAATATAGTTGTGCATTGTAAATTGAGTGGCACATTTAATGAAGTAACATTTGTGAGAAAAATGAGAGAGTTTTGCTATTCACAACTGTGCAACTTATTCATTATTGAGAACATATATATAGGCATGATAGTTGGGCCTCATGGGCGACATGGGCCAAGAGAGGAGACTACTAATATGTACAAGCGTACTCTTAATATACTCCTTCAAACTTAAGGTGGATCAAGAGGATCTGATGCATTGAGTTTGAGCATACGAAGCCGATGCTGTTCTTGAGTCTGAGTGAAGAAATATGCAACTTTAAACTTTGATGGTACATACCGAGGGTCAATGACCGACTGCTGATAATGAGATCGTGTGAATGATACATCAACACCAATGTGTTTTGTCAACTCATGCTTGACCAGATCACTAGCAATCTGAATAACACTTATATTGTCACAAAACAAATGTGTAGGATTATGGCAAAAAATACCAAGATCAGCCAAAAGCCATCGAAGTCAAACAATCTCTGAGGTGGTAGCGGCAAGGGCTCGAAGCTCAGTCTCTGCACTAGAGCATGATACCGCAGTCTGCTTCTTGGACATCCAGGCAATGAGCGAAGTACCAAGAGAGATGCAGTAGCCAGTGATAGATCGACGATCAACATGATCACTTGTTCAAGTAGAGTCAAAGTAAGCGTGGAGCTGGAGCTGACTCGAACTGGCATAGAACAGACGTCTGGACGCAACCCCCCTCAAGTATCTCAACACAAAGAATGTGACCATAGTGGACTGAGGTGGGACCGTGGGAGCACTGACAAATTGGCTGAGCACATGAACCATGGTTATCAAGGCGCTAAGGCGAGGTGAGGCGCCAAGGCACAACCCCGACACCTAAGCGGCGCCTTGGACGCCTAAGGTGACGCCATATGAAGACGCCATGCGACCTGCGACCTGCAAACATGAAAAGAAAAAAAGAAAAGGAGGAGAAGAAAGGTAATAGAAAAAGAAAAGGCCCAGCGCCACCCATAAGCTGCCACCACCCTGTGCCCCAATCGCCAACATCTTCTAACCTAGCGCTCTCCTCTCTTGAAGTCCCCATCTCCCACGTCTCTCCCCCTATCTCTGCATCCCTCTTTCGCACCGGGAAGGCGATCTCGCGCGCGCGAAAGCACGGCGGTGATGCGATGGTGCACGCGAGCCAAGCGGCGGCAGACGGCGCGACGGCCGAAGGCGGCGCGGTCGTCGTGGAAGCGATGGCGGAGATCCGGAGGCAGCGGCTTTGCACGGTGGAGGGAGCCGTCGTCGTCGTTCCAGTGGTCCTCAACGACGGGCTTGAGGAAGCGGTCGGCGAGGGCGACGGGTGGCTCCTGCACCTTGTCGACGAACTCCAAGATCCAGGTGAGCTCCTCTCTTCTCTCCTTCTACCTTCCTCTCCACCGAAGGCTCCGAGCAGAGGAGGTGAGGGCAGGGCACGGGGAACCGCGGGGAGGAGGCGCCGAGGAGTCGCGCGACGGCGACGGGGAGCGGGAGGAGAAGCCGCACGGGGAGGAGGCGGCAAGGAGGGGGCGACGCCTTAGCACACCGGCAGCGCCTTACCGCCTAAGCGTCGCTTAAGCGACGCCTTAATAACTATGACATGAACAACACGAGCAATGTTTGGCCTGGTAACAATGAGATAAATAAGGCTCCCAACGAGTTGACGATAGTGGGAATGATCTGTCAGTGGTACACTCGTATCCCACACGAGCTGTCAAAGCAGTGTAGGTGCTGACGACTTCATCGTTGATGCGAGAAGCATGTCAGCGTAGCCGATTCGGGCATGGCACCGCCGCCGCAGTGGAGGAGCGAGAAGGCGACTTGAGGAGCGGTGGAGTCGGGGAGGAGTGGATCCACCACCGGTGACGAGGGAGAAGGCCAGAGCAGGCGACGGAGAAGTCGGGGACGTTCGGATCCGGAGGCAGAGGAGACGACCGGATCCGGGTCCACTGGCGACGCGGAGGGCAGTGACGGTGGGGCAAAGGGGGTGGAGGACGATGGGGCGTCGGTGGTGGAGGCGGAGGCGGCGCTGTCGGTGTGAATCGAGCGGCGGTGGCAGCAGTGAGGGTGGCTAGGTTTTGGGATCGGGAGGAGCTATGTGCTCTGATACCATGTGAGAAAATGAGAGAGAATTTTGTTATTCACAACTGTGCAGCTTATTCATTATTGAGAAGATATATATAGACATGATAGTTGGGTCTCATAGGCTACATGGGCCACATGAGCCAAGATAGAGAGAGGCTACTAATATGCACAAGACTCTACTCTTAACACATATTTTGGCATATAAATTTAGCAAGCAAAGTTGCACTCTGTCCAGTTTATCTTCTAATTTTCAATATATTTGAGTTGAATCTACATGCAAATGTTGAAGGATATATATCTATTATATTTGATTTGCCCTCTCATAATGTACATCCATGTTTTAATAACTGTGCAATTCAAAACATAAAATTTACAACTATTGTACTAATGCACACCCTAAGCACCATAAGGTTGTTGTTCTTATTAAGAAGCATGCACCTAAAAGAAATGGACCTTAGTAGATCAAAGACATTTTTTATATTGCCTGATAGAATAGCTTTATTTTACATTGATGTCAAGTAAGCACACGACATATGTAAAAGAAGAGGAGTGGGGATACACAGCCAATTACATGTTTTGGGTTTCATACAATGATTTTATTGTACGTATGTGCTTCATGTGGACATTAGCTTCTTCTAAATGTTGTTAGTTAATCGATATTGTTTCCTGTCTTCACCACAAAAAGCTGATGGATCATCTTGTTATTTTGCAGTCATTAACAGAAGCCATGTTCCTGACGGATCTGGAGCTGAATACAGTATATCTTTGCACTTTGTCTTTCTCTTTGTGTGTGTGTGTGTGGTTGTCAGTTGGTTGTTCCTTTTTCATTCAATTCATGCTGTTGTTTGCCATTGGACAGGTTGACTTCGTCCCAAACTTTGATGATTCACAGAAAGAACCATCTCTGTTGCCAGCCCGTGTCCCATCTCTATTGTTGAATGGATCTTCTGGAATTGCAGTATGAATTCTGCTATACTTTTAAGAAGAGTGTTGCTCATTTTGACATTTAGTTATGCCAAAAAAAATGTGTTGATCTGGAAGTGATTCGTTCTAATGTGTTATTTGTCTCAGGTTGGAATGGCGACAAATATTCCTCCTCATAATCTAGGGGAACTTGTTGATGCACTCTCTGTTATGATTCAAAACCCTGAAGCTACAGTTAGTATTCTATCATTGCCTCCTTTTGTTCTTTATCTGTTAATACTTAATAGCATCATAGTCCATAGCACGACGAATCCATAAATTAACTTCTCATTGATCGGTGGTGGCACAGTTGTCTAAGCGCTCAGCTGATGCTTGATAGACCTTTACTGGTAGAATTTAGCAATGAGTGTTGAATGTTCATATAAATTGACTAAAAAGAACATTTGCACTGTAAGCTTGCAGACGGTCTCTGGAGAAAATTAGGGCTTTCAGAAGAAGCAAACTCATCTAAGAACATACTACAATTTTTGGAAAAGACTATGATAAAGGA
The DNA here is from genome assembly GCA_036346255.1 of Ampelocalamus luodianensis. Lineage (NCBI taxonomy): Eukaryota > Viridiplantae > Streptophyta > Magnoliopsida > Poales > Poaceae > Ampelocalamus > Ampelocalamus luodianensis. The sequence continues at coordinate 90,560,954 of CM070622.1, read as the reverse complement.
TAAAATTTTCCATAAAATTTGGCCAATTTGTTTTGCGGCCTGCGCGCATACATTATGGATTCTGAGAAATAACCGGGTATTTCAACAATCTGAGGGCAATGCGACGGTACTACATCATAAGATTCAAAGCTTGATCACTCTTTGGATGCACCAGGCTAAACCCAAGTATCAAATTGGTCTTTGTCAGTGGTGTCAACTCTTATTGTAACTCTATACGGTTCAGATGTATTTTCGTTCGTTCGTTCTTTCTTTCTTTCTTTGTAACTCTATACGGTCAGATGTATTTTCGTTCGTTCTTTCGTTCTTTCTTTTTCTTTCTTCTGGTTGCCTTTTTCTTGCTTCTTTCTCTTGTAACTCTTGTTTGACAACCATTGCAATATAATGGTCATAAGGTAGAGATTCCTCTACCTTCTCACGTCAAAAAAAGAACATTGTTTAATGATATGGTCAGATTGATTGCTTTTAATCATGGTCAAAGCATTGGAAGTAGAAATGAAATGCTTGTTGTTTCGACTGTTCTTTGAATGGTTCTCTGGTGGAAGACAGTAGGACCAGGATACTAGCAGTGGGCGGTTGCGCTTTCCCAGAATTCTTGCTTGTAGCAGGTTAAGTCTACTGGCCAGTTGTAGGTCCTGCCATGTTTGTACTTGGATTCTGTCTGGAAAACCTTCCCCATTAATTGACCTTAGTAGCTTAATGTTGGAATGGCTTCTTTGGTCAACTGAAATGTATAACATTTACACATTCACACCTCTGAGCTGTAGATGCAACGGTAGTATATTGTTAAGTAGCTGCCAGTCCTAATTTTTGAGCAGAACAACAATCTCTGGGTGTAGTTCGTTGGTTTAAGATGACTCTTTAAGTATCTAGGTGACTAGGTCATATAGTACATGATTAGAACTTAGAAGTGAGTTCTTCCGCTTTGACCAGTCTACTGAGATGAGGTCAACATTTGTCACTGTAAATTAAGAAAGTGTGTAAATTATTTCTAATGTTTGATGTTTTTTATTTAAATTATGTTGTGCTTAATAATGTTCTGATTTTGGTGCATCACTTAAGGATATACCCATTCAATTACATTGGTGTAGTCATGGTAGGATAAATTCTCTAATTTACAGGAGTGGAGTGTTGCTCTTAAATGGATTTCTGTTCATTTCCATTGCTATCATTTCTTTTGCTTCTGCATCTGTAGATTTCTCATAATCTTGATTGCTCTTTTCTGTTCAATTTTTGTTGTATGCAAGCTCCAAGAACTACTAGAATGCATGCCCGGTCCTGACTTTCCTACAGGAGGGATAATCATGGGAAATCAGGGGTACTTAATTCTTTTTTTCTTTGGTCTTGTTTGTCTTTACTCTTTCAGCACTAAGCTGCTAACTCTATGTTTTGCAAATTTTCCTGCTTAAATAGTATTTTGGAGGCCTATAAAACTGGGCGTGGTCGAGTCGTTGTGAGAGGCAAAACCGACATCGAAACAATTGATGAGAAAAGCAAGCGCACCGCTATTATAATTAAAGAGGTTCTATTGCACAATGCACATTATTGTTTTCGGAGCAATGTCGTTGACATTTACTTTGATACCTGGTTAGTTAACAGGGAACATATTGTCTAATTTGTAATTCTCTTTTGGATACTTACACGCAGATTCCGTACCAAACGAATAAATCCACTCTTGTGGAAAGGATAGCTGAGCTTGTTGAAGAAAAGGTACTTTGATTTGGGACAGCATCAGTTATATTTCTCTTATCGTATGCTTGTCTTCTTAGGAATGAGAATAGTTGCAAAAGAGTCTAGGTCATTTTTTTGGGAAACCTAGTGTAGGTCATTATTCTTGCTGTGGCCTGTGGGTTTTTGAGTTTATCCATAAAAAGGCAAGACATAAACCAGCTGGTTGATCCTAACTTAAGCTTATTCTAGTGATAATTTTAAGCTTAAACTAGACAAAGCATGCCCTTAATGTGAATCCTATTATTGCTATCACCAAAACCAACACGTTAACAATCCTATTTTTGTTAATATTTCTTAAGTGCAGGTATTAGAAGGTATCAGTGATATTCGGGATGAAAGTGACCGCTCTGGAATGCGTGTAGTGATTGAGGTTTGCACTATCATCTTTGATTCTTCCTCTATGTGCTGAGCTTATCTTCTTCAGGGTCAAGGGATACTAATTATCTTGCTGTTTATGTGGAATCCACTTTTTTTTTCTCTTGCACACTGTTCCAGATGAAAAGAGGCGCAGATTCTGCTATAGTCCTAAACAACCTGTATCGTCATACAGCTTTGCAGTCTAGTTTTAGCTGCAACATGGTAGCGTAAGTATGCTTTAACCATTTATACAATTGTGCAACTTTATTGCATTTGGTCACGTGCTCTATGGCAAAAAGGAAAGTTAATTATTCAGGTAGTGCATAAAATTTGTTCTACATTTTCTTTTCTGTTTTTCACCATAAAAAAAACTGCCTGATTTCCTTGGTGTTGTTCATTTCATTCAATATTTTTAAATATTCAGACTTAGGAATCCCAATGCGTTTTTTAAAATTTATATCCTAAAACTATGTTAAGGTGCTCCCCCCCAAATACTTACATTGACCCAAGGATCAAAATCTCGAAACCGGAGGAAAAGCCGCCCGCCGGTAACTGGAAACAAACCGGTCAAAATTCGAAAACTGAAATTTGAATTGACGAAGTTTTAAAACCGGACCGGTTACCGCACAAAACCGGAAAAACCGCTTCCAAAACCGGAAAAAATGTCAAAAAAAATGCTGGGACTTGTGAGTACAATAATTCAAGTATATTTAGCTCATACAATAGGTAATATAGCACAAAAAGGCCTAAATCAACCAAGGAAGTGCATTATGCAGTCATAAATTTAAATTTGAATTTGAAAAAATCCGGGCGTTTTTTTTTCTCCTGGTACCCACAGGTTTTTCCGGTAACCGCCGGTTTTTTTCCTTGCATTGACCAACTGCATTATTCTCTCTTATAGGGGAATACATAGCACATATGCTTGTCTGTTAAACACGATAGTTCTCCTTGAAGCATAGTATCAGCCCATTCTCTATCCTTTCCTCTTTTTGCATTTTGGGCTGGAAACAGAACCATCATCCTTATGTTGATTGCTTGAAATATTAGGAAAAAAGGGAGCAGCTGTAGCTTATAAAGTTTAATACCAGTCCAAATGATGCTTCCTGGCCCAAATAATTTTGGGAGATAAGTATAAGGGAAGCTAGAAAATGTTTAAATGCTTTCAGCTTGACTTATCTAACACTTTTAGTAGCATGACCCTTTTAAATAATGCTACTTTGAAGCTTAAAACTGCCACTATTAAGATGTATATGCAGAAAATATCGAAAGTAGAATCGGGTAGGGAAACTGTTTTAATCATGTTAGACTTTTAGTCATTAAAAACATCCGGACTGTGCAATAATAACTTATTTACTAAAAAGTACAAAAAACTAGTAGCAATCACATATGGAGACTATGTTTGATACAAATACATTTGTCAAACATGATAAGTACTATTGCCATAAAATAATCACCACAACCTGTAGATAGTGCATCACTTCTGGTGATATGTAATTGAACATAGACTTGCTACCATTCTGGAGATTAGGATCTAAATAAGGGTAGCTATTTAGTATTTGGCAGACAACAGTTATTAAAGATAAAAGATCTCATATTGAGCATGTATGCATCCCTATATGCAGACAATCTGATGACCCAGATAAAATATTTTAGATCTTGGTCTGCGTGCTTGAGCTCTTTATAATCTTCTGATTATACTATCTACATTCTTTGTATTTCTGCCATTGCAATTAAAACAGCAAGAAAGTTTAACTGTCTGCAATTCTTACATCTTTTTTTTTCTTGACTTGTTCAGTATTCTTGATGGGCAGCCAAAATTGATGGGACTGAAGGAAATTCTTCAGGTGCTGCTATGTTCATCCGATCTGATCCTTTCCCATTCCATGTCATGATCCATGAATTCAATATTTTCGTTTGTTTCTAAATATTGCACTAGGACATATATGTTTATTTCTTTTCAAGTTGCAAATGCTAATGTGCTACACTTGACAGTGTTACAAAAATAAACTTCAGGAGTTCATCTTTAAGGAATATTTCAGATTTTCAGGAGTTAGCATTGAGCAATCTAGTTAGCCCCGCAGTCTACTCCAATGAGTTCTCACTAAAATGGCAGGCAACAATAAGTGGTTTACGTCACTTGGTTTGACCGTAGTCACAGTCTACTCCAATGACTTCTGACTAAAATGGCTAGCAACAATAAGTGGTTTATGTCACTTTGTTTGAACATAGTTGTGGAGGGCTCAAATCTAATATTGCTTCTTGTGCAATGCCGTACATCGATTATTCTGGATACATGCCTATATCTGATAAACAGTTTCATGTTGCAAACAAAAGCGTTATCTTTGGTAGTGTACTTAGATCATCTTCTCCACACTCAAAACATCTTTAGTCCTTACCATTTTTATGTGCATTTTAGTATCCTTATGTTACATGTTCCTGTAGGCAACTATTATTGGTTACTAGCATAAATGATCTTGCTAGTGTTAGATGTATTATTACCTGTGTATTTCTCCTATTGTATAAGGGGTTATCTGCATATATGTTATACCTGTATATGTATATATATTGGCCCATTGGCCTCATTATGAATACAAGCGATATTCATAACATGGTATCAGAGCAAACCTAGGGTTTGTTTTTTGTCGAGCTGTCGCTGGTTTTTCCTTCCCGCCGCCACTTTGCTTGCCGTCCGGACTCGTCGTGCCTTGCGTTGGTGTCACCTCCACCAACGCAACCTCGTCCGCCTTGATTAGCTGGCGACTGGTTGTTGTCGTTGCTTCGGGCCGCCGCCGTTGAAGTTTCCTTCGCCTGTCGCCGATCTACGCCGGGGAACCGCGCCTCCGAAGTCGTCTTCGCCGCTCGGCCTTCGTCGTTGCTCCAGGCCGCAGCGCGCCATTGCCGTTGTTGCTCTGAAATTTGCCGCCGCTTTCGCCGCCGTCAGCCGCAGCCGCCGCTCATTGTCGTTGTTGCTCTGGGCCGCCGCCTCAATCTTCCGCCGTCGGGCCGCCATCTCGATCTTCCGCCGCCTCCTTCGCCCATCGCCGATCTGCGCCGGGGAACTGCGCCTTCTCTGCATGTGCCGCCGTTATCGTTGCTCACTACCAGGGGTACCCTAGTTCCCCTCTGCTGCCTTTGCGTGTGCGCGTGTGCCTTCGCAGGCAGGCTGTTTTGGGCTGACTTGGCTTGAAGAAAAGATAAGGAAAAAAAAGAAAATAAAGAAAATAAAAAAAGAAAGAAGAAGAAGAATTTCATCCTTTTCGGGCACTGTTTCTGTTCCTCGTTGCCCAGTGATCTTCGATGGTCTCAATTATCGGGACTGGTTTCAGCACATGCGCCTTCACATGCGTGGTCAGCGTCTTTGGGATTTTCTCACCGGCGAGCTGCCTTGTCCACCTCGCCCTGTTCCACCTGTTGAGCCTGTGCTCTCGAAGGATGCTTCCGAAGACACTCGTAAAGAGACATCAATTGCTTTTGAGGATGTCATGGAGACTTTTCAGACTCAGTATGCTGCTTACAAGACATGGATTAATGAAGATACCCGTGCCTCTGCTGTTCTTATTGCTAGCATGGAAGTGAATCTCACTGGGGATGTGGTTAGCTTGGCCTCAGCACAGTTGATGTGGGGGCATCTGTGCAACCGCTACGAGCCGTCTGGTGATTCCTTATATCTTTTTGTTGTGCGTCAGGAGTAGTTGTTGCAGCAGGGAGATGCCACTGTGGACGAATTCTATGCCCAGTTGTCTGCGGTATGGCGTCAGATTGACTCTCTGGGACCGGATGTTTGCCACACTTGTCAGTGCTGTCAGCGTCAGCGGTCTCACCTGGAGCTTCATCGCATCTATGACTTCTTGACACGTCTTCGGGCTGAGTATGAGTACACTCGTGCTCAGGTGCTGGCACGCCACCCTCATGTGACTGTTGGAGGCCTTTGCAGCTATTTGTTCCGAGGAGATTTGTTTTCGTGGTGCAGGTCTGCTGTCGTCCCAATCAGGGATCACATAACCTGCATCGCCACTTCCCGAGCTGGTGGAAACGGTAACCTACGGTTACGAAATTCGCTTTTTTCGGATGAAATTCGCTCGAATTTGATTGAAAACCATCCAAAATTCGAAAAATTAGAATTTGAACTGGGCGAACCGGGAAAAACCGTCTGGGATTTTGGATCCTGGACCCTCGTTGGTAAGCGGTAACCGGCCTGGTTTTTTCCCCTGGTCCCAGGCATTTCCTTCGGTTTTGGCAGCTCCTCCAGCTTCTACACTCGCTACAGCTACTCCATCACTAGTTGTCTTCACTAGTGACAGCTGCTGTTGGTAGGGGACTCCACTGTACCTATTGCAACAAGAATGGATATGTGAAGCAGTTCTGCTACAAGAAGAAGGATTTACGTCGTGGTGGCCATCCTCCGAAGGGCACTGGCGGTTCCTCCTCTCAAAGGAGCTCTGGTGCTTTTGATTCTCGGGAGTATCTCACACTGCTGCGTCGCATGGCAGCTTTTGCCTTGTCTGGTTCTGTTGTACAGTCTTCTAGTGAGAGATTACCTTCTACTCTTTCCTCGGGTATTATCACCTTGGATTCTTGACTCTGGTGCTTCCTTTCATATGACATCTGATTACAACAATCTCACTTCCATTGGTTCTTTAGCTGCTTCTATCACTATTCAGACAGCAAATGGTACCTTTCTCTCTGTCGCAGGACGAGGCACTCTTTTGAATTCCTCTTTCCATGTTCCTGCTGTTTCTTATGTTCCCAAACTAACCATGCAGCTCATATCTGCCGGTCAGCTCACCGATCATGGTTGCGTTATTCTCGATTCTGATTCTTGTTCTGTTCAAGATCGACGCACGGGGACTCTGGTTGGTACTGGCCCTCGCCGCCATGACTCATCTTCCTTCCGCTGCCCCTGCTAGTTTGTCGCCTCCACCACCGCCCTCGCTTCTGCTGCATCATCGTTTGGGGCATCTTTGCGGGTCATGTTTATCTTCTTTACTTTGTCGTGGTCTTTTAGGGTTTGTGTCTGATGATGCTTTTTCTAAATTGTCAGGGTTGTAAGCTTGGTAAACAGCTTCAACTCTCCTATCCTTCCAGTGAGTCAGTGTCACAGCGTCCTTTTGATCTTGTTCATTCTGATGTATGGGGTCTGGCTCCTTTTGTTTCGAAAGGAGGTCATCGATATTATATAATTTTTATTGATAGCTTTTCTCGATACATATGGATATACTTTATGTCATCTCGTAGTTGGGTTCTATCCATCTACAAGACTTTTGCTACCATGATCCGTACTCAGTTTGACTCTCCTATTCGTATTTTTTGTGATGATTCTGCTGGGGAATATTTGTCAGGAGTCCTTCGTGGTTTCTTGCTGAGCAGAGCACTCTCTCAGTTTTCTTGCCCTGGTGCTCATGCCCAGAACGGTGTTGTTGAACGGAAGCATCGTCATCTTCTTGAGACAACTCGTGCTCTTATGCTTGCTTCTGCTGTCCAACCACACTTCTTGGCTGAGGCTGTTTCTACTGCCACTTTCTCGATTAATATTCAGCCTTCTTCTGCTCTCCAAGGTGGGATCCTAGTTGAGCGTTTCTGTGGCAAGACTTCTGATTATTTTAGTCTTCGCCTCTTTGGGTGTGTGTGCTATGTTCTTGCACCTCGTGAGCGCACCAAGCTGACCGCTCAGTCCGTGGAGTGTGTTTTTCTGGGCTATAGCGCTGAGCATAAGGGATATCATTGTTGGGATCCTATTAGCTGACGGATGAGGGTTTCTCGGGATGTCACTTTTGATGAGTCTCATCCTTTCTACCCTCGTCCTTTCTCCTTCCACCACTCCAGCATCTCTTGTCGAGCCACTTTCTTTCCTGACTTTTCCTGTCACCCCCATAGTCACCACACCTCTATCACAGCCTTTTGCCTCTTTGGTGCCTCCTTCACTGTCTCCTTCACCACCGATAGCCTCTCCCAAGGCTCCTCTTGGCTTTGTTCCTTCTTATCCTCTCTACTACATTCGTCGTCCGTGAGTTGAGGATTCTTTTGATGCGCCATCTTCTTATGATGGGTCATCTTCTTCGCCTCTCCACCTCGATATGCTCTTCGTGATCGCCAGTCTATTCGGCCTCTTGAGCGCTTTGGTTTTGCTGCTACTGCTCTTGCTGAACCGACCTCTCATCGTGATGCTGTTGTTCATCAGGAATGGCAGCATGCGATGGCAGAGGAGATTGCTACCCTTAAGCGTACTGGCACGTGGGATCTTGTCCGTCTTCCACGCGTGTTACTCCTATCACGTGTAGGTGGGTCTACAAGGTTAAGACCCGCTCTGATGGTTCTCTTGAGCGCTACAAGGCTCGTCTTGTGGCACGAGGTTTTCAGCAGGAGCATGGTCGTGATTATGATAAGACTTTTGCTCCTGTGGCTTACATGACCACCGTTCACACTCTTCTTGCTGTGGCGTCTGTTCGGGCATGATTCATCTCTTAGCTTGATGTCAAGAATGCTTCTCTCAATGGTGAGCTGCGTGAGGAGGTTTATAGGCAGCCACCACTGGGGTATTCTGTTCCTGAGGGTATGGTTTGCCGCCTTGCCGATCTCTTTACGGTCTTAAGCAAACTCTTCGTGCCTGGTTTGATCGTTTCTCTTTTGTTGTCACTGTAGCTGGTTTCTCTACCAATGCTCAGGATCATGCTCTTTTTATTCACACTCGCCTCGTGGTTAGACGCTTCTTCTATATGTCGATGATATGATCATTATTGGAGATGATTATCAGTACATCACTTTTGTCAAGGAGCGTCTTAATGAGCAGTTTCTCATGTCTGATCTGGGTCCTCTTCGCTACTTTCTTGGAGTTGAGGTTATTTCTACGCTTGAGGGTTTTTATCTGTCCCAAGAAAAATATATCCAGGATCTTTTTGATCGTGCTTCTCTTACTGATCAGTACACCACTGAGACTCTCATGGAGCTTAATCTTCATCTTCGGTCCACTGATGGTGAGCCTCTTACTGATCTTACTCGCTATCGTCACCTTGTTGGGAGTCTTGTTTATCTGGGTGTCACTCGTCCTGACATTTCATACCCTGCACATATCTTGAGTCAGTTTGTTTCTGCTTCCACTTAGCTCCACTATAGTCATTTTCTTCGTGTCCTACGATATCTTCGTGGAACCATCACTCGTCGTCTGTTTTTCCCTCGCTCTAGCTCTTTACAGCTTCAAGCATATTCTGATGCCACCTGGGCTAGTGATCATTTTGATCGCCGGTATCTCTTTGCCTATTGTGTTTTTCTTGGTGGTTTTCTCATTGCTTGGAAGACTAAGAAGCAGACAACAGTTTCTTGTTCGAGTGCTGAAGCTGAGTTGCGAGCTATGGCTTTGTTGACTGCGGAGGTTACTTGGCTTCGGTGGTTACTTGAGGATTTTGGTGTTTCTGTTTCAGCACCCACTCCTCTTTTGTCTGACAGTACATGTGCTATTAGCATTGCTAAAGATCCGGTAAAGCATGAGCTTACAAAGCATATTGGTGTTGATGCTTCCTACATGCGGACACAGGTGCAGGACCAAGTTGTTGCTCTTCAGTATGTACCTTCAGAGCTTCAGTTGACAGACTTCTTCACAAAGGCATAGACCAGAGTCCAGCCCAGCTTCTATCACTTCATGTTGTTGATTCACCATGAGTTTGAGGGGGGGGGGGTTTGATATATTATTACCTCTGTATTTCTCCCGTTGTATAAGGGGTTATCTTCATATTTGCTATATCTGTACATATATATATATTTGTCTATTGGCCTTATTATGAATACAAGCGATATTCATAACAGCCAGTATATGAACTTTTGACCTAATCGCCCATTTTAAACTTTGTTGTGCTTTAGGCCTTCCTTGACTTCAGATCTTCTGTTATTGAAAGGCGTGGAAGGTTTAAGCTTTCACAAGCTCTAGACAGAAAACATATTGTGGAGGTAAATTGGTTTGGATAGGTTACCTTGTTTGGACATTGAAGGGTCAATGGTTAATTTACTTCTTCCTGCAGGGCATTGTTGTTGGTCTTGACAATTTGGATTCTGTAATTCAAATAATAAGAGAAAAATCAAATCATGCTCTGGCAACGGAAGCTTTAGTCAAGGGTAATGTCTTCCAGTTCTATTTCAGCAGGCTTATTTGGTTTGGTGACTTTGGTCACAATGCAGATCTTTCCATGAAGTGAATCTAGAAATTGTTCAATGCTGTAATTCTCACCACTTCATGTACTAAACACATTAATATTCATTCTCACAGAGCAGTAAATGTCAAATAATGTTCTGTTTTCTTTTAGAAGTGTAAGCAACATAAAAATGCTCACTGGTAGATTATATAAGATATTGAGACAGGCCCGTCTATATATTTTACCCTAAATTACATATGCAGAATATGGTCTATCTGAGAAGCAAGCAGAAGCTCTGTTGGACATCACACTAAGGAAACTTACTTCCCTTGAGGTATCTGTGTTTGGTTTTCATTATCTTAACATTTACTCAATCAAACTTATTTCCCGTTTCCCCTACTTCGAGAAACTGAATGGGCCTCTGTTTATTGCAGCGTAAGAAATTTGTTGATGAAGCTAAATCTTTGTCGGAAGAGATTTCTAAGTTAAATGAGCTCTTGTCAAGCAAGAAGCTTATCTTTCAGGTTCGGCATTTTAGCCTTGTTACTAAGACTTCAGCTCATTGTGTATGCATGTTTCTCCTTTGTTTGTTCTCTATTCAAGTGGCACCTATTTAAACTACCGTCTACATATGCAGTGTTATCTTCTGAACTGTATGAACTCTTTTTCTTAATATCGAAAAGTTATTAACTATGAATCCAAAATTCTCTGCAAGTTTGTTGGTAAAGAATAGCAATGTTAACATGCAAGAACATAAATACCTGCTCATAAAACATTGGTCATTCTGACATAATCTCATCTGAGAGCCTGTGGCCCTAAACTCCTGATTCCTGGACATATTCAATGGTTTTTTTTAACAGGCTATCCATGTTCTTTCCATCAATTTTTGTCTAAACTGGACATTTCTTCTATGCTCTTTTCCATTGAAGTCCCCTCTTATGCATGATGTGCATGTGTCAGCATTGGTTAACCATGCTTTTTGGAACTAATTAATAGTATGGTTAGGCAAAGATCACCTTGCTTTGGGATCCGGTTTACTAGTCAATACAGAATATCCCTTTTAACTCGATGATTTAGCTCTGACCATTTACCACTGTGTGATTGATGTTATAGACACAGTTATGTGCAATCCATGTTATGGTCCTTCCTGTCATTGTGTCATTACAGTACTTCTGTACAAAAAAATAATCGGCGAAAATTTAATATCGTTGCTGTTATCTTAGGATGTCTGGTTTAGTTTTGAGTTTTGACTGATCAAACATAGACACATAGTTTATTCACATCCAAGCAACTGTGCATTCAATACTCAATAATATCTTCACTTCTCTTAATGAGATTTAACTTATACAATTACAGTCTTCACATCTTCGTAATTTCTTTGCTGTTACTGATTTGCTATTTGGGCTTAATATCTTCTTATTGGCTTATAGCACTGCTAGTTATTAACTTTCTTCGGTCTATTAGCTTATCAAACAAGAAGCAGCTGATTTAAAGAACAAATTTGCTACCCCACGACGTTCTTTCCTAGAAGATTCAGCAAGCAGTGAAGTCGATGATATCGATATTATTCCTAATGAGGAAATGCTTTTGGTGAGAAACACATTTCTGTATTCCTGTTTGCTTATGGTCCAAGTTAGATTTGCGCAGATGCCCTTAGACCTTTTTTTTTGCACCTCGTCACCTGACAAAACCTTTGGCACCTGAAGATTCTTAGTGAGAAAGGCTATGTTAAGCGGATGAACCCCAACACCTTCAATTTACAACACCGGGGAACAATAGGAAAATCTGTTGGAAAGATGCGAATGAATGACAGTATGTCCGATTTCATTGTCTGCCAAACACACGATCATGTACTTTATTTCAGGTATGTGAACTGGGACAATTTCTTATCATCAAATATTCTAGCATGTCAGAAAGTTGGATGCCCTTTATTTATCATCATTATCTGTTGTTCTTTCTCAGAAGTGTTAGGACAAAACATCTCAGTTCAACTGTGTGTTTTATAACTTGAGATGATTTGGAGAAGTTCTGATGTGACATGTTAGACTGTGTATTGAAACAACAAAATTCACCATTAGGATACTAAAAAATTGGTTTTCATGCTGGGTTTGCAAAACTGCGGGTTATTGGCTCCTATAACTGGTTTTACCACTGAGGACTGGCGTTTGGTTAACTGGCTGACCTTTTAGGGGTTGGGGGTTTAGTACTGTCTGTGCTGATTTATGGACGATTTACAACTAGTCTTACTGAGTTTTGCATCGTTCTTGTAGAATAATATTATTTAAGGATAGCATTTGAAAATAATAAGATGGGAATCTTGCTTGGAATGCCCAGGTTTCACCAGAAATTGGCTAATAGCGGTGGACAATTGCTAGCTCTTGGCTGGTCTGGTCGCCTTGTCCTAAGTAGAGTTGTTGGTTGTCTCGTACCTTTGATAAGAAGTACTGCTTGGTACTGAACTGGTTATTATTTGGCAGTGTTATGTGGGTGTCCGGCAGTGTTATGTGGGTGTCCAGTTCGAATACAAACATGGTTTGTCTGTTCGATTCAACACTCTCAAAACTAAGAGTATGGGATTGTAGTGTTTACTGTTAGATATTTTGAGAGAAGGATTTTGCTATTCACAACTGTGCATATTATTCATTATTGAGAGGGTATATATATACAAAAGGTTACATGGGCCTCATGGCCAAGAGAGAATGTACAAGACTATTAACACCCCCTTTCAAACTCAAGGTGGATAAGGAGGATCCGATGCATTGACATAGGGTTTCATGGGCCTCATCGGCCAGTAGATGAAGTCGATGCTGTTTTCGAGTCTGAGCTTTAATGAAGAAATCTGTAACTTGAAGTTCTGAGAGTACATACTGAAGATCGATGGTGGATTGTTGATAATGAGACCGTGTGAATGATGCATCAACACCAGTGTGTTTTGTTAACTCATGTTTGACTGGATCACTAGAGATCTGAATGACACTTGTATTGTCACAAAACAAAGGTGTATGATTATCACAAAGAACACCAAGATCAGCTAAAAGCCATCGAAGTCAAATAATCTCTAAAGTGGTAGCGGCAAGGGCTCGAAGCTTAGCTTCTGCACTAGAGCGTGACACTGTAGTCTACTTCTTGGACTTCCAGGCAATGAGTGAAGTACCAAGAGAGATGCAGTAGCTAGTGATAGATCAGCGATCAACAGGATCACTCGCTCAACTGGAGTCAGAGTAAGCGTGGAGCTAGAGCTTATTCGAACTGGCATAGTCTGGACGCAGTTCCCCTCAAGTATCTCAGCACATGAAGAATATGACTATAGTGGATTGAGGTGGGAGCACTTACATACTGGCTGAGCACATGAACAACATGGGCAATGTTTGGCCTGGTGATAGTGAGATAAACAAGACTCTTAACGAGTTAACAATAGCGGGAATGATCTATCAGTGGTACACCGTCTGCAGGTGGAACTCTATAAGTGTGGTAGCACTACGAGTATCTATCATACCAGACTGAGAGGTACTACTAGAATAAGTAAGTTGTAGCTATTTCCCCAGCTTACAATCGGTACAAAGAAAACTAGACTCAACAGTGACATAACCGAAGGAACCATGATGACCCAAGGAGCCTTGATGAGCTCCACACAGATAACCAAGTCTGAAGGAAGAACCAACAGAAGACTGAGATGATGATATAGCAGAAGATACTAAGCCCTTGGATGGCCTGATGGAAAATGTAAGGTGTTCAAGATATAGACACTAGGAGAGCTTCTACGGTGATGGCCAGAAAATCACACTTCTGCTATGACGATCTTGAATGAAACAAGAAGAATCATCAAATCCATTGAAATAGTTTATATCAGTAAGTTGACCAACAAAAAGAAGATTCATAGATAACCGAGGAAGAAAAAATACATCAGGAACAGAGAAACGAGATGTAGGGAGAATGCCCTGATGGGTAATAGAGCCAGGTGGGAATAGAGAAGCGAGATGTAGAGAATGTCATGATGGGTAATAGAGCTAGGTGTACCATCAGCATTGTGAACATATGAACCATTAGTCATGGGCCTACGGGCAACAAGTTGAGTGTTGTTCAATGTAACATGAACAGAGGCACCAGAACTCCAGAAGTCACAATAGGCGTGGTAGCAGTGACTACTCCAGTAAGTGCTCTCGGAGGCCCAGTAGGTGCTCCATGACGACGATCAGATGGATGTCTAGCACGATAATCAACAAACTGATCTGGATGTAACTTGAAGCACTTGTCAACAAGATGACCAATCCTCTTGCAATGAGAACATAGTAGCACTCCCGTGTATGTAGCTCTGGTAGATCCAAACCGTTGTGATAGACCCAGGACAACATGTAGTGATGATCTTGAGGTAGGCATTAGCGAATGAAGACGAGTTTCCTCTGGAATCAAACTAGGGAGTGCCTCGGTCAAAGTCGGTGGAAGGATAGTTGAGTAACTGAGTACGAATAGGCTCAAACTTTGATCGAAGTCCCATCACAAACTGATACATGAGTGTCTGCTGAGCATACTCCTCTTTGGCAATACAAGACTGGCAAGCAGTAGCAGCCTTCGGTGTCATAGACTCTAGAGGGCTAGTGATATGAGTGAAAACACAGTAATACTCCTCCACCGACATATCCTGCTGCTAAATACTATGAAGGTTCTTGAGCAATGTGAAGCGAAGAGCACCACTGGAATGAACATCTCTTCTCAAAGTATGTCCACATCTTCTTGACTGAAGTATGATACTCAAGACTCATTCTCAGAGAAATATCAACACTTAGGACAAGGCTAGTCATGACACGATCGTCTTCTTTCTGCCAAGCTTTTATTGCCTCAGCATCAACCTTCTTCGGATCAGGAGGATCGTCAGTCAAATGAGAGGCCAAACCATGACCCCTAAGAATAGTCTTGACTGAGAAAGTCTATGCTCGGTAGTTCAACCCGTCGATGTTGATGTTCGTGAACACGAGAGATGAACTGCCCCAAACATCGAGTTAGACTTGGCCATCTTGATGGACCACAACCACACAACAACAGCACAATATCGGTAGCAGAGCAATCAACAGCAGTACTGAGCAATCCACAAGAGTAGAGCAATTAACAGAGTAACAGAGCAGCAATAGCAGAGCATAGCAATTAACAGAGCAGAAGAGTACCGAGCACCGGTCAAGGAGGAGGTCGGACAGAGGAGGTTGCCGAAGTCGTGGTGGAGACGAGGCGGGAGCGCGAATGAGGCAGAGACGCCGGATATAGGCGGTGATGCGAGGCAGAGGCGCCAGATCTCGGCAGCGAGGTGACGAGCGGCAACATGGATGAGGCACAGGCGCGGAATCCAGAGGTGCCAGATCCAAGAGGCGTGCTGGCGGCGGTGTCGTGCGGCGTCGAGGTCGGGCAGAGGAGGTTGTCGGAGTCGTGGTGGAGACGAGGTGGCAGCGCGAATAAGGCAGATGCGCCGGATCTAGAGGTGCCTCGTAGCAGAGGATGAGACGGAGCAGAGGAGGTTGTCGCTGCCGATTGATTGTGTGTGGTCGGGTCGGATCTTCGTAGCAGAGGAGCCGGATCAGAGGCGGCGACGCGGATGCAACAATGGTTCGAGGTCGCCGGCTCGCGAGGGGAAAGAGTTTGACGATGATGGCGGCGGTGAGGAGAAATAGGGTTAGGGTTTAGGGTGGAGAAGCTCTGATATCATGTTAGATATTTTGAGAGAATGATTTTAGCTATTCATAAATGTGCATCTTATTCATTATTGAGATGGTATATATAGACATAGGGTTACATGAGCCTCGTGGGCTACATGAGCCAAGAGAGAGAGAGAATGTACAAGACTATTAACATTTACATCTAGAAGAGTGAAAAAAAAAACTTGATATCAAGCGAGGCAGATGCAAGAGGGGATTAGCATTTAGTGCTGCTGTGCTGGCTGATTCCGAAAGGGGTCAGTGGGAGGAACAGAGGGGTGGGTCGTGGGTGTGTGTTGTCTTTATCTATAAGTAAAGGGGAAGGCAGAGGAGGGTGGAGAGACTTGCTAGATCTGGGAAGGATATGATTGTGGGAGAGGAACTGGCGAGAGGGGAATGGAACCTTGTAAGGCCGCGTCTGGAACATGGGAAATTCCTCTGATTCCTGTAGGAATTGAACTGTCGTCTGTTAAATTCTTGCGTTCCAAACAGGCCCTTGTGGGTAGGTGGAAGGAATTGATTCAATGTAAGAGGGAGGTGGGTGGAAGTGATTTGAGTCAAGACTAGAATTAGTTTATGTTAGATTAATCCGCAAGTTGTATATTTTAGTGTATACTGAATTAGATACCTGTGTCCATGTTGGAATGGGACACCTGCAAGTTTATTCAATTAAGATTGCTTACAGCTTAGCTGGAATAGTGGCAGTTGAATAAGTTTACCCTACATAAGCTGCAGAAATTTGTCAATTGGAAGCATCTTGAAACCACAAAATATACTCCTGAAACATGTTTGTCGTGTTTGAAGTAGTTTACATTGCTTGCCTGTACTTACACTAAAGTTCTGTTTCATTGTTTTATGCTCTCATGCATGGAACAAAAAACCGGCCGGTAAGTTACCGGATTTCCCGGTGGGGTCCGGGATTTTGAATCCCGGCCGGAAATCCTTTATATTCAAATTCAAAATTCCAGCGAAAACATCTCAAATTCAAATTTATTTGGACGAAATTCATCCGGTTTTCCACCGGGATCTCCGGTAACCGGCCGGTTACCGTTCCCGGGCCCTCACCGGGATTTGGTCCGGTTCCGGGTTTTTGAACCCTGCTCTCATGTAATTGGAATGGTGCTTGATTCAGTGACAAGGGAATAGTATACTCAGCACGTGCTTATAAGATACCTGAATGCACAAGAACTGCTGCTGGGACTCCATTAGTACAGGTACAGGGATAGATGTTAATTTGCTATGCTAATACAACTTATCAGATGACATACTCACATTGTTTTGATTCTGTCCCTGTTCAGCTGCTTTCTTTGACCGATGGGGAGAGAATAACCTCCATTATTCCTGTGAGTGAATTTGGTGAAGACCAGTATCTAGTGATGCTGACCATTAACGGTTATATCAAGAAAGTTCCTCTTAATGCTTTTTCAACAATCAGGTCAACTGGGATCATTTCAATACAGCTGGTACACTGTCCCACGTGTTCGCGTCTCTTCCACATAACATACTTGTGCGTTATTGTGAATTTGTGATATATCCTTTACCATCTTAACATGTTAGGTTCCCGGTGATGAGCTTAGGTGGGTCCGTCATTGTGGGAATGACGACCTTGTTGCTTTGGCTTCACAAAAAGGCATGGTTATTGTCAACACATGCAACAAGGTAGGCTACAAATATGCATCTCGATGTGGATTGTATTTGTGTGTTGGTGACTTGGTGTGCTCTTTCTTTCTTTTATTAACTGATGCTTGCAAGATGAATGATCAATGGAGACTGTTGCAAGTGGAGAATCCATTTTCTTGACTGGTTTTCACTATGATACATATGCTAGGTGCTATATAAAGCATAGCTCCTAGGAATAAATGTTTCAGAGGAGTCAAGCAATAATATTTAATTCGGGTTGTCTAGGAACTATGGATCAGATTTTTTTTTCTTTTGTCTGTTTCTTGGAACATATGCTAATTTTGAAATGAAAATGGCAGTCATTTTCCCAGTTTCAGTAAATTTGATATTTAGTTTGCTTGGAATTTGTTTGCCTGCTATCATGTGTCTGCCATTTTTTAGCTTTATTAATCTCTGACAGTTCCTTTTTGATATTTATGTTTGCTCTGTGTCCCAGCTTCGTGCCCTTGGAAGGAGAACAAGGGGTGTTGGTGCAATGAGGCTAAGAGAAGGTGACAAGATGGCATCCATGGATATAATTCCTGCAACAATGCATAAAATGCCTGAAAGATATATCAGCAGGTAGTTTCTTCCAGATTTTGGGAAACTGGCTCGCAATTGGCACATTAGGTAGATGGAGTTTGTCAAATCTTACCAGTTTGGTAAAATATGAAAAATAAATGTTTAATGATCTTTTGATAAATTGACCTTATTGATGATATACAGCTGAACTATAGGAAATTTAGCATGTTTCAACACAGTTCCTTCATTCGTTCCCTATCTGCCTAAAACTAACCGATAAAACAGCTGTTTTCCACCCAAAAACTTGTAAACTGAGTAACTGACCAAGTGACCAATTACCTTTTGGCATTTGAAAACTATCCTGTTTGACAACATTTTCTCACGCCAGTGGTTTGTCTATCTTCAAGTTTGGATAGTTCCTGTACCTACTACCCAAGTACTGACCAAATTATCTTTAAACTACTTATGCTTGCTTCAGGGTCAGAGATTTGAGTCCTCCATGGCTGCTTTTCATAGCTGAAAATGGTCTTGGGAAGCGTGTGCCGTTAAATGCATTCCGTCGATCAAATTTCAATAGAGTAGGCTTGCAAGGCTACAAGGTATAATATTTTTTTCTGCTCTATCATGTTTGGCCAATCTTTTATGTATTCCACACTAGCATTCAAAATATTCATCGATACTTTTGGTTTGGAATATCTCAAATTGAATTCTTATTAAAATGGTGATGTACACCTCGGAACTTATAGCTTATTATGTCATACTACAAACAAATGCATGCAAGTACATCTAACCAGCAAATAACCTTCAGACGTGTGTTACACCACACTATTTCACCTTGATCAAGTACTTGACAGTATGCTGTTTTGGATTGCAGCTTCCACCAGATTGCCGCTTAGCTGCTGTATTTGTCGTTGGGTTTTCACTGACTGGTAACTTTTCTGTACCTTTTTGTTTTCTTTCTTGTTGAACCAAAAGGAGTTGTGTTTTAGCATGTCGTTTGCTGATGTCTATGAATTCAATGACAGATGACGGTCAAAGTGATGAGCAGGTTGTTTTAGTTAGCCAGAGTGGCACTGTAAACAGAATCAAGGTTAAAGATATATCCTTCCAATCTCGTGCGGCAAAGTAAATCCTCTCTCTCTCTCACACACACACACAATGACACTACATACTGTTGCAAGTGGAACTATAATGACCGTCTGCGTACAAGCAATGTTTTACTTTTGTTCAGTGTTTGAAAAGCAAAGCTGCTCCTCATTTGAAGCATTGCTCTAAGAGAAACTCTATATTCAGTTTCATCTATTCCCACGAAACCTAGCTATCTTTATTTTCCCTCTTTCCGATTATGCAACTGGATACTAACTCTGCCGGCTTGCCAGGGGGGTTATTCTGATGAGGCTGGAGCATGCTGGGAAGATCCAGTCAGCTTCACTGATATCAGCAGCAGCCGCAGAACAGGCCATGGAGGATTGATTCATACCGTACAGTAGTAGTAGTCGAGTAGATTCGTCTACTGAAGGAAGGCCTTGCTGGGGGTGAGGAATCACGCAAGATTCCACGCCGAAGCATATAGCTGATTCGTGCAGAACTCTAGTAGCCATTAACCTGTCTAGAGATGTAGGATTTGGCAGGTAGGATCCGTCGCGTGGTGACAAGACTAAAAACGGATGTATCGATCCTTGCCATGAGCAGTTGGTGTAAATCTGGCACTCTGGGTCGTCAAGGGTGCGTTTGGTTGTGTGAATCAGGGTGAATGAGATGAGATGGTCTAGGATAGATGAGATGGTCCTGGATGGGTTGATATAAGTATGATGTTTGGTTGGTGGGATATGATAATACATAATTTTGTTGGGTTACTTGTGTCACAGCCCCGATTTCTTGGGACTGTTAAACCCTTCGCAACCGCCCAGGATGTACAGTTGCGAAGCAAATAGTATCTCAAGCAAGCTTTCGATTGCAACAGAACAGACTTTTATTAAAAAAACTAAGGTTTAACAACTGTTTTGACTGACTCTGGGCATCAAGCCCAAAGTTAACTATAATACAAGGCAAAAGAACAACAAACCACAGTGCAGCTTGAGCGCGATCGAGACCTAATAATGATGTATTTGCCTTCTTGGGGTCCACCAAAATCTTGTTCACAAAGATCTTCTTCTGTAGATGTTTTGTAAATTGCAAGAATGAGTACTACCACTGTACTCAACAAGCCACATGGAAATACTAAATAATTACATGCAAGGAGTTCGATGGATGGTTAAGGTTTACCATACCTGGCATATGTGGATGCACTTTGCATTTAAAACAATTTATAAAACAGTAAAACAATAATAAGTAATAGCATCAGGGGTTATCAACAACCTTGATTACCAACTTAACATCTCAAAACTCTACTTATGCCTCTGTACTGGAATCACCCATTGACACAGCTTCATTAACCGGAAGCACGGCGTATTCGAATACCTTTAATTATTCACTCTGCGAGTTGCCCAACTTTACCCACAAGATATCTCATGCAAATCTTGTCGGATCATGACACGCAACACGTTAGCGTGCGTCGTGGTGAGATAACAAAGCCTTTTCACCGCTCAACCTTTCTAGTCTCTACGGAGGTCTTAATTCATACTGACTCGGAGACCACGGCCATTCGTGGAATTCGTACTCCGGCGATGGGCCCATCTGAGGCGGAAACGGTGAGTGACCATTTCGGCCATTCCGCCCCACACCAAGTTCATCGTCTGTCGAACAAGCAGCGAGATGATACTTGTAGGTATTCAATCGGAAGAAGCGATGTACTAAGCTGGGAGTAATGACCACGCTTGTGGTTGGCGGATTCTATATGCATTACTTTGGCACAAGGTTCTTGTCCTTACTTGTCATCCGGTGAGGCGATGACCCAACACTAACTCGTGGTACGTCCACCTCCGGATCTCACGATGACTCACTTTTAACCAGAGTCTATTGGGTTGTCCAACTTCTGGATCCAACCTCAACTCACCACAGAACCATTGGCCTAGAGCCAATACTTGCTGATTGATGAACACAGTTTTGGTGACAAAGCTACCTTGTATAGATAATATTTTATGTGGACTAACCTTGTCAAGGTGAATATGGCCTACAAAAGTTGGGTGGGCTTGTTTGTGGGGTATCTAGGATTTAACTAATTGTCATGGCATTCAAAAGTATTATTTTAATATTTAAAGTAATTGGCACAAATCATAATGAAAATAATAATACATAAATGAAATGTAGGTTCAAAATGATCAAAGAATGCGACTTGCCTTCTTGCACCAAGTCTTCTTGATCTTGATCTTGTCTGCGTCTTACGGAGCTTGGTCGTCGAAGTCGTGACCTAGCTAAACGATACAATAAAACAAATTCAAATAAAGTCAAACTCGACAAGGAATGAGTGGGAACAACATGCAAGTAAATAAAACAAGAAAAGAAACACAAAGGAAGGTAGATGGTGTAGTGGAGATTATTTGGTGTTTGGTTGATCATGCGGTTTGAGATTGATTCAAGTACAACAAAAATATTGTAAATGGGTAAATAATCACAAAGAAAGGTGGTGCGTGATGACATGTATTTATCTGGAGTTTCATATGGTTGAGCAGAGTGAGATTTGGGCTCACGGGTTGAAGCGGTCAAATTTGACATATAATGTCAAATTAGGGTTTCGAGCGAAAAGGTGTCGGATAATGAATAGTACTTGTTTTACTATTCATATCGACAATGGATCGATGAATAATGACTAGAATCGGTGTTTACGGTTTAAAGTGAGCGATAGATATGGTTTACGGTTTTGGATAGAAATGAATAGCACAATTCATTTTGGGTAATGAAACGATAATTAGGGTTTATTGTGCGGTGACTAGTGTTTGGACCGATTTGAAAGAATAGATAGCGAAAGTGGTTTTACAGGTTGAGCGATCAAATTTGACATGTAATGTCAAATTAGGGTTTCAGCGAAAAGATTCGATCGATGAATAGTATTATTTTACTATTCATGCGAAAATGAGTCGATGGACACTAATAGGATTTATTGTTTTGGTTAATGAGCGACAAATGATCCGAACATTAAGGGTTGTAATGTTTTGGGTGAAAATAAATAGTAAAAGAATTTCTTGTGTATTTTTGGTTTGTGACAATACTTGAATTTTGTCGGATGAGCATTAAATATTTCCTTTGTGCAAATGAACGATAATGGTTTGAAATGAGTGAGCGATAAAGATCCCATTTGTTCACGGTGTGAATAGTGTTGGGTTAAACCCAACACTCAAATGAGCCGGCCCAAAGTGGCGAACGCTTTAAGGCCCGACTCGGGTGGCCTTGAGTGCGCTCGGCCGAAGGCGAGCGCTTCGGCTCTGCGCCGGCGGCGGCAGCGCGTCGGCAGCGGTGGTGGTCGGCGGGGCGGGTGGTGCGGGAGCACCGAGGAAGCAAGGAACCCATTTTTGGCTTTGGGGACGAGAGGTTCGGAAATGGGGCGGCGGAGGTGGTGTGCTGGCACGGAGCGAGGGCGATGCGGCGGCGCTCGGTCTTGCCGGCCAAAGGAGATGTAGGTGAGCCGGTGAGTGGAGAGGCTCGGGGTGGTGGTTTGAGTGCATAAGGAGGTCCGAGGTGGTGTGGCGGCGTGGCCGTGGGGAGGCGGCGGTGGAGCATGGCGCGGCGAGCTCCGGTGGGTTTGGGAGGTGAGTAAGGTGGGAAAAGGAGCGGAGAGGAGGCGGAGCTCACCGTGGGCTTGATTCGAAGCTTGGGTGGGCGGAGCGGTGAATTGGTGTGGTCAAGCGAAGAAGAGGAAAAGTGGCGGCGGTGATTCTTGAAGTCGCGGTTCGGAGAAGATGAAGCGGAGGAGGTGTCGGAGGAGAAAGGAGGTTGGAGGCTTGCCTGGGTGGCTTTATAGGTTAGTGAGGCGGCTGCGCTTGGGAGGCGGCGGGAGCAGGAGGCGCGCGTGGTTGGCGGGAGGAAGAACGGCGTCGGGAAAGGAGGCGGGGTGAGGTGGAGGCGGTGAAGGTTGAAGAGAGTTCTAGGCGTAGCGGGTGGCACTGCGATCGTCGGTCAAGAATGGCGCGCGCAACAACTGCGGCAGGCGGCGAGAGGAGGCGACGGGAGGAAGAAGAAGAAAGCGCCGGGAGAAGGCGTTTTGAAGAGGAAAGCAGGTTGGCCCAAAATGGAAGGCGGAAAAGAGAGGAAGATTGCCAAATTGGGAAAGAATTCGAAAATCCAACAAAAATTTCAAAAACTTTTTTGAAATTCGGATTTTTGGGTTATTTCAATCTACCCCCCTTAAAAAGAATCTCGACCCCGAGATTCATTCAAAGCCAGGGGACAGATTGGAAAATTACACTGCATTTTCGATTCCTTTTTCCATGTTGTTTTTCTGTTGTAAAATTATGTCACAGAGACTGAAAATGTAGCTCCTTGGATCAATCCAAACTAATGCCGATCTTGCATAAGGTAAACACATACCGGCATTGATATTTGTGGCTTCTGCAGCTTCATTAGTAGTGACATAATTGACTTTGCTTTGACTTGGTCCTGTTGTTGATTTTCCTTCTCCTGAAATTTGTTTTAGTCTTCTTAACTGTTCTTTGGATCGTAGCAAACCTCCTTTGTTGATTTGTATTGGTCGTGTCCTCTTGATCTGTAATTGACTTTTTCTCGGAGCTTTGGCTGCTTCTTGTGACATGTGCTTCATTGGGCATTGAGACTTGTAGTGACCTGGTTGTCCACAATGGAAACATGTTACTGATTTGTGTGGACATTGACTTTTTACTTTAGCCTTGGCTTCCTCTGATGGCATACTCTTCAAAGGACACTGACCTTTGAAATGGCCTAGTTGTCCGCAATGGTAGCAGTTTAAGGGTATTTGTGGACAATCTTTTTGGTAGTGATTTTCTCCACAAGTGTAACACTGAATGGTGGCTGACTGATCCATATTGTATTGAGGTCTTGGAATTGGATTGATAATTGGTATTTGCTGAGATTGTACTGGCGATGCTGTCGTCATTCTTTTTCTGGGTGCACTTGGTTGAGGTGTCATCTGTATTGCTCTTCTTTTTCTCATGTTTTGTAATTCTATTCTGACTTCTTCTGATATTAGCAGTTTATTCACCATAGCTGACAGGTCTTTGTAATTCAGAGCTGAAATATGATATTTCAGTGACTTATGTAATCCTTCAGAAAATTTTTCCATCTTTTTCTCTTCAGTGTCAACATCATTTGGGGCATATCGGGCCAAGTAGTTGAATTGATGTAGATATTCTGTCACAGTACTTCCTCTTTGCTTGAGAGCGAGAAACTCTCGGCGTTTGGAGGCAAACACGCCCGGTGGGGCGTGTCTGCGTATGGAATGCATCTGGAATTCTTGCCATGGTATATCCCTTCCAAAGTGGAGTGTTTGGTAATTCATCCACCATCTGCATGACTTGTCCCACAGTAGGCGATGGGAGGCGAAAGAGTCTTCTCTTGATCGTGCATTGGATAGTATCTAACTTTCTTTCCATATCCTGTATCCAATCATCTGCTGCTAGGGGTTCTGGTGCAATTGTAAAGGTTGGTGGTTTTGTTTTATGAAAATCTGCCCATCTTGATCCTGTGGTAGTTCCTCCATTTATTGTTCCGGGATGAGGTCCCGATGGTATTGGTGATCCGGTAGCTATCTGCTCCAGGAGTCTAGTGTGTTGCTCCATCATTACGATTTGATTTTGTTGACTTGGTATCATTCCTTTCCATCATGACCATGACTTCGCTTAAACTTGGTTGTCGTCCTGCGATTGACCTCATTGTTGTTCTTTGTTTCCGGACATCTTGGGAATATATTTCACGCGATTTTGACCAATTCAGATAGGGAGTAAGATCGAATTAAGTTAAGTGGAGAAAGATTAAGGTAAGGCTCGGGCGAAAGAAGGAATTGAATTTTGACAAGGGCGATATCTGAATCTTCGATAGAAAACAAATTATCAGCAAACAACATAGCTCAGATATCTATACAAGTTGTATACGTACTACTTAGAGTACATAATACGACTTGTTTTACAACCAAAGATCGTCTACTTAGGGTTCACTCTATTTAACACTACTCTAGCGTATTCTAAACACTGCTTATCCTAAACTGCAACTTCTAGCGAAAAGTTGAAATTAGGCGAGAAGGAGGGAAATCATTTATAAAAACAAATCGGGGTTTTTCAAATCTAAGTTTAGATAAGATAGCAATAGAAGGGAAAAGACAGCAATAATACTTATATTTTTATTTTCAGAAATTCTTTTATAATTTTTCAAACTAGGATTTTTGAAGGTCTTCACTTCCTAAATCTTAAAACAAACCTAAGGTCTCAACCTACGGTCAAGCTATGCTCGATACCACTTTGTCATGACCCGATTTCTTGGGATTATTAAACCCTTCGAACCGGGATATGCGATGTACAAAAGCAAATAGTATCTCAAGCAAGCTTTCGATTACAACAGAACAGACTTTTATTAAAAAAACTAAGGTTTAACAACTGTTTTGACTGACACGGGCATCAAGCCCAAAGTTAACTATAATACAAGGCAAAGAACAACAAACCACAGTGCAGCTTGAGCGCGATCGAGACCTAATATGATGATATTTGCCTTCTTGGGGTCCACCAAAATCTTGTTCACAAAGATCTTCTTACAGAGATGTTTTGTAAATTGCAAGAATGAGTACTACCCCTGTACTCAACAAGCCACATGGAAATACTAAATAATTACATGCAAGGAGTTCGATGGATGGTTAAGGTTTACCATACACGGCATATGTGGATGCACTTTGCATTTAAAACAATTTATAAAGCATAAAACAATAATAAGTAATAGCATCGGGGTTATCAACAACCTTGATTACCAACTTAACATCTCAAAACTCTACTTATGCCCTCATCTTTGGAATCACCCATTGACACGACTTCATTGCAGGAAGCACGGCGTATTCGAATACCTTTAATTATTCACTCTGTGAGTTGCCCAACTTTACCCACAAGATATCTCATGCTCGTCTTTGTCGGATCATAGACACGCAACACGTTAGCGTGCGCATCGAGCCGAGATAACAAAGCCTTTTCAGCTGCTCAACCTTTCTAGTCTCTACACGGTGAGGTCTTAATTCATACTGACTCGGAGACCACCGGCCATTCGTGGAATTCGTACTCCGACGATGGGCCCATCTGGCGAAAACGAGTGACCATTTCGGCCATTCCGTCCCACACCAAGTTCATCTGTCCTGTCGAACAAGCAACGAGATGATACTTGTAGGTATTCAATCGGAAGAAGCGGTGTACTAAGCTAGGGAGTAATGACCACGCTTGTGGTTGGCGGATTCTATGTACATTACTTTGGCACAAGGTTCTTGTCCTTACTTGTCATCGGTGGCGATGACCCAACACTAACTCGTGGTGTCCACCTCCGGATCTCACCGATGACTCACTTTTAACCCGAGTCTATTGGGTTGTCCAACTTCTGGATCAACCCTCAACTCACCACTGAACCATTGGCCTAGAGCCAATACTTGCTTTTGATTGATGAACACAGTTTTGGTGACAAAGCTACCTTGTATAGATAATATTTTATGTGGACTAACCTTGTCAAGGTGAATATGGCCTACAAAAGTTGGGTGGGCTTGTTTGTGGGGTATCTAGGATTTAACTAATTGTCATGGCATTCAAAAGTATTATTTTAATATTTAAAGTAATTGGCACAAATACAGTAATGAAAATAATAATACATAAATGAAATGTAGGTTCAAAATGATCAAAGAATGCGACTTGCCTTCTTGCACCAAGTCTTCTTGATCTTGATCTTGTCCTGCGTCTTCTGGAGCTTGGTCGTCGAAGTCGTGACCTAGCGCGAAACAGTACAATAAAACAAATTCAAATAAAGTCCGGCTCGACAAGGAATGAGTGGAACAACATGCAAGTAAATAAAACAAGAAAAGAAACACAAAGGAAGGTAGATGGTGTAGTGGAGATTATTTGGTGTTTGGTTGATCTGTACGGATTTGAGATTCGGATTCAAGTACAACAAAAATATTGTAAATGGGTAAATAATCACAAAGAAAGGTGGTGCGTGATGACATGTATTTATCTGGAGTTTCATATGGTTGAACAGAGCTGAGATTTGGGCTCACGGGTTCGAAACGGTCAAATTTGACATATAATGTCAAATTAGGGTTTCAGCGAAAGGTGTCGGATAATGAATAGTACTTGTTTTTACTATTCATATCGACAATGGATCGATGAATAATGACTAGAATCGGTGTTTACGGTTTAAAGTGAACGATAGATATGGTTTACGGTTTTGGATAGAAATGAATAGCACAATTCATTTTGGGTAATGAAACGATAATTAGGGTTTATTGTGCGATGACTAGTGTTTGGACCGATTTGAAAGAATAGATAGCGAAAGTGGTTTTACGGGTTCGGCGATCAAATTTGACATGTAATGTCAAATTAGGTTTCAGCGAAAAAAAGGTGATCGATGAATAGTATTATTTTACTATTCATGCGAAAATAGTCGATGGACACTAATAGGATTTATTGTTTTGGTTAATGAACGACAAATGATCGAACATTAAGGGGTTGTAATGTTTTGGGTGAAAATAAATAGTAAAAGAATTTCTTGTGTATTTTTGGATTTGTGACAATACTTGAATTTTGTCGGATGAGCGATAAATATTTCAGCGTGCAAATGAGCGATAATGGTGAAATGAGTGAGCAGTAAAGATCCCATCGTTCACGGGTGTGAATAGTGTTGGGTTAAACCCAACACTCAAATGGACCGGCCCAAAGTGGCGAGCCTTTAAGGCGACTCGGGTGGCCTTGAGTGCGCTTCGGCGAAGGCGAGCGCTTCGGCTCTGCCTGGCGGCCGGCGGCAGCAGCGTCGGCAGCGGTGGTGGTGGCGGCGAGGCGGGTGGTGCGAGGAGCACCAGGAAGCAAGGGAACCCATTTTTGGCTTTGGGACCGAGAGGTTCGGAAATGGGGCGGCGCGGAGGTGGTGCACGGAGCGAGGGCGATGCGCGGCGCTCGGTCTTGCCGGCCAAAGGAGATGTAGGTGAGCCGGTGAGTGGAGAGGAGCTCGGGGTGGTGGTTTGAGTGCATAAGGAGGTCCGAGGTGGTGTGGCGGCGTGAGCCGTGGGGAGGCGGTGGAGCATGGCGCCGCGAGCTCCGTGGGTTTGGGAGGTGAGTAAGGTGGGAAAGGAGCGAGAGGAGGCGGAGCTCACCGTGGGCTTGATTCGAAGCTTGGGTGGACGGAGGCGGTGAATTGGTGACGGGTCCGACGAAGAAGAGGAAAAGTGGCGGCGGTGATTCTTCGAAATTCGCCGGTTCCGGAGAAGATGAAGCGGAGGGGAGGTGTCGGAGGGAGAAAGGGAGGTTGGAGGCTTGCCCTGGGTGGCTTTTTATAGGTTAGTGAGAGGCGGCTGCGCTTGGGAGGCGGCGGGAACAGGGAGGCGGCGACGTGGTTGGCGGGGAGGGAAGAACGGCGTCGGGAAAGGAGGGGGGCAGGGTGAGGTGGAGGCGGCGGTGAAGGTTGAAGAGAGTTCTAGACGTAGCGAGGTGGCACTGCGATCGTCGGTCAAGAATGGCGGCGCGCAACACTGCAGCAGAAGCGGCGGCGAGAGGAGCTGACGGGGAGGAAGAAGAAGAAGGCGCCCGGGAGAGAAGGCGTTTTCAGAAGAGGAAAACGGGTTGGCCCAAAATGGAAGGCGGAAAAGAGAGGAAGATTGCCAAATTGGGAAAGAATTCGAAAATCCAACAAAAATTTCAAAAACTTTTTTGAAATTCGGATTTTTGGGTTATTTCAACTTGTATAAGATGGTCTTGGACGGTTTAAGATGGCGTTTGATTTGATGAATGAGGTTGTATTTAAATGGTTTTTTCTTTTCTTCCTTTCTTTTCTTTCGTTTTCTTTATCTCCTCGTGTCGACACTCTTTCTTTCCCTCCCCCGTTCGTCCTCCTCTCTTGTTCGTCCTCCTCTCTTGTTCTTTCTTCGGCTCCTCTCCGAAATCTCTTGGCTCCTCTCTTCCCTCTAAATTCGGTCGAGCCACTGTCTCTACCTTGTCGACCTGTCGTCGGCTCGCTCCAACCCCGCTTGGGACGCAGTGTTAGGCTGTTGGTGCTGCCGGGGTTCACGGTGTCGATGGAGGTGTGCCAACAGTACCAGACAGCGGGGATGGTGTTGCCGTCGGGGTTGTGGGAGGAGATCCTCAAGAGCCTGTGGTGGGTTGAGGAGTACATGGGCGCGGGCCTCGGCGACTTTGTGCGACCGCTCCTCTGTTCGATCCGGCGATGGTCTCGCAGCCTTGGTCTTGTCGGGAGCCAGGAGAGAGCGTAGTGCGAGCGAGTGTTGAGTGAACGGTGTGGTTCATCAAAATTTGCCAAACGGGAGGATATCGTCCAGGATGAATTGGTACTGTTTAACCAACCATACACGTGAACGACTTCATTTGTTGAACCAAACCATCTCATTCACTTTGATACCTCCATCCAAACACAGCCTAAATTGGTGCTCTATGGTCATGGTTACACCTGTTCGATTCTTGTGCTTTTAGCCTTTGGGCTTGCTGGATGTTCTTCGCCATAGCTTCCGATGGCCAGCTCGGTTTGAGCGTATTGATCTGATCCGACCTGCCTTTCCGAGTTGGGTTCCGTCCATCTCCAGACATAGATTACCCAACTCCAAACATGGATACGTTTCTTGTTTAAAATTTTCACGAGCTGCTGCTGCGCCCATCATTCGAGTGATCGACTGACCACAACAATACCGAACACTACTAAATTCCCATTTCTGCCCATCTTTTTCATCAAAACTACTTAATCCGCGGTACGCGAAAGATCACCATGACTGTGTATAACATATGGGCTACCCCTAGGGCTGGAAAAATAACTCGAAGTTCGCGAGCCTGCCCAATCTCGTAGCAAGCCGAGCCGGCTTGACTCGAGCTCGTAATTTTTCGAGTCGAGCTGAGCCTAATTCCCAGCTCGGTGGAAAAACGAGCTGAGCCCGTGTCGCTCGGTGAGCCATTTGGCTCGAGAGGCCCACGAAGGCCCGATCCCTGCACGGGTGCACCCCTGAGCGGCCCACGAAGCGGCTCCTTCACTCCTTGCGGCCTTAGCCTTGCCCTAGACCCTTCCGATTCCCTTCATGGCTTCCTCCAGTCCCGATCCCCTTTTCCTCTCCCTCTCCACCCTGCGCCGCTGCTCATCCACCTGGCGCCGCGGTCCCTGCCCCATGCTCCCCCATCCTCCTCATTTCTCAGTCGCTTGGCCGCCCCCTGCAGCCTCCTCCCTTCCCCTCCGCCACACTGTCCACCCCGTCCCCTTCTCCACCCCGTTTTGTGCGGCCGTGCACCCGTGCCTCATCCGCCGGCCTCTCCATCTGCTGCGTCGCCCCGTCCTCCTCAGTCGTCGCCTGCTCCACTCCGGTGGGGCCATGAAACCTCGTGTGCCCGAGCGCGTGTGGCCACCTGCCGATGATGTCATGCTCCTCTAGGCCGTCGTCGCGCATCGAAAGATGCACGGCAAGCTTCTGTCTCCCAGCGACTTTGTCGTAGCACTCTCCCACGGCATCGTCCCGGTCAAGGTCCTCAAGGATGACAACCTCAAGATCTACAAGCCCTCCCCTCCCTCCTCCCCTTCATGGCCTCCGGCCCTCCGCCGACCTTCCCATTGGGAGGAGGAGGGGCAAGGCGGATCTACAAGATGCGCTCTGCAGGGACACCAGGTCAAAGACATTTTCCGGTCAAAAATCATTTTTCTTTATATATAGTTGTGTATATATAGTATGGACACCCCCTAATCTAAGATAAAAAGGACACCCTAAGCCACAGCCTAACATAACCCAAGATATATATAGGGACTGAGGACACCCGATCATTTTCGTTCTGGATTCGTCACCGCGCGGGGGCAACAGGGGCCTCCTCCCCGCCACCGCCTCCCGTCCCGGCCTTCAACCAGGAGTCCAGGACACGCTGCAGTAGCACCTCTAGGCCATCATCGAGGGCTCTAGCCTGGACCACCGCAAGAGCGTTCATGATTTGCCTCTCCATTTCGATGTTGGTTCCTTTGTTTCTTTAGATCAATGTTGGTTCATGCTTTGGATTATTTTTTAAAATATAATGTTTGTGTAGTTGTATTGATTTTCTTATGTTGATCCTTTCGGTGGTCAGTTCTGGAAAAGATCAACGAGAAGAGCCATCGCGAGCTAGTTTCTAGGTGGCCAGTTGTTTTGGCTCGCGAGCTGGTTCGAGCCTGATCACGAGCTAAGCCAAGCCTCCTCACTGGCTCGTTTCCGAGCCGAGTTGAGCCTACTGTTCACCCGAGTCAAAATGAGCCTGGCTCGAGCCAGCTCAGCTCAGCTCATCTCGTTTCCACCCCTAGCTACGCCGTAGGGGTTTCAACAGATCAAATAGTGGTCTTCTCGTATTTGTATTAATATTTTTTTAAATGAATACAAATTCGAATTCGAATATACTTGAATATGAATTGAATATCTACTCAATTTGACCAAATTCAAATATCGCATGACGAAGTTTAACGAGTTGTTACCAGTTTTATACTTATACTCTTTTTCCTATGGTTTATCATGTAATCATTTGATCACCACTAATCCTAACCAATTCTCGAGACATTGCAACTAAATCGACTATAAATATGTCAAATTTGGCTAAATAGAACATACAAAAAGCTTTAACGAGGGATGTGCCAAATGAAAAAAAAACAAATACAAAATTAGAGTCCACCGTAACAATGGACGGGCTCGTCGAGATGATCAAAATGCATATATAATATAATATGTCTAATTTGGAGATCAAATGCAAAAGATACATAATACGGTAATAGCTAGTTATTGTTATTGCATCAAATCCAGATCTAATACGGTAATAGCTAGTTATTGTTATTGCATCAAATCCTATTTTGCATACCATATTCGTATTTGTATTCGACCAAAAAAATTCAAATACTATCCAGATTCGTATTCTTTTTTGCAATTCGAATGCATTTTTTCTTACCACATTCGTTACCATCCTAATACAGATGCCGGATAATCCGAATCCCTTTGACACCCTAGGCTACGGTAGGTTGAGTTGTTGCAATGACAACGTGGTACCGAATGCTGACACTCCTTCAAAGGCCTGAAGGCTTATTATACTACCGTAGGGAACAGAAGGCAAACGGCATCCCGAGCCGATTAATTTACGGGAGCTCTCTTCAGCTGTTTAGTTCAGAAACATCTTAAGGCGCAAAGTACAAACAATTCAACTATAAAACCACAACCAAAGCTCAATAACTGTTGAGCTCGGAAATACACCTTACATACTGGAATGGCAACCCATCCCTAGATACCCAGCAATTCATCAAAGGCTCCTAGCCGATCCAAATCTTTCGAAAATTTAGGCCTGCAAGGACGTAAAACGAACATGAACGGACTAACAAAAAATGGTGTAATACAATATCTCCGAAAATAATATCTCGTTATTCGATGCAGTAGAATGAAACCCCTCTTCCAGAAGTACGAGGTTTGGCAAGGGAAAAAATTGAATTGATATTATATGCATACCTTGCTGGCAATGTTGCTGGACAGCCAGTCCAGGCCTTCGTACAATCCCTCACCTGTTGTAGCACAAGTGCTCTGGATGTACCTGACAGCAAGATCAAGAAGTTAAGCCTTCTCAAAGCGGTATAAACCTATGTATACTATGAAGCCAAAGGGCAGAAATACATTTCATGTTAAAATAAAATGGAACTATGACTAGATTGGGGGAAAGGGAGCCAATTAGATCGACAGGGACGAATTATTCTGATGATATCTTAAAATAGTAAAATACAGAAAAGACAAGCAAGAACTACAAGTCCATGAATAGCTACCAGTGTCGCTGGCGAAGGGAGTGCAGTCCAAGCTTATCAGTAATCTCAGCAGCATTCATAGCATTTGGAAGATCTTGCTTGTTCGCAAACACAAGCAACACAGCATCACGTAACTCATCCTGCAATCAGCGCCATGTGAATTGTGAGCACTAAAAATCACATCCTTATCAATGAGAAAATAAGGCTCAAGACCATAGTTACCGGATTCGCTATAAAACCCTGTGAATCACGAACCGGTTTAGGTTACGGGGTTCGTATTCACAGTGGAAATGAGAAGAAAAAGTGGCGAACTACGAACCCGAATCCTGTACTGCGACTCGTACGAACTGTGTTTCTGGTAACTATGCTCAAGATAATAGAGGGACTGACAGTCCAACCCTAAGCTAGTAAACAAAACGAACAAAATAAAACCTCCAACTATTGTAAACAATTAAAATACAATACACGACGAATAAACAGTAGTACAAGACTTTTGATAAAGTACGAGAAAGTCCCATAAATGTTTCGAATGAGACCATCTGCACTGACATTCCGTAAAAAAATCAAAAAAAAATCTAGCTATGTATATTGGAATGATAGAGGTCCTAGCATATGAATTTACCTCATTCAGCATCCTGTGGAGCTCATCCCTGGCTTCAACAACACGGTCCCTATCGTTGCTGTCCACAACAAAGATGAGACCCTGCGTGTTCTGGAAGTAATGCCTCCACAGAGGTCTGATCTGTTTTCAGAGGGGGAAAAAGATACAGTTTTAACGAAAGATGCCTAGCAAATGGGAAATTTAAAAGAAACAGCAGATAAATCATCCACTGTAGGAAACCAGCAGCAGCACATAAAAGAAGCAGTGTTATAAGAAATTGCCTAAAAGATGCATAATGTGCAATACCAAAGTTGCAGAACATGTATGCTTGGTACCTTGTCCTGACCCCCAACATCCCAGACGGTGAAGCTAATATTCTTGTACTCCACGGTTTCAACATTGAATCCTGTGATTGGAGGAGAGTCAATAATGAGAACAATCATGCTGTAGGTCAAGGCATGTTCAAATTTGTATACTAGAGTTGCAGAACCTGCTTCACATGAAAAAACAGTCTGGTTCCAAGTGCACTTCCATAAAAAGGTATACTGGTATTATACTAGTAGTACCAATTCTCATAGCAAGATCAAGGATTTGCTTATATGGTCATTGTTCTTCACTTTGTAGCACTCAAGTTATTGGTCCTTTACGATAACATAGCTGGATATTTGCTGGTTAAAGTGGCTTTACCGTGTTCACTAGCTGATGCAATAGTGCAATGACTAACTATCAGTAACTTCTTGCTGACACCTAAGGATTTGCTTATATGATCAAGAAGAAATCCATCAATAGGAAAATTTGAGACTTAATTGCCGTTTGTCAATATGTCTATGAACAGAAGTGTATTATATGTGATGATCTGTCTGGCTATTCTTATGAACATAAAACGCTATAGATATTCTGCTGGTCATTTTGTCAAATTTGTCATTCAAACTAGCTGCCGACGGAATTACATTGTGAACCATTGGATGTGCTGCTCATACCGCAAGTTTTCCCAACAAAAACAAACCACAAATGAAAGATACATATATGATGCCATGCGCGTGCAGGTTGGTGCTCACCGATGGTTGGGATGGTGGTGACTATCTCGCCGAGCTTGAGCTTGTAGAGGATGGTGGTCTTTCCGGCGGCGTCGAGCCCCACCATCAGGATCCGCATCTCCTTCTTGGCAAAGAGCCGACTG
This sequence comes from Ampelocalamus luodianensis, assembly GCA_036346255.1. Taxonomy (NCBI): domain Eukaryota; kingdom Viridiplantae; phylum Streptophyta; class Magnoliopsida; order Poales; family Poaceae; genus Ampelocalamus; species Ampelocalamus luodianensis. The sequence continues at coordinate 90,526,250 of CM070622.1, read as the reverse complement.
AACAGCTTGGTGAACGTGAGCCCCATCTTCTCCTCTCCCGCCTCGCCTCGCCTGCAACACAAACACAAACCCAAATCGCAAATGCGATCTCAGTTTCTGCTCTTCCCTTCCGCTAGCTCAGGTTGCTAGATCTACACGCATAGCACAAGATCCCGCTCTCAATCGAACAACCGTGGAATCCTACACCTCAACGCGCGATCTAAAAGCCGGACACGAGATCCGTCGGTGGATCCACAAAGCAGCGCAAAGGCTTGGTACATGAATGGACATGAAGCCCGTAGAGATCTACCAAACTGCGACTGCGAGGCATGCTCCAACACTGGAAGCGAACTCGCGCAGATCTCATGGACAGGGAAGAGAGGAGAGCGCATACAAAGGCAGGGAGAGACGGGTGGATCCAGGGAGAGGCGGGGTGGAAGGGGCGTGAATCGCTGACCTGATCGGAGAACTCGATCCGCGGTGAGCTCGCCGGCGCCGGGGCCGGAAAAGGCGATGGAAACGGCAGACGAGAGAGAGAGAGAGAGAGAGGCCTTGGAATTGGGCGTTGTTGTGTTGGGCTTTCGTGGCGGTGGTGCGCGCTTTAATTTATGCGAGGGAGAGCGGAGGCGGAGAGTGCGGGTCGCGTCAACTCAACGCGTCTCACTGTATTAAATTGAACTTTTTTTTGCCAAATTCCCCCCCCTAAGATAGACTAATAATAATTTTATGGACGCGTCCACAGAGTGGGCAAGCGCCCGATAACATTACGATGCCACCACCCTGACACTTCCTCTCTTCGCTCTTCGGCCTACCTTCTCTTTCACTGTCTCTTTTGTTCCGTCAAATCACATCCTATGTGGCTTTCGATGTCGTCTCCGACGCCTTAGTTGCCCGTCGCGCTTCGACCGCCACCTCCCACGGCTGATGGCGCCTCGCCACCTCAGCAACACTTCCCGCCTGCCCCGCTGTCAGACCATCACAAGTCCCGCCCAACCTAAATCCTCCACTGTCATTGTGCCGCCCACGACCCTCCTCCGAACCTGTGGCCGGCGATGCTGCCGCCGGTTTTCACAGGTTTGCAACATTTTGGTGGGTTTCACCCAATATGTCCCCATATGTTACACTGCATATATGACTCGTTCATGCATTTATATTTTTATGACGCGTGCGGTTGAGGTATTTTAAAATTTGAAAACTTACCTTCATTTTAGATTGATTTTAAAATATGATCCGCTCAAATCCACTAGGCTCGACTACAGTCGGCCCAACCGTACTCCTGGACTAGCTTGGGCTGTAGTATGGACAAGTCGATTTAATTTTGCCGTTGCTCTAGCTCAAATTCTATAACTTATATGCCCGTATCTACTGCCTCTGTAGCGACATATCCTGTGCACATAGAGAGATTGGTGGACATATGAACATGGACGATCTGAGTCATTCAATACAAAATGCCTAGCCAAGATCGACTAAGTCAGCACCGATTTCTAGGGATGGCAATTGTGCCCGATTACCCGTGTGCCCACGGGTAAATGCCCTAATAGAGCCAGACATGAGTTGTTTTCTTTGCTCATGGGCATGAAAATGGAGGAAATTCTCTGCTCGTCGAGTAAACGGGTACGGGCATGAGTGAGCTCCACCCATGCCCGCTTTGCCTGTTTACCCGCAACATACACTAACATGTGGGCCAACAGTCAACACTACCACTAAAACCCTAGTTAGTCAAAGATTCAACGGACTCAACACTCACTCACCACTCCCTAGGTCCCAATTCCCAGCCGCCAGCCACCCCACGAAGGCAAGCCCTCATCCTCCTCCTGGGCTCCCAACCCTCATCCTCCCCTCGGCCAGCTGCCGCCCCCCGCCCTGCCACCGCTCCTCCTCACGCCCAGCTGTCACCCCTCCTCACACCAGGACGCCACCACTCTCGGACTCAAGCCACCTCCAGAATCCAGATCCATATCCGCCCCCATCTAGGTCCCGACCGACCGCCACCCCCATTCAAGGAGTTCGGCAGACGCCCCTCCTCACGTCCGGTCACCTGCTTCCGCCCGGCCTCCTCGTCAACGCCGGCTCGACTCCCTCCTCCCGTCAGGGTGCCCACACGACTGAATCGAGGTAGCTGCTGTGGAGATTCAATCCTTCCTCTTGAATCCCTCCCTATTGCTTGTAGAGATTCAATTTTCTTTGGATTTCCTCGATGAAGTCCGTTAACCATAATTAGGAGTTGGTACCTGCTGTGGATTTCCTCGGTGAAGTTCTTTGGATTTAATCAAATCGTGTATGTGCTGTTGGTTGGTCACTTGGTCTATTGAGCCACCGACTGAGCTGTGTAACGATGCAACGACATAAATCTTGTGTGTGCGCTAAACTGTAACGAATTTGCAGTGAGTTCACATAAATCCTGCCTGCGCCTAGCCCCTCCCCTTCGCGTCACCCCTCCCAAGTTGAAGCCCCCTCTGCGGCGCCCCTTCCCCTACACCGCCCCCTACTCGGCTCCATCGCCCGCCTCCCCCTACTCGATCCGGTTTGTGGTGCATGTGAATTTAATTTCTTATGCACACTTCGATTTCCTTCCTAATGTCTCCCATTTACACTTCGATTTACACCGATAGTTGACAGTTGATGGAGAAGAAGAAAGCGCAGTCCGAGTCGTCAACATCGGGACCTAGTGGGGGCCTACCGCTTGTGCCATGCCCAAAATGTGATGTAAGGTGATTTGAGAAGTGTCTGGGAGCTCGAAGAATCGAGGAAAAGAGTACTATAAATGCCCTAACAATGATGGTGTAAGAAAATTTCCCTTCATTTGATGATGATTTTGTTTTATTGGCTGGTGGTTACAGAATTGTCAATTTGATTTTCAAAAATTGGTGCTTCATTTTGGTGCAGAAATATTCCAGCGGTTGTGACACTTTCATGTGGAAAGATCAATACGAGATCCATCTAGCTCGGTTGCATTTCATGGAACAGGAGAAAACAAAAGGATGTCGTGTGAAGTTGAGCAATGCACAAGGAACATATCCAATGGTTTGCCATGTTGACAACCATATGTGCCAACATTTAGTTGAAATTAACAAGTCATTGGACCATATTAACCAATCAATCCTGGAATCGACGGCTGCAGATGAGAAGTTTAAAACTGTTCTTGTTGCATCGGCATTATTATTTCTAGGAATTTTCATTGCGAAGATTGGCAATTGAATGTATTTGTGAACTGTAATGTGCCATGTGGCGTGAACCATAATATTATTGAACTTGGTTAGATCTTTTTTAAATCCCGCGACACTTGTGTGAACTTCAGAAGCATTTTGAATATGTGACATGTTTCTGTCATGGATTCGTGGTGCTTGATGTGATGATGAGTCAATTAAGAATGGCGTTTTTGCATTTTGATTTGTTGTTGCTTTGCTTTTCTTACTATGTGCATATAAAGTTTTGTAGTGTGCTACAAAATGCTCTGGCAAGAAAACCTTACTCGACAAGCTTGTCTATATTTAGAATTTGTTTGTTGCATGATTCAGCTAGACATGAGTGTTGAAAGGATGCTGTGTGTGTATTTGTTTTTGTTTTTATATGTGTGCCTTTTGATTTCCCTCAAACTATTTTCCAGGAATTATTTATGTGATGTTCAATGTACATATCATATTGGTTAGAAGAATGAGATATTTTTATTTTTGAAACATCATATGCTACTGTAGTTCACCTAACCTCTACTGCTTGATCTCTTTGCATGATTTATGAAAAAAAAAACAATGTATTGGTTGATTCTATGCTGGATTGTGTCGGATTGTGTCTGCTATTGAAGCCTCCTCTGGTGAGCTGATGACCACTGCCTCACCGTGGGAATTCCTGTGTGTTGCATGCATGTGCACATTAAAGTCGAACAGGGAGGGGCTGGAACATCCCATAGCAACTGAGAAAGGTAAAAGGATGGAAGGAGCGGATTCAGCTGTACATTCCGGTAGTATCCTTATCACTAATGTATAACAAATGGGGCATTTCAGCGCATTTCACATCAGCCGATTTCACATTTCAGAAAGGTATAACAAAAGGATCATTTGATTTCACATTTCCTTATCACCAATGTATAACAAAAGGATGAGAAAGGTAAAAGGATGGAATGAGAAACGGTTGAAAGATGAACAAGCAAACATTTCACGTCATCTGATTTCACATTTCACTTTGATGAACAAGCAAACATTTCACAACAGTTGAACAAGCAAAGATAAGCCAGCAACATTTCACATTTCACATATGCTGTCGTGGTATTTTTGCTACAACAGTTCTTCAAGTAGGAATCACTTGATAACAAAATACAAACTAGCTAGTATTCATCATCTGATTAAGAAAGTGTCAGGCAACAAAGCAAATATGAGAACAGCATATACATTATTTATCACCATTCTTGAGAAGGGCAGCTAAACCCAGTGGCCAATTAAACTTCGTAGACACCTCCTGCTTAGCCACCTTGGAGGCCCTACAAAGCAAATATGAGAATAACAACATGTCAATTGGAAACATGATATTCTACTGAACATGTGGTTAATTAAGACTTCGAAATATGCACATGAAAAAACAAAATATTTGGTTGGATCACAGATCATCAAAGTCCTTCTTTGGTTGGATCATAGGGTAATTAGGACAGGGTTAAACCATAAGACAACACGGCTTCCCACAAGATCAAAGGGATTACAACGATGGAGCCCTTTAACAAATATTTGGTTGGATCACAGATCATCAAAGTCCAATCTATTGGTCAAGTACATTTTACTGGCTAGCAGTAATAACTCATACAGTTTTGGTTGGAAGGCACTTAGGAAAACTAGATAAATCAATGGAATAGTATTGAATGCTAGACAGTGCGTACTGAAATCCATGTACAAGTCATACCAGAATTCAGTATAGGCTATCAATGCATAAGAACCACCATCAGTGACAGTGGCAAATTGATTTGCTTGCATAGTGAAAACGCACACAAATACCAGGTATCTAAACAGAGGAACCACGTGTGAAGTGAAAGAAATTTAAATACTTCATTACATTATTATTTTGCCTGTTTTCTTAAAGGGCAGTTGTGGCTGTCATGGGTGCTGATCTCATGGCATGTCCTACACATTCGAGCTGCCTTTCCCTTGGACTTCTTCTGCTTATTCTCCCCAGGCCGATTCCTCTTGCATTTCCCTTTAATGAGATTGTCAGTTGGCGGTAATATATCGATCTGATCAGGGATGACACACCCAAGATATGCTTCAACCTCCTCCACTCTACTTTGTTGCCGGACAGAAATTTCCTGGTTTATCTCATGCATAACCTTTTTAAGTTTCCCTCTCGCATGCTGCATGTACGGAATTGGAGGTCTAACTCGATGTATCAAATCTTCCAAGTCCTTATGCATCTCCGAAACCAACTTCTAAAATTTTTCCCCCGTGGGATCTTTGGGCTTTTCCTCAAGAACATTGTCATTCTCATCAAATACAATATCCCTATTGCAATTTGCAGTACACCTTTTCAAAACATAATGACTTGAAAGCTTATTCAGCAATGCACCTCGTAATACGAGGATAATGTGACGGTAAGGAATTCCATGTGTGCTAAACAACATGCAGGAGCAATGGGCAATCATGGTGTTAGTGTCCAATGTGACTTTTCTTACATTCTTGTCATCCTCACACACCGCTGTTACTTTAAGGTCGCATACTTGTGTCGTGCTCTCAACAACACAGATGTCTCTGGCAGTAATAACCTCCTTCTAAAATTTAGTGAACACCTCATATGTGAACACTTCACTGTCATGCAGCTCTATTGCCCATGGTGTCTTCAACTGAGGCTTCGTGGGAAAGGTGGTATGGTCTTCTTTTAGCTCCTTTTCTCTTTGCTCATCGACTGTAGTGTTAAACCGAATTCAAAACTCAACCAAAGCATGTTTGTAACTAATAAAGCAATTGAAAAAAGAATTATCACTTTCAGACCTTGAAGTTGTTATAAGAATTCCTACTAAGGGTATATCCATAAAATAAGCCAATACCCAAGATGCCCGAATACTATACCAACCAGACAACCACTCATTATCTTCCAAACCGAACTCAGAAATAATTGCTTCCCACTATGACTCAAATTCTTCTAGAGTTTCTGAGGGATACACATATGAATTGACACCCGAACCAGTCTATAAAAGATTTGGTTGTCCCTCACATCTGGTCTTATCTTTGTTGGAAGTTTGTTCAATATGTGCCATATGCACAACCTATGTATGCTAGTTGGGAAGACATGCTCAATTGCCTTCTTCAAGGCCTCATCTTCATCAATTATTATAAGTTTAGGTGCAACACCTCACATACATCTTAAGAAAATATAGAACAACCATTTGAATATTTTAATTGTCTGATCGAACAGCAATGTAGCTCCAAATAGAACACATCCCCATGGTTATTCACTCCCATGAATGGTGCAAATATCATGTTGTATTAGTTTGTATTATATGTTGTATCGAATGAGAGCATCTCGTCAAAATGAATATAACTCTTCCCACAGGTTGCATCCGCCCAAAATACATGCACTAACCTACCCTAGCTATCAATGACATAGTCAAAATAAAATGTTATATTATTCTCGTTCTTTCTAGATAGATTATCAACGAACATCTGAGCATCTGGCGACTTTATACTTCACACCTACACTACTCAATTTAGACTCATATGTCTTCTTCTTTTTTACCTCTAACGCTCAATTTAGACTCATATGTCTTCTTCTTTTTTACCTCTAACGTCTCCTTACCTTGTTCTTTCTTCTAGCCACGTCTATCACAATAGTACCGTTTCCATTGCAAAACACCATTGGTAGTCATCTGATGTCCAATACGAACAGTGAAGCCGGCAACATGCGCATATGCTTTGTAAAACTCGAGGGTTGCATCCCCATCTTAAAAATCATCCCCATAGCAAGCTTCAAGTCCACATGCTTGTTGCTCATCGAACTTTTTTTTAATTAATTAACCCTTTTAATTTATTTTTATTGTTAACCCCTATAAACTTTATTTCTAATTCTGGCCGCTTTAGTCACACCACCACCCCTAACGTGACAAAACAACATTATTGCGCCATAGGATAAGTCTACTAAATATCACTTGTTGTCACGCCACTGTTGGTGACGTGACCAAACAACACTGTCAAGCCACTAGTGATGGCGTGACAAGAGCTTGATAAGATACGGGTTGACGTGGTAGTGTTATTTTATCACGTCACGAGTGGTGGCGTGCCCAAAGGGGTTAGAATTAGAAATAAAGTTTGCCGACGATCAACAATAAAAATAAATTAAAAAATGGTTAATTAATTTAAAAAAAATTGCTCATCCTTTCGGAACTACTTGTACTATTAGGTATCGGTTGATATATCAAACTTAACACCATCAAATCATCTCATCTTGCATAGTAAATCGTTCCTTTTCTATTCATTAAGTTTACTTTGTTTCACCTTTACACGCTCTTCTTATCCTACACTTCGTATTCCCAAATGTAGTGGCTTGTTCTGATCGAAAATTTTGTTCTTTTACTGCAGTTGGATAAGTGGGTGATCTGCAAAATCTTCTGTAGAGATGAAGATGAGCATGCAGTCCTTGTTCAGATCGGAGATCAATCGGGTGAGGTTCATGAGTATGTTAACGAAACAGATGGTGATGGTGATGGTGACGGAGACATGGGAGACCTGTGGCTGAATTACTCTGAACAAGACCTGCGTGCAGAGGACTACCCTCTATCTGATGTTGCTTTCGCATATGAAGATTATCCGTCAGAGCAATTGCAAACAGATGAGCAGAAGCTTGGTGGAAACTGAAGATTTCATCAGAGATCGTATGCGTCGCATTTTACATCTGCATTGATATGTATAAGCTCCTATATGCATGCATAGATAGTTGCTAGAATTCTTTAGTTGCAAGGAACTGAAGTGCATCTTACTTTATCCATGTGATAATTGCCGGTCAAATATACTTTTGCTGCATTTCGTAGTCAATTTGTTTCTACAAATGTTAGACAGAATCGGACCTGAAAGTATGAATCCCTCTTCTCCTCTGCATTTCATGCGTATGCATAGCACTCATACATACGCAAAAATATGTCATTTGAAGCTAGAATGCATTCGGTGCAAAAATATGCTTTGAAAAAAAAAACTCAAATACCAATCCCTTTCTTGCTTTCTTCTTCTTTTTTTTTTTTTTTTTTTAAACACTCAAATGCCAAAAGGACACCCGTGGCCGCCTGGCCCATGGGCTCGACTCTGGCGGCCCATCTAGAGATCCAGTTCCCAAACCAAACCCTAACCAACAAGAAACCCGACTCGCTGCTCGGATCGAAACCACGGAGCAAGAGGAAGAGGAGGAGGAAGACGAAGAGGAGGAGGTGAAGGGAAGATGAAGGTTCGCGCGTCGGTGAAGCGGCTGTGCGGGTTCTGCAAGGTGGTGAAGCGCCGGGGCATCGTCTTCATCCAGTGCACCGCCAACCCCAAGCACAAGCAGCGCCAGGGCTTCTCCACCATCGCCGAGGCCGCCGCCGCCGCCTCATGCCTCCCCACGCTCCCACCACCCGCGAGCACCTCCGCATCCGCCGCCGCGTTCGCCGCTGCCTCCGCCGAGTAAGACGACGACCCCCTCTTTCTCCTCGCGGTTAAATTACTTTTTATCCCCATAGTGCTATGGAGTAGTTCCTGCGTCTGCAGCGCGCGCTAGATTTCTGACATTTACAAGATCGATACACTGACCGAATTGAGGTTCTAAGCTAGAGGTAAAGATCAGATTATTGCTATTGCCAGTGAATATGTTAGACACCAAGGGGACTAAGATTGAAACCTTTTAATTCAGTGACCTGTCATCTGGATCCTGTAGTTGGATTATCTAGTTTTGCTAAGTGCCTTCCAAGAAGTCATTTTGGTATTTTACACTTGACCAAAATTACTAGTTATTACTCTCACTTTAGAAGGCAGTAAGTACTAGCTAGTAAAATGCACTTGACCAATAATTTGGACTTTGGTGATCTGTGATCCAACCACATATTTGTTAAAGGGCTCTGTCACTGTAATCCCTTCTATCTTGTGGGAAGCCAACTTATCTCATGGGTTAACCCTGTCCTGATTGCCCTGTACGAGGTTATGATACTGATTCAATCTTCTTTGGCTTGTCAAATCTTTTGGTTTTTCATCACATGTTGCAATTCCTCGAGCTTATTCTGGCGAAACGGATCTTCTGATGTAGCCACTTGCTGATTTGAATTACTCGTGTAGTTCCATTGGATAGATGATCGATTCTCCACTTGCATTTTGCATGACCTTTTTGTAACTTGGTGTATCTGTAGATTATATTGTATTGTATATTTATCTGTTGCTTTGTTGCACTGCATTCGGATAAAGTATTAAGAAAGGATCATAGACGAGAATGGAATTTCAGTTAAGATAATGCTTGGGTTAATTCTTTCCAGAAGGCTTAGGCCTTAGCTGAATTGTTCATGTCTCATTTTGAGGAATACTATGTACTACTCATGGGTCCATGTTTTGAATTTTTGATTAACCACTTGTTCAGTAGAATATCGTGTTGCCAATTAACATTTACTGTTCTCATCTTTGCTTTGTAGGGCCTCAAAGGTGGCTAAGCAGGGGATGTCTACGAAGTTCAATTGGCCACTAGGTTTAGCTGCCCTGCTCAAGAATTGTGATAAATAATGTATCTGCTCTATTGTTGCCTGACATTTTCTTAATCAGATGATGAATACTAGCTAGGTGGCATTTTGATATCAAGTGTAAGTTTTCAGCTGAAGAACCACCATAGCGAAAATGCGAAGCTATACCATTGTGTATGCACGATCATTACTTGGACTGGTCTTGTGGTGGAATAACATTGACATACATTATTGCTTTGTCTTGAAATGTTTACTTGTTCAGTTTTAACTGCTTGTCATTCGAAGAGAGCTGCTATGATTGACTCTGTTATTCGTCTCGCTGAACGGTTCATCTTATCTTGGTGGCTGGCAGCCTGGCACTGAAATGAACCAGTGTTTATGTATGATGTTGTATTATGCCTCTCGTATGTACCATCAGGAATGTCAGATACCAAAGAGTGTATATAGCCGGCCTGTAGGCATAAAGCGGTTCTGGTGAAGAAATCAATTGCAGCACTGTTGCATACTTGCGTTCAGTAAAATTGTGCTTAGGCAGCATGATAACACGCCTTTCCTGTTTTCAAGCGTCAGATGAACTGCTGGGTAGTTCCACCATGCGATCCCTTGGCCAAGAGCATGATAACAGCATGCTAAATTTTGTGATTTGGTTCTTTTTACCCAAGTACAAATGGAATGGTTTGAACAAAAGGAGTTACCTCACTTCCATTGACACTGTTTTTTTTCCCGTTCTTAACTGGCATACTTGTTGCTAAAAAGCCATTGTTACCCTTTTTTCTGACAAAGAATGTCGGTGAGCAAGCGAAATTGACTGTAGTGAAATCTTTTGTCAGTATTTGCAGAATTATACCGACAACAGTGTATTGAATTTTTTTTAATGGCCCTTGAATGTATCAAAAGGGGTAGTTGTGCCCTTCTTTTGTCTATCAATTTATACTCATCATTACTGTCATGTATATTTTTGGTTGGCAAATATAAAAGCACATATCCCATTCTAATCATTATTGCTTGTTTCAACAGCACTACGAGGAACAAATCTAACAACGTGATGTTTGTTCAAGGCTTCAAGCAAATTGGGAATTAAACCTTTTTAGAACCAAATTGTCAATTAATTTTGTCAAAATAGATTGCTAGATTGCTAGAGCAAACTCCAAACAATCTATATACATCACCAGCCAGCCAATGGAAGAAAGATACATCGCAAGGCAAATAGATAAGAACCCTGAGTCACCATTCACTGAAGAACCAAATTCAGGGGAAGTCCACAAATTCAATATTGTTCATTGAGACATACAAATCATACTCTGCAATGAAGAAACACTTGTCCCACAAACATGACAAACGTATTGTCGTGGTTAACTTGCCACCACACGTATAAATCAGAGGAAGGCTTACAAGATCACCTATGCTCCTATCACCAGTTAAGAGATCCATAGCAGAACTAATGCATAGTGCAACCAGCACTAGCAAATCATATCAGGTATCAGCAAAATCACATCTTCTCGGCATCACCCTTAGCATCCAAAACCGCAGAGCCTCTATCAACGACCAGCAAAATTCACAATAATCTTAGTACATATCACAAACACATGCTCATGTTTGCTAAAATACATAAAAACGATCCATGCCTAGTGTTGATCTTTTGCTGAAGGGGACCCATCTGTCAACAATCAACAAGCATTCACATACAACTGAATAGTGAATGCATAATCTTATAAGCACACAGAAAGAACAAAGCAACAACCAAACAGAAAGCAAACACATCCTTCCTAATTGACAAGCCATAAACGTTAAATCTGATTGTCAGGTTGAGCACCACGAATCAAGGACAGAAACATATCACAGATTAGGTTCCCTAAACAAAAACAAGATTTCAACTGCATCCATATAGCATAAGGTCAACGATCACATCTCGGTGCAAATCTACATCTCACTTTCAAGCGAATACCACAATCTAATGGACCATTGATACCACCAACATACATCCACCTACTTTAGTTTCAAATTCAACTGAGCATCAAAACACCGGATAACCCCGCTAGACGCTACCAATCAGTACAAAGTACACATTACTGTGTCATGAGCACAAACTACACGATTGATTAAGCAATTCTCGATTCATAAACACATGTACTCGCTCAAGAACCTACTCCGATGAGGCCTATGCGCCGGATGATGATGATGAAGGGGTCTTGGAGCCGAGGCCGTACTTCTCCTGGAGCCTGGTGATCTCGTCCTCCTTCTTCTTGAAGTCCGACTTCTTGGACATCTTGGTGGGCTGGTAGTAGAGCACGATGAGGTAGCGGTTGGCGACGTTGAAGCCGGAGAGGTGGTCGACGGCGTTCTTGGCGTCGTAGATGTCCTCGTAGACGACGAAGGCGGTGCCGCGCGTGTCCTTGGCGTTGCCGAGCCGGATCTGCCGGATGGCGCCGTACTTGCCGAAGATGTCGTACATCTCCTCGCTCGAGATGTTGAAGGGCAGGTTCCGCACATACAGCACCCGGTTAACCTCCGGAGGCAGCCGCGCGTTGCTCTTCCGCAGGCTCACCGCCGCCATCGCCGCCGAGTCCGCTCGCTCGCTCGCCTCCTTCCCCCCTTCCTCTAGGGTTTGGGGCTTGGTGGTGTTTCGATTTGGGTGTGGTTGCTTGGTGCGTAGCCGCCGCCTCTCGCGCGTTCTCTAGCCTCCCTTACTAGAGGAGTAGAGGTTGCCGACTTGGGGCATTAGGCCACCGACATGTGGACCTTCACTTTATCATGGAGCCCACGTGTCGGTGTAATGAATTCGAGCCCACGCTCTCGAAGCTTCGGGCACGAATCTTGGCGCACAAATGCGCCCCTCCGTTCCGTCTCGCAGTCGCAGTTCGACCGTGCGCCGCCGACCTCCCGCGAACTCCCGAAGCTTCTTCCGCTCCCCTAGTCGGCTCCCGAACGTTCGAGAAGCTTCCACCGCACGCCCCCGAGCACCGCCATGGCGTCATCCGGCGGAGCGGCCATCTCGGCGGGGCCCGCGCCACCGTCCGCGACGGTGTCGGCGGTGGAGTGGCACCAGCGGCCGCCGAACCCGAAGAACCCGGTGGTGTTCTTCGACGTCACCATCGGGTCCATCCCCGCCGGCCGTATCAAGATGGAGCTCTTCGCCGACCTTGTCCCCAAGACCGCCGAGAATTTCCGGTAACGCCCTAGAACCCTCGTTACCCTTAAACCCTAGGTTCCATTTGTTTGCTTCGGCTGCTGATGTGTTTGTTTTCCATGGATCTCTGATTCGTTTGTTTTGTTTCATTGTTTGTTTCAGGCAGTTCTGCACTGGCGAGCATAGGTAGGGACTTGCGGCGATTGCTTGTTGTTATGGCCTGTGGGCTTATGTCTGAGGCTAACTCTGCAACTCTGACTTCCTTTCTGACTTGAAACATTTAGCTTCCTTGTATGAATTTATTGCAGAGTTGCTTGATTTTGTCCTAGTATATATATGATGAGTAGTTTGATAATTTTTTATTGGGAGACTAGCTTGTGTCCAAGGAAGTAGAAATTAGGAAATGCTAATTGGACATCTACTATACTTCCATTGTTGGTTGCAATTGGGGAGAAATTGAGCTTGTAGTGTGCGAATATTTAGCGGCACAATGGCCACTTGAGTTGGACTTCTTAGCTTGATATATTGATAGTTTCTGCTATTTGGTAGTGACGCGTGTTCAGTGTTCATCTCTTTTGCTCTTGCGGTGGTCTGATGTTTTGTTCACTTGATGTTGGTGGGTGGGTGGGGCAATACGAGGGTGTGGGTTTGGGTCTTCTGGAGAATGTGTGAGAGTCAGGTGGACAGGAGTACTGCTTTAAGTATGATTTTTTTTCTCTGTGTGCGATAGTACTAAGTTTTTTAAAAGAGATCTGTCAGATGGGTAGAGTAACATAGGAGCATAAATTGGTTTAGGTAAAACGGTTGCTTTGTTACTTCTCTTTATCATTGGTGGTGGTTATTTGATTGTTTGAGGATGCCATGTAAATAAAACATAAAGTTGGACCTGCAATTAGGCATTATTGCAACAGTAATTCAGTCATATAATGTTACATTATACTTATTTTCAACATGGTGGTTGCAGGAAATCAGGTTTACCACAGGGATATAAGGGTTGTCAGTTCCATCGAGTGATCAAAGACTTCATGATTCAGGGAGGTGACTTCTTGAAGGTTTGTGTGCCTAATGTTGTCCTAGAACTACGCTTTTGGTCTGTGCATGTAGACAACAAACTTTAGCTACTTGACGATTTGATATGTTGCTGAATCTTACGCTTTTGGGTGATCAACTGTTTTTCAGTAATCTCCATGCTTAGAAGTTAGAACTGATTCAGGGGATAACCAGTACAAACTAAAGCCGACTGTTTTATGTCCTGTAGGGTGATGGTACTGGATGCACATCGATCTACGGTACCAAATTTGATGATGAAAATTTCATTGCAAAGCATACTGGACCTGGTCTGCTCTCTATGGTATTCTATATCTCCACCGATTTTACAATTGAATTGCAATCAGGAGCAGGAGATGCTACTTTTCTTATGCAACCTTCATTCAAGAGACCAGTTGCTCGGGTTTAGCGTTTTAGTTAGATTTGCATACAATTTCCTTGCACACCCTGCATTGTGTATCATTCCTCAGTTTTCTTCTGTTCATTCTGCCTTTTGTATGGGACTTTTGGTCACTGGGTGAGCAGAGGAAATAAGTAAGCCTCTTGTACTATGGAAACCTGCAAATGGTAGATGCTATAGAGAGATTGTGCATAACATATGGGATCTAAAGTGAATGATCTATTGCCATTTGTTTACATACTCTATTTTCAACCTATACCATCTTGCCCTTCAACATTTGCAATTGCCAATAGGTTAGATCTACATTGAATCAGAGCAAGGCATCTTCAGGCAAAGTATTATTTAAAGTCATGGTGATTGGTGCGTTAGTTGGGTTTGTCCCCAATCTCCTTTCCACGATCACTGCTTTATTCACACTCATGGCACAATTTATTTTTTAATTGTCTGGTTTTATTGGTTACTTCAAACATTTTGCTGAACTAGCCACTTTTTGTTTGTTATTAAATTGGTATTGCTATATAATGCTTCTGTTTCAGTATAATTGTCTACTGGTGCTTTATTCCCATTTTCCAGCATGTTTGATGTGCATGTGTCCTGCATAGTATAATGAATTATCATTATTATGTTCGAGAAATATAATTAGCTTATATCTTCTAGATGTAAATAGTTGTCCCCACTTTTTGCAGGCAAACAGTGGAGCCAACTCTAATGGATCTCAGGTACTATCTTCCTTCCAATAACTGCTTGAAAGTCTTTCTACAGGACTGCAGATTTGTTTCTCCAACTAGTTTGTTGTAATCTTAGTAGGAACTGTGGTGCATATGTTCATCTCAGCTAGTCCATGCGCATTTCACCCGCAATCTCCACTTCCTAGTTTCTTGTCTATGCCAACTTCTATTTCCCAGTCTCTTTTCAGCTAGAGTATTCCTGACTAAAACTTTGTTTTTCTATCCTGTTCTTGCAGTTCTTTATAACTTGCGCAAAGTGCGAATGGCTGGACAACAAGCACATGGTTTTTGGGGTAAGTTTGCTCAATTTGAATACTTTATTATTTGCGAGCAACAGGCCAACAGTGTATCTTGGTCATACTATATTTGTGTTTATTACAAGTGAATATATGCCTGGTAACGCGATATGGTGTAATTGGCGTACTTTGGACTTGGAGACGATGAAAGTAAAAAGGGTAATATGTGAAAAGGTTATTAAGTAGTCGTGTGCTAGACTATGCGATGTTAATTAACGCCTTCCATTGTCATTTCAGAGGGTGCTAGGAGACGGTCTGCTCGTTGTGCGGAAGATTGAAAATGTTGCAACTGGACCAAACAACCGACCAAAGCTTGCCTGCGTTATAAGTGAGTGTGGTGAGATGTAGCTTGCTCCTTGAATGCCACACTATTCTTGGCGTTGATGATTTAGGCCTTGCTGCATTGATTTTCTACTGAAGCATTGGAAGCAGTTAGACTATAGAGCTTTGCTGTATCAATTCACCCTGTAGTAAGTATGCCAAATTTAGGATCTACACTGATCAAGGTGTATCGTAACCAGTGATATCAGTTATCGCTTAAGCTGTAGAATAATATTCCAAACAGAAAATTTGTTTCCTGCTCGACTCAAACCTAGGAGATATCTGGACAAATTCTCCGGATGTGAGCACGTTTGATCCATGGTTGCACCGTTTTCTTCAGTAAACTTGGAGTTTACGCTGATACGTGTCTCTGGTATACCGTGATTCAGGAAGTACAAACAACTTCTGGTCTTCTGCTGTGTCCCGAGAACAGAGAAAAGTGATACAATTGAATCGTGCTCTGATCTTGTCCACGATACTAGCTAGGAAGTAACTGAGAGGATTATCCGATGCTTGAATATAATTGCATGGTGTCGATGTAATGCAAGTGGGCTTCCACGAACAATTGAACAAATCATCACGTCAAGGAATCCACAAGAATTAAGAAATCAGAAATCATATCCTAACCACCGAGCTTCAACACATCCTTCGGGAGCATGTACATTCCTTAGCATCTAAAGTAGGGGCTAAGTGGATATTTTTTTAAAAAAATACATTTGTAATAAAATTACAGAAATAAATGTTTGTTCAATAAAACTACAAAAAAATATGATTCTGTTACCAATTCATTCGGCGACGGTATATCACTAAATGAATTGACGACAAGATTGTAACGTCCAAATGAATTTGTGGGCCAAATGAATCAGCGACAAGATTGCCGGCTAAACAATACTATGTCACCAATTCATTTAGTAACAGCGCTATGTCACCAAATAAATTGACGATAGGATTCTGTCGTCCAAATGAATTTATCGGTCAAATGAATCAGCGACAAGATTGCTGATCAAATAATACTATGTCGTCAAATTTTTTGGCGATAGAATTTATCAAACTGTCATAAATTCATTTGGCGACGTGTCCTGCACAAGCACGCGCGGGTCGAGTGGAGCGCATAGACTGCAGGAGGGCGCGCGTGTGCATGCAAAGCAAAGGAGCCATGGATGACCGAAGGATCTTGGGCCGTGTGGGGAGAAAAGGGAGCGTGGGCTGCCCGCGGTGCATGGAGAAGCAAGATGGAAACCAAGCATGGAACGTGAGTCCGGGAAGGCAAGAGCCTGAAAGGAAGTCTGAAGGATTTGTTTCCTGTCGCCAAGCAGTTATTTGCACTGTAAAGGAACCTGCAGCGAATTAGGATCGTACTCACCCTATTTTGTCGCCACAGGTCCTGCAATGCTCATGCATATCCAATCATGATATTATTGTTGCCAATTCCACACGAAGATAGCTAGATTTACTATTCCATGATTTTCATTGCCAAAATAGGCTAAAAGAGCCAAAAACTCACCCAAAAAAATGTTTCAACCGTGTCCACCGCATGTCATCATCGTAGCGTGTCGCGCGAAAATCTCCATGCAGGCAACCGCAAGATAGCACAAATTCGTTAAGGCATACAGTAACTCTAGCGCCTTCTTTCTTGAAATCTTGGGTACACACCCCAAGAGTCCAAATACATGATCTGATCTCATCTCATCCGTCCAAAACGTTGGCAAAGATGTTGCATCGGTTTCTCTCGAGTCTCAACCAAGCAACGTGAAAGCCCCGAGATACTTCAGGGGCATCAAACGCAGAACATCCAAAGAACACCCGAAGCAAGCGAAGCGGGGTGGCGCGCCCATATAGAGCGATAGGCAGAGGAGGGCGAAGGCAAAGGCGAACCGGAGCGGATAGTGTTGTACTGTTGTGCTCGCGTCGGGTGGGAAGGCAACGCAAAGCGGAGCGCGGAGAGCCGGAGAGAGAGAGAGAGAGAGAGAGAGAGAGATGGGAGAAATCCGAGAAATTACGCGTCGCCCAGCACGAGCCCACCCTCTCGCCCCGCGCTCTCCTTCCCTTCTCCTTCTCCCCCCCTCCTCATCAATCATCGTCATCCTCCACGGGCCCAGCCCAAACACACTCCTCCTCTCAGCCCGAACCCTAACCCTAGCTCCCCACCGCCTCGTCCTCTCCCCGATTCGCCGCCGCCCCCTTCGCCGCGCCGGTGGCCGGGCCCCTCCGAGGTAAAACTCCCCCGTCCTTATCGACTCTCGCCGTTCTAGGGTTTGCGCCCGCTGTCGGCGGCGGCGGCGGCTGCGGGCCTGCCTGTGTTCTTGGCGATTTGGGTGGGGGGTTCTTCTCTGCCGCCTGTCCTCGCGCTGTCTGATTCCTCCTGGTGATGGGTTTTTGAGGGACCTCGAGGGGTTTTGGGTGCGCGGTTTTGATCCCTCGCCTTGCCGTTTGAAGTTGCTCGCCGGCGTGCTCCTCGTCTCCCCTGGTGGTTCGAGGCTTATTTGGGTTTCGAGTTGCTCTTCTTACAGTTTCTATCAGTTTATGCTCTCGCTCTCATGTTCGGCTGACGGGGCTTGGGTCTGCAGTTTCTTGGTTTACAATATTACATGACTATTCCTAGCTGTCCTGGCTTGATAGCTCGGTTCATCGGATGTATCTGTTTGCTAGTTGCAACTTGTGTTTATATCATATCATGGTTGTAATGTCGCATTCTAATACACGCAGGTACCGCGGTTAGCTAGTACAGAGATACCTTCTTTGGGAGATACACTTATTCCGTAATGGAGGGGCTTGGGAACCCTCCGCTGAATGCGGCGGAAGCAGTAATGAAGAGGCCTAGGAGTGTTGCGTCAAGGAAGCCGAGGCCCAAGGAGCAGCTCGCTTCCGAGTACAAGGACATCTTGTGCGCGTCGTCACGGAGCATTTCCCCTGATGACGACGCTGGCATTGAGGGCAGTGGGCACCGGAGGAAGGAGCTGTACCTCAACGGTCCTGAAATGAAGGGCTCCACGCTACATAGGAGTGACATGTCTAAGAAGTTAAAGAGAGAGGAGGGAGTTGGAGGAGACTATGATGGCCACAATCGGAGCAGCAAGTCAAAGGATGTGAAGCGTAGTAGTGAAGGTGTTCTTGCACTGGACTGTTCAAGAAACTCTGTATCCCCTGATGGCCACATTTGCCCTCAAGAGACGCCAATGTGCCAAGTGAAAATAGGTTGAGAAAAGTAAAGCTCAAGATTGGTGGACTTACTCGAAGCATACATACAAAGACCACCCAAGAGGCGGGTGATGGTGGCACTTTGGATGGCTCTTTTCACCGACATAAGCAAAAGGTTTGTTCTGTGCACTTGATGGAGAAGAAAAAGTTTGCAAATGTAACATACTATCAAATCTTTAACGCTCACCTGATTTTGCAAGTAGCAGCGTAGTAGTTTTTTAGGTAGTCAATGGGATGCTTTCACCCGTTATTTACTACTGCAATTGCAATGTTTTTTTCAAGCTTAATGAAGTTAATATACTCCATCCGATTTTGGCTAACGTGGAACTAAGTTCAATACAGCTATAACAAACTTTTGTTAGATGTTGGTAAATGGTAGTCTTTGTTACACTGCGGTATATCTTATATGCTAAAAAACCCACATGTTTTTGCTTTTGTTCAACTGTCTTGTTCACTTTGCCGGTTTGCCGTACCCTGTTATGGTTCCTCTTTAAGTTTCTGGTTGACTGAAATGGTAATTACGAGTTGATATATTTAATTTCTATCAGTTACTGTAGATGTTACTTTTGTAGTTTAACAAATGAGCATTTCATTCCTTTTGAGTTCTAAGTTGGTCCCTTCTTTTTATTAGGATTCTGGTGGGCAGAAATACCACAACACAAACAAAGATACTCATGGTAATCGCATTGAAGGAAAACACGGAGATAAGCATGATATTTCGCCATCTTCTGACCTTTTTCGCAAGAGCAAAAGGGTTCCTAAGAAGAGAACACTTGATGGTGATTCTGATGATGAAGATGGTGAACTACGTTATCTTGAAAAACTTAAAATGGCTAAAGTTGCACCAGAACAACCTATAGCTACCGACCATCCTGTAGCTTATGACGATTCTCTTGAGGATGGTCTCAAGAAAAAGAAGCTATCCAAGGTTTCTAAAAATAAGAGCACTCTGTATGAAGTGGATGAAGACTTCATCCTGTCACGATCTAGTAGAGATGGTAGGAAGAAGTTGAAATTGGGGGATAGCAATGATTTTATTGAAGTGGAGGAACCTGGGATGAATGAGCCAAAGAAGAAAGTAAAGGAAGCTGATTCACTTTCAGATTTAAAGAATGAAACTCCTGGTCTTACAACAAGGCAGCGAGCCCTTCAAGGCAGGGGTGGCCATGGTGAAAGCCTGATCGAATATCCTGATGGATTACCGCCTGCTCCATCAAGAAGTATACTTTTGTAGCTTATTTAGGAGGCTATTTAATGAGTCTAATATGTTGTGCCTCAGATACGATACTAAATGCCATTGTTAACTAATGTTGCAGAGCAAAAGGAGAGGCTTTCTGAAGTGGAGATACAAGCCAAAAAAGCAGAAGCAGCTCAGAGGCGTAAGATGCAAGTTGAAAAGGCAGAGAGGGAACAACAGGTTTACCTGCTTCTGTGCTTCTACTCCGTAGCTTACTAGTTTTTCTGTTGGACAACCCTGTTTTACTAGTTCCTATTGTACAGGCTGAAGCAATGAAGAAAATACTGGGTATTGACTCTGAGAAGAAAAAGGAAGAGAGGAAGCTGAAAGAACGGGAAGAGCAGGTACAATCCCTGAAGTTTTACGAAAGTTGTATTTCCCGACGTGCTACAATAAATTCATTTAACCCATTCCTTTTTCCCCTCAGGAAAAGCAAGAAAGATTCGAGGAATATAAAAGAAACTGCATCCAGTGTGTCATGGGTCCAGAAGGAACTGTCATTACATTCCCTGATAAGATGGGCCTTCCTAGCATATTTAACTCCAAACCTAGCAGGTTACATACATTACTTATTCCTGTACTTTCGGCCATTTTATGTGTATTATTTTGAGTAGCGTATGCACATTGTGATTCACTTTGGTGTTATGTGCTTACATTTGACTCCCCCTTGTTTTTCATTTCCCCAGCTATCCTCCTCCAAGGGAGAAATGCGCAGGCCCTTCGTGCACAAACCCATACAAGTACCGTGATTCCAAGACGAAGCTTCCGCTTTGCAGCCTGGAATGCTACAGGGCTGTCCAGGGAAGTGCTCCGACTCTAACATGCTGATTTTTACCTAAACGCAATCGGGACCTTGGGGAGCTGGAGAATTGTATTTCGTCATGCCAGCCTGTTTTGTTGTTTTTGTGATACCCTGTAAGTCTGAAAATGAACCCGACAACAGAGGAGGTGCCTGCCTGCTGCTGGTTTTCCTTTTGCTCCCTGTGAATGTAGCAGGGCCTCCTAAGGGTTTGGTTTTAGCTTCTGGTCAAATCTTACCATGAGACAACCGGAGAGAGAACTATTCTTTGTACAGTGATCCTTCAGACTGCCAGTCGTCGTTTACCGTAGCGTTAGCCATGATGAAATGGGTTAATGTTCAGTATTCATGATCGTTTCTCGTTATTCACCGGGTTAATTTTCAGTATTCATGATCGTTTCTTGTTATTCACTGCCATATGATTCACCTGGGCGCAGTTGTTTGCGAGTACAAATCGGTTTAACTCGATGTTGACAACCTGTTGAATGGTTTACCTGCACATCTTCTTGTGTTCGAACTTGGAAGGCGTCCAGTGGCAGCATCACATTCGCGGCCACGGGCGATGCTGAGGTGTTCCAACATGTTGACCCGGCATGGTGAGATGGGCCGCGAGATTAAGTGGGCCGATTCGAGAACAGCGTCAGATGTGCTGGCTTTTCGCGGGCTTGATTGAATTTGATAGCAATGCTACTCACACCAAGGTGGAAAAAAAAACAGGCTTCGTTAAGTACTAGGCTTGAACTCGGGCTATAAACAAGTCGAGCCAAGCTGGTATTTCTGTTTGTTATCTTAACGAGCTAATTCGCGAGCAACTCATTTAGCTCATTTATATTAGAACTCAACAAGTCTAGTAGCCCAACTAGAACATATCCAACCTAAACCTACCAGCTAAGCCCAACAAACCGCAACCCTATCCTATCCACATAGCGTCCAGCCTTTGTCAGACGCTTTCTCCTTCCGCGGTCCCGAGCCAAACGAGCTAACTCGCAAGTTCATAAGCTTGTTTATATTATAACTTAACAAACCTAGTAGCCCAACTAGAACAGGCATAATCTAAGCCTACAAACCGCAACCTTATCCTATCCACATAGTGTTCGGCCTCTGCCCGGTGCTCTCTCCTTCCGCGGTCCTGAGCCAAACGAGCTAACTCGTAAGTTCATAACCAGTCAAACCGAGTCAAACCGAGCCGGCATTTTTACTCGTTTGTTTAACCAAACGAACTCGATTCTTTAACGAGCTTGACCGAGTCTTGTCGAGCTGACTCGTTATCCACACCTGCACACAAGTCACCGCCACGTTGCTGACGAGCATGCACGCAAGAATGTGGCCCAGTGAAATGCTAGTGGTACTCCTCGTCAAATTTACGAGTAGTGGTATCATTATACATGTTGCGATAGTTTATTATTGTTACATGAGATTATTATGCTGATTTACAGCATTTGTATTCGATGTATCGCAGGATATACAGCGCTGCAGGTCAAAAGAGAAAACTGTAGTAGTACATAATTAAGATGAGAGTTGCTGAAAGTCCAAACCACGGTTTCTTTACAAGTTTATCACACATTCGTCCATGCAAATTAAAACCACTATATATGAAGCGGCAAATAGCAAAAGGAAAACAAACACATACTACCATACTCGATCGATGAACTGGTCACACGTCACAACGTACGTACAATCACAGAGAGTACTAGTACCAGGCACTCCTCCAAAGCTAGCTGTCCATGGCGTCCTGTTCTAAAAAAAAGCAGGCGACAGTGTTGACTACAATGGATGTGCGTACGGGCCAAAAGAAAAGCCGTTGTTGTGTTCGATTGGATATGATGTGTACGCGGGGAGCTATGCGTGTTGACATCCTGCAATCGATCAACACGATAAGCAAAAGTGATGGGCGAATTTTGAGTGCCCAAAACTCCCAACGAATTGACCTTTGGCTTTAGTACTACTCGTTAGATCTCGATCTCTCTCTCTCACTCTCACTCTCTCCATGGCCATGAGTCCATGACCAGCTTTCAGTGCGCATAAAACTGTAGTTCGAAAGTGGGAGCAACTCTCTTTTAGCGCTGTCTTGCAAAAGCCGTGACATTTCGATGAAAAGAACGGCATCTTTCTTTCAACATCTTGCCATCACTTCTCGCTGTTCTCGTCTCCTTTTCTTTTCCCTGAAAATCTCAATACAAATTCTCCTTGCCATCATTTCTGCCCAAACAAGGAACGGTCACCATCTGACAGGCGCGCGAAGCCCGAGGCTTGGTCTCCCCTCGTTTATAATTGAACATTTGAACGCCCCACGGGAAGTGTCTCTAACTGAGGCGACGTGTCACAGGCGCCCGAGATAATATCTCGACCATCACACTCCATCTCAACGGCACAGGTTAGAGTGGGAGCTTCGACCTCCCACTTACACGCTTTTTTTGTGAAAACCTCCTCGCACCCATCGCGAATCTTACCAAAAAAAAAAAAACCAAGTGCTATCCTTTCCAAATCGAACGCACGCACACGCACACAACCGCCTGCTCCCATCGATTCCCTTCTCCGAGCCACCCCTGCTCACCTCCTGTAACAGCCCTGGATTCTTAAGTTGGGTTAGTTAAGTATATAATGTACATTTATGAAATTATGGACTTTTTAAAACCTTTTGTGGCAAAACAAATGTGTTGAAACCTGATCTTCCAAAAATCTAGAAATACTATACTCTTTCTCCAATTCAAAACTAAAAGGGTTTCAAATGTGAGAGTATCTATTTGGATTTCAATTTAAAAATAGTAAAACCTCAATGGCTCCTAGAATACTTGAGGTAGTTTCAAAAGGAATCTTACTTTCAAACTTGAAAATATACTTTATTTATCTCAGAAATTCAATCTGAATTTGTATTTTGAAAATACAGTAGGACCTATAGCTGGGAATAGTTTATTTGGAATATATATTCCTCGATATGCTTATTTCAATTTTTTTTGGAATTTTTGGAGGTTAGTTGGTTTCTTTTCAATTTGCATGTTCAAAGTTGAATTTGAAATTGAAATACAAACAAATCTTGTGAACAGTGCCTGAAAATATTTTTCCTAGGTTTTGGGACACTTTAACAACTCACATTTAAAATTTCACAATTGTTAGATTTTAATTAATATTTTTAAGCAACCAGTCAAACTGGTGAATCAAAAGCCTACATAAAATAGGAACTTAAAAGAATAATACAAAAAATGCAGCACATGAAATATTCTAGAAAAATTATACATTGATATGCACTGTTCTTTGTGTCAATGCCACTAGGGCCTACCAGTAATATCAACTGAATACCATGGATAATAGACATTTTGATTAACTTTTAGATTACTCAAACCTAATTGACAATTGGTTAAGTGGTTTCCAGTGAAGAAATGTGTTTGACAACACCTCAATTTGAGAAGTGACGAGGCTCGAATAATCCTTATTTAATTGTTTATCTGTAATTCTTATTATGGATAATAATGTCATTGTATGGTTTTTGAGTATACCCCTTAATGTTCATAAGGGAGAAGCTAGCCAAGTGGTCGTAAGTCTTTCTACAACCACCCCCATAGTCGTAAATCCTTCTACGACTACCTCATGATCATAAGTTCTTCTACGATTATCCTCTGGTCGTAATTCTTCTACGACCAGTACCTAGTCATAAGTTCTTATACGACTACCTCATGATCGTAAGTTCTTCTACGATCATCCTCTTGTCATAAGTTCTTCTACGACCAATACCTAGTCGTAAGTTTTTCTACGACTACCTCATGGTCGTAAGTTCTTCTACGACCAGATCAGTTACGACCACCCTATAATCGATGGAGCCTGCAAACAAGTAGGCACAATTGATTAGGGAATCAAAGCAATTAATATACGCTGTTATTCCCCAGAATAACTGCACGTAATACACCTTGTCTCTGACGATAACTGACAGGTAACGTGGAGGGGTTACTACTCTGGCGATAACTACTATCAATACGCCCATTATATGAAATGATGAGGCGCCTCTTGACCTGAAGAAACGGCCACCTCTTCGTACACTATATAAAGGCTATAATCAGTTGACAGGGTGGGGGGACAAGTACAATCAGCACAAGCGCAATCAGGAGCACAAGCCCTAGTCTTTCTCTTGGTTGTAACCAATATAGTCAATACAATACACACATGAGTAGGGTTGTTATTATTTCCGGAGAAGGCCTAAACAGGTAGAAAAATCCCTGTGTCTTTATCTCTGCGTGGTCAATCTTGGAGACCCCTGAATCAAACAATCATACGTAAGATCGGTTCTAGATAAGTGCTAGTGCTATACTTGGCTATTAGGTCACTCAAAGCTTGCTTAACAAATTAGTATTGAATTTGTAAGAACATGAGGTAACACCAAATCAACTCAAACAATTTCTCTCATAAGGATGTTTGAACAGGAAAAGAAATGAGGTTGCAATTAAGAATAGCAATAAGCTTCTGTCAATCCTAATACATGTATTTAAAAAGTTATTGTTTCATTTAGCTTTTAAGTTAACAGAAGCAACCCAATGTGGCAAAATAGTAAAAATCAGCTTTATGAATTTGAGCAGAGAAGGTGTGAGATGAATTCAATTGGATTAGCAAATTGGCAGATTGAATTGAAGGGAGTCTAGTTGTAGTGCTTCAATTCAGAGAGAACGTGTTGTTGTAGCCTTGTAGGTGCATGAACAGTAATATGAAAGTATAAGAATTGTCAGAAGGCTAATAACAGGACTAATTCAAGTAGTTAGAGTCTTTCTTACTATAGCAACCAAATCTTGTTGATGAAGTGTTGGTCAAAGAAAACATCAAGATGAAATATTGCTAATAACATTAAGCTACTGAATCTTCCAAATTCAAGGACTTAGAAGGTTTGTTGTTTACTTGAGCTTTGAAAGTTTTTGGTTCAGTTAAGCTTAGACCTTAAGTTAAAAGAGGCAAGCAAATCTAAAAAAAATAAACATTATCTGAATGTCCATATCAAATTGTGAATGCCTTGTTTAGGCAAAGAATTAATATGAGGAGAAATGTTTTGAGACTAGGCTTTTTGCTCAAGATAATAACATCTAGACTAAAATAGGGAACTCATCTAAGGATCTTTGCCGAAAAAGATTTATTCAAAATGAACATTAGACCTAGGGGTATCAAAGTAACACTAGTACATTGAGATAGATCGCGCAAATTGCGAAAGCAAATAAAGATTAAGAAATCATTAGTATGCAGTTTGAATAAATTTATAGGATCATGCTCCCTGTTGAAAATCCAAAATAATTTGTTTACAACTTGAAATTGGTTAAACTTTAAAAATTCATAACTAAGTAAAATCAACTCCAAATTGAGTAAAACCAATTGTGTTGTTCATAAAACTTTATCCTCTAGCAGATTATGTAACTTTTATCTCTACCATCACTTTGGAAATTTTCTCAAAATAATTAAATTATGATGAACAGTAACAGAACTTCAATTTTTTGGATTTTCTTTCCGGCAAACCTTCGTAAGGTCGTGACCTTCACATACGAACTCCAATTGAACTAAAATTTTCACCTAAATTCATCTGAAATAATGACCTCACTACTGTATAAATCTCATGCATTTTTTAGCACTTGGGATTTTCTCGGTGTTTTCGATGTTTATTCGATGTCATTCTCTTTAAATCCCGAAGTGTGTGAAGTGAGCGATTTCGCAACAGAGAGTAAACAAGTGGACTTCCAACAAGGCAAGCATCCTCTTGCGTCATCTTGATCCCAGCTTTTGTAATTTAGTATTTTGAATTGCAATGATATTTGCTTGCATGCTATTTTTGATATACCAATAATTTGTGAGTCTAGTTAGTTATATCCTAACTCATGCACGTTATCCTTAGTATTTTCATACAGCTATGCTTAAGTTAGATGTCATGTGATGGTATTTACTATTTATATAAATGCTTAGCCATGAAAGTCTAGTTGATATGGTAGTTTGGTTGACGAGGTTATCTCGTCAATCGTGAAAAACACTGAACAATTTATTTTTATGATTTTTTTATCAGATCTTTGAATCTGGTTTTTGAGTCTAAATTTTGTTTATTTAAAACTGATTTTGTTTTGGACAAGTGGCTAGTAGTGTGGGTGCCTTCGTGCACGAGAATCGGGTTCCATGGAAAGACTTGTCCGGACCATTAAGGATCGAACTGTGAGGACCCGGAATATTTAACTAGTAACACTTAACCTCCAAATGGTTCTAGCATTACTAATTAAACATTCTAAGCCTCGATGGACATATGCCTCCCAGAATTGCAGCATATGTACATCATCACAAAATTACACATCAATTCCATACACATACATCACTAAGTTCAACAACGACATACATAAAGTAAAGTTATTACAAAAGAGAGCCGACCGGCCAAATAGAACAATAAACAAGAATGACAATGAAGCAAAGGTGCCATAAGATGGCTAGAACAAAAGTCGACCGGTTAGCCATACACCCACAAGGCAACCGACAGGGCCGCTAAGCTAGTCGCCCAAGCTACCACAACACACTCGCAAAAGTGAGGCCCCTCAGCTCACCTTCTTCCTCTGCAACAAAACAATTAAGCATAGCAACCGAGTACAAAGATTGTCTTTGTACCCGCAAGATCGACGTGTGGAATAGCGGACCTATTCATAAACTACATGCAAGCTTATTTAGGTGGAGGTTGTATGTCTCATTTTGCATGAAGCCAACTTTATTTGCAATAATGTAATACATTTCAAAAGCAAGTTTGCAAATCTGTTTTGTTATCAAAGTAACAGTAAGTAAAGGTACATACAAGTAACCACATGGAAGCGACTATCCCAATAGCCACCACAACATAGCACAAATCCCCGATTCGTACCACCCATCAAGTTTTAATTTAAAAGGTTGTAGTCTAACTCTTGAAAGACCTTGCCAAGCGTGTCCATAACCTAGGACGAGGCTATTCGAATAGTTTTAACCTGCAGGTGTACCAATGTACCCACACTTGGACCGCCTTTAAGCCACAACGCACACTTAGAAGGTATCTTTGTACGGCTAAGTCCTACGAGACTTTTCCAATATTGTGTATCAACCACGAGCAGCTCGTATGGGTAGAAACACCATACGCTTACATTGCAAGCCGAAAGACAACAAATCCCATCACGGGTGAAGTCTTTCGGACACTACAATGCTCCCAACACCATCCCTCCTGCGACCTCCTGCGACCCGAGGGCAATACACGCCAAAGTACTAAGTCAAGAGAGGTCCCATACCCTCTAATGTGGTTAGCACGCTAAAATGCTTGGTTTAGTGTAACAAGATGTTCGGTCCTTGTTGACTCGGGCACCATTCCACCACACGAAAATCACACCAACATACCATTGTGCCCAAGTCTAAATCATTTTGCTTTCAGTTTTAGTTTTCATAAGTAGACATGGCACAAGGTGGAAATCATAATTCATAATAGGTTTTGTGTGATCAAGGTTATCGACAAGTCGATAACTGCCCATTTCTACCGAAACTAAGCATGGCTAAGCAATTAATTCGCAACTACTAAGTGACAAGAGCCCATCCACGAACTCTAAATCACAGCAAGTAACCTAGGCTCATGGTAGTAGAGGATAATCATTTGCTAAGGAAATGCATCTACTAGGCCAACTATTAAAACAAAGTAGCAATGCATACATAGAATTTGCAATCAACATAAATACTTAAAATACTGGGATTAACATGATCAAACTGCTTGCCTTCTTGCTGTTGCTCAATTTGTTGTGGAGGGTCGCTCTCGGGATTACCGCAAATGTCGAATCCTAAGCGAGAGGCAAAAAGAACCAAGAACAACCAATAAGACGAGCCACAAATAAACCAATGAGCAAGCAACAATTATCCAAATGCGACGAAATTTATACATAAGGTAGAATACGAATATACCTAGATATAGAAACTGGAAAAACCTAATTTGGATTTGTGGTGCAAAAGATATTGCCTAAAAACACATTTTCGGCCATAATTAGCACTGTAGCAAAAACATTTTCTACAAAGGTTTTGAAGCTGAAATTTTTATGGTAGCTACCCACTGGGATAGTGGTAACCCATATAAAATTTCAGGTCATTTGGAGTTGAAATGATTTAGTTATGATTTTTCTAAGGTGCAAAACTAACATAATGCACTATCCAGAAATATAAACTTGTGCAAAAACCCATTCCATATTATAGTATGATAACTGAGGGATTTCCTAACATCAAATTTATATTTTTAGAATTTACAGGGAATTATTGGTGCCTATTACAACATTAAATGAACTTTTAATTGCTATTAATAAGGTTAAATCCATTAACATATTTTTCTGGTGCTGATTTAGACCTATCACCATTTTTAGATTAAAGTTTAGTTAATAACAAATTTATCAAAGTTAAAATCATTCAATTTACAGATATCCCGAAAAAGATAAGCATTTTCCAAGTTTTAATACAATTCTGGAATATAAAAAAAATAGCAGAAAACAAGCTATTAAAGATTACAGAATTTTCTACTACAGAAGCATAGCTAAAAGCATTTTTATATTAAACTTTAGTGGAATACAAATTTATTACAGTTGGTTTCATGTAAAAAGGACTTATCTAGAATTAGTTATGGATTTCTAAAGTTTTGATACAATTTTCAGTTGATAAATAATTACTTACAGAAATAAAAACCAACCCAACCGACAACAAACGACGTGGACGCTCGTGGGCCGTCGATGCGAAGTCCAACGAGCCACACGCACGGAAAACAGCGCACGCGCGCGATTCATAACAGAAACCCACCGTTGGATCAAGATCCAACGGCTCACGAGGAAGCATGCAACCGGAGGGTGCGATTACCTCGACGAACCACGACCGCAGATCTAAAGATGAGCGGCTCAGAACCCAAATCTAACCGGAAGGTCCGATTGCACACATGATCTCAGCCGCAGATCACGAGATGGACGGTCCAGGATGATGAGGGGAACCGGATGGTCCGAATGCATACAAGATCCGGGCGCAGATCGCGAAATGGACGGCGGTCCAAGATCGGCGCAACTGGAGTGCCGACGCGGGGCCGCATGTCGGTGGATCGAGAGTCATACATGCGAGATTTAACACACGTGCACAGTGACTTAAAAGAGGCTTTTAGGACAACTAATTAATTACTAATGACCAATGATTAGTGATGATTAGCAATTAATGTGTCCTAAAGATCTTGAACAGAGGCGATTCAGGGACGAGGGCCCACTTGTCGCTGACCCAAAAGGGTATTTGGACGCATTTATTGCTAACAATGATCAGCAATAAATGAACCCAGAATCCGCCCTAATGACTTCTGGTTTTCTGCTTTAGGCTTACGGGCCCACATGTCAGTGAGACATCTGGCCAGGTTAAGACGCCATTAATACCAGCAATGATTGGGTATTAACTGTGTCCTAACAAAATGACGACAACGGCGCTCCCAGCTGACAAAAACCGAGCGGCTTCCACGGCTTGTCGCCGGCGACTCCGGTCGCGGCGGCGCCGGACAATGACCAAAATGGGATCGCAATAACACCTGGAATCTAATGGTGGCATTCTCGCCGGCGGCGAGGGACTAGAACGCCGGCTAGCCGGAAAACGAAAACGGGAAGCCTACGGCTAAACACGAAAATAGCGAAAAGCTCAGCTGCAGACCTAGGATGCGGGTGCCATAGCTTCTAAGGACTAATCAGAAGCTACCTTAGCGAGAAGAGGCTTCACAGACGGCCGGAGAAGCTTGACCACGGTGGAAGCTCGCCGGACTTGGAGAAGAAAACCCGAAAATGACACCCTGAGCCACATGAGCGATACCAAGCATGAATATAGCTTCATTATGATCCCCAGAAGCTATAAGAGCAAGAGATGAGGAAGTGGTGCACTTACCGGAGCTGAGGAAGACGATACTCACTTTTCGGCCGAATTTGAACAAACCCCAAATTGGACAATTCCTGAGAGTCAAATCCAAAATTAAGTGAGGGGAAATGTCCAAGATAATAAAGGGATAAGGTTAGGGCGAAGAAACATGAAGGAGGACCACTGGAACACCAAGAACACTGATGGAGCTCCACGGGTCAACAATGGCTATTTGCGATTTTTGAGGTATTAAGCTCCAATACTGTGAGTGAGGCTTGGTGGTGATCTAAAGAGATACTAGGAAGCAATGAGGGTGCTTATAAAGCCTTGAGGACATAAGGGTTTGCACCACAAGCTCTCGGCGGCAAAACACAAAGCACAATGAGCTACGACAAGGGAAAAAGGTTGGGGATGGTGCATTAGGGTATGGCTCTGCTCGAGGGTCTCCCATGCCCCTAAATGTCGTAGAGTGACAGAGGAGGCATGAAATGACACCGCCATGCCCTCCACTATTCATGCACGGCTAGAGGTTGAAGAAGACTAGGAAAGACACTCGGCGATTCTCAACCGCAGATTCAAAACGAACGGCAGAGATTACGCCACGCCCGAGGGTTAAAACACACGGGAGATTACGAGCCCTACGATCGAAACGAACGACTCGGATTGCTCCACGTCGCAAACTCTTATTTACCACGAAGAAGTACGCGGCGTTGGATCTTAATCCAACGGTTCGATTCAAAAATGCAACGGATGGTCCGAAGGGTTCGGAGATCTCAATGGTTGGATGGGAATCTAACGGTCGACAATCAAACTTGCAACCGGAGGGTCCGAATGGTTTCACGCGCGCGGGCCGTGCGATTTAGATCCAACGGCTGGGATTCACGCGCGTTTTGAAAGAGTGGCTCGGTGCAGTTAGTTGACTGGACCGAATCGATTGGCTCGAGCCCGAGTCTGACTCGAACCCGAGTAACAGTAAAACCAAGTTTGACTTTGAAATAAAAACAGAGACTTTGAAAGATTTATTTGAGATAGCAAATTAACTCCAAAAATTATGAAAATTTTACAGAAGCTTGCTAACTCAAATATTAACCTTGGGTAAAATTTTCAGAGGTTTTTATACTGTGAATAAATCTCCCAAAATTATGCAAGGCTCTGTTTAAATGTTTGACTGGGGGTCAAACAGGTTTGACTGCCTCTAAAAATATTCAAACAATTTCTAAAAATTGTGAAATTTTTCAGAGGGGTCACATACCATCACAGAGACTTAGGAAAAATATTTCCAGAGGATGATCATAAGATTTGACAAGATTGTTTTTGGAATGCCAAGATTTGGATCAAAAGGACTTGTGACAATGTACTACCATGATCCCTTGTACAAGAATTGTTTGGCACAACAGGAAATATATGATGTAAGAAAAAGTTTTAATTTCTACTGATTTTCTTACATTTGAAACACAAGCCCAAAATTGGGATGTTACACGAACTTTGGTGACATCGTTAATTCAAGTAACACTCGAACTTTGGTACCGCTTGGTTAAGTAAGGGGAGGGTCGTATTGAGTTGGAACATAGGTGATGTGAGGACATACTCTGTTTGATCAGATGTTCGTAGGAACCCAGTGTAAGCTTATAATGTGCAAGTGAGCACTGTTCTTTTATGATGGGGGATGGACCCACATAACTAACTGCATTACACTGACCCACTCCAACACAACTTACGTGCCCGGTTGGTTAGCAGGTGGTATAACTTGCACCAAGTGAGATTTCATCGCGCATGGGTGATTCAACTCAATATGGTCTTTTTGCTGAAAAATATCGAGTCTTGATTTCCCCGGCCGACATACCAAAGGAAGTGTGTCATTATCCAGAGGCTTACGGGCTGATCAAGTTATGTGGGTAAAGATGTACCCTCTGCAGGGATAAATCTATTCGAATAGCCGTGTCCACAGTTACGAACAACCACTTGGACTTGGGAGTCATTATCGTTACTCTCTAATTAAAATTTGATGAGGGCAACAACTTGGTATCGACATGACAGGTATGTCATACAGTTTAGTTTATCAAAGTGGGTTGCCACTTTGGTATTGTTTGATTTATGTTTACATCAATGTCATTTAAAATTCTTTTGTCAAAATTGTGTTAAACAAATGGCATTTACAAATTAGTATGTGCAGGCTGAAAATTGGTGCTTTTATGCAAAACTTAAGCCATTAAAGCCCCTCCTTTGGTCAACCTTTAGCATGTATAATTCCCTCTCCTTTGGATAGTCTCTATCATATAATTTTCTTTTATTAGTTTGTGTAAGACTTGCGAGTACCTTTTGTACTCAATCGGGTTGTCCACCTGTTTCAGGTAAGAACATCGCACGAATCAGTTACAACTATCGTACCATTTCTGGGCGATAGCGGCAGATACGTTAGCTTTAACTCCAGTTGGTTGCTTGTGGGTTTTGGGCATACCAATCTGGTAATTTACCTTTATTTTCATGTTTTATTTCGCTGCAAGTTATTGTCTTATGTTTAGTTTTGGCCGATCGACCCCCTTATGCGAAAATCGGGTCATAAGGTCCTATTTGTTGAGATTGAAATAATAATGTTTCTAATACAATTGCATGTTTTACTATGGATGTGATCCATGTTGTGATGGATATATGCATGTTAGTCACTAATCCTTGGGAACTAACATGAGACGCATATCCAGGGCTTGAAATCATTTTCGTGTCCTGTTAAGGGTTGTGCCTTCTATGTAATCACTTGACTTGAAACAGATTCAATTTTGGGGTCCCCACACCTCATCTCTGGCGCGTTGCGCTGGATCCACCGTCGACCTTGCGCCTCCTCCCCTATGCACCGTCCTCCATCCAGCGAAGCCCCCTTCTTCTTGCCTACCTGCCTCAACAACACTAGGGGTGACAATTATGCATGTTCACCCGTGTGCCCGCGGGTAACCCTAATGGAAGCGGACATGGGGGATATTCTCTGCCCACGAGCATGGATCAAGGAGGCATTCTCTGTCCATGGGGCAAACAGACGCGGACATGGGTGAACTCCACTCGTGCCCGTCGCGTCCACTTACTAGCCAACCACGCCGACAAGTGGGCCCATATAGGAAACCCTAGAGACATCACATACCTCTCTCCAGTCTCCACTCGACCACCCCTCAGTGCCACAACAATTCCACAACCACAATCCCTCTCGCACGGCACTATTGCACCATCTCACTGTCCCTCTCCCTCCCTAATCCACAAGCCTCCAACGTTAGCTCACCGCTCCCCTCCAGATCTCCCATCCTCCTTGTCCTCCACCTCCCGAGTCCATCCCCAATCCACAGGCCTTCACCACCAGCTCATCGCCTCCATCATGTGAGTTTCTGGACTTCTTTCATTGTGGTCAGAGGGTGCATTTGTTCAATGGCTTTTATCTTTTAAGGGTGTGCTTCGATTCCTCATGCAGAGACAAGAAAATCCAAGCAACTTTCCTGAAGAGACTCCGAGCACACACTTCTCAAGATTTTCAATTGGTGTTTCCTGAGGTTGTCGAATGTTTCCTGCAGGTCATAAATGTGATTAAGATGTTGTGTGCTTTTTACGACCAGGTCATCAACATAGTGTGAGAACCCTAAAACTTAAATTATTCTAAACAACGATAAACGATAATTAGTAGTAAATTCAATTCATATAAACCAAAACAAAATGTAATCTCAGATTGATATTGATCAGATCGCAAAACAATCTAACACAAGATTATATCATCACGAGTCATCGTGCCAGAGTTGGTCGACTAAGAATAATGCCATCTCAAAATCGACCATATCAAAAGAGATCTTTTCCGTCCTGAAATTGTTTGGTGATCCAAACGTAATAGGACGGGAAACTTGACCAATAGGCTTGGCCGAAGACCTTGATACGATCCCATAAAATGAGCATCGTACTGGTTTGATCTTTATCCTAGGAACTTGCATCTTGTCTATGGCACTCGAAAAGAGTACATTTAATGAGCTTCCACTATCAACTAACACACGATTGACTCGACAGTTGTTGATGGTGGCCTCAACAATGATAAAAAAATGACCAGGTCGAGTTGAAGGGATCAGATAATCACTTTCTCAAAAGAGATGGTGATTTTTTTATCACTTTGGTACTTTATTTACAAGAAGAGGGTCGTTGAAATTTACCTCATATTCGACAGCTTTGAGCTGTTATTTTGGCTAATATACTGAAGATCCCCTATAAAAGTGATCGATGGTGTATTCTGGATCTTAAAATAGTATCTCTTCATCATCATTCTACTATTTTTTACCACTTGTTTGTACCATCTCTTCAAGTGTAGGGAGCGGTCCTTTGCTGGTGTAGTAATCTTTGAGTTTTCGTTGGAAAACTCAGCAATTGTGAAGGTCATATTCTTCTTTCTTTTTTTGTGAAAAGGACACCACATAGGCTTGTCATTCTTCCGTTCGAGGCGTTTACCTTTTCTCCAATCGAAGTACCGTTTGGAGCTCCGAGGCTCCTTGTTACTCACGGTTAAGACCTCCTTAGAGCTTTTGACTTGAGATTTTTGGCTTTTAGTCTTGCTCTTTGATTTCCCAACCATTTATCTTTCTTCTTGCTACCTTCGCCCACTCCTCGTGTGTCCTTATCATCACGATCAATCGTGTGATTCCATTCAACCGCTTTTACTGTGGTTGCATAACGGTCGACCATTTCGAAGAGCTCGGCGATGGTAGCCAGAGGATTTAGAGAGACATCCTCCATAAACCTTCGATTATGGACTTCCTGCTTGAATGCTCTCATGACAGAAGAGTCAGAAACTTCAGGAGTTGAATTGCGAAGCTGACTAAAATGCCTCATAAATTGGCGTAGGGTCTCGTGAGAATGTTGTCGCATTCTATGCAGGTCATCGTCCATTCTAGGGTAGTTGTAAGTGCCTTGGAAGTTGGCTAGTAGTAAGTTGCAGATGTGCTACAATGAATAGATCAACTCCTGTGGCTGATTTAACAGCCACGATCGAGCAGATCCTTTGAGTACAGTTGAATGTAATTGGCCATGATATGCTCTCCTCCTGCTACTACTCAAACTGCAGTGGTGTAGATCTGAAGAAACTCGATGAGATTTTGTGACCCATCAAACTTCTCCATGTTCACTGATCGGAAGCAAGGCGGCCAGCAAACTGCTCGAAGGTCAAGCAAAAACGCCCGACATCCGATAATAATATCATAACGCCTTATTTGCGGAAAAGAAGGGTTGACATCACCAGACAATCATACTCGATGATACCCAGTGGTAAATGGAACTAACCAATCATAGATCTCAGTCCTACGAGGGTAATACTCCTCGTGCTCCATCTGCTAGTGCAGATTTCTTGGTAGAAGTGGTGAACGACCACGTCCCCAGGGAGTTCAATGATCACAAGCTATTCGTGGAACTCTTCTCCGACTAAGGTCGTGGTTGGAAGATCGACCAAACCTATGGTCCTGTCATTCCCCACGAGGAGAGTCGTTCAAACGACTCGCATTTGATGGAGTTGTCCCAGTACGACTTCTAGGACAATGTTGTCAATTCCGCTCAAGTCTGACCATTGTCTGAAAGTATCCGTGCGATCTCTTGAGCAAAGAGGTCATAGCCTGGTGCTTGTCCAAGCTCTTGAGCCAGGTTTTCGACCAGGTCATTTATTCGTTGAAGTTCTTGAGCTTCCTCTAACTGATATTGGGTGCGCCCAATTAAGGTTCTCTGAGTAGCAATTCTTCTTCTCCGAATGGTTTCAGGATCATTGACATCTGAGTCAACTGGAGCGTGTCTCAATGGAGAGAGGTCATAGCCTGGTGCTTGTCCAAGCTCTTGAGCCAGGTTTTCGATCAGGTCATTGATTCGTTGAAGTTCTTGAGCTTCCTCTAACTGATATTGGGTGCGCCCAATTAAGGATCTCTGAGTAGCAATTCTTCTTCTTCGAATGGTTTCAGGATCATTGACATCTGAGTCAACTAGAGCGTGTCTCAATGGAGAGAGATCACTTCTAGCATTTCGGCCACGCTCATGAATGTGAAGATCCTGGTCGTCACCAAAGGCGTTCTCGCCATCACCACGAGAGCCCGAAGCGAGTGTGCGATGGAAAGTCACCCCAGTCCTGTCTCTTGGAGAGTGATTAGGATCTGAGGGGAGGACAAAGACCTTCTGGGTGCTACTATCCCCACTCGCGGTTGAGTCCTCCTGACTCGAGGAGTTGTCGAAGGGCAACGCCTTGCGACTTGGAGAGATTCCCTCCAGGAAGGTGAATTACGGGTTATAATCGTCTCCGGTTGAAGGCGAACCCTGGGGGATATGGTCGAATCCGTAGGTGAAGCAGGTTCGACCACATGCCTCGTGGGGGTAACCGAAGAGTGATGGTTATCAGGTGTTGACTGAGTCTCAGAATCGTGGATTCCAGGCCTTGATGTGCCAAATCGGACGTCCTTAGATGGGCTTGAATGTTTGGAGGAAGTACCCTCGTTGTGTTCGAAACTCGTCGTGGGGTGATCCTGATCCTGGTCGGTTCGACCCTTGCCCTTTGAGGGTTCTGGTTCCTCCTCTGGGCGTAGTGTTGTGGGGGAGAGGGCTCCCTCATCAAACCTGTCTGTTGCACCGTTCTCTGGGTTTGGTGAAAGATCCCTGGAATTAGTGTTGCCATCGGACGAAATGATGCTTTGCTCGTACTCGTAGCAGGCATCCATGTCGAGTCCTGTGTAGTCTGCCAAATCGAACCAATTCTTTTCATTCCACTCTCCTGCTGCCATGAAAGCACCAGAGTTGAAAATGAAGAGATTTTTTTTAATAGGAAAGGAGAAACTGAAGATATCCCCATAAACGGTGCTAATTGTGGATGGTTTAGTATCGATCTTGTGAATGAATGTTATGGACTCTCCTAGAGCGAAACCACACAAAAAGGACACGAGAAATTTATACAGGTTCTGGCCTTCCTGAGAGAATAATAAATCTACTCATATGTTGTTGTATTGATTGTGTTTACAAGAGAGAAGTCACCGAATGCTAAAACTAATTACTCATGTTTATTTTGTTACTTGATCGCTTGATCTTTTGTCCTCCCTCTGTCCACTGACTTTACTCTTTATATAGCGTATGAAGAGGTGACAGATATTCACGTCGACAGGTGTCTTATCGTTTGATGCAATACACACGTTTAAGGGTAGTTATTGTCAGGGACATATCCCTCACGCCGCCTTGTAGTTATGTCAGAGACAAAGGTTTAATACGTGCAATTATCTTTAGGAATAACAACACATATTAATTATTTTGTGTATAAAACACAACATACAAATATCCCTAGTTGATTGGACCCACATGTCTGTAAGCTTTATCAACCATAGGGTGGTCGGTCATGAGGTGATTGTAGTAAGACTTACGATCAATAGGTAGTCGTAGAAGAACTTACGATCATATAGGATGGTCGTAGAAAAGCTTACGACCAACTAGGTGTATATGATCTTCCTTGTTGTTCATATTGAGGGATATATTTAGACATTGTATAAGAGATATTATTATCTATAAATATTATATATAAATAACTTAGTTAATTAAAGATTATTAAATTCTCATCGTTGGTCATTCGGATCATTGAACACATGGAGCATAACATGTAAGATGTTTGCTGGTCTATTTTTACAGCGGCTATGTTTGCCATTATATGTCTATGACACAGTGCTTTCCTCACGGAAAAGCGGAATGCTTCTCAAGCCCAATGAACCTTCGTGGTATGAGTCAAAATTAAAATATCATGTTACTTTTTTCTTCGAGATAGATTATTGCAAGCATCAGTAGCAAGAAA
The DNA here is from genome assembly GCA_036346255.1 of Ampelocalamus luodianensis. NCBI lineage: Eukaryota > Viridiplantae > Streptophyta > Magnoliopsida > Poales > Poaceae > Ampelocalamus > Ampelocalamus luodianensis. Next base: position 90,487,792 of record CM070622.1, on the reverse strand, counting down.
CACATCCATGTTTCATTCTCATTGGTCTTCACAATCTCGCCCCGCAGCAACGCGCGGGGTTTTTACTAGTACCAGTAATTCTTTAGTGCTAGTTACAGTAAATACTGATGCATCAGCAGCATTAGAGCTCCTAATTAGAGTGTCATTGATATGATACTTTCTCCAAACTGAAGATAGGCTAGGAGTACCTGTACTTTCTCTCATCGTGTTACCCAGAAAAAGTAGCTGTAGATCAGTAGTAGATGCATCTTGCTGGAAAGTAACTTTTGGAACATGGTTTTTACCACTGACAATCGTACTCCTGACCGTGTGCCTGTCTCTCTTCTTTTGAGTGAGCATGGTGAGTGGCGAGTGAGCCACAGCCTGATGAGCCGCACACGATCCGAGGATCGACTTTGTGGTTTTGGACATTCATAACCAAAAAAAAAAACTTTCCCTTCTCTCTCTCTCTACCAGCACGAGAGGAGCAAGAGACTCTCGAGATCTCTTCTCTTCTTTTCATTCATTCCCTGACGTTAATCATGGCCTGTCAAGCGCGCATGTTAAAAGCTTCCATCCTTATTGCCTCCCCTTTTCCCCCTTTCATCTCGAGTAAATTACACCGACGGCTAGATGCATGCCATGCTCTAGCGTTGTGCAGTTTTAAATGGTTTTAGTTAATCTGCCACCTCACATGCATGCATCGATCTTTTGACCGTCAAGATCTTACATTTTGTGTGTACCTGGACTAAATTAGCTTAATTCTCTTCGTATTTCCTTGGAACGGTGTTAATATTTTGTTGGAGGGAGCTTAGTTGTACTAATGGTACAGAATCGCACAGTTAATCTTTGCTGGTGACTTTTTTTACTGGATAATACGTGGCTATATAGCACACTAATGCTGGACCGAACCCACAATGGTTTTGCGGCCGCAGCTGCAAGGTGATCCACAAAACCTAGCTATAAAAATACTATGATTATAAGTATACTAGTCGAGCGTCCGTGTAGGATGTAGATGGTTGACTCACTACCACCGTCAAGCCCTTCTTTTATAACATTTTAAGTATATATATATGTGCAAACTCTTTTTTTGTGAAATGTCATGATAGTCATTGGCCGCATGTTTCAGCTGGATATATATCACGCGTACCTCATGTGCGCTTTGACCTGCCTGCGCATTAGTGATTACGGAAAAAGTTTAGAGCTAGAGAGAGATTAATTTTTCCAAGGAGTGCAAAGTGCAAAACTATTAACTCATCTGTTGGAAAGCTAGAGCCCTGGAGGAGCCCTTTGCCTATGGCTGGCTAGCCATTGTGGTGTGAGAGGAGAACATTAACATGGCTAGGCAAAAGGAGTGGAAGGGGGGCAAGAAAGAAAGAAAAAGTGATCGATATATAAAGTGGTTAATTGGATGCATGGAGGCTAGGCAGTGATTACTACTGATTAGAGAGAGAAGGGAGAGGTGAATATTGAGAGAGAGAAGGTAAGAGAGAAGTGTGAAGGGATGGAGAGGTAGTGATGAGGTGGACAGCTTGGGGGCACGACGGCATGTCCGGATCCTCGGCAGTATTGCACAAAGCCAGTATTGCACAAGGTCGTCATGTGAATAGTGATTCGAGAGAGAGTGAGCAGCGCTCTGTTGTAGTGCCGTAGCAACAGTTGGAAAAGTGCTGCAGTGATTTTTGAATTTTTAAAAAATATTAATTTAGAAGATAATTACAAAAAATAGTCAAAAAAAATTACAAAAATAGGTGCATATCGTAATTCCAAATAGCGACAGGCTACATCGCCATTTGAAATGGCAACAGAAACATATTTAATGCCAGTCGCCGTTCCAACTGCATATCATCATTTCAACTAGCGATTTGCATTGAAGAGTGTGCAAATCGCCAGTTCAACCGACAACATGAACTGACTATATATACCCCCAAAATTTGGTAGAAAAGTCAATTTAATTCCAAAAAAAGAGAAGAGAAAGAGAAGAGAGAGGAGGAGAGGGGAGAAGAGGCGTAGCGAACCCCTGTCGGTTCCTAACAGAGGAGAGAGAGACAGAGTAGCATATCTGGTCACCCATTTCGCATGTAAATGTTCTTGCAACTTTGTACATAAATTCAAAATTTTGTAGGTTAGCAAATAAAAATATCAACACAGAATTTAATAGATTAGATAATTTTAACTGTATTGTTGTTTGATGTATTACATCATTTTAGCTGTGTAGAGTTTAGTTCATCGTATAGATATTATTTATGTTGCAGTACTCGAATGATTTAGAATAAATCCACAAAAATACTAAGAAAACTTTGTAGGTTTTCATTTTTACACGGTAAATATTTTGTTAATGCTGAAAATATTTTTAAACCAGGAAGATAAGAAGACACCTCTAAAAATAACAAGATACCTATTAAAAATCTATAAAAATTGCAGAGTAGCTAAATAAGGTATGTAGAGCTTAATCCAGATAATCTCAACTTAATTTTGGTTTCCATTTGTGCACGGTAAATATTCTGATAATACCGAAAATACTTTTAAACTAGGAAAACAACAAGGCACCTCCAAAAATTTCTCCAAGAAATTCAGAGTAGGTACATAAGGTATGTAGAGCTGAATTAAAATATAATAAACTTATTTTTTGTTTCCATTTGTACACGGTAAATATTTCATAAATGCTACAACCACTTTTTAAACAAGGAAAGTAGCAAGATACCTATGAAAAATCTGTAAAAAATTACAGAGTAACTAAATAGGGTATATATCCCAACTTAATTTTGGTTTCCATTCATGCACGCTTAATAATTTACAAACAAGAAAAGTAACAAGGTACCTATAAAAATTCCAGAGTAGCTAAATAGAGAATGTAGACGTTAATTAAAATATTGTGAACTTAATTTTACTTTTCATCTGTACACGGCAAGATACCTATAAAAATTTATATATCGATACAGTTGTGTGCAGATCAGTTTCCTATGTGTCACTAATCGTACAATAATTGAATTAATTAGATATGTCGCTTCTTATTACTTTTTGCATATGTTTCGTAGTATTTACAATATATGCACTGAACATAGCTATCCTAACATCATCCAATCGTCCAACTTGTCTCGCAGAATATAACTGACTTCGAGACTAGACATCGTCACGGACAGTCTAGAGACAAGGGGAAGGGGTTGATGGGCCGTCAGGACTGGTTGATTTCATTCCAATCAACCTTTTTTCGGATTTCAAAAAGGCGCACATGTATGTATGTGCATTTCGGTTTGTTGATTCGTGCATATTGACGTTTCTAATGTACGTAACCAAACTCAGTGCACCATGTATTTCGCAATTAAATTATGAATTCTTTCAAACTTAAATATCTTTTTTCCAAATATTTTGACTATTAAATATTACATAATCTTTTCTCGAAGGAGTCGGTTCTACAAACAATACAATCGAGACAACAACACACATGACAATCCTAAACCCAAATATTTTTTATTTCACTCCGAAGGGGGCTATTTGTGTTATTGTGCCGCCGATCTCGCATTCTCTACTTGACATTTCGTTATCTTCTCTAATTTTGGATTCCGAACTACGCGGACACTTCAAGGTATTACCAAAAAAACTTCGTGAAATATACTAAATCTTTAGGCTGAATTCGCTACACATAAATTAAAAAAATACATAGGGCCTTGTCACCATTCCAATTGACGACAGTATTCCTATCGCCAATTGAACTGGTGAAATTGTCCTGTCGCTGGTTGAATTGGTAACAAGAACATCTCCGTACTGTTCCAATTGGCGAGAGGGATACTGTCGCCAATTGGAACGACGATAGAAAATTTTTGTCATTTTAAATGGCGATAGTGACCTATTTTTTAACCAAAAAATAGAGTATTTTTGTAATTATTGTTTAAATTAATATTATTTTTAAAAAATCATGATTTTTCTGTACAAAACTCTAGCAATTGAGTTAAACCTTCATTTTTTATCAAAGATGATAGAGATCACTCTAATATCATGCCAGGAGCAATTTTTGCGTTGACTAATTTAATGCAAATGATCCCAATCCAACGGAAGTGGGGCGCTAGCGCGAGGGATCGCGGAGGAAAGGGGAAGAAAGGGACGGAGCGTTCCGTCGGTTGGTTGGGGCAAAGAGAATGATTGCCATTGCCCTCCCTGCTGGCACTCCCCGCAGCACGCGTGCCCCGGATCCTCTGCATCACATCTACCACATCGCCCTCTCTCTCCATCTCTCTGCACAGAACAAATTAATTAATGACAAGTTGTGTTTCCCTTATTCTGCGTTTAATCCAAGCAGAGAAGACGGGATGGAAGCAGTCACGTTCAAATACGGTTAGTCCTACTCCTACACGAGGGTACATTTCTTTTTATTAAAGGGTGTTTATCTCCCTCGATTTTAATTAATGAAACTAGCCATAGTATTATCTACAGTACACAGCTAGAACATCATCTACGGTACCCTAGCCACAGTTCATTCCCAAGCGGTCATTCATCCTATTTTTACTCTCAAGCCAGCATGCTCAACGTGCAAGACTTTAATCTCCCAGAACCAGCACACTCAACGTAGCTGTTCTTCATAAGGGTACATATACACTCTCGGTCTGTGACGATCTTCGCCACTATGCATGCATGCCATTCCATGGATCGATCATGCTGCTTGCTGGTACATTCCATGCAACCACGGGCACATGAAATGAAGGCGTGCATGCATGTGTAGTATAGGGATCACCAAACTGCAGACGAGATCAGCTTAGAGAGAGAGAGAGTGTGTGTGAGAGAGAGAGACGTGCAGTGCGTGCGTGCATGGTCCCCTGGCCTGTGTGTTGTGTGGGGGGTTAGCCGAGCCGGGCTAGGGTGAGGCCGACCCTCTCCCTGTGTAGGTGTAGGTGTAGGTGTAGGCCTCCCCCGTACACTCGATCTCCTCCCCCGCACGCTTCCTTTGTACCTACGCGCCCCGCCAACTATCCATCACGGCCGGCGTCCGTCGGCGTGCATGCGCGCGTATGTCAGTCGCCTTACCGATTAGCCCATCAATTCCATCGCTCCACCACATGCATCTGATCCTCTCCTCTCTACGTACTTCTCCAATCGACGTAGGGCTAGTGCTAGCTGTGGTTAATTCTCTCTCTCAACCTAGAAATTACATGTGGAAAGGGTGGGCAATTAGCTGTAGGAAAAAAGTACTTGCATCGGTCCACCAACAACAATATAACCACTTTTATATATATATATATATATATATATATATATATATATATATATATATATATATATATATATATATATACACACGCACCCTCCGGGGCGATTAGTACGAAATGAGACCAATGGTACGGTAAATATGTAGAATATTGTGAATTCGTGATCTGAGCCGTCTAATCGTGCATGGGAGATGGAGGATGGCTATGGGTCGCCCAATAGATGATAAGGCGCTTACGGGTTACCCTCGTCCCACGGTGTAGTGGATCGGATTATTGGGTTCATTCGGTCCCCTATCCCTGTGCTGATTGGATGATTAGGATCATGGGTTCACAATCTCCTAAAGTTGCTTCATTTCTAGATACCCTCTTCGTAATAGCTACCTTATTCTTTAATTGGTGGGGTGACCAATTATTACAAGCCTTCTAGCTACATATATATAGTCCAACTAGCGAGTCAAAATGTGCAAATGTTTGACTCAACCCATGCATGAATATAATGTTATATTGTTATTAGAGTACTTCCCTAAAAAATCAGCACGAGGATTTCATTCTAGGTTGCTGTAAGTCACATCGACACTAGCTAATAAATACAAGTCACATCAACAATATGGATATTTTCAAATGGAATGCACAATATCTAAGTAACACCTAAGATATATATGCATCTATCGCAACCAACTCATTTTGCCCTCTAAAAATAGTCAGAGTTAAGGGTGAATTCGACATGCCCTGATGCTGAGCCCCTGACATACACTCACCCAAGACAAATCTGAGGTTGTTTTATTAGTTATTTCATTTGATAAATAATATACCATAACACTGAGCAATGAATATTGCATTCGCTGTTGGGAGGTCCGATCAGATCATCAAAACTTTTGCCATGCCCTGCTGAGCCCCTGACATACATGTATAGTCATACAGAGACACAAGACTTTTTTGTTATCTCGATGTAGAAACCTGTGCTCCTGCTCTCGCCTGGAAAGATTGGAACTAACAACATACTAGTACTGTTATGCAGAGACACAGCAGCCTTTGTATATTTTCTTGTGAGAGCCTGTCCTCCTCCGTAGGACTGACGATGCATTAATTAATTAACACTGACCTATTGAAAAATTTCAGAAATCATGCCGATTGTTGCATATTGCAAGCCATTAATTCGATCCATGACTCCATGTATCCTCTCTTACTGTTAAGCATAGGTAAATATTGGCATCTTCATTTCTCCTTTGTACTACATATCAATAGATTATTAAGTTAGGTATACATAGTGGCATGATAACAAAACAAAGCATATATTCATTGGCTAACTAATTAAGTATATATTTCAATGCCCTGAATCCAAATTCAGCTAGCTAGCTTGTACAAAATGCATATGCATGTGACCTAGCTACATGCATGTCAAGCAATGCATGCCCTTGCAAGCCACAGCAACTAGCTAGTGTGGGCAGAAAGCACAACACAGCAATGCCCCCATTACAAGTTACACACACACAATGACACAACCTCCTTTTGTCCCCACCAAGTGTCATCCTGGCTTTTGCTACAGAGGGCGGCAAGAGCACAGCACACAGCACAGTAGCTAAGCCTGACATGGAGATCTCCTCCTCCTCCTCCCCGCCACCTCTCTGAAAAAGCTAAGAGGACCAAGATTACAAAAGGAAACCAGCAAGAAACAAAAGCTCATCACCTTCCTCCCTTTCCCCAGACAGACAGTAGCATCAGCAACCTCCATGCATGCACTCATGTGTCATGAGAGCTCACTGTGCACTGCACCCACAAGCTAGCAATCATTGGCTGTTGCTCTGTTGCTCTGCTCCTCCTCCATTCGAACAAACATGCATGCCTGCCTAGATCATTCAATCCAAATCCCAAGCATTCACAAGACAGGCAGGCAGGAAGCTACAATGCATTGCATACATGCATTGGCACAACCATATCTTCGTTTGATCAGGACTTGTCATGCACCTGACCTGATGTCTGATGATCATAAATGGGCATGTACATATGTTTTTTTTAGCTTGCCTGTGAATGAATAGAAAAGCTTGTGATCATGTTATTGATCTTGGAACACTGATGTATGTTGTGCTTAGTTGGGTAAGTCTGCAACTATGCATTGTGCATATATATGCTGACATTGTTATTCTAGGGGCCGGGTTTGCAATGGCTTTGGGACAACTTTGATGAAAGCTCAAGAAAACCCTAATGGTAATGTATATGCCTAATTGTATATGGCATATTGGCATCACCAAGAAGAGCTTTATATAGTGCAACTAATTAGCACACAAAACTAACTTTCGAAGCAAGTACGTAGTAGTGTAGTACCAATGTACCATGACATGCAAACTCTTAGTATTTTTAACTATGGCCGGAGTGGCTGGCTAGGCTGCCGCTTGCATGTTCATGTCGGAGACACGTCTCCTCTTCGGCTGGTCGCCGGTGGCGGCACCCGGCCTCTCCACAAGAGCCCTCAGGGCGTCCTTTAGGAAGTCGCCGCCGCTGCCACGGTCGTTGGAGCCCGAGTAGTCGGCATGGTCGTCACCATCTCCAGTAGCACCGCCGTCCTCGCCGCGGTCGTCGCGCGCCAGGACGAGCACGTTGCGGACGCGGCCGCCGAGGGTGGCCATCTCGGCGCGGAGCGTGCGCAGGCGGAGGGCGCGCAGCGTCTCGATGAGCTCCGGGAGGAGGTCGGAGCGGTCGTCGCAGCAGACGGAGGCCTCGAACACCGCCGCCGCACCGCGGCCGCCGCCCGACGCGAGCACCACGATCTCGTCGTGCTCCGTCGGGAACAGGTGCACCGGCGCAGCCTCGCCGATGCCGGCCATGCGCTGCTTCAGGTCCCTCACCCTCTCCACCGCCTTCGCCAGCAACGACGCCTTGTCTATCTGCACACGCACGAGCTAACCAAACTCCATCAACAAAACTTCTTTTTACAATTAGGCTCAAAACACGAACCCTGGAGAGCGGTTAGGGATTAATCTTACTGAAAGATGATTAAATCAGCACAAAAGGAAAGGAGAAAATTTTCATGCGATCAAATTAGTATGAATTAATTAGGAAACATAGTACTAGGCAGTAGGCACAATAGAAGCATGTGGGCAATAGCCGCAAATCATGAAGAGGAACAAGCCAAGCGAGGAGCCCTAACCTAGCTATGTGCTTGTCATAGGAAATTAGGCTCCATTCTACTTTCCCAAACCCAGCTTTAATCACAACATTAGCCGAGTAGAACGTATATGCTATATATATAGTCATCATCTAGCTACTGCAAGCTAGATGCCAATTCAATTCTTAAACCATGCAGAAATTTCATCTTACCCAACCCCATATAGCCCTATTAAGTATTAATTAATTCTTGCAGAAAATAAAGAGTAGTGATTATAATTAATCAAGAAAAGAACAAGCGGTGTTGGTATTGCCTTGGGGTCGCAGGCGAGGACGGCGCGGAGGCGGTCTAGATGCGACTTGATGCGCTCGCGGCGACGCTTCTCGGCCTCGCGGTGGTTGCGCGACGCTGCTAGCGCGCGGTCGTGCGCCGCGGCGGCGGCGGCCGCCGCCGCGGCCTCGTCCTCCGCGGGGGCAGCAGCACCAACCCCGGCCGCTGCTGTCCATATGGAGCCCATGAAGAAGGGCGGCAGCATCGGCACGACCGCCTCCCCGTGCCGCGCCGCTCCGGCGGCGCCGGCGAGCGACACCTCGGCCGGAAACATACGCGCGTCTCTCTCGCAAGCGACTAGCTAGCTTCTTGCCAAGCCTTCACGCCTCGTCAAGCGTTAGACGAGGCGCACTAAGCTGCAGTAGTGAGCTGCCGCTACTACAAGTAGAAGTAGCTAGTGCGAGTTGTTGTTGCGGTGGCGCTGTGATATTCCTATGACTTGGACTGCAATGCAAGCTAGAGAGGAGGGGAGGGGATGGGATGGGAAGGGGAGAGAAGAGAAGAGAAGAGAGAGCTGGATGGGATGGGGGATGAGGACTACTGAACTGGGGAGGAGGGAATAAATAAATCAATGGGACTCTGAGGAGAGAGAATGTATGTAGACTGTAGAGAGAATGTTAAGAGAGAGAGAGGGCTGAGAGCTTTGTTCATTTGTTGGTAGGCGGGTGAGTGGTGGCTTGGTGGGCCTACCTTTTGACTCGTCATGGAGAGAGAGAGAGAAGGAGTCCTGAGAGGTAGGGATATGATATCGTGTCGGGAGGTCCAGCTAGCATCGTGAGACGTAGAGATCTCCCACCGGGGTGATTGGACGGCTGTGATCGTGCCCACCTGCTTCCAGGTCGCACTCGGGGTCGGGGGAGGTACAGTTGTGGCGGTGCTGGATCATGCAGGTTTGACTCCGATGAGAGAGAACTTTAACTGGCCGAGGGAATGTTTGGTCTTGAGCATCATGTCGCGGTAGCGATCGATGTTTTTTGAAATAATATTGTTTTTTTAAAAAATAATAAAAGTAAATAGTCATTTTTTTTTTACAAAACTAGACTATTATCGTCATTTAAAATGACAAAATTACTATATCGTCATTCCAAATGGCAACAATAGCCTAAGCAATGACGACAGTAGGTCAGAACAGTGCAGAGGGTATCCATCGCCAATGAAATGACGACAGGGCCCTACGCCACTCCAACTGACGACAGAGGCATCTGCTTGTTTTTTTACTATCTATTTTTGACCACATATTTTGTGGATAAATCATAATGATATTACAAAATATTCATCGCAACGTCATCACAATTTTTGTCGACAAATCACTTGATATTAGATAACATTCAGCGCAACGTCCTCACATATTTTGTCAACAAATCACACTGATATTACAAAACATTTAGCACAACGTCATCACCTATATACAAAGCATTGTGCGCCACATATTTCAACAAGATGAACATTTCCCGTGGCCGCGACCTCAACGTCCACCATGTTGACCGCCTTGAGTGGGGCGGTCGGATGAGGTCCCTGAGGTGGCATTCGAACTATCGATATCTCCTTCATCCTATGAATTTCTCGTAGGGCATTTTTGAAGGTGTGTTCAGACTCCCTACAAATGGAGCACTTATTCGTACGACGTCTAGCTTATGCTTCGTCTATGTCGTTCCTGATACGCCGTATCTATCTTCGGTTAATCTTTCCCTTTAGCCTATCAATGTTCACGATCCACAAAAGTTGCTCTCATATCGGATGGCCAGTGAAATGGCTAACCACGATGTAACTATACAACTCCGCACTCCAGGTTTGCACCACCTCACGTTGTTGAAATAATCAGATGGGTACTGGTCCGGATGCTGCGTCACCGTCGAACATACGGTCATGACATGTGAGCAGGGTCTATACAGAAGAATAGGCAGCGCGACGTAGCGTACACTCGTGGGTGAACCTCTCGTGGTTCGTCCTGCGGTATCCTTTATACATGCACAGTATCTCGAAACGAAGCTCTCTTGTGTCTATCTTGAATGGTCGGTGCATCTCACCATTCTCGCTCTTCTCCTCCATGCACTTGGTGATCATAGTAGAGTATAGTAATGTGTCATTTGCCATGGTGAGTAACACGTTGTTGCTTCTGTCAATAAAGTAATTTATGGTACCGCGAAGAATTGCCTCCACAATACCAACCAAAGGGAGTCACTTGGCGCCACGTATAACCTAATTGTACACATCGGCTAGATTGATTGTCATGACACCATATAACACCACCTCTCTCATGTAGCAACGACCACTTCTCCTTAGGTTCGTGCTTAATCCAGTTCGAGAAGTGTTTCACCTGCGTTCCCGTCTTTCTCGTTACACTAGAACCATCTATGGGTAGCTGTGGCAATGTTTCGGGGGCCTTATCAGTGCTTGTAGCAGCCTTTTTTGCTATCTCCCTTCTGTACGTTCAGGTCTGCTCATCTAGAATCTCCTATAGTGCGTCAAACTTTCACTGCTGGTTTTGGTTGCACAGCCACTTGAGCAGGTTCATCAAGTCCTTGTTGCGGAACTGCTTGTAGAAGTTTGCACCCAAGGGCCTCATGCATCACCTGCTCTGCAGATCTACCCATGGAAGTGGTTCATTCTCTCTTTGTTGTAGCTGAGTTATTGCACTTAGCAGCCCCACATGTCAATCATGTATGACGCATACGTTAGGATAGGCCTGTACAACAAAAATTCTCAAATTCCTTAGGAACCACACCCAGTTGTCCATGTTCTCGCTTTCAACGAATGCGAATGCCATGAAAAAAACTTGATTGTTCTCATCCATCACTATTGCAGTCAGTATCTGACATTTGTACTTTCTAGTCAGCAATGTGTCATCCACGCACAAGATTGGACGATAGTGCCGCAATGCATTGATGCATGAACCAAAAGCAAAGAATGCTCGCTTCAGTACCCTCTTATTGCCCTATTTCGGATGCGTAGAATCTTCAATGGCGACATGAGTACTGGGATTCCTATCCTCTATGACCAGGAGTTAGCCGAGCAGGTTGTGGTAGGAGTCCTCGAACGTACCTGTTGATGACCAAATTTGGCATCTACAAAGACCTCCTAGGAAATTCAGACTTCAAAATGGTAGTACCGGAGGTTAATTGGAGGAACTATCGTCTCTGAGAGGTCCTGCACAACTTATTCGAGTTCTTGCCGCTTTTGGCCCCGTAGCGCTTCGTAATTCCTAAACTAGCCTCATTAGCTCCAATTTCCACTTTAGCCCCTGGCGCGCGTCTTGCGGACGTGGGCGGCAGCACCTAGGTGCTCGCGCTCCCAACGGCAGCAGAAGAAGGTGCTGCCATCCCACAATGCAGACACCTCTCCTCCTCCTATACATAAATCCAAGAGAGAGAGAAAATATATTTAAGAATATTTCTTTGATGAATTTTTAAATATAGAAAATGAGCTCAAAATTATGAAATTTTTGTGGAGACTCCCATAACAGTTTAATTGCTTTGGTAAATTTTTCAGAATTTATGAGTTACGGTTTTTCTGTAAAATTCCTACAAACAATATATTTAAATGAATTTTACAGGAAAAATAGTAACTCATAAAATTCTGAAAAAATTACCAAAGCAACTATACTGTTCTGGGAGTCTCACAAAAATTTCATAATTTTTGAGCTAATTTTCTATATTTAAAAATTCATCCAAAAATATTCTTAAATATATTTTCTCTCCTCTTGGATTTACGTCTTGCTGGAGGAGGGAGATGCTGCCGTGTGGGGACGGCAGCAACTTGGTTGCTGCCAATGGGCACGGCAGCAACTTGGTGTGCCAACGGCGGCATTAGGTGATTCTTTGCCGTCGGACGGCAAGAAAAGGTGAGGAGGCTAAAAATGGAATTTTGATGCTAAGGGGGCTAATTTAGGAATTACGATGCACTACAGGGCCAATAAAGTCCAAAATTCCAACTTATTCAAAGATATCCTGGAGGTCCGAACTTCAGAACGGTAGTACCGGAGGTTAATTGGAGGAACTACCGTTGCCAAGAGGTCCTGCACAACTTATTCAAAGATCTCCTGGAAGTCAGACTAGCTAATCGGTAGTACCGGAAGGTTAAGTGCGGAACTACCTCTAAAAGGTACTACCGCAAGAATGCAGCGGTACTACCGCAAGTCACTTGATCTGGATAGATTCTTTTTGGGCCATCCGATTGAACCGCCAGACAGTGTCAGATCTAACGGCTAACACACGAGGTTCAATCGGCCATTTCAATCTGGGTCGTCCACGTGGCAGGGCGTGTCTTTGAGGCTTTTGAGCGTTTTTGCAAAACAGTAGTTCCGCAGTATGTAGCGGTAATACCGTGTATTGTTCAAGATCTTCTCAAGAATGACACGTGGCTTAATCAGGAGCGTCCAGCACCTCCTCAAGAGTGGCCACGTGGTTTCATCATGACCGTTCAGGACCTCCCACGAAGATCTCTTCACGATAGCCAACTAGTTGTAAGGAATGGTATGACCGGCTCGTAAATACGGTACTACCGTGTTACGGTAGTTCCGGCTGTTATTTGACGGAACTTTCGTGGTTTGTTCAAAAACCACACGAGGACGTATTCAAGATCACCAGTTGCTCCTGAAGCGGTATGACCGGTTTGTGGAGCGGTGCTACCGCGGTACGGTAGTTCCTATTTTTATTTGGCGGAACTACCGTGTTTTCATTCAAGATATACTCAGGACCTCCTCGGAGATTCACACGGCTTCATCAAGGGCACCCACGTGGCTTCATAGTATCCGTCCAGAACCTCCTCGGAGCACATACGTGGCTTCATCAGAGCTGTCCAGGACCTCTTCGGGAGCGGCCACGTGGCTTCATCAGAGCCGTTCAGGATCTCCTCAGAGGGGTTGTGTGGCTTTATCATGACCGTTCAAGATCTCCTCCAGAGTGCTACGTGGTTTAATCATGGTCGTTCAGGACCTCCCACGAAGGTTTCTTAAAGATAGCCAACTGGTTATAAAGAGCGGTACGACCGGCTCATGGTGTGGTACTACCGCAGAGTACGGTTGTTCCGGTTGTTATTTGGCAGAACTACCGTGTTTCATCCAAGATATTCTTAGGACTTCCTGCGCGGATCTTCAGCGAGGATTTCTTCAAGACCTTTCGAGAAGAATTGTTGTATGGAAAACTTATGTGTTTAAATTAGGAAAGATATGTCAAGTATGGAAGGTTTAGAGGTTGTAACCGAATCATATCTGTAAAGGTCTTGATCGGATTAGGAGTCCTGAGCCCCCACGGCTAAGACCTGCCGCCCTTTAAATAGAGGGTCAAGGCCGATTCAACAAGACGCACAAATCAATCTACAGAATTGTTCTTTTTACTTTTCATCTACTTTTCGCATCTAGGTCTAAAGTAGCGTAGCTATGCTTTGCTAGTTTGCTTGTAAACCAGTCGCGTGTTCCTGCGACATGGGAGTACCCATCCTTTGCTGTTCATGTTTGTAAAACAGTCGGTTCTTCGTCATAATTGAAGAATTATCATCTTTGCTAGTTTGCACGAAAACTAGTCGTACGCTTCTACAAAAAAGAAGCAATCTGGTCAGTTGCGACCTGGTGTGTTGATTTTGGCGTCAACACAATTTATATCATTTGTTGTTCTTGCTTGTAAAATAGCCGGTTCTTCGCCGTAATTGAAGAATTATCCTCTTTACTAGTGTGCACGAAAACTAGTCGTACGCTTCTATGAAAAAGAAGCAATCTGGTCAGTTGTGACCTGGTGTGTTGATTTTGGCGTCAACAATACCGAACCTTGATATCAATGCCTTCTGTTTTGCCTTCCACACATTGGCATAACTGATTGTGTAATAGAACATTGCCTCAATCGCCCGAATGATGGATCGTGGCTCAAAATCTAGATTTTTTATGATCTTACCGTACATGATGTTCGTGATGAAGCATGATGACAGGTTCTTGTGGGACTGAACTGACTCAGTGACGACACATGTATGAGGGACCACTATAGAGCATTTCTAGTAGGTGTCCTATTTAGGCTGAAATACGTGCACTCACCAAGAGCATCCCTCTATGTTGCACTTCACATCATAGTATCTTGGGTTAGACTTGACGACTGTGAATGTATGTTGCACCGACAAGGCCCAGAATTTGATCGCCTCCTGCACGGTCTCCTTGCACTTGTACATAGCTCCTTGACTGACCTCGCTCTGCTCGTACTCCCACAGAACACGAGAGCCTTCATTAACGATGAAGTTATCGAACTAGTATATGTTCCACTCGGATGGAACTGTCTGCTGTTCCACAGCCTCCTCATCGTTGGATCATTCATCTTTTGATAATGCCATATAGTTCTAGTCTTCCAAATCCACCCTTTGGACTAGGGCTTCCAGCTTCTCACCTATAAGATCGAGGAGGCCGACTAGGAGGGGTCAATAGGCGGTCTTAAAAACTTTTGGCTAAAATTGAGTTTTATGCGCAATTATAAATCAATTCGGTTTTGCTCAATTAGAACATAAATCAACTAGTCTTGACAAAGTGCGCCAACAAATTAAGACAGTTGATAAAGATAGCAATTATACAAGTACATGCTAGCAATTTTAATTCTATAAATGTAAATAACAAAAAGTAAAGATCAAGAAAGCAAACCACAAAAAACACAAGATGTTTTTGCCGTGGTATTCGGAGACTTGTCGGTCTCCCCTAATCCATGTTACGGTAAACCCAAATGAATTGGACTGGGTCCACAAATTAAGCCAACACCTCGAATCTACTAGGGGTTGGTCTTCCTCCACTCCGGAGATAGCGAGCACCAAACCACTCAAAACCGTCGATTCTTCTCACAACCTTCTTTGAGAAGATCACCGGTGCAACTTCTTCAAACCATCTAGGTGTCAGCAAACACCAAGAGTGACGAGTCGCAGATGCTCACTTGAACCAATCAAGTGTTTTAGCTCAATGGATATACAATCCACTACCTAATGCAACACATGCACTAGGATTTTGCTCTCTAAGATCACTAAGTGCAACACATGCACAATAGAGAGGAGGGTTGCTCTTTGCTCAAAGGAAATGGATATGGTACATCAACCTTACTCCCAACTGGCCACAGGGGGTATTTATATACCCACACACGAAAACTAGCCGTTGGAAGCGAAACTGCAAAAAGCGAGGGGCGGTCGGGACAAGGTCATCAGATAACGATAACTTCGCAATAATCAATGCTACAAAATCGCGTTATGCGTGCCCGTCGGTCCGCCACACAGATCGGTCGAGCGTGTTCAAAGATTTTGAAAACCAAGGAAAACATGCTAATGGAAAAGTGACCGTGCCAACTAGTCCGGGGTTCTGGTCTGACCGGTAAACACATTGTGGTTAGTCCGGACAAGGGAAAGTAGCAGCAAGTTACAAAAATGACCTTTCTGGAAAAAGCTGACTGCAACAGTGACCCAGAGGTCCGGTCAGTCCGGACCTACACTTGCGGTTAGTCCAACAAGCAAAAATGGCCCGAAGGGTCGGTCAGTCTGTACTTCCAACTGCGGTCAGTTCGGCCAGAGAAACTTATGCTGAATTAGCAAAACATTTCAAATCAATTTACAAAACACAAATGTAAATTGATGCTAGCTGCAAACAAGGCATGAGAGTATGATTCTCAACATGGTGTAAAACACATTTGCCAACTTTTAGAATCATATCACAAGGAGATTGGTATATGGACATCATCCATTTACAAAATACATTTGCAAACTATAGTCACATGCTTCAAAGATTATGTATAAGCATCAACTATTTGCAAAACACATTCGCAAATATCGGCAAAATGCTAAAGTGAGCTAGAGCAAGCAAAGTGAGCTATCAACACATGACACACTCAAGCTACTAGTCAAAAACCCTCTTAATAGTACGACAGCCTATACTAGTGATCTGATCTTCATACCAAAAATTGAGACCGGTAAAAGACCAAGAACACAACCTTAACCTATGCTAGTCATACCTTTTCCTTGAGCATCCTTTTTAGAGTGTTCCCTTGATGACAAACTTCTACACTCCAAGATTGGGTTGTTGACTTTGATAATTATCAACACATGATGATTTTTTTTACATGGGGATCTTGTCTTGATGCTTATCACATGATGACATTCTTTTATCACTAGTCTTGATTTGATGACTTTTAACAGATTGAGCCATCAATTTCTTTTCATCATCATGTGACTTAACCTATTTTACCAACTCATAAAAATGTTAGTCCATAGGTCGACTGTCATTAATTACCAAAATACCCCATTAACATAAGATAGCATGTCTAGATTCTTCACCTCGTCGGCAAACCCACTAGCTTGCCTAATTGAAGGAGCCCTTCCGCACGGTCTTCATCGACAGCATCAGCAACTCCCGGACCTTCAGTCATTGTGTGCATCGCGCTGTGGCTAGAGTCCTTGACTTCTTCTTCAGTATCATCCCCCCTTCTTGTTTAGTCGCTGATGCAAGAGTGGGTTTGGCAAATGCATGAGCCAGAAGGACCAAATCCCACCATTCCTCCCTCACCTTACGTACATATGACTGTCGTGATCTTGTTCCTTTAAGCTACACTAACTCCCAATATGTGCTCTGTGGTGCTTGGTTGGCAAGACAACTCAATCTCAAATCATACACAATATGGTCCCAATCGAATGTGTGGAACAAACAATGCATCATAGTGTCACGGTCGCCGATTGGAAATAGCGCAAATCAATCCCTTCGGGGCGCTCAAGGATAGTCCCATGACCGTAGTAAATTTTGAAATTGATGGCATCCGATATACTTGACGTACTGCACCATAAACAATATTTTCACGATTAGCCACATATCTAAAACTAAACTACCCACTGAAAAGAATTATGTACAACATACCACACTACGTAACTGTACATCTAAAACTATGTAATCCATTCGGTTAAAAAAATACCTGAAAGGTGGACGACATGACAGGTAGCGCTGAGCTAGCTTCTCTCCTCCCCTCTATTCCTCTGTGCTCCTCTCCCTCCTCTCTCTCTCTTTTTTTTTTTTTTGAATAAGAGTGAGTTATACCAAAATTTTAGGGTCTTTTGTAGGGTATATTGTGCCGTCATTTGGAATGGCGACAGTGACTTGTGAGATCCCTTTCGCCATTTGAAATGGTGATTTTTTAAAAATTTAATATTAAAAATTTAGAGACTTGCGGATCCCTATCGTCATTTGAATTGGCGATTTTTCTAAATGTTAATATTTAAAAAAAGAGACTTGCAAGATTCTTGTCGCCATTTCAAATAACTATTGTCCAAAATTTTAATATTAAAAATTTAAACATGCAGAGGTCCCTGACACCAGTTGAAATGACAACCGGGTCCTGTCGCTAGTTCAACTAGCGATAGGGACCTTTCTGCACTGTTCTGGGCTATTGTCATCATTTGGAATGGCGACATGACAATTTCATCATTTCAAATGACGACGGTAGCCTAGTTTTGTAAAAAAAAAATTGAACTATTTATTTTTGCAAATTTCCTTTAAAATACTATTATTTCAACAAAAAAAAATCAACTAGTAGTCCTTCACCTAATTAAATGAACTACGCGCTAAGCTTTCATGTTTCTTTTTGCGAGAAAAGTATGTTTATTATTCACTAAGAAGAAGGGTACATATTCCATGGCTTTTATATCGTTTGAGTTTTTCTTGGTTGATTGGTCGGTGCATGAAATTCAATTTAATATCAAAACGTATACAACTGCTTCATTTTTTTTATGTTGCATGCGTCCATTTTGAAAAAGGGTGAAAAAACGGCAACAGAAAATTGAGAATTTGATGTTTTTTTTCAAGAGCATGCCAAGGCGCATCATTATATTAAAGAGAAAGAGAAAAAAATTACATCGCTATTAAGAGGTTCAGAACCGCTAACAGAAAAGACAACAAAAAACCATGAGGTATGGTTAACGCAAACAAAATAACAAACTTCAGCAACGAAGCTCATAGCTTCTACTCCACAATAAGAAGCCTGCATTCCTGTTAATTGTCACAAGGCGTCCTCATGCCGAATGCAACTTTTTGACGTCATAGTCATGGGATTAAGCTTGCAATATCCTAATGTAAGTGATTAGGGATGGCAACGGGGTCATTCCCCGTCGGGGAGTGGTGGAACATCCCCATCCCCGAGAGAAGAAAAATTCCCCATCCCCATCCCCGTTCTCGGGTGTTATTCTCCCCGTCCCGTCCCCGTCCCCATCGGGTTATCGGGGCCTCACGGGGACCCATATCCGAAAGTTAGATCCCGAAAGAAGAGAAAATAAGATCCATAATGTTATAAAATGGGTATAATCATCCACATGCAATGCCAAAATAATAATATTTTTTAATTAATTAGCATATGAAAAGTAAAGGATACAAAAGAGATTATCGGGCTATCGTCTTATCGGGTTGTGTGGTAGTATGCTAGTGGCCTACATGTCTTATGAGAGCCCCATGCGGGTAGCGGGGATGGGGAATAGGAGAATGACCCCATCCCCGCTTCACCCGATGGGGAATTGTATTTAGATATTAGTATCTTTGTGGAAGAAGAAATAGCCTTATCCCCGTCCCCTAATAGGTGAATCCCCGTCGGAGAATAAAAATGAGACCCCATTGCCATCCCTATAAGTGATGCCTATGAGTTGACTAAGAAATGTGGTCGAGTAGTTTCTCTCTTATCTACCTGACCGACCAATCCATACAGAATTATTTTACCTGTTTTGGGTACGTAGCTCAAGAACCAGTTTTGGTTAAGGACCCGAACCGAAGTGTGTTGAAATAGGTTGATTGGATATTCGATTATCTTTTTTAACATATATAAAAATGAGTATTTTTCTGGCATGCTCCTTTTTACGCTACTATGAACAAACCAAACCTAGAAACGGAAGCAAAATATTACAGAGGAATGTAAATGTATCTTACCAAGAGGATTAGAGGAGGGTTAACCATTCGATTAACAAGTAGGTGAAGACTCCCATAAGATTTATTTTCATAGCCAAAGCAACACATTAACACATACATTTCCTGCCACTAATGATGTAAGAGAGGAGATCAAAACAACATATTCCCTTAAAAAAACAGAGATGAGCAAAAACAGAACAAAACAAAAAAGATAAAAAGTATATGAAAAAGGAGGGCATACATCTATGACAAAATGAAGAGATCGATGTGGGACCGGGGGGATTAAAATATATGTAATGGCAAGTGTGAAAAAATTGTTGCTACGGATTATGGTTAAAATACCATGCATGCCCTGTGGGGGTGAGACTGAGAGTCATCATTGTAGAAGACACAAGTGCTCTCTACTTGGTAGCCTGTGCAATTATGTTGGTGATGGAGAGCTTGCCTCCTCCTCCTTTGCGGCTTCCGCCAAAAAGCCCTTCAAATACGCCAGTTTCTTCCACATTGCCATCATTGATCAACCCAATAGTTGCGTTTCACTCACATGAGCACATGACCATGCTTCTGGCTTGAACCCACAGGCGTACTCAATATTTTTTAAAAAAATAATGCATTTATAAAAAAGAATTACACAAATAAATAGTCGATTTTTTAATAACAAAACTAGACCTCTATCGCTTATTACAGAGGTCTAGTTTTGTAATGTCTTTTTTTTTACCATTTTTTTTCTGTAAATCTTTTTAAAATATATATTATTTTAAAAATTCCGCGTACTCAGTTGGGCCCAGGCCGTGATGGGCTGACAAGACGAATAGGCGAACTAAGAAGGCTCGCGATGGCCCAGAAACTCTCTCGTGGCCGGCCAGTGCCGGAGCGTAGCCCACACGAACAACACGTACAGCTCGTCCCCGCGCGCTGCCTCGGCGCCACTTCCCGCGTGTATCCACGTACGTCTTGCTTGCGGTGCCGCCTCTGGTGGCTGATCGAGCCGGCGTCGCCTCGGTCCAAGGGCCGGGGGCGCGCGCGACGACAGCGGCGAGTCGATCGATGGGGTACTCGTGCTCCCGCCCGCACGAGGAACCGGAGGCGGCGATGGATGGGAGGAGATACCGGCGTGGTATCTCCACACGCTGCACGTACAGCCGCGTACGAGACGCGCGCCGGCCGGTGGGCTTGGCCGGAGCGTGCGGCGAGTTCATCGTGATCGCGCGAGCTTCCGATCCGATCCGGCTGCTGCGCGTGGTAAGCACGTGTCACGAGGGCGGATCCAGGAATTAATATCGTCGTGACCGTTCTTACTGAAATATCGGAGTCGGTACCTATTTACAAAGTGTCATATGCTATTTCTGCATAATCTTAATAGGATTTGTGAGAAGTTGTTGCGGTCACGAGACCCAATGCTTCCATCTTGGATCCGCCCCTGCGCACTTGCTACCTCGAATCATCGATGGAGAGCTCGCGAGCCTCTACAGAAGCAGCGGCAGGCACTCTACTCTAGCTAGTTGGAGTAACTTGTCGGCTGATTGCTTCTTTCTCTACTGACTTGAAATAAACCTGTGTGAGGACTTAGAGATGGCAGCATCGATCTGCCGTCCGTCCATACGAGCTTAGATGGTCCATTTCTTCCGGTATGCGTTGCATCCCAAGATCCAACACGTACGGCGCACGGCTGACTGCTTGATGGACAGCTCAAGATTGAAAATGTTTCCATGGATGAGTTTACAGAGGAAAGCAACAGACGAACCGGTTTCAGAGTTACCATGTAGTTTCACTTTTCACCCAAGGGAACAACTAGCCAGCAATTACAACTACCCATCCTCCTACGCAAAGATACCGATGCACATAGTACTTGCACGAAATGTACAGACTGCACCATTCACGCGACAACAGGGGCTACTTCTACCTTCCTCCTCCGTTCAACTGCAAGAAGCGAGCTCAGAACAAATCATAATAGGCTAAGCAAACAGGAGCTTCGTACCTTCCATGCCAGGGCAGATCTCACACGAGTGACAAGACAGAGTGCTAAACTAGAAATGCAGGTTGATGAACTCACAAAGCGCTAAAAACTTCGTCACAAAATTGCTTCCATGTGAATACACTTACTAGTGACCAGAGCACCCACATAACATTGAGTGATTCACCTAATATATTAATAATACCACGTACATATTATCCACCATCAAAGCTAAGCATCTAGATGAACCTGCAAGCATAGTCAGCTCTGATGGTGCTTTTTATCCCCAACTACCTGGCACAAGCCTACTCGCGCTCGATCTGAATGGTCACATGGCTGATGTTGTACTCCGCCTTTATGTATCCAATGACCTTGTCAAGCATTTCATCAGCATCAGCGTCCTGCGTGATTGTCACATGGCACGCCAAGAGCACCTTCCCCACTGTAATGGCCCAGATGTGCAGCTCATGGACGGCAACCACACCTTCCATATCACGGAGCCCCCTCTCAAGCCTGCTGGCATCGATCTCGCGTGGCGTGCTCTCCATCAGAACTTCAAGTATGTTACGCAGCATCTTGATGGTGGTGAACAGTACAATCACAGAGAAGATCAGGGTGCATATGAGATCAATAATCTTCCATTCGGGCTTGTACCAGATGATAGCCCCTCCAATCATTACGCCGATGCTCTGGATGGAGTCTCCAAGTACATGCAGATAAGCACTGTGTACGTTGATATTACGACGAGGCTTCTTAGCAGCCTTGGCACCAGACTGAGCACTGTCACAATCAGCATCATGCTTAAGCAATGGTTCCTCAGCATCCAGATGTTGTCCAGTGCTTGAATGGGAGTGGGGATGAGTTTTGATAGTTATAGAACTGCCATGACTGTGTTCTTGGCGATGTACATGGCCCTGCTCGTGATCTCCATGATGGGAATGGTCGTCGTCTGAATCACCATGATCATGGCTATGACCATGGCTGTGCCCATGTCCGTGCCCGTGGTCATGACCAAGCAAGACAGCCATTATGATGTTAACAAACAAACCAAAAGCTGAGACAGCAAACATGAGGGAGCCCTGCACCTCGCCGCTGTCATTAATGAGCCTTACAATGGCTTCATAGACAAGTATGCCGGCAAGGAGCCATATGAGCTGAATGGAAACCAATGCACCAAGAATTTCTATACGGAAAAATCCATATGACTGCTGTGGTGTCGCTTCCCATCCAGCTGCCCAAAGAGAGAACAAAGATATGGCAAAGGCTGCAACATCCGAAAGGAGATGGGCTGCATCGGTCAAGATTGCAAGACTGTTTGCTTTGATGCCTCCAACCACTTCGACTGTCATGAATATAATGCAAAGGATTACAGCAATTATGAGCTTCCTCATGGACGCAAATCTCTCCTTTGCATCTTTTGATGTGTTACTGGAGTCAGAAAAATCGCAAGGAGCACCTCTGCAAATTTTGTTCCCAGCTGCTCCAGAAGTAGATGGTGATATGTTTATTTTCACTTCAGCGATCTGAGATGATGATGAATTATGGCTGTCCATCTAAAAACAACACCCAAGTCAATACACAAGTACAAAGACGATGCTAGATTTACTACTCAAAAGCTACAAGAGAACTCATTCCATGCATTTCCTGTTAGAACTAGTGTGAAAATGAAACGATAAGAATCCCTTTTTGTGTCACAGAGGCAGGAAGAAAACTGAAGCAGCACCTCCATGCAGTCAAAATAGCATGAAAATTCTTAACATAAATATATAAATAAGTCGTCCATATATGGCAACGACTATCACATGTAGAAGTGAAAAAAAAAAACTTCTAAAAACCATGGTTTGCACAAAGAACCTTAACACACAATCCACAGGGTATAGTTAGACAAAACTTTGCAGGTTCAGTATCACTGAAACATATTAGCATATTTAATTACACAGTTCATACAAATGTGCACCTGTACCACATCCTAGTTGATATTTGATAATATTAGGCATGAAAAGGTCAGCTAAGGAAAACAGTGAGTATTCATATGTTTTACAGCATATAGCAGTTGTCTGGAGCTTGCTAGCGCAAAGAATATAGGCCTTAAAATTTATGAAAGCAAATTTTTGTAAGACCAACTTTACGCCTCTATGTGAGCAACATGGAGCAGATTCACTCAAGAGGCTATAGTTAACAAATTCATAAATCTTTTAACAGGAAATGCATCTACTCAAATTTAAAAATTGAAATATTGAGAACCAGAATAAAAACAGTGCTGTTCTGGTTCCAGAACAACAGCACTTCTGCAGGCACTACAAAACTAATTAATTAGTTTCATGTCTTTCCCACTACTAAGTGATAGCATCTTGAAAGGGCGGATAAATCACACAACAAGCCACCAAGGTCCCCCAAGAAACAACAATCCACGCATGATCGCATACCAAGGTAGAAGATTTGAGCAGGTATTGGTAAAAAGACAAAATAGCTTTAATGGATTTCCTGAAGCAACAGAACAGATTGAGGTTCTCCCTGAACAAAGCAACCAGCATTCACTGGAACTGCATCCAGGGACGCTCAGATATGCCAGTAATACCAGTGTACAGCCATCAAGGATGCTACTCAGAATTCACATTTATGCAAACCTACAATATATCCTATTCACGAATTCGATCACACCTAAAAGCCTCAAAGACAAGTATAATACCATTAAATGGCAATCATACACAAAATCAATAGTACCAGTTTGCAGACAGCAAAGGACAGATATTTCCTCCCCAAAAGCACGAGAGAAATAAATTACCCGAGGTCTACTCCCAACATTCAGGTTCAGTGACAACGATGACTCCGCCACCCAAGATTTCCAACCAACTCCACTTCTAATTCATCATAACAGACATGCAAGAAGAACATACGAACCATAAAGGTGCCGTCGTGGAATCAACAGGCTGCACACACCGCAGCAGAGGAATCATAGAAACATGAGCCTATCATTCATCTAAATACTAATAGCTACAGAGCAAGATCACAAACGCAAATTGGTAGTATTTAACACGATGGGAAGCTAAGCTACCGAACACATGCATAGCGAGAGATAAGAAGGAAGAGACAAGCGAGTACATCTGACGAACACGGTCACCTACCGACCAATGGAATCGCGGACGACTAGAAAGAACCCCGGGCAGAAACGAACAAGAAAACGATCAGTACCTACGCAATAGGAGAAAGCGACTACCGATTTACCCTACCACCAATTTGTCCGATCAAAAGGGTAGAAAATTTTTACTTCCCTCCGTTTGAACGAAACCAACCGATCCCCCAATCGCGTTCTTTCTTCCCGAATCATCCATCCTAAAGAAAAGAAATTTCCACCGATTTTTTTTTAAAAAAACTGCAAAAACGTCCCAAGAACCGATCGCGAGCGAGTGTACCGTCCCAAACAAATAGCGTCAGAACGAAATAGCAGTCGCGTGAAATAGAGGATTCTCTTCTTTATCCATGGTCCATTGATCCGGGACAGGACGAAGTACACAGAATACGGAAAAGAGTATTGATCTATTCTTTTGGTAGGATAATAAAAGGAGACGAGGGGTGGGTTACAGCGGTGCGGCGCTAACCTGGAGGAGGAAGACACAGCCGCCGCCGCCGCCACTGCCGCGGAGATTGGCAGACGAGAGGGGAGGCCGGATGGGGGCGCGACGGGAGGGAGAGACGAGAGGCGGTTCGGTGACGAGGAGGGATTAAATAATAGGGGAAGAAGGGTAGTTTGGTACTTTCCTTTGGTCCGCGATCATGGAACGGGACTCGGGCTCCACCGTGGAGACTCATGTCAGCCTTATAAAATAACAATTTCATTATGAACACTGCTATACACACGAAATATTTTCTACGAAGTGCCTAGGAAAAAAAGGCAATTGTTACGAAACCCTTGCCGTAGGGTGTTAGTGGGCAAATACCAAATTTATCCCTGCGGTGTCTTAATCTAATAGAGCACTATCACGGTAAAAAGGGTGATTGATGATGAATAGAAGAGCTATACCCATATACTCTATATCTCTCTTTGGTGTGACTGGATTGAACTTTTATTGGACATATGCTCTTGATATCTACTGGGCATCAATTTAATAGCTTGTAGTTCACGGATACCAAGATGGCAAAGGGAAAACAACATTTCCCGGTGGCACCAGAACAAAGTTGGTCATATACTGATTTCTAACAGATTAATTTGACTAGAAAACATCATAATCCTTAAATAAGTACAAAATAACTTACGCCCTAAGACTTAGAGTCTAAATAACACTATCCTCCACCACACTGATTTTTGAATTGAAGAACTTTGTAAGCAGGATGTTACAGATTATATATTATTTTCACGCCACTAAAATTATACTCCATTTGAAGTATAATTGTAAATCTTTGCAAAAACTCTGAGTTGATTTCATGCAAATGTCTAATGCACATGCTATCACTCGAAATTTTATAGTTGACATGAAAAGGGGAGAAAATTAGGCATATGTGAGATATTGAAACCTAAGAGACATAGGAAAAATATTCAAAACAAGAGTAGTGGTAGGAGCAGTGACATATCCTAGGTCAAATCTAAAAGCAAATTAGCCTAAAGCAATAGATTAATCTAGTTTATTTTGGAAGATAATTAAAGTAAAATGCATGATTATTATCCTTATCTAGTCGATATGGAAAATAACAATTACGTCATTGCTGATACTTATACTGTTGGCAACCACAATTATTGTAGTCACGAAGGGTAATTGATTTATGCCTTCAGCGATATGTTAACTGCCAACATGCGGGAAGGCAAACCGACGGCTGCTTGACGCAATCGCACATATGACATGTTGGTTACGCACCGAAGCATGTCATACTCATCGAAAATGACACATACGTATTGGTAAATGCAGTCCACAACTACACCACCGCTAGAAACCATATCACTTGCTTGAAGCAAATATAACTCTCAAAATAAAATTTAATAACATATTGGATTTTTTTAGATCCCGAATGATCTAATTTTGGTCATGTTTATTCTGGCATTACAAATTAAAATCATGCATACAATTTATCACCCTTAACTAAATATGGTTTTTCTGTTGAACAATAAAATTCTTGTCGAATAATTATATTCTATTTGGGTGATTAAAATAGAATTATGTTCCAGCAGAAAATATAGTATTCTATGCAGATTAATCTTTGGTCAATGTTTTATGCTCTAGCATTGTATATTTATGTTCTTGAAGTGCATCCTGTAGAGTTATATTATGTTATTAGATCATACTACTTAGAAAATGTGTTGTGTAATTACAAACTTGAAGTTTAATTATTCAAATTATTTTCAAATATGATATGAGTAATTAGATTAAAGCTTGGGCAAAGAATAAAGAAGCTAGATTATAGAATAAGTTTGCCAACTCTCGAATCCCAGCATGGGATCTTCGTCGTGGATTAATAACCAGCTAGGAGTTGGAATAACCTACAAAATGTTAAGATCATGTTGTTTTCTTACCATTGTACCGATACAAGTCTAGCTTACTGCATATAATTATCAAACCCTTTCTTGAAGTTAGTGCGTGTTGGAGGAATCAAATATTTCTCACATGTTATCACTACTGTGGCATACACCTTTGGACCACCATTAGTTGTTAGGGATCATATTGGATCTGAAATTCAATCAATCATATGTCCATGGTAAGGGAATTTTGTAGTATACTATTAATAAAAATCGAATCTCGACATTAGGGGGTGAGAAATGCCCAAAACTTCGAATGACGTTATATTTTTCAGAACGAAAAAAATCTTTAGTACTAAAATACATGCACTAGTCAAGCTAAACTTAAGATTTAGTTTATACTCCTGTACGCTAGAAGCGGAGAATCTGTCAGATACTTTCAATTATATATAAGAGCTACCATAGTGTTTACTTGCAATAAATACGTCGCTAAGAGTGGAATACCCTGGGTTGAATAATATATCCACCTATGTGAAATTGATTTATTGATACTTGATCTAAAATCTGTGGGGACGCCTGTAGGTCTAAGATATAATGACGATAGTCAAAATAATTATCAATCACTCCTTAAACACTCTTGAAGGTGAAATACCTCATGAAGAGGCTCATCATGAAGATGAAAATTTCAGCAACTTGATGCGTGCATATTACAATGCTGGGAATACGGAATGACTAAGAATCTTTTGTTTGGAAAATAACAAAGATATGGTTAACATTGAGATACCCTCAATTAGGAGGATATGAGAGCAAAGTTGTCGACAACTACTTTACCTCTACAATTGCTAAAGTTTTTCTTACGAGAACACGGATCCAGAATCAAAGTCTATGGTCGAGCGTCAAGGGTTTTCAGAACCCAAATTCTTCTATCCTCATGAATTCCAAAAGAACTATGAAGTGGAGATCCTGCAAACTAAGTCTTACCAAGTCTCTGCCTGCGTCCAATTCCCAACGATGCGTTTGTGGCATTGGAATAAGGTGGCTTAGAGAGTTACGGGGATCAAGGAGAGAAATCCATGAATCGTATACTATTTAAGGCCATGAAGTTTTACATTAACCCAGAAAATTAAATCCAGAAGGTAGAGAAGTTGCACACTTTTTTCTTTAGTGGGTTTTCCTTAAGATTTCTCACATGAAGATTTTGATAAGGTAACGATGCAATATAACTTATGGATGCAATGTACTTTTTTCTCTATCTCTTTTTTCCTACTGGGTTTTTTGGAAGAGTTTTTAATGAATCATGTGCATAGACACGGTATTCGCCCAAGAGGGTGTTACGAAACCCTTGTCCTAGGGTGTTAGTGGGCAAATACTGAATTTGCCCTTGGGGAGTCTTAATATATAAATAGAGCAATACCATTGTAAATAAGACGATTGATGATGAATAGAAGAGCTCTACCCAATACTTGTATCTCTCTTTGGTGTGATTGAATTGATCGTATCCCGACTACATCGTTATTTAACAGCAATGACCTTTCTACTCGCGCTCTCTGCGTCTCCTTAGTCCACCAATACAGGCACCAAGTTCATGGTGGCTTACAAAGATTTCTCTACATCCAAGTACATTGTCCTCCGGTTCCGCATCATCATCCATGAATCAGGAATCAATTATAGCACGGTAATTGGAACAAAGTTAGCCAAACTGACAATTTGCAGCCATAATTAATCTTCTAAATTTCTTCAACAATTCCTCCAAAAGAAAACTTTCTTGAACGAAATTTCATCTGATTTGCTCCCAAACAGTGGTAAGAGTGGATCACAGTAGAGGACTAGTTGTCCAACCATGAAGACAAGTAAGACTGGAAGAGAGGCTTCCGCCATGGCGAGAGCTTAATAGACATGGGGCCACGAAGAGGGACTCAGCCATGGCAAGAACAAAGGCAGAGAATGGATGGGATTAGCCGAGAATAGTTGAGAATAGGGTGCCTCGGCAGCTGGGGGAAGCAAGCTATGGACTAATTAAGGTGGGGTAGGAAGGAGAGATCGATCATCGATGGGATGCAGGCTATGGAGAAGATGAATCGGAAAGACGAGGGAAAGAGCTCCATGATCTAGTTCACATGTTATTGGATATAGCCATATAGGCTGGGTGGTGGGCCCGTCACATTGCTTCGCATTCGCTTGTGCTGCCATCACGTGAGGTTGGCTACTTCGTATGCACGTCGTAACAATTTCTTCGTGTGCATAGTGTTTTCCTTTCATCGAACCTTTTTTGAAGAAATGAGAATGAACTTCACTCCTATCATATTTCGCGTTTTTAATTGGAGCAGCAAGTCGTAGACATACAGAAAGATAACATTGCATGATGTTACAAGACTGACACTTGACTGATTCAAGCATGTTACAATGTGAAACAAAACACGCTCTCTGCACGTAATTGCTCGAAACAGAGCACTCAGATTTCAGAGTACTAATACAAGTATACAACAAATGAGATGATCTCGTTTATATATAGCAGGACAGTTAAAAAAAAACATTCATCAATACTTTTACCATTTTTGATGCCATAATAGGCTATGCATCACTCGGTATTGCAAGTGAGAAGTATTTTTCCTCTAGTATTTGTATTTACAAGTTACAAAATCAACGAGAACCATTCTTGCCCTGCTAAAAAAATGAGAAGCGTTCTTAAAAATAGATTCAGGCAGAAAGTCAGTGCACTGGGTGATCCTTTTCCCTTGTTGATATTCACTTATTCTGGACTAGTCCCATTTGCAAACGCATGTCCTAACTTATTCTGCACATAATCTTGCTCAGTTACAGATTAATAAGTCGTATGCAGTCTCCGGCAAACATCATGATCTTCAGAAATGAACAACACTCAATGAATGAACAAGATAGTTGACGGATGACTGGATGAATACTTGGTATAATTCTCCTTAGTAGTTAACCATTAGTCTCCTTGAAATATAGGCAGCAGTACACCATATCATGATTAGAGATACTTAGATATCCGACGCTTCTCGGTAATTGAAAAATGATGAAAACAATAATCGTCAGCCTTAGCACACCAAAGAATAATTCCACCGTGATAGAAAGATAATGTTCAAAACTCTGTAACAAACAGAGGACCCTGATAAGGAATGTGCTCCAGGCATGTCTCGATAAGAATTATTTAAGGTTCTCCTTGGATGATATGGTACAGCTATGCGACAGATCTGAATTCTCAAATTTCTTGACTCATGTGACTCATGTCAAATGCTTGCGGTTGTTGGAATGATGGCATCTTAATTCGATGGAATGAAGCACAACGGTTTTTCTTCAAATGAATCAGTTTGCCAGAAAATAGACTGCCTATGATCCAACTTGCTGGCTGCCAGAAAATTGAGAATTAGAAGTACCGAAAATGATAAAGCACATTTGTTACGTCTGCTATAGTCGTTACTGTGCTGACGATGGAAGTGCGGTAGTACTGGCCGATGAACGGCGGTACTACCGCTCGCGCTGAAAACTTCAGAGTTTTGCCCTCAACAGTCGAATTTGTTTGTAGGGGGTATAAATACCCCTCTATCAGCTCAATGACAAAAAAAAAAAAAGAAGAGAGATCTCATTTATCATCCTTGAGCTAAGAGCAAACTCTCTACATCGCATATACTCTTATTGCATTCATTGTAAGCTTGTTGAGCAAAATTCAAATGCATTCATTTCTAGATTGATCCTTAGCACTTGATTGCCGTCAAGCGAAGATTGTGGTTCTTTACTCTTGGTGTTTGCCGACACCTAGACGATTTGGCGGGAGTTTGCGCTATGATCTCTTTAAAGAGATTGTGAAAGGCCCAACGCCAAATTTTGAGTGGTTCAGTGTTCACCATCTCCAGAGTGGAGAAAGAACAACCACTAGTGAAATCAAGGAGCAAAGCTTAATTCGTGGAGCCGGTCCAAGGTGCTTGAGCTTGTTATGAATATTGTGTGTATGTATTCAGAGGCCCAATAGGCAATATATATAGGGTACACAAAGGTACAGATAAGGAAATATAAAGACTCCTTATTTTATCTCTAACATATCTCTAACACCCCCCGCAAATGCAAGTCATATGTAATAGCATTGCATTTGAAAAGGGTTGACACTAAAATATGGAAAATTCAAAGTCCGAGTCTTGATAAATGTCGTCGTAGCATGCAGCTCTTGGAAAATGTCGATAAAAGATCTCCTCCCATCCGTGGTTCCGCAACAGCCTATAAAACACAATGTGTAGGAGCAAAGTCGACCGCGGCAACATGACGAAGAAGATGATGAAACCGACAAAAAGATAAAATTGTCAAGTCGAATAGGAATAGATAGAAGCATGACGACGCAGATCGAAGCCCAAGGCAGCAGGCGCGATGCACAAGAAGCGCAATAAATACGCAGTGCACAAGAAGCGCAATAAAGACGCAGAGAGCACAAGAAGCGCAATAAAGACGCAGAGAGCACAAGAAGCGCAACGGATGCACAGTGCAAAAGAAGCGCGACGCAATGCACAAGAAACACAACAGAGACGCAGTGCAGAAGAAGCGCGGCGCAATGCACAAAAAGTACACCGGAGACGCAATGCGGAAGAAGCGCAGCGGCCTTAAAAGCGGGGCGACAGATCTGCAGCGGTTCAAAGAAAAGAACACGACAGCTGCCATGCAAAAGAAATTCCTATGCTTCTATGACAGACAATAAATTTGTGGACTCGCATGGCTAAGACGAACTTACAGATAAAGAGTTACTCGCATGGCTAAGACGAACTCAAAGGATAAAGAGTTACGGACTTGGATGAATGCAACGGAAGAAACGACACTAATAAAGAAAAGCCTAAGGATAACTAGAACAGCAGAATATTGCTCCTCATCCTATCAGCAAGTACTAGTGAGCCCACCCAGCTTGTAGCAACAGCAACAGTGCAATGCCATCAGCAACCCAAACAAAATCACGGCCCAGCAGTAGCACACTCCAATGCCAAACACAGCCGAGCTATCTCCACATAGCATCCAGATAGCATCCAATAGTCAAGCAAATACCAATAGCAGCCCTTAACTGCACAGCGAGGTCGCTAGCAGCAATCCACGAAGAAGCTTTCCGCATCAACAAAAGTTGGCTTCCCCTCACCAAATCCACGAGCGGAGCAGCCGGGCAGTGCAGACCGAAGAAGATACGAGTGCGTCGCTCGGGTGAAGGCGCTGCACGGACTCGAGCTTCCTTCTCATCAAGCACGGCGACAGGTCGAAGACCGGCAAGGAAGAGCTCGATCTGGGCGCGCCGAGCAGCCGATGCCATGGGAGAAGGCTCGAGGCGACCGATCGAGCGCGCACGGATCCGGACGAGCAGGTGATGCGCAAGCAACGAAACAGAGTCGGACGAAGAACGGCGACGGGACGATTCCACCGAGTAGAGTGGCGCGGATCTGTCGAAGGAGGAGGTCGCCGTCGAAGGATGAGGTCGGCGAGCAGCGCCCCAAAGCCGGATCCGAGGCGGAGGATGTGTAGCCGAGCAACGAGAGGCCGCCCAGAGCGAAAATTGCTCCTCCCGGGCAGCGGCGGACGGCGGCCGGAGGCTAGGAGGTGGCGGCCACGGTAAACCCTAATCCTAACTTTGGCTCTGATACCATGTTATGAATATTGTGTGTATGTATTCAGAGACCCAATGAGCAATATATATAGGGTACACAAAGATACAGATAAGGAAATATAAATACTCCTTATTTTATCTCTAACATATCTCTAACAGAGCTTTCCTCAACGTGAACTAGTGAAGACCGGCAAGTCTTCGATACCACAGCAAAACATAGCGAGTCATCTTTTAGTCATTTCTTTGCCTCTACTTTCCGTATTTATATTTCTGGCTAATTGAGATTGTCCATTTTAGTTATGCTAGAGATATATTTGTAGAGTCTTGTCTTGTGGTGCCTTAGCCTTACTAAAATTGAGTAGATCTTGAATTGCAATATAATCTTGCTTAGTTCTAAAATGGTAGAAATTACTTTTAGATAGCAAGTTTTTTAGAACCTCTTATTCACCCCCTCTAGTCGGTTATCCTTGATCCTACAATAGTCGAGTTCATGAAGGAACTAGGGGATGAGGAAGACATGGTTGTTGCTATGGAATAGGTTCTTATACCATGTGAAGAAATCAATCTAAGTTTGGAGAAAAGGATTGAGACTTGCGCAAGCCAACAGGCTGCAACAGGTGGACATATATATCATGAACAATCCTGATTTCCATGGATTACATACGCAGAATATGTGTGATTGCAACAGAACACAATTTGATACATAAGGAAAAGTCGGGGCAGCTAGTAGATGGTAGAGATGGATCTAGTGACGTCTCTGATAATATTGGTGTGAGCAACTTTTCATCTTTGTGATGGTATTTGCTATAGAGTCGATGATAGGTTTGGTAAGGTCTAGTAATGATTTTGCTATAGAGTCGATGATAGGTTTGGTAAGGTCTAGTAATGATATTGCAATATGTAACAAGATAGACATGATTGTTATCTTATACCCATCTTAAGAGGGAGTGTTGGAGAGTTCATATTAGAGTCTAATACAGAAGTTGTATTAGAGTCAGCTTGTATCTTGAGACTATAAATAAAAGATGTGAGGATCACAAGGGGCACACAACCAGGGATTAAAATCCCGGCCGGTAACCGCCGGTTACCGGCTACCGGAGGGGATCCGGGAAACGAAAAACCGGAACTACAACGTCCGGTTTAGCCAATTCAAAATTCAAAATTTGATTTTTATACGAATTTTAAGCGAATTCGATCGAATTTCATCCGGAAAAAAACCGGCATTTCCGGTAACCAGCCGGTACCGTTCCCGGCCAGCCAATGGGAAATACGCCGGTAACGGTTACGTTATCCTTGCACACAACTATTCCCCGAAATTCTACATATATATTACAATTCACACAATAAGCTATGGGAATATTGTTTGATTAGCAGACCATCCAACATCATAACTAGTTGTTTGTCTTCTGACTAGGCTTGCGACATACCTTGATAATGTTGGAAAATTTTGAACAGAAGCTGGTTTTTCCATGGATCAAGAATCCTACTCCATCAAATATCAATGTATTATTTTTTAGGTGAAGTGACTGGACAAATGTCAAACTCTGCTTCACCGCATGCCTTTGTTGAATTAAATACCTAACCAAAGGATATAACTAGCAAAAAGATGAGCATCAAGAATGAAGAATCTTACCATATTTCACATGGACAACAGAAACAAAATTTTCTTGCTGAAATATTAGCTTCACAAAAGAAAGCTAACACAAACAGTTCAAAGCAAAGTGCCTTGACTATGTTCGAGAAGAGGCTCAGGCGGCTTAGACCTTTTACAAAGAAACCTCGTCTAGATGGATGATATATTGACTTAAAAACACCTATCTTGAATTTTTATGTGTTGTATATTAAGTCTGCTGATTTACAGTAAATTAAGCTGATTAATCATGTCATTGTTAGATAACCCTTTCAAAAGATAATTGTTAGGTAAGGTGACCTATGAATCTATGATAAATGACATTGAGTTAGAATAATTAAGCCCATCAAATATTAAAATATCTTTCGCTTCTATTACTAGCTTGGCTTCAAGTTGAGAAAAGAATGAATCATGTAAGATTTTGATAGTTCTAAAATACAGATACTTCAGAAAACCACCCAAAATATGGCATCAAATCATATGGAAAGGTCATAACCATGACATAATTGGTATTTTTTCCTTGACTACTTCAAAAAAGATATAGAACACTGAATCTTTCATGAACAAGGATGTGATACCAATTCAAAATTCCATTTTCACAGGATATGCATCATGCAATGCGTACACAAGCATATCATAACATTTAGTGGATTCTAGTAGATTGCCTTACTTTCCAGGTGGCAACAGGACACCAGCTTGAAGAGAATCAGAAAGCCAATTTGGATTCAACATCGAGGAATCGATAGCACAACCATATAAGAACTTGGCTGTTGACACCTGTTGCAACAAATACCTATGAAACACAAGTGCAATATGGTCCAAACACGAATGGACAATTTTAAATGCACGTGAGCCTATTCTCGTATTCATACATCATATACAGATCAATAGACGGTACCAAAAAAACATAAAGGAAATGGAATGACAAACCTTTTTAGGGGAAAGAACTATGGGAGGCTTCCACCTTGCAAGCGCTGCCAGCTTGCTTCTTTTATCATGTGGATACCGTGGCACTTTAGAAAGAACATAACTTCCAAATTTTCGGATTAAAGAATCAATTTCTTTTTCCTTGTGACTTTGAAACCCAGTCAACAAAAACTCTAGTCCATGAAATATGGCGTCTTTATTATTAATGTATTCCCTGGACTCCGGTGTGTCGACAATTCTGCTGTCTGACCCTGCAAAGATTCAAATGTGAACATCACCAAAAGTATCTAATGATTCTGAAGGTATTACTCAAGAGTCAAGATATGTCAGAGTACATCTCTCACATGAGGGATCATAAAAACTTACAACTGGATCGAGATTTAGTCCTTCTGCCCTTGGTTCGTCTAGTACTAAGTTTAGCTTCCGAAAATTGAACTCTTTTTCTTTTAAGGTCCCATTTACCAACATTCAAATGCGTTGTTGATTGAGGACAAACTTCTGATGGGATATGTTGCTCTCTGCTTTGATGCTCACTATTACCCTGAGCATAAGATGACTTCTTCTGAACCACAGAAAATTCTTCCAGACTTCCAGCTTCAACATTATTTTCTATGAATTGATTAGAGGCTTGCACACGCTGTATCTTCTTATTTAAAATTATTGGTGTGCATATTTCCTTCTGACAAACTGCTACATCAACATCATTATGTGTTGCACTACCTCCCAATATGTTTGATATTGGTGCTGTAGTGCTAAAAGGCCTGAGTGAACTGTATTTTCTGCGCGTCCATGGAACATTAGATTCCGGTGCCTGAACTAAAGGCGCAGAAGATGGATCGGCTTCTACATCCAGATCTTGATTCCTAGGAGGTTCTTTGGGATAAATTAGTTCTTTCTCCTCCCCTTTCCTCTGTTTGCACTCAGCAGCCTGACTAGTGGAACCTTCATTGCAAGATATGCTACATGGAACAAAGGAACAGAGAGGATCCGCAGGTGATAAGCTTGAACATATTACTTGATAACACGGCTCTGCAGCTTCAGCACCTTGATTTTCTTCACAGAAACCTTCAGTTTTGCAGGGAAAAGATGCTCTTGAAGACGCAACCATTTCCATGGATGCTGCTCTAGATGCAGAAGGGCACTCATCCAAGCTACCCATTGACTCAGAAATGAAGCTAGTTTCTTGGTTGAACAATTCCTCCACATGCTTCCTTGCACCACTACCAACATTTGTCTGTGCACCAATTCCTCCACCTTCTTGAAAAGAAATTTTACATTGTAATGAGATAGAAGAAGAGTATTGAAATTTGAATGAGACAGATATAGTAATCCATGAAGTATAATATGCTGATTTTTGCATTGCTACATTTGATGCCAAAACATTTGGCTTACCTTAAGGATATTTTGACTTATGAGAGTCCTCAAGCCTCCAGCAAAGGCACCGTTGTTTTGAGTCGACATCTGGAGAGCAGTTTCCTTATTTCTTGGGAATGGCATTGTTTTATCTAGAGCTGTTTGCTTTACAGAATCACAGCCTGGAGTTATTATCTGCTAAAGAATGTTCCTTATTTCTGTAGCATACCAACTGAGTTATTATCTGCTAAAGAATCTGGTACATGGTCACTGGTAATAGCATCTTGGCTGTGTCATCTTTTATTTTGCACCTCGGAAGAACAGATCTCTAAAATGTGTGCTTCTGCATCACATGGGGGACAACCAGGCTGAGAGATTTGCTGTTTCAAATCACTTGTGTTGTGACCTTGAGAAGAACAAGCAGTTTGAACAAGAGACAGCCAACATCTTGGAATACATCGAACATTTCAGTCTCATCCAATTCTGCAAGCCAAACACTCATCCAGATCATTTTCGGAGGATCCACAAATATGTTCTGGATCCTCAAGAAAACACTGTTTCCGAGCTTCTTTTACATGCAGAGCAGCTTCTATGGCAGCTGCAGCCAACTTATCAGAATGACAATCATTACGGTATTACTTCTGCAATAGCCATGGCTTCAGAGGCAGCAATAGACAGCTCAACTGCATCATTCACATCTGCATTACGGAGCTTCCGAACATCAACCTTTCCACCAGACAGTTGATGTCTTCTTGCATCAAGTGGTTTATTGATTTCCTTGCTAGCCACTCTACAGACTACTAGTAGCTTATCATCATCTTTAAGGGCTTTAACCTCCAATTGATTTTTGGGCACAGCATTGACCTCTAATGGACCTTTACATGTACCAGAGTCTAGAATCTGAGGACTACCGTTCGCTTGAGCTGAGGAGGGTTGCACAGCATTTTCTGAAGAAAGATGCAAAGAGAGAGGCAGTACCTGTAGAGGAGAAGCATTCAAAAATCAAAATATGTTATAACAGCACAAGACAAGAAAAAGATTTTGTCTGTGCTGCACAGAAAGAGTCAATATACTTTGTCTATCACAAGCCAAAATTCGTTATCACACTAACTTCATCACTCATAATGCAATCGTCAAGGTGATTGACAATCAAGCAATATGTGATCAAAGTTTAGAAGTTAATTGAAATCACAAGCACATTTTTTTTTTTGAGAATACGCAAGAGGCTTGGGCGTATACCATTAATAGATAGAAAGAAAGGTCTAAATAAAACTAGCATCAAAGTGCTAGTAAGAACAAAAATAGAAGAGAACTGGCGGAACTGGATCCAAAATTTTCTTTTAGGGAAGAGAACTGGCGGAACAACAATAAGTACACTGTGCAAGTGTGCATTCCTGGAACCAAAAATATTATCTCAGGACAAAGCTACTTTTATGCAGGATTGAATCGTTGAAGGCTACATCAAAAATTCAAAATGTAGTACTATCTACTGATTAAATTGATCAAATTCGTAGAATGACAATAAATTACGTTATAATTCAATTTCATTGTAGTTTACATCAAGAGTTCATGTGATCCAAGCAAGGAACAACTTCTCATAAACTTACATTGCCACTGGTTGGAGTACTTGCAGCAGGTGTGTCTCCAGACAAATGCAAACGAAACCCACTGTAACCACCGGAATTTACCATGGCATTCTGACAACTCTGTTGCTCTTGTGCAGGGTCTCCAATAAACACACAATTCTGCAATTCAATGAAGAAACCACAGACATCAAATCATTACAGACAATACAAAAAGAAACATTGATATATTCAGATCGGATTCAACATATGTCATTTCCTACCAAATACCAATCATTGGTTTCGGTTATTCTTTCTAAGATGGGATGAGCAGGCAAGCTGACGTTAAGAAATCAAAAGATAAAAGCCTACGAGATTACTACCACCAACCAATGCACAAATAAGATAAGAAGAGCACCTCACAAGACGGCGATGAAACGACAGCACTGTCTTTTCGGTGTTCGCCAACCGTTGGCTGCCGATGCGGCTGAAGCCATTGAGGGAGCCAAGCAATGTCCTGACCAAGTACCAACCCAAAGCAACACGGAAAGGTTATTAAGAAGGAATTCATCACAGTTCCCATCTTGTTCGAGAACCATCATACCCCACATGGGGGGGGGGGGGTACCTCGGAAAAGCGCGGCTAGTGGTAGGCACAGCTCGACATGGCGACCGCCGACCGGGTTATCGCCGCCGCCGCGAGAGGACGGAAGGGACGCGACAGGCTCCCCCTCTCTCTCTCTCTCTCTCTGCAGATCTGTCTCCGCGCCACACCTAGGATTCGCGCCAGAATCACAAAAGGGCGGGTTTCGTTGGGAAAGGGTGGAATATTTTACCGTACTGGCCGTTTTTTAGAAACTGAATTTTGAACCGGGGTTTTTGAAAACCGGCTAGAATTTTGAATTAAAAGGTGTTTAATGATGTGTATATTTAGCTCATATAATACGTAACCTAGTATATTTAGCTCATACAATACGTAATCTAACATATTTAGCTCATTTGAAGTGCAAACCGGCCAAAAACAATAATTCAAGCATATTTAGTTCATACAGTACGTAATCTACCACAAAATAGGCCTAAACCAACCTAAGAAGTGCATTGTACAGTTAAAAATTCAAAATTAAAATTGAATTTTTACGGCGGTCTCGTTCACTCGATCGCCATCGATAAGACCAGGTTATCGTGATAGCGGTGGGATTTTTCCCGATACTGGTGACGATGGGTCTGAACCTACAACTTTTCACTACACGCATCCCCGGTACCGCTAATGTCTTTTTGTGACAATCATCCTCCACGAGCCTATAGCACGGTAAAACTCTGTATGTCATCTAAAAAAACTCTATATGTCATTAGAGACCCCCACTTTCTCTAACCGAATAGCTAATGTGACCCCGCAACGACTAGCCTATGTTTGGCTTGCTCTAGGGTGGTTCACACCTGTCGGTCGATCCAGTGTTGCCGTCCTCTAGAAGCGCGACAGGCCGGCTAACGCCGAATGGGAGCTCACCTCGTGGTCTAACGCGCCTCCAGAGAGCGGTAGGTCCTCACGTGTGTTTTGAGTGTAGCACCGGTGACATTTTAGCCTATTTTATGTTGTGCATTCATAATGAAAAACGTGAGCCTCCTTGTAGCCAATGCGCTCCCATTACAAATAATCTGTCATTTGTCTTGTTGTAGGGTGGATCACAGCTTGGTCCAATGTTGTATATGCCAATGACGAAGCCAGAATGAAAATAAAGATGGTGTTCATGTGTCGAAACTAATATGAAACAAGTATACCAAATATGCATCTACTGGTCTTTTGTCATCCAAATTCATACATAAGTAGAAATAAACAAGGTGAAAATACAAAACATAGTACATCGCTAATGGTTAGCGTGCCCAAATGCCCTTCAATGAACAAGACATTTTTGCAAAATTATGAACAAATCAATACTTGTGCAAGGTTTGATGAACCCGAAGGTCCTATTTTGGCCCGATCTTTCGATGAGAAGGATAAGTTCGGTGGTAGTCGCTCAACTCTCACGATCCTGGCTACGAACTCACAAGGCTCGAAACCACGCAATTGCTGAACTGCTCAACAAGTCGTTATCAACCGTGCACGAATACCCGGTTGACCTGATCACGAAGATCGATTCCTGTATACACCGAAGAAGCACGCAAGAACAAGATAAATAAGCAATCTGAATTGCGAATAATGATGAAACTCACAAAGTTGGGGTTTCTCAAACCGAACGGGCGACGAAACTGCTACGCAGAATAATCTAAAAGAAAAACCCAAGCCAAACTAAAGGGCGCCAGCTCCTATATGAGGAGGGCGGCCAGGAGGTGAAAACCCTAGGTCGCCGTACTGGTCACGGTACTGTTTATGCATGAATAGTGCCGCATAAACAGTATGGGCCTAGAGGTGGTCAGCCAATACATTACATTGCCTGTGGGCCAATAATTGGTGACGCAGCACCATAGCATATAGATGTAGCATAATGGCATGTAGACAACACTCGGCTCGTATGAATAGACGTGGCTCGGTCCAATTGGGGAATATGACAGTGCAGTAGCCGAAAGTCCCATCGAAAGGATGTGGTTGAAGTAGAGGATGCCGTGCAGCGGCGGGTCGAAGCAGTGGTTGCATCCTTAGGGTTGATGTCCTCATCAAGGTTGCTTGTCCATTTTTGCAAATATATGAACAAGTGAGTAACAACCAATCAAACTACTTGTCTATTGTTTATATTCAATCCATTGACACGGTTACTAGGGGTGTCAATCTAATCCGAATAATCTGTTTTATCCAGCATCCGAATTCGATTGGTAGCGAGTACGGTTTAAATGTTTTTCCATCAGATTAACAATTTCTCCCCTATTCGTACTCGTATTCGCATTCGCATAAAAAATATGGGGACAAATATGGTATGAACTTTTGCCATCCAAAATGTTGCTTTATCCCCACCGTTCGTATTTGTATTCAATAAAAACGATACACATATTTTATTGTAGTATGGATAATTAGTTGGATGAGTTTTTTTAGTTTAATATGAGTTCATTTTTTAGGTGAAATAGATAAACTAGAACGATTATGTGTACTATGTACGAGGATAAAGTGTCATAAATATATTGCAATTACGTAAGTTATGAGGATATCCGAATCCAACCGAATTAAATAGGTATTTGTATTTGTTACAAGATTCGATTTGTATTTGATAATATTCGAATTTGTATTCATTTATAAAATATGAACATGAATACGGGAAGACTACTATTCGATTCATATTCGATTTGTTGATACCCAATCGATAAAAAAATCATGAATTAGAACCAGAAGAGAGGCTCGTTGTTGCGATTGCGGTCAACCGGTCGGGCACTCAGCCATGCACACCTGCGCCCCTCACTGGCTCCTCAGCATCCCCACAACATCCTCATCGCCTCGCCGGCTTACCGCAGCAGCGCAGCCCGCAGTGGGTCATTGCG
Source organism: Ampelocalamus luodianensis (assembly GCA_036346255.1). Taxonomy (NCBI): domain Eukaryota; kingdom Viridiplantae; phylum Streptophyta; class Magnoliopsida; order Poales; family Poaceae; genus Ampelocalamus; species Ampelocalamus luodianensis. Next base: position 90,446,371 of record CM070622.1, on the reverse strand, counting down.
CGCCTGCGCCGTCACAGAGTTGCAGTTGTCACACCGACTCTCTGCAATGCGCGTCGCCTACCCCGGCTCACGCGCATCCTCATTGAGCCACCTCCATGCCCTCTCTCTCTCGGCCTTTGTGTCTAGCAAACCTTGGGTTCGAGTGTTCAACTGCGCGGGTGTGCCTGGACAAGCAACCTGCCCAACTAGGCCTCCAAGGCTCGAAGGCAGCGGCTAGCGACCACCAAGCACCACAACCCAGGAATCAGACGATCAACCTAGCGCAGCTTCTTTCTCCTCCATCCACCCGAGCACCTGTCCTTGCGCCGTCAGCATGCCATAAAATTGACGCTGGTGGTTATGGGATACTTAGGTCTGGTGGCCGATGCCGATCCGTGCCGCCCGGGAACATCACCAACCTGACACTTTGGAGCTCTCTATCGCGGAGTCCATGACCGCGCCACCGAGGTCATCAACCCACATCTACGTGCGCCGACCTAAAGCATCACCAAACGACTGCCATGCCGGTCTGCCTGAGACGTCACCAATGCCTGTCCTCGCCTTAGAGTCACCGGCGCCGCCGGCGCTCGTCTCTCCATGAGCCAACATCGACGTCATTATCACCTATGGAGTCGCTGTGTCGGCCACATGGCCCGTTGCCGAGGTTGTCGTCAACTAGCCGAGGCCGTCCGTGAGCCGCCACGCCGGTCGTTCGTCGTGCTGCGCCCGTGTACGATGTGAGCCAACGTCAACATTGCCGTCACCCGTGAGGCGGCCATTGTGAGAACCGCGTTTTTAGTCCTAACCTCGTAACCGTAATCGGTAACTAGCAGCGATTAGTCTCGTCTTAGTGGTGAGTTAACGATAGTATTAGATCGTTGTTAGGCAAGCTGTTTCGTTGTCAGTGCGTTGGGTTCGTTAGGTTTCGTTCGTGAGCATTGCATAGCTTTTTAGCTCAATCATAACGCATCATTCATTCAACCCCAGCATTCAGCACAACAGTAGAATCAAGTCGGTAAGTAAAACTGCATTGTCATTTGCATTAGATAAATAAGTCTTTGGTAGCATTGTTTACAAGAGTACTTTGCATCAATTAGTTGCAATCATGTGCATCTTGGCATTTCCTTCTATGCATAGCAAGCAACACAATCCCAACTCAGTCAAAACCTAACCCTTGCATTGTATATCACCGAGCCCTCCTTGTATCTTGTTCATTGACCGCCGATCCGTCAAACCCTTGTGTGGACTGAGTCATCCAAAACCTGCACGCTTACCACTCTCTACCAGCATTGTTAGATAGAAGCAAGCCTAAGTTTGATTAAAGTAAGGATTGGGAGGAAGGGAAGATTGCCGTCAGATTTCCCCAAAGTGCAGTAGACTACCCAAAGTAACCTCAGTGGTCGGTCCCTTGACCATCGAGATACCCAGACCAACCGGAGTTGGTCGGCTCCTTGATCGTCAAGATATCCTGACCACTCGAAGTCAATCGGTACCTGTCACTTCCGTGGGTCTCCTCATCCGGCATTAATAGAATCTGACACCCACGTATACTGAATTACTCAACAGCTAAGAATCACTCGCATTGTGATTTAGTAACCAATGGACCAACAGGTCCTTAGCCCAATAGTAGCATGAGAGAGCATAAGAGATAGGGCAATGGGCGTAGTGGTCATTTCGCATGCCGCAAGGAAAGCCAGCTGAGTGTAAACCCCCTGTAAAACCTCTTCCAATCTCACAGCACACCGAGCCATCCCCCTCACAAAACACCACCATTCATCCCCCAGAGCCAGCACCACCAAATACATCCCCCCCTAATAAGCCATTTCCATCCACAAGCTAAGCGAACCCACTGCCATCCCAATGGCATAGCAAAGCATCACACCATCACCACCATCCACAAGGAGCACAGAGCCGAAGGCGCTGGGAGCTTGGCGTCGCCCAGGCCGCCCGGAGCTCGGCATCGCCCAGGCCGGCAGCACCACCCATTCACTGCCGGCATCCCCATCCTCAAGCATCACCAGTCACAACACAAGCACCACACAACCATCCCAGTTCATCATTCCCTCATCAGGTAAAGTATTGAACATTATGAACTGGAGGTGAGCATCCTCATACCTTGAAGCTACATCTTCTACCTCCATCTCCAGATCCAACCACTGACCTGCATTCATGAGTAGTAGCTTTCATCAGTAGAAGGTCTAGCAAGGACGAGTGAGCTGAGTAGAGGGGGAGGCGTCGGTTCTTCGGTGCCGGCGGCCGGAAGGCCGAGCCGGCCGGACCCAAACCCTAGCAGCAGTAGCACCGGACTTCTAGTGGCGCCGGTTGAGGAGGAACCGGAGAGGTAGACCCGAGCCGAGGCAGGCGAGAGGCGCGGCGGCGCGGGCCTCCGCCACACGGAGGAGGCGGCCAGAGCGAGCCGAGCGGCGTGGCGAGAACAGATCCGAACGGATCGGCCGGATAAACCTAGGGAGCGGCGCGGGCCAGATCTGGAGAGCCCCGGCGGCAGCTTGGGCCGGGCTGAGTCGGGTGTGCTCGGGGAAGACGTAGGCGCGGCGGCCTGGTGGTGATCGAGCCGAGCGGCGGTGGCAGAGCCGAGAGGCCAGTGGAGTCGGCCAAGTCTGGCGGTGGGCTGGGCGAGGACCCGAGCATGGCGGCGGCGCTTGGACACAGGCCGAGCAGCGGTCGAGCGAGAGAGAGAGAGGAGGCGGCGCTGGAGCGCGCGGGTGCCGAGTCGGGCCGAGCTCGAGGCGGCGCGGCGAGCAGCGCGAGGAGAGCCCGAGGCGCGGCGCCCCTAGGGTCGAGAGGGAAGGAGGAATCGGAGAGTGGCAGAGAGATGAGAGTGGTGTTGTGTGGGTGTTGTGTGCGTGTATGGGTTTGGGGGTGCCGGCCGAGTGGGGTTAGAGAGAGAGAGAGAGGATTAGGGGGAGATTAGGGTTAGGGTAAGGGCTGTAGATTTAGGATTTGGCAATCTCAGTTAATGTAGATTCTTGTTGTTCTGTAGTGTTGATGCTAGAATAGTTGGTATATCAATTGTCTTTTGTTGTTGTTAAACTAGCTGGTGCGTTTAGATAATCGGGCGACCTTCGAGAAGTGCTAACTTCGCTTAGATCTCAAAAATGTTTTAGTTAATTAAATTGTGCTAACTAGTAGTCGCCACTAACTTATGTATTCATATTATCACCCAAATCAATACGTATTTACTTATACTATTATTATTTGTTGCCGATCCGCTCTGTAAGGCTAACCAAACCATATGTGAGAAGGTGACGAAGCTGCAATGGCGCCAACTTTTCATACATCCACGAAGGCAAGCGATCCTCTTGAACATTAATATAGTTACTTTAAAAATATACCCTATCTTGCACTATTATATGTATTGCATCAAAATGGTTTTCCAAAACCTAAAGAAAATGTTTGAGATAAGATAAGATGACTAAGAAAGAATGAGACTTATTAGGAGGGTAGAAGGGGGCCCTGGCTGGGGAAACGCGATGATGATGTTGAGGTAAGAGGTGGGCCCCTTTTTACATATGGTTATAATATAAGGACCAACAAACTCTTACTCGGTCAGATGCCGTAATTCAGTGCCAACCATTTTCCCGTTTCGGCGGGCAGAAAATGCTACCTTGTTACGTGACTATGCTCTCCACATCGGGTAAGTAATAGGTGTGTGTGAGTGATATGGAGGAACCCAGGACCGGTGGGGGATAGTCCGGAAGTGGGGGATCCAAGGCGCTATAAGCGCTAAGGTGGAGTGTTGAGTGCAGGATAGAAGTCGCCTCAACCAACCTCACCGAACTCGGTGGATGATGAGGTCGGCGTGACTTAATCTCTGCCGCGGAAGGTGATGGGTAGAGAAATTAATCACGTAACCTGGAAAACGTTCTGTATTCTGATCTCGAACCCGCATCTAAGGCAATGCGGTGGACCCTGTTCATGGAGAGTTCAGAATAGCTATGGGTAAAGTGGTACAAAACCTGCGCAGTGCTAAACAAATCATGAATTCATGCCAGTCTCCAGGATTGGAGTCTACGGGAACCACAGGGGGTCTTTCGTCTCTCCGAGTGACTAGTAGTGTTTTTCAGTATTAAAACTTGCCACATTTTTGTTGAGATCTATTTTCTAAAGTGAGATGGTTTAGAACTTGTGATGAAGAGTAGAGATAGTGCATCCTGTGCATCTTTGCTATTAATGCTTGCTGAGTACATTCATTTGTACTCAACCTTGTTAGTATTCTCCTTTGTAGACCCTAGTCCGACCGGGAACTATCCCGAGTGGGACGAAGGACTTGCAGGTACAGAAGCAACATCTGGAGGAGAAGGCTTGGACTAAGAGAAATCGGGGCGAGTTGGGAGCTATTTTGGCTTGTGGGACGAATAGGCAGCTGGTACTTCAGGGCAGACAAGAGCAGCGGGGAGGTCCCTTGGGTATTTATATAAAACTTGTATTAAGACCTTAGCCCTGCGTGGCTAACTGTTGAAATAAAGGACATTTTCTATCTTATTGTTCTGCTGCGTAACTCTGGTGAAGGCTTACTATTCGTTGGAGCAGTGTTCTACTGAGCAAACGAATAGTAATCCGTGTGCCTAAGTGTTATTACCCCTGGAGTAATGACTCGGGACGTCACAACCATGCTATCTTCATTGCCCGCGGTGCCGCGGTCGTCATCAACCATTGGCTCAACCTGAAGGCCACGCATAAGAATATGCATGCATGATAGATTTAATCTTGTTTGGGTAAATTCTGTTATTTTAGAGTTGCTATTTTTTTTATAGGAGTCCGAGTTAGACAAGACTTGTGTGAGTTGGAGTCCATTTTAGGTATGAGATGTCAAACCTATTCTGATTTCGATCCTGTAATCTGTGGGTATAAATATACATAAAAGACTAAAAAGAGGTGCAACGCTAAATCAGTTTTGTTCATTTACTATTCTCATCGATTTTGCTTTGCTTCGTTGTTGTCTCTCTGGCGCAAAGGAAGCATCAGGCAGAAGCTTCACGTGATGACAGCAGGAACAGAGGCGAGGCACTGCCTCAAGCGATCTTTTGCCAGGCCAGTGCATCACGTGAAGAGGCGCTGGTTGGAGGACATCGACTGCTATGAGCGGTCCACGTCAGGGCAAAAGACAGTAGGTCTCACAAAGAAAGCGACGTTTCTCTGGGCGAAGCAGCAACGACACGAAGGGACTGAGCATTTTTTTTCTGATCGAAGCAATAACATAGCAAATGGGCAAGGAAGAAAATTTTCAACAGTGGGTATCAGAGACTGTTGATCTTGGTGGCACCTAAAGATCATGAGCGAGAATGCGAAGACCCGGGATAGGCCGATCTCCCTCCTATATCCTCTCCTGACGATCGATAATTACTCGGTATGAGCAATGAAGATGAAGGCAAACATGGGCGCCTAAGGTCTTTGTGGCGTAGTCGATGAAAGCATCTAGAACCCTAAAAATTGGTTTTGGTCATTAATGATAATATGTGAATATGAGACTTATTGGTTTGTTGAGTATTTACAAGATTTAGTCCCATCGGTGAATATGATCTTGAAGATGCATGCTAAAGGACTTTATGAAGATCAAATATGGATCAAAGATGAGGTACAAGTCGCTTAGGATCTTTTTACATTTTATCGGTCTTAGGAGAAATAGTTGGAAGACCGGATTATAGGTTAAATACCGTACTATTAAGAGGATCATGTCTAGTAGCTTGATAGCATGTTCTTGTGGTTTTTTAGATCAATTTAGGATCATGCATGCATATGGTTTTTATTTTAAAAAGCCAAGTATGTTTTGTTAGGATAATCTGTAGTACCGGCGTTGGTTGCGCGGTACTACCGCTCAAAGGTACGACCGGGCTCGTAGTGTGGTACAACTGCACCTCGGTTGTTTCGATTGTTACTTGGCGGTATATTTTTTCCAGAGAGACATCTTTTTGAATTCGAAGTGCAAACCCTCTGTGCGGTAGTACCGCAATTGTCCAAGCGGTATGATCGGACTGCGGTAGTACCTCAGTTCTTGAGCGGAACTACCGCACATCGGTCATTCCGACCTTGAAGCGGTATGCATTTTCCAGTAAGCACGTTTTGATTCTCTCGAGAAACGGTAGTACCGCACTTGCTATGCGGTATGACCGGTCTTCGGTAGTACCGTTCGTCTGTTGGCGGTAATACCGCGGTGCGAGTAAAACGGCTATGTCAGAGCAATTAATGCCACTGTTATAGCCGTTACAGGGTGGTTGGAGAAGTGCGGTAGTACCGCTCGGTACTTGGCGGTAATACCGCATGTTGCTAAAAAATTGGGTTTTCTTCTCCAACGGTTATAATTGTTGGTGGGGGGGGTATAAATACCCCTCCACCTGCTCAAGGACAGTGGGTTAGACCTCATTTAACCTCCTTAGAGCCTTGAGCATTCTTACAACTCCTCAAATACACTTGTGCATTCATTGTAAGGTAGTTGAGCCAAAATTCAAGTGCATCCATTCTAGATTGATTCTTTTGCACTTGAGTGTCGTCAAGCAAAAGTCATTGATTTGTTACTATTGGAGTTTTGCCGAACTCCTAGACGGCTTGGCGGTGATTGCACGGTGATCTCTTTAAGAATATTGTGAAGAGGCCCGGTGCCAAAGTTGTGATTGGTTTGGTGTTCACTATCTCCAGAGCGGAGGAAGAACAACCACTAGTGATTGAGGGAAGGTTTAATTCGTGGAGCCGGCTTGAGTTGTCAAGCTTCCTCAACGTGGACTAGTGAAGACCGGCAAATCTTCGATACCATGGGAAAAACTTCATTGTCTCTTGTGATTATTTCTTGTCTTCACTTATTCCGCATTTACAATTCTAGCATTTATCTTGTGTTGAATTGCTTAGATAGAATCATATCTAGTGTTGACATTAGCTCTTTACTGTAGTATGGTACTTGGTAGTTCTTTCATTATATTGTGTTAGGAAGTGTTTGTTAGAACTAGCGAGATCTAAGTTTAATTTGGTCGATTAAATTTAGAAACCTCCTATTCACCCCTTCTAGTCGGTTATTCTTGATCCTACAGTCGATTCGAAGGGGAAGACAGAGGTAAATGACAAGACAGATCAAACGACGCTTGGAGACAACTTGTGAAGCATGGGAGACGCTTCAGAAGATGCAAGAGAGAGTTGACCGTGTGAAGGAGGTGTGGCTCCAAATTTGCGCAACGAGTTCGAGAATCTCCAGATGGTAGAAACCCAGTCGGTGGACGAGTTCGCCGGCAAGCTGACTTCACTGTACAACCAGATTATCTCTCTTGGCGACAAGATGGAGGAATCTGTGGCAGTAAAGAAATACCTGTGCGTGCTTCCATAAAAGTACGTACATGTCGTCACCACGCTCATGTACTCCTCCGATTTGGAGAAAAAGAAGATCGAGGAGATTACAGGCTCCCTCAAGGCACATGAGGAGCTACTGAAGGGGTTTCAGTGCCGTGACGAGCAGGAATTGTTGTTAACGGGAGATGCAAGAAGCTGCGGCAAGCACTTTCACAAGGAATCGTCGATCTTTTTTTCTCAATTTTGTGCAGTGCCATAGATTCTCTTGGATTGCATTGTTTAGCTTGGTGGGGGAGAGAAGATAGCATAAGCATTGGATAACTTGGTATGAAAAAACACAAGAAGAATCAAAGCAGCCAGAATGAAAAAACTAACTTGTGATTTTTGGGTAAACATGGTATTTTCCAACACATAAATTTGTCACTATATTTAATATGTGATGATCACATACTACTGTTTATTCCCAAGTAATGATGGTAGTTAAATGTTCGGTTTTGTTCATCCCATTAGTAGTTATTAGCATGTACAGAGATGACAAGATTTGTTTAATTAGGGGTTCACTTATATGAATTTTTGCTCTTATTGGTTTTGTTTAATTAGGGGTTCACTTATATGAAATTTATCATTTAACATTCTCTAGGATTTTATACTTGGTTAGAATAGTAACTTGCAGAAAATTTAAATTTAAATTGCTCTGTTAATAATGTGCCATTTTTAGCATTAGCATGCGCAAATTGTTGTATATGTCATCTGTAATGTTCAACCTGGCTCGTTAATGTTGTATGTAGTTAGTTTTTTCTTTTTGTTTAAGTACATGTGCTTGTTAGTTCTGATCTCCCCTGTTGTTGTTTTAGCCTTTAGGTGTGAATTCATGTTATTTTGATCGGTGCTTTAATAGCTAATATTGATATATAGTTCAGAATAATGCATGTTAAACCTGTTGCTGTGAAGAATTCATAAATCCTACGTGTATTACCCCCTAAACTAATTAGCTAAAGTTGTTAATAGGGGTAGTTTGTCGGTGCCAATGGATATGTAAATGTAATGCTATGTTCATACTATTTATGAACAGTTTTACAAGAGCCTGCCTTTATCTATGCATTGTATTTTTTTTGCTGTTATTATACTCTAATCGGATGTTTTTCTTTGCAAGACATTATAGAGCCTTTCATATGGTATCTATTTGTGTATTGTGTTTTCTGTTGTTATTATACTCTAATTGGATTGTATAGCCTTTCATATGTAAATGTAATGCTATCTTCATATTGGGCTGATTTTATTTTAAAAAAATCAACAATTGATACGTTGAGATTGGAAACTTGTGTCTTCGTTTACAAACACATAACAATTCGTCAAACTTGATAGGCTGAAACTGACGAGCCCAACAACATAGACCAACAAAGCTACAACAACATACTAATAACCCAATCGAATTAACTTGTCGAAATTTTATATTGGTAAGCCCAATAAACTACAAAACATCCCAAAACTGAAAAAGCATAACATCTAAAACAACTCACATGGGTCACTGGATCATGATCCAAAAGCTAAAAAAAAGTGGCTGAGTTTTCGTAAAATTTCAGTCGTCTGAGCTATAGTCGGCCCTTACAAAATTCAAATATATGGATTGCATTGTTCTGATTTTGTTTCCAAACATTCTTGTTAGCTGTGCCGTGGCTTGACCGCACTCCATGCAGAGTTGAAAAGATTTAACGTTGAACATTTGAGGATAAGGCTGGATGAGCAAGCACTAAAGCAGTCCGATTCGCTCCCACGTCTTCCCCTCCTCCAACCAACTCTTCCCAACGAACAAACGAACCGGCCATTTCTTCTCAAATAAAAAGAGAGAGAAGCAGCCAAGTGATCAGTCCATCCTTCTTGCGCCATTAAAATTCCTCCCCGTTGTGCTTAGCCTATTGGTTTTTGCGTCCACGCTTGCTCCACTCCTCATCTCGCCCAGTCCCCTTCACTTGCACGCAAAGGATTTTTTTTTTTTTTTTTGTATTCTACATAATCTGGATGATTCACCCAGGATCAAGAATATTGGAAGCTTGCGCAAGTAATTTTTTCTTTCTTTCCATTGTTTGGGGTTTTAATTAATTATTTTCCCCACGTTTCCTTGTTCTTGATGTGTGTTGATTCGAGACTGGGATCGAAACCGTACGATTCTGTGCTTATTGAGGTCATTTTTAGCTGGCGGTTCCTTGATCCAGTAGCTGTGCTGTTCGAAATCCGATTCTTTTAGTTCAGTTTTGCGTAGCTGCAAGGCTCCGTTGATCGGTTGATTGGTTTGTCTGCTTCCTCCAGTTTGTTCAAAGATCAGTTTTACCTTGTCAATTCGAATTGGGGATTCTGACCATTTGGTTTCTTGATTTTTTTCTGGTCTGGAATCGAATAAAGGTTCCGTCTTTGCAATTGCGCCTGCTCTTCTTCTTCTTCTTTTGATCTGAAGAGCTCAATTGGAGATTTAAAACGAGTCGGGTTTTTTTTCCCCAGTCTCTGACTTCCCAAGCTCACCAATATTGCTTACTGCAATCGTCAATGGACGAATCCGGGGAAGCAAGTGTCGGAGCTTTCAAGATCGGGCCGTCGACGCTTCTTGGCCGCGGGGTCGCGCTCCGCGTGCTCCTATTCAGCTCGCTGCGGCGTCTGCGGGCGCGTGCGTACACTGCTGTCTCGCGCGTGCGCAGCGCTGCGCTGCCAATGGTGGCATCCCGGCTCCACCTCAGGAACACCCATGGCATCCTCCTGATGGTTGTCCTCTTTGCTCTGTTTCTGAGGAAGCTCTCTGGGGCACGGTCACGGGCGGCATTGGCACGCCGGCGTAGGCTATGCAAGAGCATGATGCGGTATGCGGCGACGTATGAGGAGTGGGTGCGCGCTGCCAAGGTGGTTGACAAAATGTCTGAGCAGGTCAATGAGGCAGATTTCTACGACGAGGAGCTGATCAGGAATAGGCTTGAGGAGCTCCGAAGGCGGAGGGAGGAGGGGTCGCTCCGGGATGTTGTATTCTGTATGCGCGGCGATCTCGCGAGGAACTTGGGCAACATGTGTAATCCTGAGCTTCATAAGGGCAGGCTTGAGGTATTTAACGAAGTAGCACTTTCATTCTTTTCGGCACTTTTTTGTGCTATTTATTTTGTATTTGAAGAAATTTGGACATCGAGATTCAAGATTGTGGTAAATGGTTAAATTCAGGACTTTTATGAATCAATGATCTCAGGCTTTTGATTCTCTACTCTCTAAATGTACATATTCTCAGTCATTGCACTAATGATCATCCTAAAGATGTCTGTCCCTCCTATTTGATCAGATTCTAGAATTGATATAGCTCATTTATTCTTGTAGTATCTGCGCCAAATATGTTTTTTATATAGTTCTCTAATTATTTCACAAAACTATAATAAAATCTATTGCTTTCAACCGGAAATTACACATTATCAAACATTTTATGTTGGATTAATTTTTCTCTCTTCCATTCTGTTTACACTGTTTGATTTATTGTAATGCAGGTACCTAAGCTTGTAAAAGATTACATTGATGAGGTTTCTACTCAATTGAAAATGGTGTGTGAATCTGATACCGATGACTTGCTTTTGGAAGAGAAGCTTGCCTTTGTTCAGGAAACCAGGCATGCCTTTGGGAGGACAGCACTACTCTTAAGTGGAGGCGCTTCACTGGGCTCTTTCCATGTAGGTGTAGTGAAAACATTGGTTGAGCATAAGCTTCTGCCTCGGATAATAGCAGGATCTAGTGTTGGTTCCATTATATGTTCAATTGTCGCTACCCGAACATGGCCTGAGATGAGAGCTTCTTCGTAGACTCATTACAGACCTTGTGGTTCTTTGATAGGATAGGTGGAATTTTTGCAGTGACGAAACGGGTTATGACTTATGGTGCACTTCATGACATTAGCCAGATGCAAAGGCTTTTGAGGGATCTCACAAGTAACCTAACATTTCAAGAGGCTTATGACATGACTGGCCGTGTTCTTGGGATCACTGTTTGCTCTCCTAGAAAAAATGAGCCAGCACGGTGCCTCAACTACCTCACATCACCACATGTTGTTATTTGGAGTGCTGTAACAGCCTCGTGTGCATTCCCTGGTCTCTTTGAAGCTCAGGAATTGATGGCGAAGGATAGATTTGGCGACATAGTTCCCTTCCACGCACCCTTTTCCACAGATCCAGAACAAGGTCCTGGAGCATCAAAGCGCCGGTGGAGGGATGGGAGCTTGGAGATGGATTTGCCAATGGTGCAACTGAAGGAGTTGTTCAATGTAAATCATTTCATTGTGAGCCAAACAAATCCTCACATATCTCCACTCCTCCGAATGAAGGACCTCGTCGGAGCCTATGGAGGCCGCTTTGCTGGAAAGGTTTGTCTGTGAACCTAGGGAAATCGGTACCTTTAATCATGTTAACTTCATATTTTATGATGTGGTTTATTTAAGCATGCAGGCCTGTAGATCGTTTCCTGTTCTTGAATAGTAGTTCATCATCTTCCCACGTGTTGCTACACAATGCACGATTATGTCCTGGCTATATGCAATATCTGGTAGGATTGAGGGGTTTATTCAATGGTAGGACTGGTGATGTTAATTATTGGAAGACATCCAACCAATGTTCTGTTGCAAATACATCCGAGCCTAGTGTAAGAACTTTATTATTGTTGAGTTTGAGTGAGATATGAATTGAGTTTGAGTGTGATACGAATTTTGTTTCCTACTCCAACTCATAATTCTACTTTTACACGGAGTCTTTAATGTACCACTATAAATATATCACTGTAGTATATAGGGAAGAACAAAAGTTTCATTGCAAACATCTTCTCATATAATGATATTGTCTTTGTACGTCCGTGGTTTTTCAAAAAAAGGTTTCCACATAAATTCGTGTCTCCCGTTCCTATTTTTATGTGCATTATTTACAACAATTATTGATGATCCCATGTATTCCCTGAACACTAGGCACAACAATCTCTTTCAAATTTCAATTCCTATCTGCTGTATTACCAGGTATAATTTTGAATTTTGATCTAATTTGTGTAGCTCGCTCGTCTTGCTGAGATGGAAGTGAAGTATCGATGCAACCAAATTCTAGAAATTGGCCTACCGCTGGGAGGACTTGCAAAGTTGTTTGCTCAGGATTGGGAGGGTGATGTCACCATGGTTATGCCAGCAACAGTAGCTCAGGTACTTTTGATAAATTCTGCATAGGTTGTATAGGTGAACGCAAGTTAGTTGGGCTTAAAATTTTCTCCTTATCACATCTTTCCAATTTTCAGTACTTGAAGATTATACAAAATCCGACATATGCGGAGCTCCAAATGTCTGCCAATCAGGGTCGCAGGTGCACATGGGAGAAGCTCTCTGCGATCAGAGCAAACTGTGCAATTGAACTTGCTTTGGATGAATCCATTGTAATTCTAAACCACAAACGAAGGCTAAGAAGAAGCATTGAAAAGGCAGCAGCTGCTTCGCAGAGCTATACTGACAATGTTCGACTCAAAACACCAAGGAGGGTACCGTCATGGAGCTGCATCAGTTGAGAGAATTCGTCAGGATCTCTCTCAGAAGATCATTTTGCAATTGCTACTTCATTCACTCACCAAGGTACTATTCGAGTTGCTGGCGCACCACAAATGCCTCACCATGTTCGTCGCAATTCACATGATGGAAATGAGCGTGAATCAGAAACCATTGACTTAAATTCTTGGACCAGGAGTGGTGGCCGATGGGCCTCTGATGAGGACTTCATCAGTTGACCAGTTCATCAATTTTATTCAGAATCTCGAGATTGAATCTGAATTCGATAGGGTTTGTGCTATAGAGGATGATAATACAGGCATTTTAGCAGGATCTACATGTTTGCTGATATTCGGATATGACATGGCCAACTGTTCGACGACCAATTTTATTTTATCGCTCGATACGATTTCTTTCATGGATCAGGGAAAGATCATCCAGTATATTGTTCGTGCATAGATCAGGAAATGTTCTGCCTCATCAAGATTCTGTTAAAACTTAAAGAGAAAATTTTGCTGGTGGCATTGGAGAGGTCTGCCTTAGGGAGGTTGCAAAAGAAGAATACAATCAAAGTTTTTGTGGCAAAAATCGCTAGGACCAATTTGCAGGGACAAAACCCATGTGGCAAGACCTTTCCAATGGCATCGGCAAAATTTTCCCAATTTAAAAATGAACACAGACTGTCTGTTTGGACATTTCTGGAAATTCATTTTTGTGGACGTATTCAGTGATCGTATATATACACCAATTCGCATAGTTTTAATTCAAATGTCGAAGTCACTGGTTTACTACCTTGCAGACATACTAACACAGAAGTCTTATTGATGCTTGAATGCTATACAAACCCAAGCCACATTCCAGAATTGTAACAGGACAGTACTGATAAGAATCAAAGTTGTCCTTACGAGCCGGCATACAATTATCCAGTGTTACAGATACAAGATTATCCACCTTATTGACATACTTAATACATGTGATTGATCAACGTCCATGAAAAATAATGGTAGATTAGATCTTAAACATCAAGTGACAAATGCACCTAAGAACCTCTCCTACTCGTCAAATGGTCGCAGATTGGGATTCATAGCTGTAAAGCCGCCATCCACCAGGAGGTTGAGCGCGCTGACGTACCTTGCTTCATCGCTTGCCAAGTAAAGCACTGCTTCAGCAACATCCTTTGGTAGCAGATCGACGCCTTTCAAGTTTGCTTCACCGCCAACAAATGCCAGAAAATCTTTCAAGGCATCATCCTTGCGCTCGCCCTGGGGCAAATGTGGCATGGAGAGACCGGTGGGCACTGCGTAGGGAGATACACAGTTCACACGTATGCCGTGCCTCCCCAGCTCCCCGGCTACATTCTTGGTGAGACCCACCACGGCATGCTTCGATGCTGTGTATGCATGAGGTCCCATCCCTCCGATGACAGAAGCAACGCTTGCTAAAGAGATGATGGAGCCTTTCTTGTTGGGGATCATGATGCGGGCTGCGTGTTTCATCCCAAGGAATACGCCATGCACGTTGATGTCAAACACCTTTCTGACTTCAGCGAAGTCAGTGTTTCGAATATCTGTGATCTTATTGCCTGTAATGCCAGCGTTGTTGACCATGATGTCAAGAGTGCCAAACTTTTCAGCTGTTGCATCGACAGCCCGGCTTACATCTTCCTCAACTGTGACATCGCAGTGGACAAACAGGACATCTGGGTCACCTCCAAGGGAGTCGCAGACCTGCTGACCGGCTTCATCTTGGACATCTGAAATACAAACCTTCGCACCGTGCTGTCTGAAGAGACGAACAATGGCTTCACCAATACCAGTGGCACCGCCAGTAACCAGTGCAACCTTTCCTTCCAACCTTTGATACAGAAAAGAAAGCAATCAAATTTAAAGCACATGTAACATACTAATATTGGATTTAGTAGCAGAATTATTAATGTTCTTTGAAATCTTAAATCCTGGTAGATTAACAACAGCCAACGCGAGGATAGTCGGGACTAGGCTTGGAGAGCTGAGGTATAGAATGATCGAGGATGCCGGGCGAAGTCAGTAGACTCAAGTGTGATGCAAAATGGACAAGGATGATCGAATGAGAAGTTTGGTGCAACAGGTTGCATCAAGCGGCGCTGGGGTTGGTGCAAGTGCTATGGTGGTTTCGATGGGAGCCGGATGAGAGAGACTTGTCGACATGAAGAGAGCCGTTGATCAACCTACACGAGGCGAAGCATGGGATTGCTTCATGAAGATTGGACTCGATCTTTAGAGAAGGATCGAGAAGAGGTATTTTGGTAACTTCACCAAAATATCGTCTTAGTGACCTTTGGCTAAACCGCGATGCAAGAAGAGACGGTTTAGGTCAAGTGAAAATAAAGATCACAAAGAAACGAATTTGGGAAGCCCGGATCGTCATCCGCTTTGAGAAACATACATGAGTGTAGGACCATTTGTGTGTGGGTTTAACGGGTGGCCGTTAAGGTCTTCCCTCTCAACCTAGCCTCTACTATAAAAAGAGAATCTCCAAATGTAGAGTTCTCAAGTTCATCCAAGAAAAAACCCTAATTTGTGATTTAGGGATTTTAGAGTAGTTGAGGCTAGGGTTTGGGAGAGGTAGATTGATTGTGTGCTCAAGTGTTGAGCTTTTGTCCTCCATAATAGAGTGATTGTAAACCAACGTCTATCTTAAATCAATCCAAGCAACATTGCTTCAAGATGAGTCTCTTCTTATTCTCTTTTTGGTGACTTTGGGGATTTTGCTAATCCTTTGGTTTCTTGCTATGATCTTGCTTACTGTGATATGTGAGAATGCATATATGATCATCTTGATTGTCTTTTACCCACAAGCAAGTTTTAAGATCAAAGTTTGATTTTTCTAGGTTCTTATGCCCTCCTTCCCTCATATATGAAATTCATGGAACTTTGGTCTTGATCTTCTCGATCGTTTATTGGAATAAGTTTCTGATCTTCTTGATAAGCTATGGTTGAAATTTGAGGGGATTTAGATCACCGAATCAAAAGTTGAGTCGATTTGTGATTTCCAATTCGTGCTAATTTCACTACTCATCATGCTGGAGGTCAGACCGTCCATCCTGAGAGGTCTGACTGCCCATCCTGAAAGGTTTGATCGCCCAACTCACTTTGATATGAGTTTTCGGTATTTTTGGTTGATGTGCTTCGGAGTTTCGATTGGATTTAATACAAGACTTTCGCTGTGTTTGTTCTTTGATCTTCATAGTTTTTATAACTATTAGAGGAAGAATTAAGTTAGATCCGATCCAGATGAAAAAATGGTAGTGCTTCTATTCACCCCCTCTAGTCGTTATTTGTGATGTATCATATACCGATGATATGCCTCTGTTGGTATTTATATCCATAGTGAAATTATTGTTTGTTGTATCATAAGACTATATGAAATCGATTAGCTGCCTTTTTTTTCTCACGTTACATGTTTGCTGATATTCGGATATGACATGGCCAACTGTTCGACGACCAATTTTATTTTATCGCTTGATACGATTTCTTTCATGGATCAGGGAAAGATCATCCAGTATATTGTTCGTGCATAGATCAGGAAATGTTCTGCCTCATCAAGATTCTGTTAAAACTTAAAGAGAAAATTTTGCTGGTGGCATTGGAAAGGTCTGCCTTACGGAGGTGGCAAAAGAAGAATACAATCAAAGTTTTTGTGGCAAAAATCGCTAGGACCAATTTGCAGGGACAAAACCCATGTGACAAGACCTTTCCAATGGCATCGGCAAAATTTTCCCAATTTAAAAATGAACACAGACTGTCTGTTTGGACATTTCTGGAAATTCATTTTTGTGGACGTATTCAGTGATCATATATATACACCAATTCGCATAGTTTTAATTCAAATGTCGAAGTCACTGGTTTACTACCTTGCAGACATACTAACACAGAAGTCTTATTGATGCTTGAATGCTATACAAACCCAAGCCACATTCCAGAATTGTAATAGGACAGTACTGATCTCTACTACTTAAAAATACGAGTTGGTGACGGTCCGTCCTCACTGCCTGTATTGACGTCCGTTTGATCGAGCAGCATCAGCAGTACAGATCTACCGCACAGATTTACCCCCGCGGTTACCCTACCGTGCGGCCTCCCTCCCCCACCCGCTACTCAACCCCCCACCTAGGGATGGCAGAAGGCCATTCCGTCGGGAGTGGTGGACCATCCCATACCCGTGACAAGAAAAATCCCCATCCCATCCCATCCCGTGCGTCGGTACTATTCTTCCCGTTCCCGTCCCGTCGGGTTATCGGGCCCCATCCCCGTCCCCATCCCCGTCATCGATGATTGCCATTTCTAGATTTCGGCTCTGAAAGAGAAATTTCTCAAGCTATGAATTCATGGATACACTCATCTGGTGTCATACATACAACTAAATCATGAATTCATCATTCATGGATACACTCATACATAAATTTCTCAAGCCTCCCAAACAAAGACAATGAGACATACACTAATAGTCTGATAGTCTAATACACACTCAGTTGATAACTTCATATGAGCAAATAGACATCACATACCCACATTGCAGATAGTGGGACTGATGATTTCATTAGCTACTAGGTATTCATCCATCAAATCATATAATGAGGTAGTGACTTGTTGGGACGGCTATGCACTCGGTTGGTGGGCTATGTCTCTGTGTTATCAGGCCCCATCGGAATGAGGATGGGAGTAGGAATAGCCCGCCCCCGCCAAACCGATGGAAATGTTTTCATATTAATATCCCGTGGGGTTAAATGCTTCGTCCCGTCACTGTGGTGAATTCCGTCGGGAATGGGAATGGGCCCCATTGCCATCCCTACCCCACCCCACCCACTCTTCTGCGATAACCACCCGACTCCCGACTCCTGTCTCTCTCAACCCTCCACCTCGCCGCCTCCGCCACCAGCCACGGCGCCCTCCCTCCCTCTTCCCCGCGCTCGATGCTGTCTCCATCGTCAGCCTCCCTCTTCAGTCTTCCCCGCGCCCGACGCTCGTCCTCCTCTGCTCTCTGAGAGCTTTGTAGAGGAGGGAGCCGGAGCCACTTAACCGCTCAGGCGCCACCACCAAGCCAACTACTGTATGCCCATATCTTCCTGTTGTTCTTGCCATTGCCGCCGCCGCCGCTTTGCCTGCGCTCTGGGTACGCGCCTATGCGGCCTTCTTCCCTCGTGTCATCCGTGGCCTCTACTATTCTTGTGCTGTTCTTGGCCTTTTGATCTGGTTTATGCACTCTTATGGGAGCTGCTTGATCTGTTCTTGGTTCTCTTTGGGTTCTTTTCTCTGGTGGCGGTGTGGCACCACCATTTGCTATTTTGCTCGATTTGGTCTCTGGGTTCTCTCTCTCTTTGCACAGCAGATTTGCCCTTCTCTCTTTATCTTATTGTTGTTGTTATTTTATTGACATGGTGCTTTGGCGGTGTCAGATTTTGGTTTGCTGCTTTACTTTGCATTGCTTGCCAATATTTACTCTCTTTCTACTGCCCATTTCTTCCCTCTTCGGCCGTTCATCTCCGAAAATAATCACTTCTTTCTATGTTAATCTTTCTTTCTTCCTGCGTGACATTAGAACATTTCGTTGTTCCGGCGATCTTCGTACTCACACGAATCCTCCTGTGTTTGGTGTTCCGATTTCAGATGAGAAGCTACACAACCGCAGCGGCGATACTGTTGTTTGCCTGAGACTGGAGAGGCGATAAACTCGAAGGAGGATTCAGGTAAAGAGAGAGAGAGAGAGAGCTCATGGGTTCCTTGGAGGCGCGGTACCGGCCTGCCGGAGCAGCGTAAGATCTCTCTATCCGAATCCGCTCGATCTAAAGAACAGCTCCTCCTTTTCTTTCTTTCTTTTTGTGCGTCTGTGTGGTTTTTTAGCTGGTTATACTTAGGCTGCGTGCATGCTAATCCAACTGCAGATGTGTGCTTTGCCATGTGCTGTCATGTGTTGCCTGTTAAATTGACTCGGCTAATTAAGCTATTGCTGTGGGGGTGGTGGTGGCCATATCATCATATAATCTTACAGGATTGTGCTGCCTTGGACCCTGTACAAGATGCCGTTCTTTTCCTTTTGGCTTCCGTTCATCATGCCCTCCTTAACTTCTCTGATTTCGTAGGTGGTGTGTTTGCTGGTGGTTGTGCCTTTATGATATCTATCCATCCTCCCATATTGCTACTATTTCCAGCTAGACACAAGGAGCAGGTTGTGTCTTGTTCGATGCCGATGTGTTAGAACTACGAATCTCTCTCTTTTTACTATTTCCCTTTGTGAGACTAATCGAAAGTTAGTTTTACTTTGCTGACGATTTTGATCCCATGTTTAGGTGCTAATAATTTTGAACTGGTTTTTTTTGTGGAGCCAGGCGTAGGTGGTCATGTGTTTCTCACTGCAAATTTGACCCCCAAGACCGCTCCTTGTGTCACCAGTGCTATTAAATCACTACACGCATTAGTTCCAGATGTAGTCTGCAGTGGGCACCGGGTTTGCCACGTTAAGCAGGTCAGCTACAGTTGCTTTGTGCCTGTGGCCCAAGGGGCGTGCTTAGCATGTAGAAAATGTTGGGTTTTGGTGTGTTTGATACTAAGATGCGTGACCAACCGAGTGATTTCGGCAACCTTGGTCATCAGCATTTCAATCTTCTTGATGCTTATCTCTACTACTTAAAAATACGAGTTGGTGACGGTCCGTCCTCCTTCGTGCGATATGAGCCATTGGATCCATCGTTTTTCGTGCGACCTGAGCCCTTCGATTGTTTGCTCTCTGCACTCCGTCTCCCATCTCCTTCGATCAAACCGTCACCTGACCCTCTATCTCTCTCGTCCCACTCTTGCGAGACCACGGCCGCTGAAAAACACAAAACCGCTGTTGGTTCTCCCATCCGCCCGCCTCCTCGCCCTCGTCGCTCGCTTTGCCGCGACCTCCTCGCCTTGCCCGCCTCCTCGCCACCGCTCCTCATGTTTGCCCGGTCCTTGGTTTCCTCCATCTCCGCCTCAGGGCGGCCAAGTCCCAGATCCCACCCCAAACCCCGCGCGCGCCGATGCCCGCTCCCCTCTCTCTTCTCCCCGTGGTCGGTCCTTGTCCTCTCCCTCCTCTCGCTTCTCCTGGGCGCTGCGCCTCCCCGCGCAAGATGAGGCTTCTTCCCAAATCAGCCGTAGGGTTGATCTCTCCCGTCTCTTCCGATCGATCGAAGCTTCCACCGCCGACTCGATCGCGCCACGAAGGACACGGGAGGATGGCGAGCAAGAACAACAAGGCACACGCAGCGGCAACGCCCGGCGGCCCCCGTGGCACGGCGGCGGCGGCGGTGGGAGAGAGCCCGCGGCGAGGAGGCGGAAGCGAGTACCGAGCGGCGTCCGATGGCGGCGACTGCGGCGCTCGGCGCCTACTACGCGCACACCATGGCGTTCGGCTGGCGCGCCGTGGGCCTCTGCGTGTTCGCGCCGCCGCCGATCCTCTGCGTCCTCGCCTCGCGCTCGCCGCGCCCAGGACCCTGCTAGGCTGCGCCCTCACCGCACTTGGTGAGAGAATCGTAGCGTCCTCCTCATACGCGGCAGCCTCGCCTGCTCCATCTCCTCCCCCTTTTGTTTCTGAATCCCCCCTAACTTTTTAGCGTATTTGCACCGTAATCTGTTCGTTTGCTTACGGAATAAAAGCAACGGAGTACAAGAGGACAGTGTTTCGGGCGCTCTCTGCGCTGGTCGGGGAGGAGAAGGACGAGGAGGTGGCAATCGAGCGACATTTCGAGGTTCGCCATGGCTTGATTTTGGTTGTTGATTCGAAACTGGAAGTGTATGCTATTGGATTCTGCTATTTGCGGAGCAATAGCAAGCTTGACTGATCAATTTGGTGTGAATGTATGTGACAGCTGCTGAAGGAGTTCCCCATGGATCTCATGTCTTTGAAGGGAGCGCAGCTCATGTGCTTCTACATGGGACGGCCTGATACGTCCCTGATATTTGTTGAACAGGTAAGATGAGTATAAAACTGCTTCGAAATTAAGTATTTAGCCCCAAGGAAGTTGAAGTGACAAATCCTTTTCATTGGGTGATCTTGTGTTGCCCTACAACTTTGGATAAAAATCAAATCAAATAATTTCCAAAAGGATAATGCCCACGGTTCGCTAACAGCATGGTAGCTCAGTGCATGAAACTCGGCAAAAACACAGTGTAGCATTCCTTATGTCGTGTTCTTGGGATTTTTTTTCTGTGACAAGTAGCATAAATTTGAAGGATCTTCTAAATGTAGCTATTAACTTTGTCAACAAAAAAGAAAAAAGAAATTGAAAAAGAATGTAGCTATTGACCAGATAGCTCATCAAATCAGTGTCACATGCTCCCCAATTCCTCATTTCAAATACTGTTGTTTACTTCTTCAGTTCATAGTTTAATTCCCTACTTTCTGTTAAAACTGGATAATGTTGTCCAGTTTTTCAGATACTGCCTTGTGAGCTTATAGGTACTTTTTGCTAAGTAGACACTTAAGGCATTATTCTTGAGCTGCTAAAATATATCTTATATTTGTTCAATTTGTTAAGTTACAACTATCATTCATATGCACAAAGATTGCTTGTTATTAGATGCTCTCGCTACTCAACAAAACACATGATTAGTAATAGATTTGCTTATAATCTGGGACTAGCCCTTAATTTCTTATTTATCACAAACTGTCCAAAGCTCATCCTTTCGAATATAAGCTCAGTTACCAATTATTTTTGGATTATTTTGTGTCATTTAACCCCAATGGAAGTTGTTAATTAGTCAATTCTTACTGTCTAGAATATGACTATAGTCAATCATACTCTTGTGGACAGCTAGATGATGCTCCTCAGTAAAACCTTATTTACTCTTCAGGACAGCTAGATGATGCTCTTCAATAAAACCTTATTCTACATTTTCGTTGTCTTTCTTCCATGAGTGGTCTGTGTTGAACTTTGGACTTCGGAATTTGGATGTATTCATGAACATATCCAACTATGCTCTATAAATTATAATAGCATCTTATGTAATATTTGAATATTCTGATTTGCAGATCTATGTGGTTGCTGCTCATTGCCGACTTAAGTTTACTTTGTTCATCAAGCTAATATTTGGCAGCTTTGTTGCAGGCAATAGTTAATGATCCTTTGATGCTTAACAGTTTCATATTAGTATTTGCTAATAAATAAGATATGGTAAGGCAACAAAACTCGACCACTACTTTTAACGTAAACATGCTTGAATATGTACTTATTTTAACTCTCATATACCTCCAGCTCTATAACATCTTGTCCCACTAAGCTTAATATATAACTTCCTATTTCTTGTAGTAAACTTTGATGTCTAAGCCTTCTAAATTTTCATGTATACGCACACATTCATATACACCAAGAGGCACCTTTGCCTCTTTTTAATGTAGAATTCTTTGTATCAAGATAAATAGATAATGACACATTTTAGCTGTTTACATTGTACTGATGTGGTGCTTTTGTGGAAACTATCAACTATGTGACATCTCACAATATATTATTCCCAGGAATGCTGTAAGTTGCACCTAAATTGATTTTGTGAAATTGGATTGTTACATTTGTAATATTTAGTTTAAGTTGTAGTGTTGATGAGATTGCGCTTCTGCAACATTTCTTGATTTGAAGCAGTTACTGCATGGCAGAATGAGTATAATGTCATCTGTCATCAAACAAGTCATTATAGGATGCAGGTTGCCACTTGTTGTTAAGGATGATAGGTGAACAACGTATAGATTTGTAGTCTCTGTTGTGCATTTTATCTAGGACACCCTCTAGAACTATCTATGCTGCTCCTTTGTTAACGGAAATTTTCTTGTTCTGTCAGAAAGAGGCAATGAAGAGGGCCTTGGCCTCTATGATTTGAAGAACCGCATCTGGCACATCCAAGGCTCTTGTGCCCTCAAAGGTGACGGTCTTTATGAGGGCTTGGACTGGCTGGCAAGTACTCTAAAGGAACTGCAAGCTTCAGGTCGCCTACCCTCAGTTGGGACCTCGTTGTTCTAAGTAGCAGGTCTCTGCCCGTAAGATTCTTCCGCTGATACTAACAACCCTGGATCAAAGACAATCGTCGGGAAAAAAGATCGTGATGCCAAAGATCTTATAATCACACATTACATTTGCATACTGAGAGACATTGAGCAGTACTACAGCACCCAAATTGATGAAATGCCGATGAATGTTGCCGATCTAATCTGAGCATGGGTGTGGTTTTGGTGGAAGTATTTGGCGTGCCTGGATTGTTGTAACTTAAAAGAAGGGTTGCGAGTCTTTGTAACTGGATTGAAGTGGTCTCCTTGCTTTGGGTCGTGATATGAACTGTATATATTTTAGCACCAGCTCATGTAACACTATAATTGCATTTGTGCTCTGGACCATGCGACTTTTGTTCGTTTAGTGCAACAACGATTTGGTGTTGGATTTTTGTTGATATGCAGTGGTGTTAATGTTTACTCTTGTGGTCTGGCCTCATCCAGATTCATGTCATGGGCTTTTTCGTTATGTTTTTGTTTTTTGTAGGCACTAATCTGGTTTTTAGCCTGAAGTTTATCATGTGTGCGTCAGTATAAGCTTGGTTTGGACAATAGGGAAGCATATGTATATGTGCAAAATTGTGCAGGTGAAAATTCAATAATAATACAATGAGCACCAACAAGCTAGCTTACGTGAAACATTACATGCAATAGGAGTGACGACGTGCTCACCAATCGACATTGGAGGGTGAGCCAATCCTTTTGTTTCATCTACATATAAATTTGAAAACTGATGATGATTTTTAATAAAGGAAAAAAGTATTTGTGGCACTCAGGCTGATGCTGACATTTTATTCCTTGGCGCAGAGTTATGGTTTGAAGATTGCAGATACGATGTTAAATAGAAACTTGTCAGAGTAGAGAGGTCCTGCCTGAATTCAAGATTGAGATGGGTCTGCCAAGTTTGTCAGCGAGTCTTATGTATCAACCTTTTACCTTTCTTTTATTCCGTTGCAACGCACGGACATCTTACTAGTGGCTATAATAGTACACTGCAAGGTTGTTTTCTCTACATCTGGGATTACTCATCTGTGCAGCTTTTTGCTGCGTGTTTGACGGTATTCCAATCGCGATTTGTGACGAAGAACATGGGGGGTTTGGTATCGGGTCATCTCTGTGATTAATGATGCTTTCCTTTCCTAGAAGATGTGACTAATAAAGCAGAGGACCGGTGGAATATAAGAGTGCACTAATATTCTTTTGGTTAATCCTTTTTACTTCTCAGTGCTAAGAAACTTGTGTAGTATTTTTGTCCTTTAGCCTTTCTTCTTTGATAGCCAAATAACTTTAGTGTGATCACTTTCCCATACTAAGATATGGTAGACTGTGATTTCACCTTTTCAAAAAGATGTGCTTTGAATACTTAGTTTTAGCGTTGCAAGGTTTGTCCATAGAGGTCAGTCCTATGAACCTTCTGGGTGTATAACACCAATGCAAACTTCAAGAAAAGCAAAACATCATCACCATGGAAAATATTATGTAGGCTATCTTTCTGGTGGTAAGCAATGGGGAAAGGTAGGGACCAGGGTATGTTACCTTACTATTGTCATTATGTTACTCTGGTTGTTTTGATAGGGACCTTGGTAAACAGTTAGGATTACTTCCATGCACTTCAGATAAAAAATAATATTAATATAAGCTGGTCTTTAGGGATTCATACTTATTTCTTCAG
The DNA here is from genome assembly GCA_036346255.1 of Ampelocalamus luodianensis. Taxonomy (NCBI): domain Eukaryota; kingdom Viridiplantae; phylum Streptophyta; class Magnoliopsida; order Poales; family Poaceae; genus Ampelocalamus; species Ampelocalamus luodianensis. The sequence continues at coordinate 90,421,865 of CM070622.1, read as the reverse complement.
GAGTTCTATATATCCTTTTGTTTTCTCAGATGGAGTTCTCCCTTCTATTTTCACAAGTGGTCCTAACTCCTAAGTCTTTGCTCCGAAGTGTTGCTTCTCCTTAGTCCTTACCTACATTGACCTCCCACTTTCTAATTATTGTCTAGCATCCACGGATGGTTGTGATACTAACCAAAGTAAAAGGGAAAAAGTTACCTTCCTGCGTAGCGAAATGAAACCCCAAAAGGGAACTCCCCTGTTTATATGGGATCAGCACCAAAGCATTATTTAACTATTACACCAACAAACCAATCTAATACAGCTTTTTATGTTAGTTCCATTCTGAATATTTCTTGACCAATTATTACTTCATGTTCAAATACTTACTGAAGGGAGTTGTTGTCTCTGACTGTTTCCTGTATTCTTTTTTCAGTGATGACACAGCTAAGAGAAGGACCCAGAAAAGCAAAAGTTTCAAAGAGGTTGAAAAATTTGATGTCTTTGTCCTAGAGAAGAACTCTGGTTGCAAGTTTCGATCCTTGCAACTTGTGCTCTTCGCTATCATGCCGACTGCATTTTTGACACTCCTATACATGCCTTCTGTGTACGAGCAGTCGAGCATCAATTGCAGTCCAGTTCTCGGTGAGTATACCTATCGAGAGAGATCTCATTACGATATTCAGTACTACATGCAGAATATGTGGAAACCAAAACATCAATTCCCACTAGGCTCTTGTATAGGTTGAGTTTGAATTATATATGATAAAAAACTGCATATCACCCAGAAGCTCATTCAGTTCATATGCTTTGCAGGTTTGTCAATGTTGGGTGGATATTTGAAAAGACAAGCCCTGATCCACGATATGTATCTTCTATCGGTGTTTAATGGTGGTGGTGGTGGTGAACAGAAACTCAAAGTTGGACTCTTAAATTTTAACAGCACTCAGTTTGGTTCTTGGACACAATTGCTCCCAAAAAGCCACTTTTCAATCATAAGGCTAGAGCACTTTTCAATCATAAGGCTAGAGCATGCTAAGGAAAGCATTACCTGGTAGACTCTGTATCCCGAATGGATTGATGAGGAGGAAGAAACAGAGATACCATCTTGTCCGTCACTTCCAGAGCATGATTTTCCAAGAGGGACACACTTTGATGTTGTTGGACACATTAGCTGATGAGTCCTGCCAAACTAACGATGTTGTGCTGAACAATGTTTTGTAGGAGGTTAACATACACAAGGTACTATATAAACTCCAGTTATGTGCAATCTGAATATGTGATTACTGATTGGATGGTTGGATGAGTCTATACAAGTTAGTGATGATAAAAAATCAAACCGATTGGATGAAATCATGGCGCCAATACTCGAGGATGAGGTCCTTGAGGAGCTGTTCAAGACATTAAGCAATAGTCTGATAAAGTAACTTCAGAGAAGATATTAAATTGTTCAGTTTTTCAGCCAAAGTATATTGGTGTTGTTATTTTAGAGTTGTGCGCAAAATAATTCAGATTGTGTTACTCCAGTTATGTGCAATCTGAATATGTGATTACTGACTTGGATGGTTGGAAGACATGATATCACATTTTTACTGAGTTTGCTAATGATTGGATCAAGTCATTACAGAAGATATGCTATCTGGAATTGATAGAAACTTTACGGCAATGTTGGCCTAAAGTTTTGATAAATTGTCATGTAAAGCAAAAGAAAATGTGCATATATAGTATTTTATGTTCTGTTGCAACGCACTAGCACATTACTAGTAAGAATCAAAGTTGTCCTTACGAGCCGGCATACAATTATCCAGTGTTACAGATACAAGATTATCCACCTTATTGACATACTTAATACATGTGATTGATCAACGTCCATGAAAAATAATGGTAGATTAGATCTTAAACATCAAGTGACAAATGCACCTAAGAACCTCTCCTACTCGTCAAATGGTCGCAGATTGGGATTCATAGCTGTAAAGCCGCCATCCACCAGGAGGTTGAGCGCTGACGTACCTTGCTTCATCGCTTGCCAAGTAAAGCACTGCTTCAGCAACATCCTTTGGTAGCAGATCGACGCCTTTCAAGTTTGCTTCACCGCCAACAAATGCCAGAAAATCTTTCAAGGCATCATCCTTGCGCCGCCCTGGGGCAAATGTGGCATGGAGAGACCGGTGGGCACTGCGTGAGGAGATACACAGTTCACACGTATGCCGTGCCTCCCCAGCTCCCGGCTACATTCTTGGTGAGACCCACCACGGCATGCTTCGATGCTGTGTATGCATGAGGTCCCATCCCTCCGATGACAGAAGCAACGCTTGCTAAAGAGATGATGGAGCCTTTCTTGTTGGGGATCATGATGCGGGCTGCGTGTTTCATCCCAAGGAATCGCCATGCACGTTGATGTCAAACACCTTTCTGACTTCAGCGAAGTCAGTGTTTGAATATCTGTGATCTTATTGCCTGTAATGCCAGCGTTGTTGACCATGATGTCAAGAGTGCCAAACTTTTCAGCTGTTGCATCGACAGCCCGGCACATCTTCCTCAACTGTGACATCGCAGTGGACAAACAGGACATCTGGGTCACCTCCAAGGGAGTCGCAGACCTGCTGACCGGCTTCATCTTGGACATCTGAAATACAAACCTTTGCACCGTGCTGTCTGAAGAGACGAACAATGGCTTCACCAATACCAGTGGCACCGCCAGTAACCAGTGCAACCTTTCCTTCCAACCTTTGATACAGAAAAGAAAGCAATCAAATTTAAAGCACATGTAACATACTAATATTGGATTTAGTAGCAGAATTATTAATGTTCTTTGAAATCTTAAATCCTGGTAGATTAACAACAGCCCCCGAATATACAGCATTGTCTACTTGAGACAAGAAATCAACTAAGGAATAGTATAATCGTTGATGATCCACCAAACGAACATCATGCTAAAAAGTTCTTCCTTGTGAACCCCTTTAGCTTATACGAGCACCCAACTATATGTAAATTACTCGTTATTTCTAACAAAAGTTGAGCTTAACCTTGTTAGCACAAATCAGGTATTCACGCATGCGAACCCATGGACACAGCTCACACGAGCACCTGGATACACACACATGAATTCACGGTGGAAGAGAAACAAGAACGTGCGCACACAAGAACTTTGGTGCTCGACTGCAACCCGTCTAGCCAGAGCTTTTCATTTTTCTCTATTCTCTTGTTAAACGTATCTGATTACACGTCCTTTTAAGGACTACCTAATCAACTTACTAACCAAGCCAACAACTAAACATGGAAAACCTAACAAAATAAACAAACTAATTTGATGATGCAGACTGTATCAGGATTCTAACGCCTTATTACTTGGCAAATCTAGATTACTTTCCAACAATCTCCCCTCTAATCTAGATTTGCCTTCTCCTAGTTGATGACTTCAAACTCAATGCATGATCCGAACTACCAGCTACACCTCCACATGTCTACATGCAAACTAAACACATATAGCCGAGTGTAAGAACTCAACTCAACTGGTACACGTCCATCTACATGAAGGGACGACTAACATGCAAAACACTAAGACGACACCCCTTAATCTTATTGTTGTTACTCAGCATTAGAGCAACGCCGTTTCGTCTTCAACATCTGCTTCAATTAAATGCGCCTCCACTTTCTCCTTCCTCGGCTTACGACATTCGGAAGCGAAGTGCCCGTAGTCCTGACAATTGTAGCAGTGAACCTTCGCCTTATTGAGCATGTGGTTCTTCTTGCTAGAGTTGTTAGCGCCCTCTTTTTTCTTGGCCCTAGACTCCCACTCGACACGGGTGAGCAGCAAGTGCTCACCTTCCTTGTCGCACCACCGTACCTTCATGCGCTCCTCCTATACCTTCAGACGCCCAATCACCTTCACAATCGTCATCGTCTTGACATCACCAAATTGCTCAATGGTGGACACGATCTGCAGGAATTTGTTGGGGACGATATGGAGAAACTTCTTCACGACGGTGAACTTGTCTTCGAGGACACAAATCTCGTTGACGATGGTGGTCGGCTTCATGGCGAAGTTGTTGATGGACTCCATCCCTTTATGTACATCACCTCGAACTCACTCTTGTGGGTCTGTACTCGCGCCTCTTTAACGCGATCAACACCAACATGAAGGGTGTCCCAAGCCTCCTTGGCCGTCTCCTTTTCGGGCAAGACCATCGTCATGGCCCCGGGCACGTCTTGGAATATGGCGGCGAGAGCCATCTGGTCCTTGCACTCGTCGATTAGCTCTTTGCCCTCTACTGCCGCCTACACCCCTTGTGTGCACATGAACACCTCTATCTTCACCGCCTAAGACCCATAGTTGCTCTCTGTGAGCATTGGGTATTGGAGGGACACCGATCCCTCCTTTGCCGGTGCCTTGGACGCCGCCATGTCTGAGGTGTTGCCACTGCCCACAAACTTGAGCGAGGACGCCATCTGCTTCGGCATAACGCGCTACACCTCGCGCTCTGATGCCAAATGTTGGCACAAATCAGGTATTCACGCACGTGAACCCATGGACACAATTCACACGAGCACCGGGATACACACAAGCCACAAATTCACGGTGGAAAAGAACAAGAAATGCATGCACATAAGAACTTTGGTGCTCGGCTGCAACCTGTTTTGTTTTATCTATTATCTTGTCAAACACATCTGATTACGTCCTTTTAAGAACTACTTAATCAACTCGCTAATCAAGCCAACAACTAAACATGGAAAGGCTACCAAAGGAAACAAACTAACTAATTTGATCCGATGCCAATTGCATAAGAATCCTAACGCCGTAGCTCTAAAAAACTATACAGAAATTTTTTTGTTTTCCATTGAGGAATTCAATATTTGTTTTCTTCTTCTTTCAAAAAAAAGGTTTCCTTTTTTCTAATAGACAACAAAACACCAAGATATTTCAACCCAAGAACCCTGTGCCTTTTTCCACGAGCAATCTGAAAAGTCCCAAACATTGCAGTAACGCATGCATATTAGCTCTCTGTCCAAGAGCAAAGCCTGAAGCAGAGAGGCACACGTACCAAACTTCTACGCAGCAATTATCAGAGCAACAAGTGCCGTATCTTGACCATATGCATACGCACGAATTAATCCCCAACGAAGAAATTATAGATACTAGATCCTTCAATCCGTTAAGAGCTACACCAGAAAGGTGGCAACTTTACCGCCCGTCCCTAAGGCCTCAAAGATCGAGCCTCTACTGCAGCGAATCACCAATAACGGGCGAGATGATGAAGCCGAACGGGAAGCCGATTGCAACAGCAGTAGCTACCGGATCGCACGGAGAGCGTAAGGCGGGGGAGGAGGGAAAGAGGAGGACGAGTCGAGCAGACACATACCGCAGCGTGGAGGAGGGGGAGCCGGCGGTGGTCGACATCGCCCGTCTCTGGATTGGAGCTCCGGCTTTGTCGCCGACTTCGGTGGTGTGGTGCTTCTGCTTGGGGGGTGAGAGAGAGTGAGAGAGAGCTACTGACAGTAGCAAGAGGCCCTTGTCTTTGCAGTAAATTACACATCAGTAGCAAGATGCTCCCTGAGAGAGACCCTGACTCAGGTGAGCCGAGTTGGATACTTCGTACTTGGATGGATTTTGGTGAGGGGAGTAGTGGTAAGTTGATAGGGTCATTTTGCGAATCAATCATACACCAGTGAGATATTATGGACAGTGTCGGTCGGGCAGATCTAAACCGTTCAATTTAGGAAGAAATTCAGATCAATTGTTACAATAATGTTATATTATTTATAAATAGTGTTGATACTATAGTACTTATCATAGTGAAAATCACGAACTTATCATTTGCTTACGGATCCAATAGATATTATACAGTATCATGGTACTATAGCATATGATATTACTATGCAGCAATGTGAGAGATGCGCGTCCAATCAAACGCTGCTGAAAGCCACAGCATTGGAACCACCCGCGGTGTTGTGTTGTCTTCACGATGGCCATCATCGTCTCGGACGAAGAAAACCGAACGGAACAACACATGCTTCTTCCGCTTCAGATCTCGACAACTTATGGGGATCGGATCGCACGCTACGTTTATATACTTTAGACGCACTCGAACACAATCAAATTAATCTGCAGATTTGTTCATCCATTCGTAAAAAAACAAGAACAAATGCATCGTACCCAAAAGATCGACTGTGCGGTCCATGAGAGTCACAGTCACTTTGAGAACCAGGGCGGACCTCATTTGGATGATGTTCAGTCCAAACATTTGGAAGCTGCTTGAAGCCATCTTTTTTTTTTGAGAGCATCTAATTAGGCAGGCAATTGATACAGCGGGATGGTATGTGCAGGGTGGGAAAAAAAGCTCGTTAGTGGGACTCGTTGGTTTGATTTAAAATTATTTTAATTATACTTGTTAATTGGTTAAACGTTGAAATGAGATCGAATAAAATTAGGTTTCGTTCTGGCTCGACTCAGCTAGTTAGCTTGGTTTTAAAAATATTTTCAAACTAGAAATAAAATGATATTAAATTAAACTCTGTCAATTTCGAAAAAAGTTTGGTGCGACGGGTATCTGACTCGATATCCACCCATAGTCATGAGTAGTGCTTCCATGCATCACCACCCCAACACGTGTTGCACAAATCTTAAAGCAAAGGAAGTAGGCAGATGTTTGTTCATCACAAATACACACCTGCAGCCCATGTAAAGGCCCACGATTCAAAGCCCAGCCATCGTCTCCAAATTACGGGGAAACCAACCTAGATCAAAAGCCCATAAGTCACTTGCAGGTAGGCCCAGCCCACATCATCTCGACCCCTTCCAGCCCGAAGCAGCCCGTCTCTCTGTTCATCATTAGTCGTTTGGTTTCCTTTCCTTCTTCCCCTCCAAGACGAAGCAACCCCCACCAGATCGATCGATCGATCCCCACTCCCCCGAAAGAGCGAAGCGCCCACCATCCCGACCCCATCCCCTGACACCACCACCACGCCACAGTCCACACAGCGCCCAAATCCCCCAAAACCCTAGCCGAGGAGCGAGAGGGAGGAGGCGCGCGCATGGCGGCTGCCGCTGCGGCGGCGAACCTGGCTGGCAAGCAGGGCGTGCGGGTCGTCGTCATCGGCGACCCCGGCACCGGGAAGTCCAGCCTCGTCGTCGCCCTCGCCACCGAGCAGTTCCCCGAGAACGTCCCACGCGTCATGCCCCCCACCCGCCTCCCCGCCGACTACTTCCCCGACCGCGTCCCCATCACCATCATCGACACCTCCTCCAGGTACCCCCATTCTTAGATTTGGCGGCGTCGCGCGTCGCAAATCGGCGTCTAGATGCCTGGATTTCGTTGCGGTTTGGTTGCCGTTTGCGTGGGTGATGATTCCGTCGCGCGTGTGCCCGTATGGTTGCAGCCCGGAGCAAAAGCCGAAGCTGATCGCCGAGTGCCAGGCGGCGGACGCGGTGGTGCTCACGTACGCCTGCGACCGCCCTGCCACGCTGGAGCGGCTCAGCTCGTTCTGGCTCCCCGAGCTCCGGCGCCTCCAGGTAAATCCTGCACTTTATGGCTCGGTTCGTGGTTCGTGTAGGTTTGGATTGGTCATTATTGGTGATTCCGTGGGTTGCCTGTGGTGATTTGTGTTGTTTATTGTTTCTGTGGCGCAGTTGAGGGCGCCGGTGATCGTGGTGGGTTGTAAGCTGGACCTCAGGGATGAGCAGCAGGTCAGCCTTGAGCAGGTTATGGCTCCCATCATGCAGACGTTCCGTGAGATTGAGACCTGCATTGAGTGCTCTGCGCTTCGTCAGATCCAGGTTACCCCTCATCTCAATTTTGCAGGGAATGTTTGTAGTCCGAATTTTGTATTGGTTACTGCTTTTCTGGTGCTGATTGGTCACAATGAAATGGGAATGCTCAAAATGCTGATATGCGCAGTTGCTCATGCACCTATGGTTCGACACATCATAATTAGAACCTATTGTTGTATTCCGTTTACACGCATTTACTGTAATTTGATTGTGCACTAATTCTAATATGTGATTGATAATTTTGATCGGTGCGTTAGAATTCTAAATATTGTGCTACGGCAGGGCTAACTACAATTGCTTATGAATGACTGTAGGTGTCTGAGGTCTTCTACTATGCGGTGAAGGCAGTGCTTCACCCAACAGCTCCTCTCTTTGATCAAGAGGCGCAATCTCTAAAGCCACGCTGTGTGAGGGCTTTGAAGCGGATATTCATTTTATGTGACCATGACAGGGATGGAGCTCTCAGTGATGTGGAGCTCAACGACTTTCAGGTTTGTATTCACTGAGGCTGACTTGCTTTCTTTGATAAGCATAATGCTGAATAGTGTTTTTCATTGTCATTCTTTTATTTCTGGTGATGTTAAGATTCTCTCTTGGTTGCTTTTACAGGTCAGATGTTTTAGCGCTCCTCTCCAGCCAACTGAAATTTCAGGCGTAAAGAGAGTTGTTCAAGAGAAGATACCTGAAGGCGTAAATGACAATGGCCTTACCTTGACTGGGTTCCTTTTCCTTCATGCTCTTTTTATTGAGAAAGGTCGACTGGAAACTACATGGACAGTATTGAGGAAATTTGGTTATGATAATGACATCAAGCTCAGAGATGACCTTATTCCAACGGCGATTAAACGATCTCCTGATCAAGTAATGTTGTGTTTGATTGCTTTCAGCTATTTTAATATCCATGATTTGGCAAGTTCCTGTGATTTCAGAGATTACCAACTATGATCAAATGTATATGTACAGTGATGTTAGAGCTGAATTTTGTCGAACCATCAGCACCTTTTAAAGCATTCTTTGCGCGGCTTACAATATTTATTTTTATCGCTAGCATGGTTACTTATTGTTGATTTCAATAGTATCTTGGGCTTGTTGGCTATCTGTAGTGCTAGCTTCACGCCTTCACTACGCATATATCTATGTGTTCATATTTATCATACTTCTGGTTTATAATATTTTCGTTGACAATAAAGTCGATATCATTATCTTTTGTTGCAGACTCTGGAATTGACAAATGAAGTGGTTGATTTCTTGAGAGGAATATTCAACATGTTTGACGTAGACAATGTAAGTTTAATCCACTGATGGACACCGTATTCATTTTTATCCTGCATTCAAATGTTATTGTGCTCTTTGTTATTCCAAGCATTTTCACTCTAATATTATCTACTAAAAACTGTCATTTTAGTTTGATCATTTGAAAAATGCTTTTGTGTATCCTATCCAGGATGGAGCTTTGCTACCTGCTGAGCTGGAGGATCTTTTTTCAACTGCGCCTGAAAAGTAAGACGCTGATAAAAAAAATGAAGTCATTTTATATTTGGATTGACACTGTAATTGGAGGAAGTTGGTTATTGTAATTTCTACAGAGTATAGATTATCAATATTTTTAAGAAATCCTGTATTAATTTCTCTATTGGCTTTGATGGAATATGTTGCTTTTTGCTCTCTTTTTTCATTAGAAGGGTCTTAAGATTAATCTATTTGGTGATTTGTCTCTGCTGGTATTTTCCTGATCAATTCTCTTTCCTTGATATTTCAGCCCATGGTCTTCTGATCTATATAAAGACTCTGCTGAAAAGAATGTCTTGGGTGGGTTGTCACTTGAAGGATTTTTATCTAAGGTATTCTCTCAATCTTGGCAGGCTAAGAATTGTAGTACACTGAGTATACATACAACAATTTACAACCCTGTAGTTTATTAATATATCCATTTTATTTACAAACTACCATTTTGTTGGTTGGATTCAATATAAGAAAGCAAGCCCCTTTCTCTATTCAGAGCTCAGAGCACATATGCTTTGTATTTATTGGCGTGATGACTTGCACCATTGCCTCAGCTCATTTTATCGCTTTGAGAAAGCCAAAACAGTTTTTTAAAAATCTTTGTATGGCTGTACATTATTCTGAGTTGGACATTCTTGGTATGCAAAACTAGCCACAGAAGAGATTAAATACTCCACTGAAAATAAGGAGAAACATAGACAACCTAAAACTGGGATTGAATCTTGTTTAAGTAGAGTGTTGATCGTATATAGTGCTGTCTTGGAAAGCATGTGTAATGTTGCTAGGTAAAAAAACCATGTTAGAATTTTACTGCATTATTGTTTACATGTACAGGCTACAGTTTTGATCTTGTGGTTAGGAAATACTGAAGGCGTACCTGTGTGTATTGTGATATGTTTTCTTACTAGATTACTTTGTTGATTTTCCTTTGCTGAATAAGTATTCTACAATTGCAGTGGGCTCTTATGACACTTCTAGATCCAGCAAATAGTTTTGCCAACCTTATATATGTTGGCTATTCGGGCGATTTTAATTCAGCATTTACCATCACAAGGAAAAGACGAGTGGATCGTAAAAAGCAGCAGACTCAAAGAAATGTGTTTCAGTGTTACGTTTTTGGTCCCAAAGGTGCTGGAAAAACTGCGTTGCTACAATCATTCCTTGGAAGGTATTCTATGCATTTCCCAGAATTTTACACCATGAATTTTCTCGCCGTGTTTGTTTCTTACTTTTTTTTGGCGTTCTCTGTTTCACTTGCGGTCCTTGTTCCAGGCAACCTTCTGATGCTCTGCCAACTAATAGCGAGCAGTTTGCAGCAAATACTGTTCAACTGTCTGATGTAAGTAGCCAAAAGTGGTGTATTTTGCTTGCACTGTACAAAAACATTCGGATAATCATCTTCTCAACAATGCAAGACTTTATGCAAGTCTACTTGTAAGTTTATCGATGTTTAATGATAGCATGAAGTGATGATGGAGACTTTATATGGGAAACATTAAGTTCAATTGTTTCTAATTTGAAAGCAAATCTAGTTTTGAGTTTTATCATTTGCTAATTATGGGTGGTTTGGTAGGATGCTTTTATTCTAAATGTTTGACCTGATTCAATAATTTTATTTTCCCGAAGGAGACTAGAAAGACACTTGTACTGCGAGAGATTCCTGAAGGTGATGTCAGATCATTACTGACTAATAAGGAATCATTGGCGCCCTGTGATGTAGCAGTATTTGTTTATGACAGGTATGCATTTTGCTGAATGATTTTGTTGTTTATTCATGACCAAGAAGTCTCTCAGTACACAGTTTGCAGTAATTGAGTGTTCTCCCTATTAGTGGTAGCACTTTAATGTGTTTGTAGACCTGGCATAAATTAATTTTATGTGTTGTCTCAATTGTATCTTTGGGGAAGGTATCAACTATTTGGTATCAACGTGGTAAGATACCTTGATGGCGAGTATTGTGGTGATGAGCGGTAATCTTTACTATCCTGGTTTTAGGGAGTATTGTGGTGACCAAGTTTTTGTAGCTGGTTATTTTGCACTATTTTCTGCCTGGTGGTCTATGACCCCATCTTGGCAAGGAAATGAAGGCTCCTAACAATTTGATGTTATCTGTAAAATCTCGGCAAAATTACTTTAGTTAATTATGCAGTAAATCTCATTTCACTTAAAACTAAACCAGAATAACCTACTAGCCATACCAAGTATTCAAGTCCATCATTGAAAATGGGTTCTTGCTCAGTCAAAATCACCGGCTTTGACCCATAATGCTTGCAATTGACTTGATTATTCATCGCTGGTTATGTTAGCCCTACTGCTGACAGTTGACAATTCAGGATTGGACTGTTTTAATACAGTAATTCTTGTGAAGTACTCTTGAAAGTTCAACACATAATTCTTGTTTATCCTGCTACATCTTGTTCTGTGACCTATTATTCAATTCTACATAAATTTCCGTACCCTGCATATGACCAAATGTGATGCCTGTTTAAATTGCAGTTGTGATGAATTTTCTTGGCAAAGAGCAAAAGATTTGCTTGTGCAAGTGGCTACACATGGAGAAAACACTGGCTACGAAGTTCCTTGTTTGATAGTTGCTGCTAAGGATGATCTTGACCAATCTCCAGTGGCTCTACAGGAATCAACTAGAGTAAGCTTGGAATACATTAAACATATATCATCATTTTGTTATATTTTCTGTTTCTATCTCTGAAAGTTGTTTGCCATTTTAATTTTTTTTTGTCATAAATGCCGAATGAACTAGAATCAGTTATTTAAATCGGGTTGCTTTTACTATATTGGCACCTTTAGTTTCTCTTTAAATTTGTACAGACTGCTATTAGTGACCACAGTATTACTTCCTGATATTCTTCCAGGAGTTTTTGCTTAAAGAATATAACCAAACTGACGAAAAGAAACAACATTACCCTGTTTAATTCACAGGTGCACTCCTGTGCTACTGTCATATTTATGTAGCGAATTATGTTGTGTTTGCTGTCTTGGGGCATAACTCTGATAACAGTGGTGTTGTTTCAAGCCATGGCTCTTGTATATATCTTCTGATGTGTCAACGTGGTCCTGATATTAGATGGTTGGATCATTTTTTAAAACAAGAGCTGGGGTAATTTATTATACACTTTACAACCATTTCTTCAATTTGTACTGTAGCCACCTTGGAATTACTTCTTATGTCATTTTATGACGATTTTATCTTGTAAACTTTTAAATATTCAAATTATCTTGTCCTGCTGCAGTTACTATACTGAATGGATTATTGTACACTTTACAAACATTTCTTCAAATTGTACCGTAGCCACCCTGGAGCCCTGGAATTATTCGTCATTTTATGACCATCTTATCTTGTAAACTTTTAAATATTCAAATTATCTCGTCCTGCTGTGGTTACTATTCTGAATGGATTGAAAATGTTCATAATCTTTTTCATAAATATTTGTCATTATTGCCTAAATTTGTTTACGTTATGCCTGTGCAAGTGATTCCTCTGCTCCGCTCTTGCCCACGGTTCTCTTAATACCAGTGGAAGTCAGATCTCTAGAACTATGGATTACTTTTAGTTGCTTCTATTTGTTAGCTCTTGAGAGATATTGTTGTTATCAAATCTTATTGGTTTTGTCCTAAAAAAGTAATCCTAAATAAAATTATCTACTTTCAGGTGAGCCAAGACATGGAATTTGAAACACCAATTCCTATTAGCGTGAAGTTGAAAGACTTGAACAATATTTTCTGCAGAATAGTTCATGCTGCACAGCAGCCGCATTTGAGCATTCCAGAGACTGAAGCTGGGAAGACACGCCGGCAGTACCGCCAACTTATGAACCGTTCCCTCATGGTTGTCTCAGGTAAGTCAGTTCCACAATCTTGTCTTGTATCTTCTCTTGCTAGTCCATAGCTAAATTGACATTGTGCCAAATATAGAATAATATGACATGTATAGTAAGTCTGTCAGCTCATTAAAAACTACTAAGGAGTTCATAACAATATGAAAGAATTGGTGGATGGGGAGGTGGGGTGCTGTCAGGGTTCAGTCATTCAGTGGTGAACTGGCATGATGGGTAGCATCGAGCAAAATACTGCTTGATTATTGTTTTGTATATAATGGTTGGGATCATACAGCCGCGCCATAGCGGGAAGTCCCTTGAGTTCTAACTTTGCTAATACTACACTGATAATTTGCAGTTGGAGCTGCCGTTGCAGTTGTGGGAATAGCTGCTTACAGGGTTTATGCAGCTAGGAAGAACACATCCTCTTGAAGCTCTCCCGGACTGTGATGAAATAAAGCGCTTCCCGCCGCTCCTCTGCCCATCAACCGGGATCATCTATCCTGCTGTTTACCGCTTGTTGAGCTTCATAACGTGAACTTGTGCCTTGCGAAGCCGTTTATGTACAGTTGCGTCATCAGCTATAAACGGATAGTATAATGTACGAGGGTCATCCGGCTCTGTTTGATACTTTAGCTGATAGACTGTTACGACTTAATTAGATCAGCCAGAATTTTACTATTGCCCTTTAATTTTTGCCCACTTAAGTTTTGCCCACTTTGCAATGCAGTGGTACTAGTTTATGACTGAATTCCTTTTTCATTACTAAAACTTATATAAATGCTTAAACATTTACTCTGGTGAGTCAGTATGGTTCCTTCCCGGGGAAATTAGGTCATTTACACTAAAAAAGACATGTAATTAGAGGAATAATATCGCAAATACACAACTTCAAAATAACATTGCACAGAGCATAAATTGTGGAAAATAACACTCCTTGGGTAGAAAGGCACTTTTGCCCTCAGAATTTTTTGAATGGTAGATGTTTTCTGGAGATCAGGTCATCTATTCATACTAGCACACAGTGAAGAGGGGACATGATAGGGAGGTGCTGCAATGTCTGGAGGAGTTGGGAAGAGAGGTGAATTTGTGTCGTTTTGAAAATATTGTAATGCAATATTCTTCGGAAGTGTTATTTTTCAGAATATTCGCTCTTCGTGATGTCATTTTGAAGTTGAGTTCGTTTGTGATGTTATTCATCTAAATACACATCTTCAGAGTGTTACTGATCTAATTTTCACTTCTTTTAGGCATCGAGGAAACTGTGCGAGTTTTTTTTGTTTGGTTCGGAGTAATTTTTCTCGATTTGGAAGTTGTTCTATTAAATTTCTACCCAATCAATCGATGGACAAATAACTTCCTTTCTGAAAGTGTTCACATGATCACTCCCGCTACCATGCAAGGTTACCAAAGAACAGCGGGGATGCGTAACTTTACAAGACATGAGTGATGAATTCACGACACATTGATCCAGGGATTGCGTTTTCGACTGAAGTCCAATGATCAGACGGGTGTAAGACGATGACTTTGAGATGATCCTTCTCATGTTAGCTGATTGTCCGGATTATAATGCGAGACTGCAAATTCTCATTAAATAGCGAGTTCTCACGGGAGAGGGAGGTATGCCTTGCGTGCATCTTATTCACGTACGTGCACCTTGTTCTCACGTGAATAAGGTGCCGATTTTGTGAAAGCAGAAATGATTTTACTTTCACAGTGAAATGACCTCATTTTTCAAACAGGGTATATCCGGTTTGCGCAATTATCAATGATTTTGATTGTAGACCGGAATGATACCAAATATACTTACAAACATTTAAAGTATTAATTTAATTGAATTATGACCAAACGGCTATTTTGTTAGTAACAAAATGGGCATCACAAGCTCAAAGTTTTAACTTACATTCAGAAGAACCAAATAGTCTCTATAGAAAAACTTGAGTGCGGTCGCAACTTAACACAATCTCCAAAGTATCATTCTATCTTCTGATGTACCTTCTGATAAAAATTTAGCAAGATTGAGTACATAACATACTCAACAAGCCACATGGAAAAGCTATTTCACTGCATGCCAGGAGTTTAATTGATTATTGAAGGTTTACCATATTAAGTATATGTGGATGCAATATTTGAGTTTAAATAGTTTGCCTTTAAAACAGGGGTTTACTCAACAATTGTAATTACCATCTTAACATTTCAAAATCTCTACTTATGCATCATATATTGAAATCACCCATGAACACAGTTTCATTAACCGAAAGCACGGTGTATCCGAATATCATTGATTATACTCTGCAGAGTTGTTTAACTTTATCCACAAGATACCTCAAACTCATACTGTCATGCAATATACACGCGTCCGGATAGCGTGCGACTGAGTTGAAATAACAAAATATTTTCACTGCTCAACCTTTATAGCCTCTACCCGGTAGGTTCTGGGACAATGCAGTCATCAGAAAACCATTGGCCGACAGTGGAATGTGTGGTCCGATGCTGACTGTATCTACCGTTTGTAGACCAACGAGTGTGTCTCCGGCCCCACTCCTGTTGACCCCCAATCCGTGGCCACTCTATACAACAAGAGCAGGTGATATCCTATAGATATTCAATTTGAAGAGCAATGTACTAAGTCAAGTTGGATATACCAAACCTGTGTTTGAGCGAGTTCAGTGTCTTTTATTTGGCACAAGATTCTAGTCCTTACCTGTCTCCAATGAGAAAATGGACCAGCACCAACTCGTGGATGTCCACCTGCTTGGTCTCACTTTCGAATCACTTTTATCAAGTCTATTGGATTGTCCATCCTCCTGGTCTCAACAATCAACTCTCCACATAAACCATTGACGATTAGCCATTGTTTCATCACAACCAATATACGAGAGTAGGGAATGGTCTCAGAGCTTCAGATGACTAATTCGGCGCATGGTGAAATCCCTCACCACATGCCAAGAAGTTAACGTTTCCTCTTTAGATCTTGGATGGCCTCCACCCATCTTCCGACCATCCCTGTCTTCTCCACGGTCGTACTCCACTTTGGATTCTCATTCATCCTCTTACCGTCGAAATAGAGGCCGTCGTCCTTCATGACCGTCATGTAGAATCAGCTTTTCTTTCATGATGACCACGAAGATTTTGAGTACATTGGGATGTACTCATCGGCCTTCCCATCATGAAGGCGCAACAAGCACTCCCTAGGTCCCGCCGTGGATTTCCCCGACTTCGCCATTGGTAAAAATACCTAAAGAGCTTCAAATTCGATCGCATCCCAAGGTACGCCTCTTATAGATATGCGAATATGCTGATGTTGGCGATGGAGTTCAGGGCCAAGTTTATCAACTCTACCACATAGTACTCCAGAACTCGGGAGAGAAACTTGTGAGCCGGCAACCTTAGCCCGCACTCGACATAGGCAAGAAAAATAGGGATTTCCCATTCCTCACGGCTCGAAAAGTGTTCTCCGGCTACTGACCTCCACTTGATCAAGCTCTTATCGGGAGCATCCCGATCCCTTCTAGCGCTTGAGTTTC
The DNA here is from genome assembly GCA_036346255.1 of Ampelocalamus luodianensis. NCBI lineage: Eukaryota > Viridiplantae > Streptophyta > Magnoliopsida > Poales > Poaceae > Ampelocalamus > Ampelocalamus luodianensis. The sequence continues at coordinate 90,405,255 of CM070622.1, read as the reverse complement.
TTCTCGCTCAGATCTAAAACCATCCACTTGGTGATCAAGTCCGATATGCTGAGATCTTTTGGGAAGATGAACAGTGGTAGGAAGAAGCTTTCGATAACAAAGAGAGAAGGTCGGAGAGGATTCTTCGCGAGAAGATGAAAATGATTGAAGGGAAATATGGAAGCATAAAAATCTAAAGCCTAGAGCAATGGGGATTTTATAGCTTCAGATCCTTAACTGCAAACGGGAGTTATATAAAGTTCAACGGACACAACCTTTTCTCCAACAGACAGAAAAACTCTTTAGTTCCCAAAGTAGGTTCTCAACTTTAAAATAAATACGGACCACCTCGAATGTCATGACATTAAATGAGGGTCTGCCCAATACGACTTCGTCAGGAAGAGAGTGTTCGTACAACCAATTCATTTAAACTTCGGGGGCTAGCTGCTGAGGATTAAAATCTCTATATATTATTCTATACATAATAAAAGATCATATATTTTCATGGCCGTAACCCCTAAGGCTAACAACTTCACTGGTCGTAAGGATTCCAAAGGTTATATAATGGGTACCCTGGTCGGACAAGGTCCTGTACCTAGTCTCCGACCAGGTAGCTGCTTGTAGAAGCTGTGAACTAGTATCTGGATCTAACTTCAGGCATATTCTTTACCGTGTGATGAATGGTGTAAGAACGGATTAACACGGATCTTCCATACCACGCGAACTAGTCCCATGATCAATGGCTAGCTCACTAACAAACAAATGTGATAACACAACCATAAGCGTTAAAAGTTATTAAATAACAACGAGTTGATTACAAGATAACCTTACAGGCAACATTAAATAAACACGGCGGAAGGCGATGAAGAAGTAGTAGGGTCGACAATGCGCCACGCAATCGTCGGGAGTAGCGGCCTAGTCGTCATGATCCACACCTGAAGTGAAGTCCTTCTCCTCTGAAATTTATTTGCATTAAGCAAGAATGAGCACAACCCGTGCTGCAAGTTACGATCAAATAACAGAATGACATGCATAAATGGATGTAACAAAGGAAGGCTTATAGTGTTATTTGTGCAAAAACGGCATTTGACATTAAATACCATACTAAGTTCAAAAGCTCAAGTTTTATAAAATCTAAAAATTGTTTCTCTGTTGATAACGATAGTGTAGGCACCAACCTAACACCAACATAAACACGGGCACCAACCCGGGGCTTCAACCCACAACTTTTCTCATGGACACCCATCCATGATCAAACTGTTTTACAAAAAATAATTTTAAATCGAAGTCTAACTCTGAGTGGCTTTGCCAGCATGTCCATGACCGTGGACACGGCTATTCGAATAGTTTTATACTCTGCAGAGGTTGTACAATTTTACCCACAAGAGATAATCAACTTTTAATGTCCGTCGACACACTTAGAAGGTGTGCGACTAAGTGATCATCACGAGGCCTTTACAATACATTATTCCACCATAGTCCTCCTCGCTAAGGTTTGCCCCTTTGGACTACCGTCATGAGTTCGAGCCACCTCTTGCGCGGTGGGACTAATGAAAGACTACCCACGCATCACGAGAGCGACCATGATGGAACTTTGCAAATTATTCACCGAGTCACGCCATACTGAGAACATGTGGTAGTGCGATGTGGCTTAGCAAGATGCGGCTCAAAGACCGGTCCTTAAGCGATCGGCGACAACCAGCGAACCACGGGCCTCAACCCACCCAGTTGAGCGGTGCATAAATCTGCACCCACGGACAACCACTCGCCCAAGTCCAAACCATCATTTAATTTTATTTTCAAAGTCATTTATAAAACTCCCATGACACACCAATGCCAAGGGTATAATTTAAATAACATTTGACTTTTGGCTGAAATCTCCCAAATCAAACATATTTGGCCTATAAGCATGGCTAAGCACAATATTTTTCAAATGATCCTAGTCCATACTATTGTATCAACTAGGTTTTATCTAGGGTGACAATATGCTTGCTTCAATTACCCAAATTGGCCATACAAAGGATTTTAGGCATAACTATAAATTTAAAAATAGGAATTTAAATTACTGAATATAAATAAGCATGCAGTAATAATTTGAAACAGAATTTAAATAATTTTAAATAATGGGTGCAATTATGATCAAGAATGTAACTTGTCTCGCTTGAGGTGGACAGATCAACTGATACTGCGGTGATGTTGTTTTTCTTAATAGGTCACCTAGTACTCACAAGTACTTTCTCCAGGTAGTCTATGTGTACAATCACGATGATCATACAGTCAAAAATCAATCCTCTTATGTGCTCTTCATGGCGTAATCGACTTTCAAGTCTTATTGAATCTATCTGTGAAAATAAGTTAAATTCAAACTAAATTCAAATAAGATTCAAATAAACTCCAAATTTAATAATTTTGGTTTAGTTGGCTAGATCTTGAATTTATATAAATTTAGAAATTTGAATGGGCTCAATCGGAGTTCAGATGCAAAAGATATGGGCTTTTGAAGTTTGAATTTACATGAAATGATAGATTTATGGTTTAAAGGAATTTGTGGTCAAATGAACTCAAAATTAAATAATCTTAGTTTAGTTAGCTAGATAATGATTTTATACAAATTTTGCAATTTGAATCACCCAATTTGGAGTTGGGATTCAAAAGATATGAATTTTCTAAGTTTAAATCTATTTAAAACATAATTTCAGAATTTATTAGATTTCTCTGATTTATTTTTCTAAAGGAAAATCAATTTATTGCGCAATGATGACGCCAGCAGCTGAATTTTTCGGAATTTAAAGAATTAAAAATATTTCTGACACGTGGGTCCCATGTGTCATTGACATGGTCCGCATGGACCAAGTCCATGGGACCTTCGGCTCTGGGCTGGGTGGACCGTGCCATGCAGGCGTTGACTCGACGTGACACGCAGGCGCCACATGGGCAAGAATGGTGGCGTGGCGGGTGGCACCGAGGTGGCGAGCCACGTCACCGACCGGCGGCAAGTTTTCGGGACGGCCGGCAACGGCGAACCGGCGGCGGCTCGTCGGCGGCAGTGCGCGCAACATGTAGAAGGGTGATAAGGGTGTTATGCGCTACCTTGCGATGGTTGGTGGCGGCGAGTTGCCGTGGCGAGATCTTTAGCGGCGGCGGGGTTCGCTAGCGGCGGTGGCGGTGTTCGGAGGCTCGGGGCAAGATAAGGTGCGCGCGGGTTGCCCTATGGGCGGAGATGCCGATAGTGGCGCGGAGGCGATTTCGTCGGCGGCGGGCGCTAGAGGCGGTGGAAGAGGTGGCGGCGGCGGCGAAGAATTGGCGGTCCGGCGAGTGAGGCGAGAGGGGAGGAGTGATGGGGTCGAGAATGAGGAGGAGGCGCCCGGGCGTGCCTTTATAGGGAGGAGGGCACAGAGGAGGAGATCGGTGTGCGGCATGGCGGCGCGGTTATGGGAGTTCGTGGGCAACCGCGCGGAGGGAGAAAACAGCGGGGTTGGAGGCGGTGGTGGGGTGCGGTTTGTGCGCACGTCGTGCGAGAGACGCGGGGTGGTGGGAGGCGGCGGTTGACAGAGCTTTACGCGAGCGGCAATGGCGGAGGCGCGGCTTGCGCGAGGAAGAAGGAGGTGGGGGAGACGATGAAGCGGGGCCGTCGGATTTTCATCCGACGGTGCGGAGAAAAAGGAGAGAGAGGGAGGCGCGTGGGTTGTTGGATTAAAATCCAACGGCCGAGAGAGAGGGGGGTGTGCGTGCGGCTGAGTGGGCCGAAGGCGCGCGAGAGAGAGATGGGCCGGAGGGGTTTCGGCCCAAATTGAATTAGGTTTTTTGACTTGCTTTATTAATTGATTTAATTTCAGTAATTCATTTAGGCTTTAGAAAATAGCAAATTAAACCCAAAAATTATGAGAAAATTCACAGAAATTCCCTTATTCATTTTGGACTTAATAAAATTATTTCCAACTTTATGTTGGCTTTTAATTTTGCAAATAGATTTGTTTTGGCTCTAAAATATTTATGAAAAAGCTTTTAAAAACTCAGAAAATTCTAGAAATTAAGTAATTTTTTATTTTTCAATTTAAATCTAATAAAACTTCAAGAACTTCAAATAAATTTTACTTTTGACTTTCAAAATTTCAAAGATTCAATTAAAGCAATAGAACTCTTTCTAAATTTTCAGAAATCCAATAAAACATTAACTTTATTTTATTTTATTTTGGTAACAACACTTTGGGATGTTACAAACTCCCCCCCTTAAAAGGAATCTCGACCCCGAGATTTAGAGTGGCTATAAAGAAAGCTGGGAATACAAAGGTGGGCAATGCTAGGTCTTCAACCGGAGTTGTAAATCGATCCACATCGGCTCATCATCAGAGAACTTGGTAGTGACATTGTTGAGCGCCCTTTTAGTGGTCGCTTGCTTCTTTGGACATTTCTTGGTGAAATGCCCAACCTCATGGCAATTGAAGCACGTGATGCAACATAGGATGGGTCATACGTGCTGATCACCACGGATGTGTTGGCGGACTCCAAGTTGTTGGGTTGTCTCATTGGTTGGGATTTGACTTGATATGATGAAGTCCCTCTAGCTCTAGAAAAACTTCCAGAGTTGAACTTCTGTGCAACCATTCTTCTCTTGCGATTCTCCATATCGCGGTGCTTGCCTTCTTGACGAATCGCCTTGTCGATTAGCTGCTGGAAGTCAGTATAATCCTGAGAAATCAGCTGTACGGATAAGTCATCATTGAGTCCTTCTAGGAATCTTTCCTGCTTATCTTCATCCTTTGCAACATCGTTAGGTGCATATCGTGTCAGTTGATTGAACTTGTGCAAGTACTCATTCACAGGGAGGTTGCCTTGGCGCAACGAATGAAACTCCTTCTTCTTGAGGGTCATCATGTCGGAAGGGATACTGCACTAGTCTAGGATCACGCTAGTGCACACAGGGTTAACATAGGTAAATATCGATCCACACAAACGATAAATAAAGTAAACGATTAGTTTGAATAACAAATAAGGGTTTTGACCTTATGGTCGAGTTTACACTTATTAAGCCACGCAGGGCTAACAGAGAATAAAACAGCAGCGGAATGGAAATAACTTCAGCGTAGATCCCACCAATTCACCACAAGCAACCGACTGGGATCCAGACCTTAATGATCAACAACCTTGGCGAACTCCTCCTCAAAGCGGCGTGAGACTCCTCCTCTTACAGTAGGTTTGGGCGCAAGTTTTACAACAAGCGTGAGTACACAACCGTACTATAAATCATACCACGAATGCAATGTATATATGCGAGCTTATTCCAAAGAAAAACTACGTGGTTCTTTTACATAAAAACAACATTTGCAATTGAATACAAATAATAGATTGAAAGCATAATTCAAAACAAATAGACAATATTAATTTAACAGATTGTTTTCACAAAGACACATAGCCTAAACAAATTATTTCACATAGCCATATGATTGAGGTCACAGTTCCCATCCCAACATTTTATGAAAATCTACCTCGTGTGAAATCCCGAGCATGTCCATGACCATGACGCCATTATTCGAATAGATTGATTTAACACTCTGCGGAGGTTGTACACTTTACCCACAAGATACAACTAGTGTAGCAAGCACTAATCATAACAAAATGGTTGAAACTTCATCTCAACATTGACACTCCGATGTGCTTACAAACCGCTATGCCAACCCAAGCAGTGCTATGGCATAACACACACATTGGGCCGGGCGAAGCGGCGAACCGTCCGCGATGCAACCACTAAGTAGTCACACCTCCACCTGTCACACAGCCTAATCTATCCACTGAACATCAATGCGAGAATCCATAACTTACTAAGTTAGGCCCGTCCCATACCGGGCATGTGGTAAATGCATGAGAAGCTCGATTCAATGGCGCACAAAGTTAAGTCCTTAATTGACCAATGCAAGACTTCCATGTTCTAACTAAGTCACAAAGATTATCTTTCCAATCACAAAGTCCACCATATCACACAGTATCCACCACTTGCTCCAGTCCAAACCCTTTACCACCCAGTTGGTTTTAGTGCAACACATGCCATCACGAAGTAATAACACATAGCACACAGTTTTACACAAAGTTACATAATCACTTAGTCAAATTTATAATTGCAACTCAGGTGATGATGATGACTCGTTGCATGGCTAAGCAATCTACTCGTACTAACCAACCCACGTTGGTAATACTATAGCATCAACTAAATATGAACCAGACTAGGGCGCAAAAGATTATGACATACAATAGACAAAGTGGATATAACAAATTGGATTAATAGCTAAACCCAAAAGCATTTAAATAATTACTTAAAGTAAATGCAATAATTTGAATCAAAGTAATTTTAAAAACTGGGATTCAATATGATCAAAGGTATAACTTGCCTTGGAAAAGGTCTATGTACTGGTCTTGATCTTGGGGTGCTCCTTCTTCCACAAAATTCTCGACGAAGCAGCGTCTACTACTTAAACGAAACAAATAAACAAAACAAATAAATAACAGAGGCAAAACAAGCTCCAAAAATTAAATAAAAATCTCAGATAAATAGAGCCTGAATTTAGATAAATTTAGAAATTTGAATGAGCTCAATCGGAGTTAGGATGCAAAAGTTATGAGCTCGGAAGATTGAATCTAAAAGAAACCTAATTTGGATTTTTCGAATTTCCGAATTATTTCTCTAAAGAAAAATCGGATTATTGCGCAACGTGACGTCGTGAAGGAGTTTCGGGAATTAAAGAAATAAAAGAATATCTTGACATGTGGGACCCACATATCGGTGACATGGCTCACGTAGACCAAGTCTCCGAGCCGATTGAATCTGGGACCGGTGGACCATGCCACGCACGTCTTGTGGCGACCACGCATGCGACACGTGAGGCACGCGGTCGAGGTGGCGGCGTGGCTCTGACGAAGCGGCGCTCGGGAGGCGAGGGTCCCGGCGGCCGTGGCGATTCACCGGCGGTGAGTGGTGCCGAGCGCGTGGCGGGTGTACGAGAACTCGTAGGTGTGCTCACTGGTGGTCGGGGCGTCACGTGGCGGCCGCGGCGTTAAGCGGCGGAGGAGCTACAGGCTCGGCGGGGTCGGTCTTTCGGTGGCGTTCCGTGGCGAAGGCCACCAGGTGAAGTCGCGGCTACGTGCGATGCCGGTGGTGCGAACCACGGCTCGAGCGGCTCGGTTCGGCGGAAGAGCTCGTCGGAGTTGGCGGCGGTGCGGTCGTTTCGAGCTCCTACGGCGGCTAGGGTTTGGCGCGAGGCAAAGCGGTGCGGGAGGGTGCGAGGCCGAGGGCTACCTCCTTTATACCGGAGGCTGGGAGAGTTCAGAGCACGAACGCCCAAAACGGATAGCACGCGGCGGCGAATCCCAACGGTCGGAGATGGCGATGGCGTGGCGAGTGGGTCCCACCGCGGCGGCTAGGAGCTCGGCGCGGCGCGTCGCGAAAGCGACTGCGGCTACGAAACAAACTCAAGGATCGGCGCTCATCCTAGATCAAGCGGCCCAAAATCGATGGAACATTCGGACGGCCCGACTCGATCGTGCACATCCGGTAGTTCATCCTCGATCGACGGTGGAGAACAAGCGGGCGCTCGGAAGGAAAGAAAGGTGGAGAGGCGACATGCGGGGCCCGCATGTCGGTTGGAGGCGGCAGCGCAGCGGCGGGTGAGCTGCTGCGCGGAGATGGGCGAAGGAAAGAGATTCGGCGAGAGGATTTCTGAGATTTTAATAGTTTTTCTATTTTAGAAAATACGAGGAAATTCAAATAAGCAATAGAAAATAGCAAATGTACTCGAGAAAAATTCTAGAAAAATCTAGAAAATATATCTGAGCACATAGAACCCAAATAAAATAGTTTTGGCTAATGTTCATGTTGGGATTATTCACATTAAATATTTTTGATTAGAAAGTCCAATATTAAGCTTTTGAATTTAAAATCAAATAAATCCAAATGGTGAATTTTCTCCCTACTAACTATTAAAAGATTTTTAAGCTCAGAAAATTGGGATGTTACAAAGGTGTTGCCCTTCCCTTAGATATGATATGTGTTGTGTTTGGTAGAGCTGGATGATGTTATGTCGTGGTTAGGGATTACTAGTTGGTGCCTCTAGCTCTGGTACTATTGCTAGGGTGCTGCAAGCCTACGAGGCGTGTTTAGTTGCGGGTTCTCTCCTGTCTAGGGTGTTTTCTCCGTTGGGGTGCATATTGTTTTCTTCTGCTCTATCAATATAAAGAGCAGCTCTCCTGCCTCTTCGTTAAAAAAGAAAACTTTGAAACTTTAGTTATTAATATCTTTTTAAATATTTAGATTAAATTTATGAAAATCATATTGTAGATTCATCCTAAAAAGTACTTTCATAATATTATAATTTTATTGGATTTTACAAATATTCCACAACACTAATCAGTGGTCAAAGTTATATTTTGAATACCGTATGGATGTCCAAAAGATTTGCTTTTGTGAACCGGATGGAGTAGAAAGTAACCCGAAATCTCTCCAAGTAAAGTAGCCAAATTCCATATAAATCAAACCAAGCAAAAAAAAAAAGCAAGAAGAGAGAGTTTTTTTTTCCAAAGAAAAAGATACCAAAAACAAACTCGGCACGCTCTAGGTCACCGGCCCACCACGACCTCTAAATAAAAAGCGAAGCGCCCAACCCAACCAAAAAGCCGAGGCGACTCCGAGCGGCCCAAAATAAACAAGGGAAGCGAGCGAAGCACACAGCAACAGCAACAGTAAAAAACAAAGAAACAGGGCGCCCTCACGCCACGGTGAGAAATTCCCACCACCTATCTCTCCTCCTCCCCCCTCTCGTCCCCCGCCGCATTGCCCGCCGCGCACCGCCGACCCCACCCCCCGCCGGCGAGACGGCGCGCAGGAAGAGCGGGCGGGCGGCGGCGGCGGAACCGGACAGCGGGGGAGCATGTGCGACCTGGTGGCCCGCACGGGCCGCCACCAGCAGCGCTACGAGGATGGCCGTCGTCTGGTGGCCGGGTACGTGGTTCGCCTGCCCAATCAAGCATCACTCCTCCTGATGCTTTTAAGTTTCGTTCTTGATTTGATTGGGTTGGGTTGGGGCGATGGCTACGTGCGTGCGGTTCATTGCCCTCTTGACCTAACCTAATGCGACGGGAGGGCGCGGTGCGCATCGAATTTTTTATCCTCTTACGATTACGAGGTGATGACATTGGCTCGGGTGGATGGATGTATTGGATCGTTGGGGGTGTCGTGTGGTGGTGCTGTGCCCACCATCCGGGGGTGGATTTGGTGATGTTTGCATATGCTTTCTTCAAAATAAAAATTATTGTATGTGCCAAGGTAGTTATTTGTGGATTGATGCAAGCACTGAGCAGGGAAGTCTTAATCAATGCACGCTATCTTAGTTTGTAGTAAACACCTGGTGATAGCGACAGTATTATGGTTTGTTTATTTCACTTGGTGGTACATTTCATAAGTAGGGATTTATTGTGGGATGTGTCCTTGAAATCAAAATGACAACGTGATGGAAAGTAATATGTTGTCTTAGCCTCGTAGTAATAGGTTGTCTTCCAACGTCAAGTGGCTTTGTATGGCAGTTCAAATCAATATTGATGAATGTGCGGATAGATAAAGTTCAGCATTAGTCAGCGTCACTTGATATCGCTGATGACAAAAGGTCACGAATCAATCTTGATAATCCAAGCGTTTGTTCCTTATAGGTGCCTTTTTTTAGGTTTGCTCCTAGTTAAGTTTTTGGTTTAATAAGCTAGGGTAGACTTGGGCTGTGGCTTGTGGCAGGTTGATGAGTTTGCATTGCTATTTTCTGTTGCACTTGTCTTCCGCTGGTGGAGAGGGAGTGCTCATTACGAGATGTTCATACCAAGTAGTTACAATTACTGAAAATATAAAGGTTCAGGAGATGGCATATGGACAGGTAATCAGATCTAGGAAATGCTCCTTCTATAATGAGGGGATTCAAAACTAACCCAAGTTTCATTAGATAGTGTAACAGGAAGAGACATAGAGAGAAACCAAAATGCTAACGATCTTTCTGTGATACTCTGACCTTGTTGAAGATCACTAGCCTAATGTATCGTAGAAACTTCGGCTGTTGACCTTCTTAAGCCTTAAACGCTTCCTTTTCATCACACAAACATTTTTCTGTTTCTGATGGTTGAGATGCAGGTTGGCAGGTTGCATCTACAACATTTGTTAGTTCGACCAAGCTTGCCAGAAAGCATCATTCATTGAATATGGCCGAACTTTTACTGCTCAAGTAGCACCTTTTTTGTATATATACATTACTGTTTTGTAGGTTAGTGTAGCAAAATTTGCCACCTTAACATATAGCTGTACATTCCAAGGAACATTTTTTGGCTGTTTCTGTGATAAGACCTAGCTCTTGCCTATATTATCTTGCAGAAATTTAGTATATTCTGCTTCTTGGATGTCTTAGAAGCTTGTGCTCTTGGACAAAAACCTTTGTGAAACGTGGGGCTTAACAATTATATCGTTCTGCTTTTGCATAGTGGCTTATTTACGATTCGCTCTGAATAAGTTCAATGTGTCTACAGGTGCATACCATTCAGGTATAGAGCTAAAAATGACGAAACTTCTGATGATGAACAGAAGAAACTTGTTGAAGTTCTCATGATAAACTCCCAAAGTGGACCAGGTCTCTTGTTTCCAAAGGTATTCATTGTAAACATCCCTATCCAAATTATTAGAAATTTAGAATTATAGAATATATGATGATGTAAAAAAAGTTTGTGAATGTTCTGTGCATAAGTTTACCAAAATTTGTGTGGGTGACTATTTGACATGAAATTGAAACCTTTTTGCTTGCCATAAAATTGATGATTTATGACCCACCATTTTGACAGGCAATTATTTGACATGGAGTTGCAATGTTTTACAATCTTTTCCCGTTTTGACATGCTACATTAAAGCTACTATACCCGATGAGCAGCACAGATTAATATTTCAGTTAGCTTCTAAGTGCCAAGGTGTTGTTCCTGGCATTTATATGATTTTGTATACCTCTGTGACAAATCCAGATGAAATTAGAATGAACTGATATACAGATGTGAACATTTTATGTGCTAATAAGAAATATCCAAGTCCTGATCCTTTAATGAGCTTGTTGGCAAAACTATGTTTTGTAAATTTGTACTTTTATTTATTTAGCTTATTGGTAAGTTGGCAACTACATATAAAGGAAGTACAATCAAAATATATCATTCACCTAATCAAAATACATATAACGGAAGTACATTAGCTTTTATTCATTTTGTGTCATGTCATTCTCACAAACTTGTAGGGTAAATGTTATCATACTACCATGTAGAGGTTTTGTTATTTCTATCTTCCTGTTGCAGGGAGGATGGGAGAACGATGAAACTGTTGAACAGGCAGCTGCTCGAGAAGCTATAGAAGAAGCTGGAGTTCGAGGAGATATAGCGGTAAGATACCTGTAAGAGATGGTATTTTTTATGGCTACTTTTCATTTTTGTTTGCGTATGTATTTTTAGATACTTCATGTATGCCATGTGCTGAGACATATTTGCCCATGTTTTCCTCTTGTAACCGTGAAACTGCTTTTGTATGTTTTTGGCTTGTCATGCAGATTCAATATTTACTGTGTTAGGTTTATCCTTTTCCGTATTATGCTTAGCCAGCTGCATGTTTTTAGCTTGATTCTACTAAGCTGCTAATGTAGATTAATCAGAATCAAGCTTTTGGAGCCTGCCTACTCCTGAATTGTTTTAGTTCATGGCTATTGTTAGATTCCCCTCTGCGATTAGTCATCATAGTTATTGACATCCAGTTATGATATTAATGGAATTTGACATCTTTAGGAACTGGAAGCTATCTTACCAATAGTACAATGATTTATATGCTTTATCATCAAAACTCATCAAGTTTCATTTATTGGCGGGTTTTTCTCGGGTTGCATTTTACTTAAACTGTACACATTCTTGTGTAATGAGCCAATGATTCACAAAGTCAGAACTCAGAACCATACTTACTCGCATGATCTTAATAGTGGCCTGCTGCTGCATCAAAGTATGTGATACTCACAAGTCACATGACTCACATCTAGTAATATCTTAGTTGCATGGGGTTAATGGCTTAATGCTGTGCAGCATGTATCATGCCATGCAAACACAGTACAACCGACAAAACATTGTCTGGTGGTAAAGAAAATATACTGGCCAGTGTGCAGTTTACAGTTATATTTATCTTAACGAGTTTACCAAGAAATGCAAGCAAGGGCAGACTTTCATTAGTTCACATTGGAAGAATCATGGGATGCACAATGTAGTAGTGTTCTCGGTGGGTCATTATGGTGATGTTCAACTAGAACGGTGGTTTAATTGGATAGGTTGTTTGAGCTCAGTATGTATTGAGTTTCATGCACCAACCAATATGTTTTGTGCTTCAATTGCCCCAAGTTGGAATTATTTTGGTCAGTGTTACTCTAGAATCTTAATTTTGTAATTAACATGTTTGTACTTTGTAATGTTGGATGCTACAATCAAGATGGCATGGATTCTATCTCACAATTTCAGCTTTTAACAGCGTAATGCTTGCATAGTGGAAGAACCATGAAGTCACAATGATTATTATAACTTTGCTAGAAGGATCTCAAATGCTCGTTTGAGCACATGTGGCTCCAGTGGAGATAATATTGCCTTTTTTTCCTGTTGTGTAATGCTTGATCACGATGAAAGTACATGCTTACACGCTGCCTGTCTTTTCCTGATGTGTTTCGCTCTAACTTGAGACATGTTTGTGAAGTACCACTATACTTCAGCTTATAGTGCCATTGTTTTTCTGAATCAGCAATTTCTGGGTTTCTACGACTTCAAAAGCAAGACACATCAAGATGCTTGCTGCCCTGAGGGTATGTGCAGAGCCGCGGTGTTTGCTCTGCATGTGAAGGAAGAGCTGACCTCATGGCCTGAGCAGTGCACCCGGCGGAGGACCTGGCTGACAGTTCCTGAAGCTGCGTCACAGTGCCGGTACCAGTGGATGCAAGGGGCCTTGCTTACGGGCTTCTCTGACTGGTACGAGAACTGGAGCAAAGGTGGCGGTGATACTAACTGCGGCTAGGCCGGTCACCGGCCGTTTTTTTTTGTTCATCTTCTCTCTTTCCCTAGGCCCCAACCAACCTTGCAGATTGCCATAATACAGTGTACTCTCCTCTTGATGCCTAGTAGTTCATTGACCCTTGCTTGATACCGGGATTGTTACCTAGTTTAGTGTATCTCATCGAAGACGAGGATTATCACAACTTTTAAGTGCCAATTCTCGCACCTATTATTCGGTTTCAGCTTAATTTCTTCCTTGTGGTGCCGTGAGCATATTTTTGTATGTGACTCCTGATTCTGGAGATGCTTCCGCTATGTATTGACTGTACCTAAAATCAAAAGGTATTTCTTGACTCGAGCCACCGTGCCGTGCATCCGTCACCTTACACTGAGTATGATTTTCTTCACTTTTTTCTTGCTACATGGCATTAGTAAATGAGTATGTTGTGATGATAGCTAACACGAAAAATTCGAGTTCGTACCCACGCGGAAAAAAACTCTTGATTGTGAAATCACGGTCCATTCATTGTCAGATCTGGTAGGGTGAGCACTACGGGAAAAAAAAAAGTCGAAATTGATCTAATTAGAGTGTGAGTTAGAGGAGGAAAAAATGAAGAGCTCATGAGTGCTTGCAGCTAATCAAGAGATCAGTCAACTGTGACGGACCCAACCTGTCACACAGCACAATTTAATCACTGCTCTTCTTTATGGGGTGAGAGAGGCTCGAACTCTCGACCTCAGGATTACTCACTTTTAGCTATGAGACCTACGCGCTAGCCAACTGCGCCACCACCCCGTTGTGACGTTTGTCTCAATACAAAAGCTGATGTCATGAAACCTGAGGCTCCAACTTTTTTCCCACACGGACAAAACAATTAAATGTAATCTGTTCGTGTTTTTAGGCCATGGCTAAGTTGGGTGCAGGAACCATAAGATAAAGCGTATAATGAAAACATGTGTAGAAGATGAGCTCCCTAAATTATGTGTGCTTTTTTTTTTTTTATAATTATAAGGTCCTGTATGTATGGTGGTGCAAAATTAATTGAGAAGATTATTTTTTTTGGCAAAGTTAAGTGCTGATTGTACCGTTGTACGTACATTTGCGGCCGCCGGAATGATTTAATCTAACCTTGAAAGGTTGGTCTTGGTCAGGCCATTCTTTGTAAATTAGTGTGCTTTGCATCAGTACATGTATACACCATCTCTGGCACCATGGGCGGATCCAAGTAAGTCTCGGGGATGCACAGGGCACTGGGTTCGATTTATTTTACCTTACGAAAGCATATGTATATATATGTGTGCACTCCGCAACATATGCTCCGTAACTCTCTACACATGTGATGATATATACGGAGGACATTCGGTTGTTTTTCTTCTAGATCCGCCTGTCTGGCTCAGCATATATGGTCCTTGTATATATATATTTGAAGCCATCTTTAGTCTTTGCGTCCTTGCTTTATTTTCAGCCCAGAAGGTCGTAAAAGTATAATGATTCTGCTCTTCGCTCATGGCCGGCCGTCTCTCTTTCCTTCCCATTCTCCTCTCCATGCATGCATGGTACGAAAAAGAACTGTGAAAACACAAGAAAAATCTCATCGCTTTATCATCGAATTGCGCCGAAAGATCATCACCCAGTTTTTCCAACGACTTTCTCGTGATGATTAACCCTTAAGCATATCTTTTCCATGAATAATTGCAAGCTAGCTAAGCTTAAGCATATGTACTACTACCCAGCTTAGTTGGTAGACCTATATATTGTGGAAAGTAGAATCATCCTTGCAAAAGTTACCACCCTAACCAATTACTCCCCGCTCAGAAATATTTGACGTTTTAGAAAGCGTACGTGCAGTTAAACTTCCTTAATTTTGACAACTAATTTATATATATATAAAAATATTTGTATTGAACATGTGAAAATATTATCATTAGATTAGTCATAAAAATAGTTTATATTATTTTATAAACATATTCATATAAAAAGTAATGATCAAAGTTGCATATTAAAGACTGTGTCGATATCCAAAACATCATATATTTTTGAACAGATGGAATAAGTAGCTAAGCTCTAGTGCGCTGACGGTAATATACATTCACGATTCATTATTATCCTATCAAGCCACTTAGGTTGCCAAAAATCTGCTGCTACTTTCTAGATCGAGTAGCTAACTGCTACTAGTCCTGTGGGTGCAAATGTTTCACTGCTGCAAATGGATTAGCAAGTGTGGTGGTGGTGGTGTCGTGTTCGTCGTGGGTTAATGCATGGCTTGATCCCATTTTAGACAGCCAATTTCTCCCCCCGTCCAAACTGGCCCTGGGAGTAATGCGTAATGAGGTGCCAGGTAATTCTACTAGAGTCCATGATGAAGTTACGATGGATCTCTATGTTGTGTATGACTCATATATGACAAGGTAAAAGGTAAAAGGAAGAGATTGTGTCTAAAGTGGGGGCGCAACATAGGAATCCGATTTGGACCATATAACCGGGTATAAATTATACCATCAATCTCTTGTAATGCTAATCGTGAAAAGAAAATTAAAAAAACTCTTTGTATGGACAAAGCCGTCATGATTCAGTTTCTGGGGACGTAATCACGTAAACATTACCAAACCTTATAAATAAATTCTCGTGTATCTTATGTGTTTTTATTTTTTGTTTTTAATCATCCTCCTCGTGGGGTGTAGCTACCGCGGGTTCCAACACACAGATGAGATGACATGCATTGACATCAGGAAGCAACTGTTAGTAGTGAAATCACACGCGGAGATGGAATAAAGAAAGGCGCTTGTTCGATCGTGATTAGAATCTTGTGCTGGGTAATTTTGCGGAAGAAGAAATGGGGAAAACTCCATTGGGAAGTTTCTGTAATGGGAATTAATTGTAGGAAGGCCATCTCACTTAATTTGAGTCGTTTGACCAATCGGAGCCGTCCACAACCCTCGATCGGACGGCTCTACATGCCGTTACGCTCTTCGATCTCCACAAGAAGCTTCCTATTGAACTTTTGTCATGAGATCGATATATTATAGCCGAAAGGACATCACTCTTCGGATATATTCCTACATCATCTCAAGTTTGGCCCCTCGATGAGAACTGGGGCTGTCTCAGTGTGGTGAGCACTGCCGACGTGCGTGCCTCCCATCCGCGTTCGAGTCACGGCTCACGAGGAGGGTTGAACTGGGTTCAGTATCTCGACGAGGGCTGGGTTTGCTTTCTTCTTTAACGTAGACCGAAAGAGTATTCCGAACATAAAAAAACAAAAAAAAAAGTTTGGCCCCCTCGATGACAAACTATATACGCCTTTTAGTATAATTTACAGGTTACATTAATTTCTCGCATTCCATATGTCAATCGGTCGGTTCATGTCCAAGTCGCTTCTTTCGTTTCCCAACTTCTTGATAAGATATGCTCCACGATCTGCTTGCCCCAAAGCTGCAAGCGAGTGGAAAATTGTGCGATTCGATTCTAACCAAAATGAATGCCGCTGCATCCACCTCATCAGCAGAAAACACTTAATTTGTTGGTGATTAGGGATGGCAACACCCGCGGAGAATGCCCTGATCACATCCCCGCTCACCATTTAGCTATCGGAGACGATTTCTCTCCCGTCTCCATCCCAACGGAATTGACGGGGACGGCCCAATAAGAAACTAAATTCATATGGTTTTGAGATAATTGTATAAAGTATGGTTAAGTAGAAATTGTAAATATATTAATACATGATACGGTAGAATAGTACAAAGTGAGTTATATATACTATAGATCATCGAAAATATATTCAGGCAAAGACACTATACATATGCTTTAGATACGTAGATGTATCAATTTAAATGTACATATATGTATATCGGGGTTATAGCGGGTGCGGAAATGGGCAGAGGCATTCTTGTCCCTATCCTCATATAAGGTATCAGGACAACATATCTCCCTGGATATATCTCTAAGCAAAGACAAAATACCCAGATGCTCACATATATGTATAGTATAGCGGGTGCGAGAAAAGACTATCACATAAGGTATCAGGAAAATCCCGGATATATATGATAACTGCTCCCAATTCCACCTTGGCAAGTATCTTAAGAGAGCAAACAAACTAGTATCTTATTTAGATACCACTCATACACAGTATTCTAGGTAGAAATACTAGTAAATACCTTATATTAAAGGCTTAAGATACAACACTTTAGGATAACATGCATTGGTAAAGTGGTATCTAAATGTCTTTCATGTAATAAAAAACTGTAGTAAAAAATCACCCATTGGGAGCAGCCTATGACTACAATCAACCATCAATCCTCCGGTGTACCATAACTAATGCACAGTGCTACAGTGACATGGGGCTACCGTGTGGAAGTGATTTGAGCCAGTGGGTATTACTATGCAAAGGTAAGGTTTATTGGGGTTTTGGAGGATCCTCTACACTGCAAACTCAAAACGTACCGCATGTACATATCTTGTCGACTGGAAGCGAGTGCTTATCCTACACTTGGATGAGATATGGCCAGTACTATATCATGCTCTCCCTACATGACCCATGGAAACAAGTCTCGAGGGACTTGGCTAGATTAATATGGTGTCTAGGTACTATTCCAAGTGTGTACATAGGTGACAACTAGGGGCGGATTCAGAAAATAAGTCACTGGAGTCAGGCACATTTGGGTTATTATAGACATGAATCTTTGTAATAGCATCATAATCAATGCAAATGGCAGCTCTCTTGCCTCTTCATTCAAAAAAAAAAAGTAATAGCACCATAACCATTAATTTCTTCATATATTAGACTAAATATCATTGGTCTCACTTGATCTCAACCCTTGTATGCTGGATCCATCCCCCCTTTTTTTTTTGCGAATCACCTAATACAACATATAGACGTCCACACACACGTACGCACTCACACACACGACGCCTACCGAAGACCGGACGAGTCTGGATCCGCTCCAGTTGACAGCACTTATTCTCCTTATACAAAATAAAATGCGCGGCTCCTCCTTTATAATTGTAGCGCCCCCTTTTTCCCCTCTTCTCCGGTCAACCGCGGACCCCCTCCCTCTTCCCTCCCACAACCCTCCCCCCCGGCCGGACCTCGCCGAACCTCCCGCCACAGGCGTGTCTTTGCCGATCGCCGCCCGCAGACGCCACTCCCCGGCACCTCCACTGCTCCCTCGCACGCCTCCCGCACGCCTCGCCGCCATCATTTCTCCGTGCGCACGCTGCGCCCGAGCCGCGCTGCCGCCGGACCCCTTCTCCCGCTCCTCCTCCGCGGCTTTAAAGCCCTAGCCTCGCGCTTTCCTCGTCCCCCTTCATCCCAAGCAAAGAACCGAGAGGAGGTAGAGAAGGAGAAGAGAGGAAAAGCCACGAGGCTTACCTCGCCGCCGCCGCCGCCGTGGTGAGCTCCCCGCGCCGTCGCTTCTCCCCGCGCCGCGCTCCTTTCCGCTCCCTCGCCGCCGCCGCCGCCACCCTCCATCTCCTCCGGCTCGCCGCCTTTTCCCCTTCCCACGCGTCGCCGCCGCCCCTTCCTCCTCCGGTCTTGCGCCGCCGCTTCTTTTTTTTCGTCGCGCCGAGCGCCCTCGCGCTCGAGCCCTTTAGGTGACGCCGCTGGGCCGCGCGCCTCAAGGCGCCGCGTGGGCGCGCGCAGCTGTTAAGCTGCCCGAGGCACGGGGCGGACCGAATTTGGTTGCGGGCCGTTTTCTTTTTCTTTTTATTCGATTTTCGATTTCCTTTTTCTATTTTAATTCAAAAGTGAGACTCCAAAAATTAATAACTCCCCCATTTCAACTCCAAAAATTATAAAATAAATTTCTAAAAATTTGTAAATTCAAGATCTTGCTAATGGCATAGGTCTTGTTCAATTTGGAGTTCATTTGTGTATTCTTGTGTATTTAATTGCTCTCGTTGCTTGTCGTTTATTTTGTTTGTACTTACTCACAGAGATTTTTGAGACGCGGAGACCCCACGTCGATCAAGGACAAGACTATCCGGACTCTCTCCCCTACAACCAAGGCGAGTCAATACTTTGATCATATTGAGCCTACATTTTATGCAAATTATATTCTTTTAAAATAGCAAATTGCATGCTTTAATTCCTTAATCAAATATATGTTAAAGCTTAAGATAGTTAAATACCCATTTGATGATTAACTAATTATTATGCCATCCTTGACAACTTGAATCTCTTAACCATTGTCACCCTAGTAACTATATGGTAATACTAGCTATAGGTTGTACTTAAGCGACATGCTAGCCTTGCTTAAGTACCGGGACATTAAAACTGTCCCAATCATCATCTTTTCAAACATAAAATGATTTGGGCAGTCATTACGGGTAAATGACTGAGATGGTTGAATTGTTGTGTTTTGCCTCTCAAAAACTCTAAAATTGCTATTACCATATCTGGGTGGATGGAGAGGTGGATGGTATGACAATGGGTGCTAATGTAGCCCACGGAATGTCATTTTGTGGATAGAATGTGGAATGAACCGCCCAGATAACTTCTAAGGACTTAATCTTGTCACGACCTCCCGTAAAACAAGTACAACCACAAGTCATGCGATAAACCGCGACTTGGCTTAGTAAATTTATCGAATCTCGAAAGTCATCTCACGGTGGATAAATGGCACGCGCAAGCTTGCGGTACATCCAATTTGACGGTGACACCGATAAAGGTGAAGTTGCCAACGCCGTGCGGTACATCCAGCGCCGCGTACAACATCCTCGTGAACGTATGGGCGTAACCCCATGTGAGTGAGATGATGGAAAGAACGAGGTAGTTGAAAAGTTATTGTGACAACCTCTCGACTACACGATCACGGAATCGTAGGCAACGAGTTAATTGTCTCTGTGGGTAAAGTGTACAATCTCGCAGAGTTATAAACTGTTTAAACAGTACCGTGCCTACGGTCAAAGCGGACATGGGAACTTAACTTGAGTTAGTTCTATTTCAAAATCTTGTGGGTGGTATGAAATTGTATGGCTCTCCTAGCCCGAGATTGGTTTTTTTCTGAGTTTCGGACTCACACGTAATAATTGGAGGTAGCTCCAATCAAAATAAACATCAGTAGAGTTTCCGATGGAGGAATCTCACGATATCAAATATTGCACAAGTACTCTCTTTAACTAAAATGAAATTTGTTAAAAATGCTAAGTGCTAGGAATTTGTACTTATGATATTTAAAAGTATTGCTTTCGCAAATAAAAGAACCGAGCCATCCTTGTAAGCCTTGCATGTATATTATTGCATTGTGTATTGGCTCGCGAGCACGAAGTTGTGCTCATTCTCGCCTCCTCAAACCCTTCTGATGACGCTGATGAAGGAGACTATGCGTACTACGAGGATCCAGAAATCGATGGGCAAGGAAACGATGAAGAGTAGTCTAGGATCCGTAGTCAGACCTCGACGCATCTAAGTTGACTCGTTGGTGCTTGCGCATAACCGATATTATCCAGATCCTTGATCATATCGTCGACACAAAGTTGCCCGCCGCTGCTTCTATAATCTCGTTTTAACATAGGTGAATACTGTTATATTTAGGAGACAACTAGATGATGATACTTTGGATCGGAGGTTAGATGCGATGTATATATATATAGTTAGTTCCACAGATTGTAATCTATATAAGAAGATACACGCGCGGCGTGTAATCTTGACTTAACTGCATATAGAGGATCCCCGTGCACCGAAAGAAAAGAAAAGGAAGAAAGAAATAAAAAAATATGCATGGTTCCATGCGTTAGTCAAAACCAGAATCTGATGCATAGGAACCCCAAACAACGAGATGGGTGTTACTTAACATTTTCCTTTTTATAAAGCTCACTAAAAAAACATTTCAGAAAGAGAGCGCGTGTGTTGATACAGTGACGGTGATGATGATGGTTAGTAACGTAATATTGTGACAAGTTAAAAATGTGGGCATGACAAGCTAACGTACGTCTACAACTGCAGCTCAAGTGATGCCATCGCCATGGATGGATGAACATACAAGTAAGTCACTTCTGAACATTTCTAGACTCAAACGAAACGTTCCCTTTAATTTCTATTCAGTGGAAGAATCTGTACCTTCTCTCAAACTGTACGTTCTTTTGGTCTTGTCTGAAGTTGTTTGCTTTAGGCATTCCAACTAGACAATACTAGGATCCAAAAATGGCTGTTGTTGAGTACGGAGTATGGATTCCAGAGGTAAGTAAAGTTAATATTCGTCTGTTCTTGAAGAGTTTGATTACCGAGTAATCACGTTCCGATATGGAGTCTTGTGCCTCTTCGCAGTCTCGAAAGGTCAGGATTTAGTTTAATCCCACAAATGAAATCCTCCTCGTCCGAGCAAGCTAGAAAGTTAGTTTAAATTGACTTCTCAAATCGGAGGATCATCTCCTTTTTCATAACACTAATGTGCTCGCTAGCTAAGCCAGTTCCTAATCACTTTCTATGATCCCTAACCAACGCCCCCGATATGTTTTCGCCAGCTTCCGCCTTTACTGGTATACATATGTGGCAATCACATCAAGGCTTGGCATGTCTGAAACGATAGGTAACTGCATAATTCTCCTGCAAGACTCTAGAAAATAGTATGATACTCTGGGCACAGCTATAAAAAGGAAGTATAGAATCACCTATGCTTTATGCCATCACTTGCAGCTCTATTTTCAATTATATCGCGGCATATATAGCATATCTTTCGACTCTGGAGTTAGAGTGGTGGCGGAACCAGAAACTCACTCGCCTACAATGTAGGCAAAAGCGGCCAACTGGTCTTTCTTTATTTAAAGAGGAGGAAAATGAAGATAGTTAATCCAAGTGGTGAATGCTATAAGAACCCTTGAATTCATTGTGCTCCTGGCTTTAGCCAAAGGGTATTCCTCGTGTGCCCTATGAGATCATCCCAAGTGTAAAGAAACTTTGGAAGAAACTCCATTGCAATCTTCAGCCACCACAGTGAGAATATATCATTAATCTGGACGACAGATTGACGAATCGGACAGTTCTAGATCACCCTCGGACGACAAATTAACACATTGTATTTTACGATAAATTCAACGCTGATTGATCTTCTTCTTCTTCTTCTTCTTCTTCTTCTTCTTTTTCGAGAGTAGGGCAGTAGCTAGGCTAGCAAAATGAGGCATATATCTCTTTGATGCAGGTTCCCTGGCCTACTTTGGGATCGAATCAGAAAGGCTGGCCGTCACAAAGGAGCAGCCTTGCTGATGGAGATGGCTAGCAGCTAGCTAGGCACCAGCTGCATGCACGCGCACATAGTTTTCAAGCAGATCGATCAATTTGGAATTCTCTTAAGATCAAGCCAATGACAAGAAAGGCTAATGTTAGTAGCATAATGACCTATATATAAGATCGTGCATATCAGAGGATCAGCTCGATCGACGCCTCTCCACTTTGCATCGTGTGTTAACTATACGTATTTGTCGTTACATATCGTTGGCGGCCAAGGATTAGTTTATGCGATATGGTAGAAAAACCAACGCTTGGATCGATGCACATTCTTTTCTGCCTTCGTCTGTGAAGAAGAAGCTGCCTACAAATTCCATGGAAATGAATGCAAACGGTATTGAATATTTTGATGATATCAGATGCGAAGGTTCAAGCATAACATCGTTGGTTTGGTCGCATTTGCACGGCCATCACCATAGGTCGTTACAATTGATCACAAAATTAAGGGAAAAAAGAACTAACAGTGGGTGTTTACAAAATATTTATTCGTACGTGTAGCAGCTCTCTCTTCTTCTTTTTTTGGTCTAGAGAAGCTCAGGAAATAATAAAAAATATTTGACAATGTTTTTGCAAATGGGTCTAAATTAAGAAGTAGGTTTAGTGCATATGTGAGGGTGCCCTACTACTTCGTTGTCCCTTTGTGATGACCAACTTTCATGGTAGGCACTCTTGAGCAAGTACAAAAACACAATGATGCATCTCATTTTAAACAAGTTATCCAACTTGGAATTAGATATGATTTTGCCAAGTGCATGCTTGTACTAACTACACTATTACCTTAAGGCTATAGGTCGCTGTAGCCTTTGAACGGCCTCCTATATATTCCAATATAAAACATACTCTAATGATCACCATTGGCCTTAGCTAAGCTATTACATGTGCATAAACAAAACCAAAAGGAAGAGACACATGCTAGTGTAGTGTCACCCTCAATAGAAAACAAAAAGGATCAATATAGGTAAGGGAATTCCTTTTGACCATTGCTTTAAACCAAGAGATTAGGGGACTACAGGGCTCATGCTTAGAGGTTTGCAAGGGTGACAGGCATCCTAATTGAGAATAGCTTATAATGGAGAGCCATGGCTTTGCAGTTTGTATTTCATGTCCTTGGATCATCTATATACATGCATTTGTTTTCCATTCTCCACTTTGGTCATGTGTGGTCCTCAAGTATGGAGAGTATATTAATTAAAACTAACACTATGTCCTTCTCACCTCAGGAATTCCTGCATCTAGTGGCATGTGGCATGCATTCAGCCCAGCCCTAAGAAAAGGATAGCTAACTTACTGGATGTGGACAGCATATGCGTGCTTAATTTGTCCAAAGGTTATTCTTGGATTTTTTTTCCCAGGGGTTGTTTAGACTTCAGCAAGGGTCAAAGTTTAGAAGAACCGTAGCAGCCATGGTTAATTAATATCAACATTGAAAATTTAATTTTAGAAAACATAACCACTACCATGCAGTGTCGGATCTAGAACGAAATCGATCGGGTGTCACCGTATATGACATTATATGTATATGGAGTGAATTGATATAAATTACAGGGTGCATATCTATATATATGTAGATTTTGATAAGGTGAAATAATATTGAATTCGGTGTTTTGTGCACCCTAAAACTTCACTTGGATGCACCCTTGTAACCATGCATGGTTACAACTACAAAAGACAATAACTAAGTCATATGCAAGATGGCCTATACCTTAGCTTGTTGAGGCAGGTTACTACTGACTAGTTTTACTGGGGCAAAGCTGACGTCAGCTATTTTTCTTGCACGCATTCTGAATTTTTTTAGAAAAAGATAGCAAAAGGCTTTTGGGCAACAGCTCAAACAAAAGCTTATAAAATGAATGGATAAGAACTGGAGCCACTCATGATTGGCTCACTGTTGAGTGAAAAGGAAATATACAATTCATGGAAACTGTTTTTCAACAAGTCATCAACAAATATCATCATCACTTCTGAACAAAAGGCAAAAGAAAAGAGAAAAAAAAAACGCTACCCAAGTGGTTGTGATATGTACAAAATGTTTTAGCAAATGATATACCATGGACTGGTTTTGGTTTCTATGTGCTAATTATTACTTTGCAAAGTCTATCTTATAAATATTTGCACTACCTGACTTCTAATATTATCTTATAAGTATATATAGTACGTGAAAAAGCATTAGGGCCAAATAAATAGAGGTTCAATGGCTTGTACCACTAGATGCAATTTCCTTTTGTAGTTCATATTATATATAATTCATGGGTGCACCATAAAATCAAACCATTCCCCCCAAAAAAAGAAAGTTTTGTGAGTTATAATGTTTGACTATACCTTTAAAGGTTATATATCATTCTCATTACTCAATGGCCAGCTTGCTATTTGGCGGTTCCTTCGATCTCTTTCTCCTTTTCTTTTTGTACAAAATGTTAATAGTTTGTCCTTCTATTTTTGTACAGATCGAACAGCTTGACTTTCTTCATCACAAAGAAGTTTTGACTTTCTTAACAATATGCTTATTATTGGGAAATCAGGAAACTCTAGAGTACATTATACAATGGAATTATTTTTAGTGATCATTCTCATTAATTATCAGTGATATCCAAGCAGTTGGTCATGGAAAATGCTCGCCTAAGATTATTTTTTAAGAAAAAAGGAAGCAAAAAAAAGGGGTAGTTACTGGTTCATTCCCTCTGTTAACCTGTTCTAATTGTGGTTTGACAGAATGTAGGAAGGGCACATTGTTCCTTGACAAAATATTTCATTTACATCGCGATATTCCATTCCTGTTCTTTGATCGTGGGTGTGGAATTGATAAATTGGTCGAAGAAGTTCAATCTGTGCATTTTTTTTTTATCAATCCATCATCCATAAAGAAAATGCAGTATCCGAGTGTAATTTTGTTAGCCAAGTTGGTCAGATGTTGAAGGTTTCATTTACATGTGCTTTGATACTGGATTACTGGTTTTATCACCAGCTTTGTCATGTTAGTATTACTATGTTGACCTTGCCATTACTTCCTCCATTCTTTTTTTAATTGACTTCTTAGAATCCGTATCATCAAATTTTCTAAAGTTTGACCGCTAATAGATTTTAAACTATATAGATTGGCTATATAAAAATTATATCATCAAATTTATCATTAAAAATACTTTCATAATATTATAATTTTACTAGTATATCTTAATATAAAGTAATAAAAAAATAATGATCAAAGTCGCATCTCAAAAATTGTAAAAAGTAAATAAAAAAAACATAGAGTAAAAGAACGGAGTGGGTATTTGATTGTTACGTCGTTTAGACTTTAGAGACCTCTAGTGGACAGTACGAAGAGTTTGGCAATGTTCAAGAAAACACTAATATATAGGAAAATCATGCTTATCCTTATCTTCGCAATTAGGCGTGTTGGAAGGCTGATGTGAAGTGTAGTGAACTAATGAAGCAAATCGGCGGATCGCCTGCGGATCGCCTGAACCGATATTGGATCGGTTGCCACCCAAATTTGCCACTCTCAGGGTGACAGGTGGACCCTGAGACAAGCCCAATAGCAAGCGGGATAATCAGGGGCGATCTGGGCAGTTGGGGTAATAGTCCGAAGCCTACGATCAAAATGTTCTGAAAAATTTCTTGGAAAATCATCAAAATATGAGTTCAATTCAAGGACAGCGGGCTTAGCCTGAGGCTTAGACCGTGGCTAGCTCCACCTCTGAGGATAATTAGCAGTCGAATTGGTGTTGGGTGTCACCATATCGAAGATCTAGACGAGTTGGTTCCAATGACACGTTATTCCTCGTTCGGATGGAAAAGCTACAAGGCTGGGAGGATCAGCAATGAATTAGTATAATGGGACTGCTTATTCATAAGGTGATTGAAATTTTTTAAGTATAATTCATTTTTTTATTTATTGAATCAATATCCAATCCTATAACATATTAATCTCTACATAAATCTAATGGTCACAATAATTGATTTAAATTTAAGAAAATTTCAGATGACTTAAAAATAGCAAATATGTAGTACAATTATGAGAGCTTGCCATTGTTGGGATTAATTAGTGCCACGTCAAGCTAAAGAATCCATGCATGCATCCAGGGAAGGAAATGGATCCTATTCATTGAACTTGTCAATACACACAGTAAATATTCTACTGGTACTAAAGTATTTGCAACAGTATTGTTGTTGAGTACTGTTCACATACGCACAAATTATTGTTTGCACGGTGCTTCTCTTCATTCAGCAGAGGATCCGGATCGCCTTGGAAAGGCTTTCTTTTGTATGGGCTTTGGAGATAAGAAGAAAGCTAAATGAATATATGGGTAGGGCGTAGTTTTCCTAAAAACGACTTCCGGCTGAGTTTGCAGGGTTGAACAACTGAGTTGAAAAGGTTTGGTGTTTATTTGTTTGGCTTTTAGGTAGGCTGGCTGCAACATCTGAGATAAGAAATGTTTTAAATGTCTTGAGGATAGTAATGACTTGTTTTATGCTATTTAACGGCAATTGACGGTAATTAACAACATTTAACGACAACTAATGACAATTGACGGTAATTAACGATAACTCACGCAATTGACGACAATTAACGCAATTGACGACAACTATCGCAATTAATGATAACTACCGCAATTAACGATCATTAAATGCAATCAACGCCGACTATCGCAGTTAACAACGATTAACATAATTGATTGTAATTAACGCAATTGATCATATTTAATGAAGCAATTAACGCAATATATCACAATTAACAACAATCAACGCAATAAACTGTAATTAATAACAATTATTACAATAAACAATATTAAATAAATAATTACAATAAATAATTATTAAAAATAATTATTACAATGAATGATTATTAAAATAAACAATTATTACAAAAAATAATTTACAACAGAAAAAGGAAAAAACATAGGCGACAGCTAGGGTTTGGCCGCCGCTGCCAGTGACGGTGGCGGGGGGAGGAGGAGGAGGGCAGCGGCAGGTGGGGAGGAAGAGAGCGGTGCCGGGTGG
Source organism: Ampelocalamus luodianensis (assembly GCA_036346255.1). Lineage (NCBI taxonomy): Eukaryota > Viridiplantae > Streptophyta > Magnoliopsida > Poales > Poaceae > Ampelocalamus > Ampelocalamus luodianensis. The sequence continues at coordinate 90,377,998 of CM070622.1, read as the reverse complement.
CGAGGAGGAGGGCAATGCTCGATTTGGGGCCGACGGCAGCAGGGCAATAGGAGGAGAGCGACCGCTGCGCAGGGAGAAGGAAGGAGGAGGGTGGAGGCGTCAGCGTTGGGGCAGGAGGAGGAGGAAGGAGGCGTCGGCGTCGGAGGAGGAGGAGAGCGGCGCCGGTGCCGAGGGAGGAGGACAAGAGCGGGCGCGGCATGGTTGGAGGAGTCGAAGGAGGAGGAGAGGTGGTGCGGTTGGGCGAAGGCGTCGAGGGAGGAGAACGCGGTGGCGCAGGAGGAGAGGAGAGCGAGGGCGGGACGGTGGCGTGGGAGGAGGAGGGCGCGACGGCACGAGAGGAGGAGAGGAGGATGGGGCGGGACAGGGCGCCGGCGCTAGGGGAGGAGGAGGAGGGAGGACGGGCGGGTGGACGGCGGCTAGGGTTAGGGTTCGGGCCGAGGGAGAAGGGGATGGGGGTTTTGTTCAGTGGCATAAAGCCGGTAAATAACCCGGAGGTGGACCGGCAAAGTCGAAACAGATGTGCAGGAAGCTCCTCGCAGGCGGCTTTCGGCTTCCTCGTGTTATAGACACTTTCCGACTTTGGAAAAAGCTAGTGCGAAAAGCCTCCTGTTTGGAATGGTTTCCAGCTTTTTCGAGCAAAAAGGCGGCGCCGAAGTCATTCCAAACAGACCCTACATGTATTGCCGTGTTGGTGGAAAGCATCAATCAGGAGATTGGGCCAAACCAACTGAACGAAGTGGTTTCCGTACAGGAGAGTCGAGAGGAGGGATCAGAATCTTCTATCGTTTCAACTAGCAACGATTGAGGGCCATAGTGTTGTCTGTATTAAGGCTCCTAAGCCATTAGATGGAGCACGGATGGATGAAATTGATTGCTACAGTGAATATAAACAGTGCTTTTCTACGATATTTCCTCGCCTTGGTTTGTTGCAAAGATCTATGGTAAATGCTACAGTACTGCTACAAAGTACTGTTTATACAACTGAAATTACTGTTCGATCCGTGATTCTCCTCAGCACTGCCGAGGAACCGGATCCGAGAGGGAACACTAATTCAGGCCATGCATGTGGGACCGGCGCAATGAAGAATAGAAGATGCCGACCGACTTAATTCCGTTACCATGCGACAAGAAAGGAAAGCCGACATGCAGCCGTGATCGATTCTGGCTTCTCTTCTGCCCTCGTACGCAAGCAAAATCTACCGGGCATGCTTGCCGATATAAATAGGGACCCGGGCTCCCTAGAAAAATTGTCCTCAACCACCCTAAATTCCCTAGTTTTAGCTAGTAGATCTAATTTACCATCTGTAATTCAATGTTGATCGGTATTGCTTCGCATCGACTGTTGATCTTCATCGGTTTATTCCTGTCTGAGAATTGCTTCTGTTCGATATTGCTTCACATCGAGATGTCGTTCAGATCAACTTTCGCCCAAGTTATCTTGCTATCGGTGATCAATACCAGTTCGCATCTCCTCGACGATTTTGATCAAATCCGCTGACACTGTCTTAATTCACCGTGTGCTTGACCTTTGCACCCTCCGCATGGGCAAGCTTGCCGATCCCGGGGATTTTTCTTAGTTGCCGTGGAAGGTTCATGTGAAATCTCTTACAGAACCAAATGAAGAAATAGTTGCTGATTAAACTCTTTAGGCATGTACAGTGATATAGATAGTGGTTGTCTGTAATACCTTTGTGAGGACCCGGAATATTTAACTAGTAACACTTAACCTCCAAATGGTTCTAGCATTACTAATTAACATTCTAAGCCTCGATGGACATATGTTTCCCAGAATTGCAACATATGCACATCATCACAAAATTACACATCATTTCCATACAACATATATCACTAAGTTCAACAACGACATACATAAAGTAAAGTTATTACAAAAGAGAACCGACCACCAAATAGATCAATATACAAGAATGTGAAGCAAAAGCGCCATAAGATGGCTAGAACAAAAGTCGACCGGTTAGCCACACACCCACAAGGCAACCGGCCCGCCAAGCTAGTCGCCCATAGCTACCACAACAGACTCACAAAGTGAGGCCCTTCTTGCTCACCTTCTTCCTCTGCAACAAAACAATTAAGCATAGCATCCGAGTACAAAGATTGTCTTTGTACCCGCAAGATCGACGTGTGGAATGACCTATTCATAACTACATGCAAGCTTATTTAGGTGGAGGTTGTATGTCTCATTTGCATAAAGCCAACTTTATTTGCAATAATGTAATACATTTCAAAAGCAAGTTTACAAATCTGTTTTGTTATCAAAGTATGATGAAGTAAAGATACATACAAGTAACCACGGAAGTGACTATCCCAATAGTCACCACAACATAGCACGAACCCCGATTCGTACCACCCATCAAGTTTTAATTTAAAGGTTGTAGTCTAACTCTTGAAAGACCTCCCAAGCGTGTCCATAACCTAGGACGAGGCTATTGAATAGTTTTAACCTGCAGGGTGTACCAATGTACCCACACTTGCATCGCTTTAAGCCAAAGCACACTCCGTAGGTATGCCGGCACGGCTAAGTCCTACGAGACGCTTTCCAATATTGTGTATTAACTACGAGCCGCTCGTATGGGTAGAAACACCATGCGCTTACATTGCAGCCGAAAGACAACAAATCCCATCCCGGTGAAGTCTTTCGGACACTACTGTGCTCCCAACACCATCCCTCCTGCGACCTCCTGCGACCGGAGCCAATACACGCCAAAGTACTAAGTCAAGAGAGGTCCCATACCCTCTAGTGTGGTTAGCACGCTAAAATGCTTGGTTTAGTGTAACAAGATGTTCGGTCCTTGTTGACTTAGGCACCATTCCATCACACCGAAAATCACACCATCATACCATTGTGCCCAAGTCTAAATCATTTTGTTTTCAGTTTTAGTTTTCATAAGTAGACATGGCACAAGATGGAAATCATAATACATAATAAGTTTGTGTGATCAAGGTTATCGACAAGTCGATAACCGCCCATTTCTACCGAAGCTAAGCATGGCTAAGCAATTAATTCGCAACTACTAAGTGACAAGAGCCCATCCACGAACTCTAAATCACAGCAAGTAACCTAGGCTCATGGTAGTAGAGGATAATCATTTGCTAAGGAAATGCATCTACTAGGCCAACTATTAAAACAAAGTAGCAATGCATACATAGAATTTGTAATCAACATAAATACTTAAAATCTGGGATTAACATGATCAAACGCTTGCACTGCTTGCGTTGCTCAATTTGTTGCGGAGGGTCGTTCTCGGGATTACCGCAAATGTCGAATCCTAAGCGAAAGGCAAAAAGAACCAAGAACAACCAATAAGACGAGCCACAAATAAACAAAAGAGCAAGCAAAACTTAACCAAATGCGACGAAATTTACACATCAGGTAGAATACGAATATACCTAGACATAGAAACTGGAAAAACCTAATTTGGATTTGTGGTGCAAAAGATATTACCTAAAAACCCATTTTCGGCCATAATTAGCACTGTAGCAAAAATATTTTCTAGAAAGATTTTGAAGCTGGAATTTTTATGGTAGCTACCTACTGGTATAGAGGTAACCCATATAAAATTTCAGGTCATTTGGAGTCAAAATGATTTAGTTATGATTTTCCTAAGATGCAAAACTAGCATCATGCACTTTCCAGAAATATAAACATGTGCAAGACCTATTTCACATTATGGAATGATAACAGAGGGATTTCCTAACATCAAATTTCTATTTTTAGGATTTACAGAGAATTACTGGTGCATTTTATAAGTCTTCCAGAATTTTCTAAATGCTGAAAATAGGTACTAAATCATTAATCAAGGTTTCATTACAATCTTGGACTTACCATCATTTTACATTAACATTGGGTTAATAACAAATTTATCAAGGTTGGAATCATTCATTTTGGACATACACAGAGCAAGATATGCATTTCCTAAAGTTTTATTCATTTTCGGAATATTCAAAATGACAGGACCAAGTTATTCCTAGTTATAAAATTTTACGCTCTTCGAACATGTTTAAATCCATTTTTATAATAAGCTAAAGTGATAACATGATTTATTACAGTTGGAATTAACTAAAAGCGATTAAAATGAATTAGTTATGAGTTTCTAAAGTTTTATATCATTTTGATTGATAAACAATTGCTTACCAAATACAGAACAATCCAATAAAAGGAAATGACGCGACAACTCCCAACCCTTGATCTAAAATCCTACGGCTCACGCGCGCCGAAAATAGCGCACGCGCGCGAAACCCATATGAAACCTACCGTTGGATCAAGATCCAACGGCTCACCCGAGTGTATGCAACCGGACGGTGCGGTTGCTTGGGCCAATCCCAGCCGCAGATCGACAGATGGACGGCCCAGAACGCACCAACAACCGGATTGTCCGATTGCACACGATCTCGACCATTGATCGCAAGATCGACGCCAGCGGCGACGAGGGAACCGGATGGTCCGAATGCATGCAAGATCCGGGCGCGATCACAAAATGGACGGCGGCTATAGATCGAAGTTCAAAAAGAGGTACTGACGAGTGGGACCGCATGTCAGTGACTACGAGTCACGACCGCAACGATTTAACCCACGTGCACAGTGCACTGGGCCCACAAGTCAGCGACCCAGAGAAGGTTTCCGACAGGGTTAAGTGCCGACATTTTTATTAATCAATGATTAAGCATTAATGATGTCGAGCGATGTGGAGTGAAACAGATTGATTTAAGGAGATTGGGCCCACAGTCGGTGGCTCAATAATAATGATTAAGACACAATTAACGGCTAATGATTGGTAATTAATGTGTCCTAATGATCCAGCAAACGGAGCTTCTCGGTGACAAAACCGAATGGCTTTGCCGTTGACCGTCGCCGGCGACTCGGTCGCGGCGCGGCGCCACGAACTATCAAAATGAGTTCGCAATAGTGTTGCGGACCCGTGGTGGTGACCTCGCCGCGGTGGAAGTGCAGGCAGCGCGAGCCGGAAACAAAGATGAAGGCCGACACGGCAAAACACGAAAATGGCAAAATGCTCATTGCGGTCCAGGAGGCGAGTGCCATGACTTCTAGGGACTATATAGGAGCTACCTTAGCAGAGGAGCTTCAAAGATGGCGGGAAGACTTGAACACGATGAAGTCCACCGGAGATGAAGAAGATGAAGTGGAAAATGAGGTTCGAGCAAAATGAGAAGAACCAAATCATTACCACGACTTCATTATAGCTCAAAGAGGCTCCAAAAGCAAGTAATTGCAAAAGAATCACTTACAATTTGGAGAAGAAAGGGGTGAAACCAAGCGAAAATCTCCAAACTTAAAATTGAGTGATTCTGTGAATGCAACCCAAAATCAAGTTAGGGAAATATAAAGGAGGTTGAGGATTTCACAAGGGTGCAAGAAAAGTTGAAGGTGAACCACTGGACACCAAGGCCGCCATTAGAGCTCTGACGGCCAACAATGGTGTTTTGAGGGTGAGAGGTGTTCTTGAGCTCAAACACGAGAGAAGAGCAAAGTGTGGTGCAAAGGAACACCGGGAGGACCTAGAGGGCAATTATATAGGGAAGGATTAGGGTTTGATCAAGGACATGAGCCCATGGTGAGCTCGGTTCATGCTCCGGTTGTAGACCCGAAAAGATGGGAGCAAGTGAGACTCGGGACAATGGAGGAGAAAGCTTGAGCGCATTAAATGCTCCACAGAGAGGCGTTGGCGAAAGCAACTTTGAGGTGACCCATCAACGCCACCCACTCGGCCTCTCTCTTCGCCATTGCATGCCGCGCGCTTCAAGAAGCGAGAGGAGGAAGAAGAACAAAAACAAACCACGACCGTCGGATTAAAAATGGGCGGTCACGATTTAGCGAGTTCGCCGGACGGTCCGATTGCCTACGGAAATCGGGCGGTCGGATTGAAATCAACGGTCCCTATTGGCCAATGCAACCGGAGGGTCCGAATGCTTACGAACATGGGCCACGCGATCCGAATCAACGGTGAGATTGCACGCGTTTTAAACCGCGGCTCGGTGCGATTAGGTGGTTCAACCGAGTCAAGTGGCTCGGACTCGAGTCGACTCGAACCCAATGAATAGTGAATTTGGTTTTTAGGTTTTAATTTAGCTGAGACTTTTGAGGATTTATTCGGGTAGCAAAATAACTCCAAAATTTCTGAAATTTTACAGGAGCTTGTGATGAGACATTGACCTTGCGAAAATTTTCAGAGAGTTTTATGCTGCGAATAAATCTCCAAAAATTCTGCAAGGCTCTGTTTTAATGTTTGACTGAGAGTCAAACAGTTTGATCGCTCTAAAAATATTCAAACAATTGCTAAAAATTGTGAAATTTTTCAGAGGGTCACATACCACCAGAGACTTAGGAAAAATATATCCAGAGGATGATCATAAGATTTGACAAGATTGTTTTTGGAAGGACAAGATTTGGATCAAAAGACTTGTGACTTTGTACTTCCATAATCTTTGGTACAATACTTGTTCAGTACACAAAGGAAATACATGATGTAAGAAAAAGTTTTAATTTCTACTCATTTTCTTACATTTGAAACACAAGCCCAAAATTGGGATGTTACAACCTTCCATATCATTTGTAGACAAAACTAAACACAACTCATACAATGAGTTGTCTATATATGTCCCCCACAAAATGAGGCCACAAAACATGTGAGTTACAGACGACATAGATATAACAACAAAAGTGATGTCTATAAGGACCTTATAGATCGTCTGTTGTATGCCAGACGACTTCTACCTCTCTCCTCCTTCTCTCTCATCCATGTCATAAAAAATCTTACGTGGCAAGAATTATAGACGGCTAATGTCACCCTATTGTACATGCCCTTGTAAACCCCGTTGAGGTGGTGTTCTACTGTACTACTATTGCAGTTAACAATAACTTCCCTCCTCCTGCACCTGCGGTCATGTTAACGGTTTCATTTACCTGTCCTTTGATACTGGATTACTGGTCTTATCACCAGTTTTGTCATGTTAGTATTAGTATGTTGACCTTGCGAACTACTGATTGTTATACGCCGTTTAGACTTTTGACACATCTAGTCAATGGCGAAGCAAGAATCAGAGATAACAGGGACCAAATAAGTCATACAATGCAACAATATTTGATAAAGGCAAATAGTACTAATACTATCAAATTTGGCTGAAATCTAATAGCTAAAATGCAAGCATTGGGATCATGAGGGGGGCCATGGCCTCGACCAGCACCCCCTCCCTCTGTCACTGCCTCTAGTGGTTAGTACGAAGAGTTTGACAATATTCAAGAAAATACTAATATATAAAGGAAAATCATACTTGTCCTTAGCATATATACATGCGAGAGTGTGGAATTGACTTTGAGCAACAGGAGGAATGCAACAAGAGCAGCACCCTGGTAGCTTGACCGGCCTTGACATGCAAGCACTCCACTAATCTCAATCATGCATGAGAATGTCTCCACGACCGAGAAGCAGAGTTGGAAAATGATGTCAGAGAAACAACCGATACTAATGCCGATGTCTCCACGGCTATTTATATAATGTTTTTTTTTGAAAGGATTAGTCCGGTAATTAATATTATAAATACAGTGTAACATGTCATTGTGATCGGCCTAGGAAGTGCTTCAATACTATCCCAATTTTCGAAGTACATTGAGGGCCTGATTCGCAACTAGATAGTTATGGTTTCATATCACGTAGCCCTCATATTGTCGTTTCAATTCAGAAAGTGCATACAATTTCAGGGCATATACAAAAAGAGAGGCTCAAATCAAGAACAAGAAGGACAGCATGGCAGTGGAGTATTGTAAGTGCGCAGCAAGTGAGATGCTTGATAGCACAACTCAATGGAGATCGGGAAAGTTTAGATTACGATAGAGACGAGCAAATATTCATTAGCTTGATCACAAGTAATTATGTCTGGTCATAAAATTTTTACCAACATCTCTCTATATTACAACAAGAGACTATTACATCACCCCAATTAACAGCAAAGTCAATGCTTTTACCGCCCATTACACATTCAAAAGCAGAGGAGCAAAAAAACACTCATAAGTTACATGCTCGCGCTCGATCGATCGCGTCATCTCAAAATACCAAGAAAAGAGGAGAGAAAATAATTGTTACCCCGAAACAGAGTCAACTAGTATCTGAACAAGCTTGCTCTGCGGCTGTCATGGTCTCATGGAGAGCTTGACCGCAGCAGAGCATGCTACCATTCATGGTGTGAACGCTGATGAGCTCTGAGTCGATCACCAATGGCGATTGGGACGTGACAGTGGGATACAAATGATCACGTGCGCACGAAACGTTCGGGCGCGTTGTGTGTATGTACGTACGTTGGTAGGGTTGTGTGTATTAGACAACCGCGGCCGCCACGGCAGAGGCCGTGGAGGCGAAGACGGAGGCTTTGCATGCCGTGGCGGCCGCGGAGGCGAAGACGGAGGCTTTACCGCCGGTGACCATGCTGCTGCTGCATTCTTGGTCCTCTAGCAGGAACGACCGGACGGCGTCGATGCAGGGCGCGGCCACGAGCCGCTGCCACGCCTCGTCGGCGGCGGGGCCACGCTTCAGGAACACCGCCGTGGCGTCGACGCGGCGGACACGCCACATGCACGCCAGCCTCTGGATCTTGCCTCGCTGCCGGAACGCGAGCCGGGACGTATTCGCCTTGATCTCGTCGACGGCCGCGGCGAGCATGAGCGCCCGCTCGTCATCGTCGTGGGCGCCGCGCGACCGGAGGTATGCGTCGAGCTCCGGCACGCCGATGGCGCGCCAGATGCCCCTGGAGTAGTCGGTGCGGCGGGGGTCGAAGGCTGCGGCCACCTCCTCGACGAGCCCGCGGCGGCACATGTCGTCGACGCGGCGGGCGACGAAGTCGTGCAGCACGGGAGCTGCACGTCGACCCTGAATATAAACAGTGCTTTTCTCGATATTTCCTCGCCTTGGTTTGTTGCAAAGATCTATGGTAAATGCTCTGATCTTTGCTACAGATCACATTTATACAACTGAAATTACTGTTCAATCCGTGATTCTCCAAGCCTTGCCGAGGAACCGGATCCGAGAGGAACACTAATTCGAGCCATGCATGTGGGACCGGCGCAATGAAGAATAGAAGATGCCGACCGACTTAATTCCGTTACCATGCGACAAGAAAGGAAAGCGACATGCAGTAGTGATCGATTACGCTTCTCTTACGCCTCGTGACGCAAGCAAAATCTCAGGGCATGCTTGCCGATATAAATAGGGACCGGGCTCCCTAGAAAAATTGTCCTCAACCACCCTAAATTCCCTAGTTTTAGCTAGTAGATCTTGATCTTCATCGGTTTATGCCTATATGAGAATTGCTTCTGTTCGATATTGCTTCACATCGAGATATCGTTCAGATCAACTTTCGCCCAAGTTATCTTGCTATCGGTGATCAATGCCAGTTCGCATCTCCTCGACGATTTTGATCAAATCCGCTGACACTGTCTTAATTCACCGTGTGCTTGACCTTTGCACCCTCCGCATGGGCAAGCTTGCCGATCCCGGGGATTTTTCTTAGTTGCCGTGGAAGGTTCATGTGAAATCTCTTACAGAACCAAATGAAGAAATAGTTGCTGATTAAACTCCTTAGGCATGTACAGTGATATAGATAATGGTTGTCTGTAATACCTTCCATATTATTTGTAGACAAAACTAAACACAACTCATACAATGAGTTGTCTATATATGTCCCCCACAAAATGAGGCCACAAAACATGTGAGTTACAGACGACATAGATATAACAACAAACGTGATGTCTATAAGAACCTTATAGATCGTCTGTTGCATGCCAGACGGCTTCTACCTCTCTCCTCCTTCTCTCTCATCCATGTCATAAAAAATCTTACGTGGCAAGAATTATAGACGGCTGATGTCACCCTATTGTACATGCCCTTGTAAACCCCGTTGAGGTGGCGTTCTACTGTACTACTATTGCAGTTAACAATAACTTCCCTCCTCCTGCACCTGCGGTCATGTTAACGGTTTCATTTACCTGTCCTTTGATACTGGATTACTGGTCTTATCACCAGTTTTGTCATGTCAGTATTAGTATGTTGACCTTGCGAACTACTGATTGTTATACGCCGTTTAGACTTTTGACACATCTAGTCAATGGCGAAGCAAGAATCAGAGATAACAGGGACCAAATAAGTCATACAATGCAACAATATTTGATAAAGGCAAATAGTACTAATACTATCAAATTTGGCTGAAATCTAATAGCTAAAATGCAAGCATTGGGATCATGAGGGGGGCCATGGCCTCGACCAGCACCCCCTCCCTCTGTCACTGCCTCTAGTGGTTAGTACGAAGAGTTTGACAATATTCAAGAAAATACTAATATATAAAGGAAAATCATGCTTGTCCTTAGCATATATACATGCGAGAGTGTGGAATTGACTTTGAGCAACAGGATGAATGCAACAAGAGCAGCACCCTGGTAGCTTGACCGGCCTTGACATGCAAGCACCCCACTAATCTCATGAGAATGTCTCCACGACCGAGAAGCAGAGTTGGAAAATGATGTCAGAGAAACAACCGATACTAATGCCGATGTCTCCACGGCTATTTATATAATGTTTTTTTGAAAGGATTAGTCCGGTAATTAATATTCTAAATACAGTGTAACATGTCATTGTGATTGGCCTAGGAAGTGCTTCAATACTATCCCAATTTTCGAAGTACATTGAGGGCCTGATTCGCAACTAGATAGTTATGGTTTCATATCACGTAGCCCTCATATTGTCGTTTCAATTCAGAAAGTGCATACAATTTCAGGGCATATACAAAAAGAGAGACTCAAATCAAGAACAGGAAGGACAGCATGGCAGTGGAGTATTGTAAGTGCGCAGCAAGTGAGATGCTTGATAGCACAACTCAATGGAGATCGGGAAAGTTTAGATTACGATAGAGACGAGCAAATATTCATTAGCTTGATCACAAGTAATTATGTCTGGTCATAAAAATTTTACCAACATCTCTCTATATTACAACAAGAGACTATTACATCACCCCAATTAACAGCAAAGTCAATGCTTTTACCGCCCATTACACATTCAAAAGCAGAGGAGCAAAAAAAAAACACTCATAAGTTACATGCTCTCGCGCTCGATCGATCGCGTCATCTCAAAATACCAAGAAAAGAGGAGAGAAAAATAATTGTTACCCCCGAAACAGAGTCAACTAGTATCTGAACAAGCTTGCTCTGCGGCTGTCATGGTCTCATGGAGAGCTTGACCGCAGCAGAGCATGCTACCATTCATGGTGTGAACGCTGATGAGCTCTGAGTCGATCACCAATGGCGATTGGGACGTGACAGTGGGATACAAATGATCACGTGCGCACGAAACGTTCGGGCGCGTTGTGTGTATGTACGTACGTTGGTAGGGTTGTGTGTATTAGACAACCGCGGCCGCCACGGCAGAGGCCGTGGAGGCGAAGACGGAGGCTTTGCATGCCGTGGCGGCCGCGGAGGCGAAGACGGAGGCTTTACCGCCGGTGACCATGCTGCTGCTGCATTCTTGGTCCTCTAGCAGGAACGACCGGACGGCGTCGATGCAGGGCGCGGCCACGAGCCGCTGCCACGCCTCGTCGGCGGCGGGGCCACGCTTCAGGAACACCGCCGTGGCGTCGACGCGGCGGACACGCCACATGCACGCCAGCCTCTGGATCTTGCCTCGCTGCCGGAACGCGAGCCGGGACGTATTCGCCTTGATCTCGTCGACGGCCGCGGCGAGCATGAGCGCCCGCTCGTCATCGTCGTGGGCGCCGCGCGACCGGAGGTATGCGTCGAGCTCCGGCACGCCGATGGCGCGCCAGATGCCCCTGGAGTAGTCGGTGCGGCGGGGGTCGAAGGCTGCGGCCACCTCCTCGACGAGCCCGCGGCGGCACATGTCGTCGACGCGGCGGGCGACGAAGTCGTGCAGCACGGGGAGCTGCACGTCGACCCAGAGGAAGCAGCACTCGTAGCGCTCGCAGAACGCGCGGCGGTCGCCCTCGACGAGCTCCTCGACGTACGAGCTGGACCCGCCTGCGATGATGGGGACGCGCCCCCGCGCGGTGGCCGCGGACGCGGCGCGCGCGGCCTCGCGGCGGAAGTCCGCGGCCGTGAACTCGGCGTCCGGGTGCGCCACGCCGAGCAGATGGTGCGGGACGCCCGTGCACTCGTCGGGGGTCACCTTGTTCGTCGCCACGTCCAGGCCGGCGTATACCTGCATCTTGTCGGAGTTGATCACCTCCCCGCCGAACCGCAGCGCGAGGTCGATCGCCAGGCGCGACTTTCCCGTCCCCGTCGCGCCCATCACCACTACGGCCTTATGTTTCACGCCGGCATGCCTAGCCACAAGGGTCGGCGGCGCCGACACCGGCACAGCCGCGTCGACGCGCTCCGGGAGCGTGATCACCGGCTGCAGCGGCAGCGGCAGAGTCAGCCTCGGAAGGCCGGAGCCACGGCCGCCATGGACACTGGCATAATGCTTGCTCGTTACACAAGTGGCTCTATTGCAAGTGATAGTGTTGTTTTTACGTGCAATGCTCGCTTGTTCTTTGGAATATTGCTTGCTTTGGGTTTTGCAGGACGGAGCAGGGGAGCTGGTGGTTATTTATAAGGGTGCTTAAGACTAAGGGCATATTTGGATGTGACAGTATTTGAAAAGGATTGGCATCCTTTGCCATTCCATTGGGGATGTCCCTGGTGAACAGTGCTATAACATTTGACAGATCTGAGCCATCCGATCCAGGAAGAACGGCTCGGATCAATCGCTACAGCGATGCTACAGCATTCATGCACAGTGACAATGCTACAGTGTTTTCACTATGGCATTTCTGCTACAATGGCAGATCTTCTCTGATCCGTTGTTTTTTATCCGACGGATGCTACACAATGTCATGGTGCTTTTGCGTAGCAGCATCAGAGGATGCGTGTCCATTTGAAAACCACGATATATGAAAACCACAGTTCTCGAGATACCAGGCATGAAATACCACGGTTTAATACTATAGTTTTTTAACAGTTTTGAGGGGGGGGGGAAACGTGACATGTTCGGTAATTGCAGTCTAAATACATTGTTTTTTTTTAACCAGCTCTCTTAGGCTAACTAATTGTTATTACCGAAAGTTATCAAAGTTATATACAAAAGTTGAAACTAGTTGATCTTTGGGTGTACATTTTTATTGAATGTATACATGGTCACATGCATGATAGTTAGAGAGTGTCAATCGAATCCGAATTTATCTGGCATCCAAATTCAATTGGTAGCGAATATAGTTTAGATTTTTTTTATCTGATTAACAATTTCCCCTTATTCGTATTTACATATAAAAAATATGGATACGAATATGGTATGGACTTTTACCATCCGAAATGTTATTTTTCCGCACTATTTGTATTTGTATTCGAATTCGATAAAACAATATATGTATTTTATTGCAGTATGGCTAATTAGTTGGATGAGTATTTTTAATTTAATATGAATACATGTTTTTAAGTGAAATAGATAAACTAGAATGATTAGGTGTGTTATGTATGAGGATAAAGTATCATAAATATCTTACAATTATGAGTTACGAGGATATCCGAATCTGATCGGATTGAGTAGGTATTCGATTCACACTTGTATTCGTTACAACATTCGATTTGTATTTCACAATATTCAAATTCGTATTCATATTTGTTTAGAAAATACGAATCACTACTGTAGAAAAGGTTATCACAGACGGTTCAAAAACGTCATCACAGATGGTTACATGAGCCATCTGAGTTTAATGGTCAGTAATGACATGAGATCGAAGTGTCTATGATGCAGACTATCACAGACGGTTATTAACTCAGAACCGTCTGTGATAGTTGACTATCACAGACGGTTTGTAAATAAAATCATCTATGCTAGTTGATGTATCACAAACGGTTTGTCCAAAGTAACCGTCTGCGATGTTCTTTTGTATTACTAAATCTATTTCTGTTTATTGGCTAGCCTCAGAAAATGCTAGCCATGCCCTCTGATACAAACAGAAACACAATAAGTACATGTGTACATCCAATTCACATTTATTTAAAAAACAAGCACACCCATTTCACAAATCAATTAACTCAAATGAACTAAAATCAACTATTCATGAACAAATACACACATGTACCATTAAATTCAATCTTATCTCAATCAAGTTCAATCTACATTGTGGAACTCCCCTTTTGGGTTTATGACCTCACGCAACAAGAAGTACACAAACTATTCTCGAATCCCTTTGAGCTCGGCCTATTCCAATATATATAAATTGATAAGTATGAAATAATTATTGCAAGATTGACAAACTTGAGGATCATTGGTCATCGCGAAACCGAGGAGTGGTTCAAGAGGCATTACTACAAAGTATTATATAGGATTAATGTGTACTAGCGAATACCATGAAATTTAGATCGTATCATAGGGCGTTGATCCCTCCCTTGGATCTCCCTCCAGTAGCAACGTACACGGCGAACGACCTACGTGATTCTAAAAAGTTAGCCTTAGCGCAAAGGAAGGAAAAACTACAATAGAGTTATCTATGGAGGAAATGTATTTACCTGTCGATTAATCGTCAGACAACTATGAAGTCGTATTTGGCCCTCTTTAGGGAATCAAGGTATATTACCTTGTTCTATTTTGGTATAATTATAATTAGAATCTAGTAGAACCTACACAGGTATATAACCATGGTCATTAAACTAGTGCAGCACTTACCCCTGGTTGCAGGGCAAAAGTATGAATTTCTTGTTGCGGTGAGCCAGCAATAACATCGTCATGTGAGCCTCGATGAAGGATGCATCCTCCTGGATTATTTGCATGGAGACCAAGTGTGGGTCGAGGAAACCTACCGGTGATTTCCTTGATCTAGCCTCAGAAATCATATATCTATATACACACACAAAAGCAAGGAGTTATATATGACATTTATTAGTATTACACGAATGTAGACCGTGATTGTTCACACTTACAGTGTCCAGCATCGCATAAGTGAGATGTCGAGGGCATCGAGGTTGAAGAGTAAGAACAAGTCCTCAAAGGTCACCGTGAAGACACAGTCTTGAACCTTGTGGTGAACATAATGTGGCCTGAACTTGACGTTGACACCCGAGCACCGTTGTCCATCCGTTTTGTTGACCTTCCATGCTTTGCACACTGCTAGCGATGCGTGTCATCGCGCGAAGGCCTGGTGTTCTTCTGGGATCTCAAACAATTGGAAAATTTACGTCACCGGTGTATTTTTCTGAGCTTCGGTCAATTCCTTCCACGAATCATAGGTGATCTTCACTCGTTCCCGTGCAACTATTTCGATCGTTCTCCAGAATGCGGATGCTGCTCGACGAGGATTGAGAGGGGTCCCAGACGCATTGACATTCGTGATAGTAAATCGGCCCTCGGACCTTTTCAATATTCCTTTTCTCTCGTGCTTGGATTTTCCAGAGGACAACACATTAGACGCATAAGACGATGATTACGGAGAATGAGCGGACAACATCTTCACAAGAAATAAAAGTTCTGACACTTATGAGTATATTATTATAAGATTCTCTTTGTGTATGGTATACACAACAATTAATAAATAATTGGGATATGTAGGGAAGTAATTAGGATACTTTCTTATTAAGTATATAGCTACAACAAAAAATCCATCATGCTACATATAAGAAGAGGATAAATTTGTAAAGTTATATAATTACTTATTATACTTAAAATAGAATACCTTAAATATAGGTATACAAAAAAATCCATACATCTTGGTTTTCTGAATTGTTGTAAAAATTACAGTATTAGTAAACATTCAGAATTAATTTCAGCATATTTAAATAACATTAAAGCATAATTCCAGCATAATTTAAATGACCAAATTATCATATACTCATGTAATTCTTCCAAGTCATCTAAAAATAATAATATGATCAACACATACATCATGTGTACAAAAGAAATCAGCATAAAGCTAAGATTTAAAATTTTGGTATTACTCTCAAATGTAGAGTTGTACAAGTTTTAATCTTGGCCTTCTCGCTACTTTAGTTTATACTCTTTATTAATTGAATTTGACAACATTAATTCAAACTTTGAGCTCTAAAATAATGCTTTACTAATTTGCCAACATAATCTTTAAACAAATGACATCATATAATACTTTCGACCAACAGGAGATCAAAGCAAGATGATCACCAAAACAACACTCCAGTCAGCCAACAAAACTTGATCAACTGACGGTATATGTAACATCATATTTTAACAAGTTCAGCAATGAGCCCAATTGACTGACAGAAAAGCATGTACTGTGAATTACTAAGGATCACAGAACTTGGAGGT
Source organism: Ampelocalamus luodianensis (assembly GCA_036346255.1). NCBI lineage: Eukaryota > Viridiplantae > Streptophyta > Magnoliopsida > Poales > Poaceae > Ampelocalamus > Ampelocalamus luodianensis. The sequence continues at coordinate 90,361,655 of CM070622.1, read as the reverse complement.
TCAATCAATTAACCAACCGAAAGTAACAAACTAAATATTAAAGATCAATTAACAGTAGTACGTATTCCAATTAGAGCTCAAGTTTAAACCCGATTATCAAAAACAATTTAAGTACAAGACTATAATCATCATTGAGCAGTTCAACAGAGCACACAAAAAATACTTTGCAATATCTCCCAGTGCTAGGCACAGACAAATCACACATATTGACTATATCTAATAGCACAACACATAAACAAAGTATTATGATAGTGCAGGAGAGAGTGTTGGGAATGGCAGTTGCAGCAGAGGGAGGAGGCATAGGGGAGGGTTGCAAGGGGGGTGGCGGCTGGAATGGGAAAGGGGTGGTGGCTGTCCCGGTATTCTAGAGGGCAAAAACTTGCACTTTAGAAGCTCAAATATGAAAGTAAAATTTATAATCAACATTTAGACTTAAAAACCAATCTTTCTTAGTTGGGCATCCTTTTTGTATCAAGATAAATATCATCTCAAAATAACACATAGCCCTCCTCTGTTTCTCCCAGATACAGTAGGATTCACCATTTCATAACTATTTTTATACAACTCCAAGAACAAAAAAAAATGGGGGCATTTTTAGACATCTACACAAAATTATCTACAACATTTCAGTTATCACCAAAAATTAATTTTATCATTTACTACGGTAAAATCACATCACAATGTGACTACTGCAACTAACAAACTATTACAGAATAGGAGAGTTTAAAAACTCTTATAAAATTCAAAGTGGGTGATTAAACACTCCATGGAAATATTATTATGTTAGCTACATAATTCTAGTTATTCCTCAAAACTAACTCAGTCATCTACATGTTCTAATCCACCAAATACAGTGGCATCACCTGACCGCGACAATCTACGTGACAGTAGACGTCCAAAGGTCATAACTTGCAATCTACCCAATGGATTTTATTGTTCTTGAGCTTGTTGGAAATACTAGAAAGTTATATGCAACTCTCTAGAACACCACCTTTCCGAATTCCATCTCTAGATATCCCAGAAATTTAATATATCTAAATAGCGCAAAACTAGAAACCCAGAAGTCACTAATCAGCCGAACTGAGAATAATTATAAGCTAAGTACTCCCCAAAATGTAAGTTAAAACCATCTAGGACTTATTATTTAGCCTATAGAAAAAGGATTGGAGTTGGTACCCTCAAGTCAGAGGAAGAGAAAACCTCTTTTCTTCCACCTCCTGTTCCCTTCCACGCCTCATTCTTCTCCGGTCCTTCCTTCTCTTCCTCCTTGCTGCAATAGTAGCTGCTCCTCTCATGGAAGCAAAAAGGATTGAAGTGCTCGAGGGAGGGGAGGAAGCGGGCTCGGGGGAGGAGCGACGCCGGGTTCGGGGAGGCGACGGGCTCAGGGGAGGAGGCACGTCGGGCTCGAGGAGGATGCGGCATCGAGGACAACAACAATGGGCTCGGGGGAGGTAGGAGATCTAGTTAGAGAAACTTAATCATTTGAGTGGGGTGTAGGCAAACCCTAGAGTCCGAATATAAATAAGGTTAGACATCACAGACAGTTCTAAAGTAGAATCGTCTGTGATAAATACACACTACAGACGGTTCTAATAAATAACTATTTGTGATAATATACATTCTAATATACATAAATGCAAATTCACATATGAAACATTCTCATATACATAAATACAAATTCAGAACATATATATGACACATAAATATTTTATTCATCATTTTACTTGCTTATTTCCTTTAAAAATTAGCCCTTCATGATGATCGACGCGTATGTAGCTAGTTTCATCATGTTGTTCTTCCTTGACCCTTATGTTGTTTCCTAAAAGAGGTAACTCATCAAATTGATTGTATTCTTCCTCGTTCACTACATTCTCAACTTCGATAATCCTCCTTTTTCTATGAAGAGCTTCTTATTTGCCTAGTCGATTATATAGAAGGCTTGAACAACTTTGTTAGCGAGTACAAATGGTTCATCTTTGTATCCAACACATTTGAGATCCATAGTAGTGACGTCGTACTTGTCAACCTTAACCTGTGGGAGATGAATCCAATGACACTGAAATAGGGGGATCTTGGAAAGCACGTAGTCAAGCTCTCAAATCTCCTCTATGAACCCATAGTAGGAGCTCCTCAGCCCATCGGTACTGAACACATCTATGCAGACACCACTGTTCTAGTTAGTGCTCTTTATATCCTGAGCCTGTGTATAGAATGTGTACCCATTTATGTCGTATCCTTGCTATATCACAACTGCAAATGTTGGCCATTTTGCTAACCAAGTCAACATATCACTTGACGAGCTCCTAGCGAGTTGCTCCTTCTACCATTGGTTGAACCGACTGTTGTGCTATCTCGTGATTCAAACATCCGGTCACCCCGGATTTTGTTGCCAAAGCATGTACTTGTGCTGGTCAATATACGAGGACACTTCAGTCATGTCACTACTACAAAACAGGCAATAGCAGACACCTCATCACAGACGGTTCCAAAGGAGCCGTCTGTGTTGAACTTATACAGACGGTTCCCTTTGGAACCGTCTGGGAACCGTCTGTGATATGTCCTCATCACAGACGGTTCTTATTACCAACCGTTTGTGAATAGAGCCGTGCGTGATATGCGTCTATAATGACGGTTCTTGAATAAGCCGCTCGTGATAATTAGATATCACGAGCGGTTTTATAATTAGAACCAAATGCGTGTTGTGACTTATCACGAGCGGATGTTTAACTGTCTGTGATAACCGCAGCTTATCACAGACGTATAAACACTGACGGTTCGAATCGCTCGTGATGACTGCTCGAAAATGCGCTGTGATGAGGCTGTGTGTAGTAGTGTGTGTTGCAAGACCGTAAAATGGGCTCGAGCATACGCATCCATATCTGGAGTGATTGCTTTCCTTCTGATGGTCCTGATACCCTTGAGCCTCCTCTCATGGCGAGATTGAGGCAAACCTATCAGTTCGACCTGAGCCATGTAATCGACGCAGAATTCAATGACCTCTTCGGTTGCATAACCTTTAACAATGCTGCCCTCTGGCCGAGATCGATTTCGTATATAGGACTTGAGCATTCCTATGAACCTCTCAAATGGGTACATGCTACGTAGGAATACAGGCCCACACATGTTTATCTCTCTCACAATGTGAACAATGAGATGGACCATGATATCAAAAAATGACAGAGAAAAATACATCTCAAGATAACATAGATTCGTCACCACCTCGTCTTGTAGAGCATCTAGTCCTTCAAGATCGTTGACCTTCTGAGCAATTGTGTTAAAGAAATAATACAACCTCGTGATTGTATCTCGGACCTTGATCGACAAAATACTTCTAATTACAATAGGGAGCATCTGTGTATCAGCAGTACATGACAATCATGAGACTTCATGCCAATTAACTTCAAATCTTCCATTAAAACAAGTTTCTTTATGTTGGCAGAGTAATCAAATGGGACTTTCACACCATGCAAGCACTGGCACAGTTCAGTTCTCTCGGCCTTGGATAGAGTGTAACAAGCAGGGGGAAGGTACGTTCATCCTTTATCGGTCTTTGTCGGAGCTAACTCGGGTCTGATGTCCATATCAACCAAGTCAAGCCGTACGTTGGTACCATCATTTGTTTTGTCACAAATTTTTTGTAAGAGACCAATCAAGCTACACATACATTCTTCTCTACGTGCATGATGTCGATGCAGTGGCGACCTTCTAGGTGCTCCCAATAAGGTAAGTCCCAAAATATTGATCTCTTTTTTCAGATGTTCTTCTCGCGGGTCCTCATTTACGTCTCTTTCCGAGCACAACATCTAAATTCTTAACTATATCATAGACCTCTTGTCTGCTTAAATGCCTTAGAACTAAACTGTCATTCTTCTCTCCGTCAAATTATTTATTCATCTTGCGGTATAGGTGAGCCCTCCGAAGGAACCTACGGTGATGCATATACATGATTTTGCGCGAGTGCTTCAGCCACACACTCTCGGTATCATTTAAGTAATGAGTACAAGATTTAGCCCCCCTTTTGTACTCTGGCCCGACAGGCTAGTAAGGGTAGGATAATCATTTATGATGCAGAACAACAAGGAGCATAAAGTGAAGTTCTCTCATTTATACGCATCCCATACCTGTACCCCTTCGATCCATAATATTTTTAGATCTTTCATCAATGGTGCTAGGTACACATCAATATCATTCCCGGGTTGCTTCGGCTCTTGGATAAGTATCGACATCAAAATATACTTTTGCTTCATACACAACAAAGGAGCAAGATTGTAGATATAGAGAGTCATGGGCTAAGTGCTATGTCGGCTATTCATGTTACCAAAAGGATTCATTTCATATGTACTCAATCCAAACCTTATATTCCTCGGTTCCGACCGAAGTCTGCAAACCTCCTATCGATATTTCTCCACTGGGCAGAATCAGCAGGGTGTCTTAGCTTTTCATCCTTCTTGCGCTCCTCTGAGTGCCAACGCAGCAGTTTTTCGTCCTTTGGATTCGCAAAAAACCACTTCAAACGGAGAATTATAGGAAGACACCACGCCACCTTAGTAGGAGGTCATTTCTTCACCTCGATTCCCTCGCCGTCATCTGATTGATTATTACGCTTGTATCGGGATGCGTTGCACATCGGACATACATGCATATTTGCATACTCTTTATGATAGAGGATACAGTCGTTCGGACATGCATATATTCTTACTACTTCCATTTTCAATGGACAAAGAACCTTCTTGGCTTTGTATGTGGTTTTGGGTAACTCGTTTTCCTCCAAAAGCATGTTAGCTAAGAGATCTAACAGCGCCGTGAAATTGTTATCGGATCAACTATTGCTTGCCTTCAATTTCAGTGGTTCAAACACGGATGACAACATTGTGTTCTTTGACTTGCAGCACGTGAACAAAGATTTCTCCAAGTCCTCCATAAAGCCTTGGAATTTAACATACTCTCTCTCATCACAGTTCCCTTCTGTATCGCTATATCGCGAAGCATCTGATCCAGATTGTCATCGTACAGCCTATCTGAATCGGAACCACAATCGACATCATCCGATGGCATATCGTTCACTTCGTCGGCGATATCATTATTACTACATTCCTGTATAATCTGCTCTTCACTGTGACTAGTCCAACGCGTATACCCCTTTTTTAAACCCCTTCGAATCAAGTATGCTTCAATCTGTGCTCGATTCTTAAACATCTTCGGATTAGTGCAGTCAATGCATGGACAGTACATATATTCTACCCCTTATTCAACATATCCTCCTCGGCATCTATTGTAAAAGCAGACACGCCATTAATGTACTCTTCACTCACATGATTCTCAGCATACATCCAGCTTCGGTCCAACTACACTACACATATAATAATTTAGTGTTAAATATTGAATTAATTAATTAGTATACTATATATGATCTAAAGTAGCGATATGTAGCAAGAATTAATTAAATTGAATTAAGTAGATCAATAACCTATGAGTTGACTAAACCCTAAACCATGCTAGATGTAAATAATTTTCTCTCTACATCAAGCTAGATCTAAACCATCCTCAATTCTCCCTTTACCAAGCTAGATTTAGAATATAATGCAATTAGGAATAAATTACTAACCATAGATAGTCAAGAAAACATATATGGAATTTAAGACAGATCTGTGAGGATCGGATATGTAATAAGTGAAATTATCACAAATGATTTTTAATACAAACTGCCTATGATGAGTTAAGGGAAGTATCACAGACGGATTTGAACAAGAACCGTCTGTTATATTTAGTAATATCACAGACAGAACCGTCTATGATACTTTACAGACGGTTTTCAACATGATATTATATCTTCACAGATGGTTTTTAGCGCAACCAGTAACACAGATGGCTGCTAAACCAAAACCGTCTGCGATTGTATTTAATACTGGCGGTTTTGATCAACCGTTTATGATGAAATGTCTAGTATTAGCCTTTTGTGGTAGTGAATATAGGAAGACCATTATTTGATTCGTATTCGATCCATTGACACCCCTAATGATAGATATAACTGCAACATCATGTCTCAAAAAGCTTAGGCCATGTTATTCAACAACGAGATATTTTTATTCTTACGGGCTAAGCAAAAGATATTAATTAGATGCAGATCGACATGCCCAAGAAGAATTTACGTAGCAATCCAAAGGTATACAAGAGATTGACGTGAAGCACTGCACGAGAGTAACTCACGAGACGTGCATGGCTCGGTTTAGAAAAAAGAGAGGTGGAGAGTAGATTTTTTAAAACTTCAAAAATATCATGGTATTAGACGTACTATGGTTTACAAAACTACTACTTCTCTTGCATCCAAATACCTCAAAGTTTTTGATACCATAGGTATTCGAAAACTCCAAAAATATTACGTATCTAAATGGACCCTAAGTGTGTGCGGGATGCATATGCAATTGCAATTGATGGGGTAAGGTGATGAGTAGTTAAGTTCGAAGCGGTTGTGGTGGATGCGCCTATGCCCATTCGGCCAATTTGCGACATCCATCGTGCTAAAACCATAGACCCTGTTTGGAAAGCATGAATGTCGCTGGAGTTTTGCTGGAATTTCACAAGAAAAGGCTTGATTTCTGCGGGAATCCTACTTTCCAAAATCTACCTTGTATTTTAACCCTTCTATATATTTTAAACTATACCTTTAGAACTTTTGTTTGCAACAATATAGTGCAAAGGAAAGATCATTTGTTATTTATGTAAATTATAATGGACATGAAGAAATAAAAAGTAAAAATTTACAATGAAACAGACATATACAAATAATTATTTATAAATAACTAGAATCGGGTAGAATCATATAAAAATTTTGATCACAATTCTATATTTTTTTTGTTAGAATCGTAATAATATTAATATTCTACCAAATTAAAACTACAACATATGATCAGATCGGTCTAATTAATCTAGATGGTAGAAATGCAGGATGATATGACTAGAATAGATATTGGGATAACCCTGAGAGTGGCACCCGATATTAGTTAGTTCGGTTTTGCTAGTTTTAAGTTGTCTGAAATTTTCTTAAATTTAAGTCACTTGTTGTGACCATTGTATTTGTGTAGAGATTGATGTGTCATATGATTGGATATTGATCAATGGATATCATATGATTAGATATTGATCCGATGATCACAACAAATAACTTAAACTTTAAAAAATACAGACAACTTATGAATAAACAGTCCTGGATTAGTTACCGTCCTCAAGCGTCAAGCTCGCTCAACGATCCAGTGATAGGCACGAACGTACGGTGGTTATGTTCGGATTTGACTGCTACAGTGGATACATCCTCTCCGACGCGTCGCGTTGCGTCGCATCGCATCGCATCATCATATCATGGAGGATTGCCTGCCGGGACGATGTGACGGCTCAGCGCAGGCGCAGCGGCCATCGGTCTGTCACCCGGTGGTGGCCGGAGCAATCATTAGCGGGGGGGAGAGAGGGGTGTTATCCAATACCAATTACCAATCGGAGAGCGACAGAAGCCAGAAGGAGACGACGCGCGACGTGATGGGATCTCGGGAGCCTTCTTCTGGCCTGCTGCTCCAAGATTTGCGGCTTCTCGTGATGCGGCGCCACTATTGCTGTCAGTGTCAGGCGCCAAGGTCGTCTTACAGGGCCCTACTAAAGCTGGACGACTGAATCCGGCGGCGCGGCGTGGCCGTGGTACTACGGCCTACGGGCGTCCTACCCCTACACCCTCACACGCCCCACCCAGGTGAAGTCCCGCCAACGCAATTCATAGGGCAATCATGCGAAGCCGAAAATATCGGAAGCTAGTCCCGTCGTCATATTCTTCCTGTGTCCCGCTTCTCCGCCATTTCGCTTCCATCCTAGCATCTACATCTCCCTCTAGCCCGGCTGCCCCCACGCTTCATGTGGCTTGATTGTGTGTTTCACTCTCCCCTCGTGATCCTGCTGAGCGTCGGGTTTCTTGCAACCGACGTGATGTTGCGATAACTTTTTTAGGAATGTTGTAATAACTCTTCTCCATTGTCGCAATAAGAGTTTATTGTTGAGGCAGTTTTGGTGATTTGTTGCAACATTTGGTTTTGTTTTGCTTGTTGCATCGGTGCGAGCTTACTTTTGTCATTGTTCTTAATTTTTGTTATTGTTCTATGCGCATCTCTAAATTGTTGCAATGGGTACGAGACCGAAGACTCGCTTTGTTTGGAATTTTGTGCTAATTTTTCAAGTGCACCTTCATACAAGACAAGATCTGGTAATTTTCAAGTTGAATTTTGTTGATAGAATAGTCTGTATTTAATTGTTCCTTTGAGATTGAAGCCTATTTGTTTCGAATAAATTTGCTGCACACGTTCGTTCTTCCTATTTGTCGTGCCCGACCGTCCGACGAGAACGCTCCTATCGGACGTCGGCACTGGTCCTGCCATAAGTGATACGGTGACAAAAGAAACCAGCAGCGTCTGGCCGAACCTGCAGTGGAACTGTGGAAGGGAATGTCAGATATCACAAGACGTGACAGTTTGGAAGGATGGCGAGAGGGGCACGCGGACAGGGACGAAGAGACAGACCAAGGGAAGGAAAATGAAGCAAAATTACAGGCTGAGCAGCAAACCAGGATGCTTCCTTCGGCAGACCAAGGGGCCCCTTGCTATCTTTCCTATATAACTAGCATTTCACTATCTTGCATACACCACCACCAGGTAACCGCGTTGAAGTGCAAATTTCTGCACGCTGCAATCAAATATTAACAGAACGCAAGATTGAACCAAACACAAATTAAGCGCCATCTGGAAATCGCCCCGTGCTTACGGCCTTACATGCGCGGCTAGCAACCGTCCCAAACTGCCCTCGGGCATGCAGGAAGGGCAACTGGTCATGCCAAAACATGAACCCATGGCATGGCAGAGTGCATGATTCGCGTGTTTGAAATGAGCACGCACTAACTGGATAATAATAGCAAGAGAGATCAAGTTTATCTACGAAAGTTGTTTTCTCCATGTAGTAGGTTACTGAGTCATGGGACACCGAGTCCGTGAGGTGTAGCCACGCCACGCCGATCATTGAGTGGACATCCGCGCAAAAACGAGATATTTAGAAAGGTTATTGTGACAACCTCTCGACTACGACTATGGAATCGTGTAGGCAACGAGAGTAAAGTACAATCTCGCGCGCGCCAAAAACATCCGATGCAGTTCCGTCTCACCGTCGCTACAACAGATCGATCGTCAATATGTCGAGGCAGCAAGCCTACGAGGTGGAGTCCTAGATCGTCCACGTAATGGCCTGGGAGGAAGACAAACTGGTTAGTAGGGTTAACATTCACTCGTAAATAGCAGTATCAACAAAATAACCTGAATTCGGCTTGCACAATACAGATCTGTACGCTTTATAAATTTAGAGGATTGAGAGAAAAGTTCCAAATCTACCCCACACATATGCATGGATAAAGCATTGCACTAGCTACAGTTTAGATCAGGCAATACCATAGCTTAACCTGGACTGATTACTGAAGCAGTTTATTTGCAGTCTAGATATCATTTGCAGTCTACTCATGAACCTAGGAGAACATAAAGACTTATGCTCCCACGAAGGTAAACTCCTAGTTCCCACCATCAATTATGGAGGGAGTTGGAAAAAGAGAAGGGAAACTAGCACCGCTGCATGACTCAGCATTTCAATCCACCAGAGTACCAGACCAAATGTGAGAGCCTGAGGTCACCAATGCTGAATCTTCTCCAGGAAAGACATAACTTGTGTAGTTATGTTCCTGGTTATTAGGTTTACAGGAGAAGCCTTATTCATGTATGGAATCTGGATGCACTACTGATGCAAATCACCAAGCCAAACCGAACAAACAAACATAAACTAAAAAAAATAGCTACCAAATAAAAAACTATGTTATAGATCTTGCTGCAAGAAGTTCAGGACAGGACATTTATAAGGATAAATATTTTGGACAAAATTGCATTATAGAATCTAGATACATGGCACAAAAACAAGAAATTATCTGGTAATGAGCTTGTGGACCAAATGAAATACCATGTCAACTTAACACAGAGAGTTACCAACCACAGAAAATGCAGAGCAAAAGCATGGTTAATAAACGCACCTTGTACTCATGAGCTTCTGTAAAGGACCCCTGTTGAATGCCCAATCAACATAGATAGTCTTTGTTAACAGCTGTGTCCCATTCATTGCTTTGATCGCAGTTTGTGCTTCCTCAAAACTTTCATATTCAACCAATGCATATCCCTGTTGAACAGAAAACCCAGGTGTGGACAGAAATTTGAGAGCTTTGTGAGAAACAAAAATACATAATTCAAATTGAACTGCAGGCTACTCTTACTGAACAAATAAGGGATTATTCTAACCTCCCACCCTCCCTCCCTCCCCCTCTCTCTGAGGAAAGTAAGTGTAACCGATAATCTTCACCATGTGTACCTCTACAGTGAGTTCATTCCTGCTAAAACCACAGCTGAAGGTACATAGCAGACTGCCTTCCAGAAATAGTGGTTTACAATAAAACTATTTACTTTCTTATTGGGCTCCCGTCTCAAGAAACAAATTTCATGGCATTCCCCAAATCCCAATCAGAATTTGTTACTTAGATGTAAGAATGTGTTAGAATCGTACATACACTAATTAATCTTGGATCACTGTAATTTTGGGCAAATTGTAATTTATAAAGGTATATATTCTTCTCAGCTAAAGCTTTCACCAGGAGATGGGCACCAAGTGGATGCAATGTATTTGGAAATTGGAACTAGTGTGCTCATTCATCATGAATGCAGCAAATCACCAATGCCAGATAATCCCAACACCTTTCTTAACCCTGACCATGCGAACGTTCAGTGATGCCTATATCATTTGTACTCTGCAAGCGAGTGCAATGAGGTGCCACACCATGGTCTGCAAATTAGGCCATACAGTACTAGCAACTAAATCCGGCAGAACAAAAATTCACAACGTTCTTCACTAAATATTAAGACAAACAGTTTCTACTAAATTACAACAGTGGAGGCTGGAGAACCCTGGCTACACATCAGTTACATGACTTATACAACACCTGCTCCAAGCTCCCCTTATCAATATATTATCCTATATTAATTCTCCTTCAGAACCTTAAATTATAAGAGGTGCAATTTTACCATTATAATCAAAGATCTTATTAATTCTATCACGTAAATAACTCCTGTAGATCAATTAACAAACGTGTAATCCAATTTTAGCATGCTAAAACCAAAGTTGAAGTAAATCACCTAAATAATACGAGAAACAAGAAGAATGTCAATACTGACAAGTTAACCAAGTCCATACTGAAGTAAGACAATGACCAGTTATGCAACTCAAGGAACACCATTTCATATGAATATCGGTAAAGCAAAAGGTTGTTGCTAAACAGCATATCTTGTATTTTTAATTGTTATGTTAAAGGTCCCTCAAGAAATTTTTTCTGCTAATCAAAAGGTTCAACAATATGATCCTAAGACAAGATATCCAAATATACAGATAGCTAGATCACTCAGTGCACAACGATTTACCATTTCAGCAGGACCTTTTACATCTAAAAATCACAGAAACAGGACATAATCTCAACCTAACAAGAACACGGATATTAAACAGAACAAAACTTAAGTGAAAAAGAAGGAATTATGCTTGTAGGAACCTCTTTGCGCCTATTTTGAAAGAACTGCCAGCCCACACCAAGAAACACATGCAGAAAATAGTGAGAAGAAGAAAGAAGACGGCTAAAAACGAATTTAAGATAGTATATGCACTAGTGTTAAATTAATGTAGAAGCTGATTTCGTGTTCAAGAAATCACATTTAGCATATCAAACACTTCATGCCCTTGTGATTATTTTCTGATTGTGTGGTCCCATGGGAAGCACTTAACTGCCGCACACCACATGATAGACAAGCTACCATTCACATTGACCCTAAACAGGACCACTTCAAGAAGAAATTTTAGTGAGACCAGTAAACATAGCTTCATGTCTAACATTATCAGTACAGTGTTTGCTGCTGGTGTGGGTTAGCAGTTAGTATTGCATTTTTTCCAATAAACAAGAAAGAACCTCATTTATTTAAAGCTTCCAAGAGTGAAGCTACCAAATTACTTGGAATATCCAGTGCGAGGTTCCAGATTGAAATGCAAGTCCTTGACATGACCAAATTCACAGAAAGCATTGTACAGATCATCTTCTCCCGTGTCTTCTTTGACTCCTGAGACAAGTATTATCCATCCTTCAATAGCTACGAATTAACAAAGTTTTTCATTAATACTGTTAGTAAAATGATCAATGAACAATATATGCATGAGAAGTAGACTATCTTTTTTTTTAGTATCCAGGATTTTCCCCATACGGTATGCCTTAAAGAAGAAGAGCACCCAATCTCGTGAGGCGACCACGGGAGTCAGCGCTCGAGCCGTGACGGACTGAGAGCCTATAACTCCTCTTGTCAGCTGATCTTAGTCCTCAATTGAATAAATCCACCCCCACCCCCACACACACACCCGGTGAGACACCCAGTCGAGTCCCGGACTCGAATCTGGGTGGGCTGCTTGGCCACTGCCAAAGCTAGCCAAGTGAGCAAGCTCACTTCCTCATGAGAAGTAGACTATCACTATACCAATAGAGAATCAATTATATTAAGTGTGAGAAATGAAAACAAATATAGCACAACCACTGTCGGACCCGGATTTTCTAATCCGAATCCTCTGTGAAAACGCTGTGCTATTCGGATCGATGATAGCACTCACGGGCATTCTTGAATCATTCATACATGGCGTGAACTAAAGTATCATTATTACAATCAACGAGTGACATAGACCACGTCGGGTCGAGTTTTACAACGAGGGCGATCGGGCCAAATGGATTACAATACGAACACCGATTACGGTGGCGGAAGCAAAGGGTAGAGCTCATCTCTTCACAGCAAGCGATCGGGCAGCTGTGTCTGATCGATATTACCAAGGACCGGATAATATCGGTTGTGCGCGCAAGTACCATCGAGTCAACTTAGCTGCGTCGAGGCCTGACTACGATCCTAGACTACTCTTCATCGTTTCCTTGTCCATCAACACGGTTCCTCGTAGTAAGCATAGTCTCCTCCATCGCGTCATCCAAGGGTTTGGGAGAGCGAGGATGAGCACAACTACCGTGCTCATGAGCCAATACACAATGCAATGATATACATGCAAGGCTTACAAGGATGGCTCGGTTCTTTTATTTGCGAAAGCAATACTTTTAAATATCATAAGTACAAATTCCTAGCACTTAGCATTTTTAACAAATTTCATTTTAGTTAAAGAGAGAAATTGTGCAATATTTGTATCAGCAGAGGTTACCTCCACCTTCATGCTTAATTTTGATTGTGGTTACATCCACCACTAAAGCGACAGGTACAAAGACCCAGAATAACCAATCTCGGGGCTAGGTGAGCCCATACAATTTTCATACCACCCGACAAGTTTTTTTTTTTGAAATAGAACTAACTCAAGTTAAGTTCCCATGTCCGCCTTTGACCGTAGGCACGGCTGTTTAAACAGTTTGTAACTCTGCAGAGATTGTACACTTTACCCACAAGAGACAATTAACTCATTGCCCTACACGATTCCGTGGTCGTGTAGTCGAGAGGTTGTCACAATAACTTTTCTAGATATCTCGCCCCTTCCCTCGTCTCACCCATATGGGGTTATGCCCATACGTTGCGCGGGATGTCCACCTCAGCGACTGGCGTAGCGTGGCTACACCTCAGCGACTGGCGAACTTCACCCTTGACTCGGTGTCCCATCCAAGCCCGACATACCCGAGCTTGTGCCTCCTTTAACCTTCCGGTGAGATGATTTTAGGATTTGATAAATGTACTAAGCCAAGTCGCGATTTGTTGCGAGACTTGTGGTTGTACTTGTTATACACAGAGAGTCGTGACAAGATTAAGTCCTTAGGGTTGTGCGGGCGGCTCAACCACATTCCCGCCATTCTCGTGCTACATCCGCACCCACCATCTTACCATCCGCCCGCAGCGGGTATTAGCGATTTAGGGTTTTGAGATGTAAATACAACAATTCAACCATCTCGGTCATTTACCCGCAATGACCGCCCAAATCATTTATGTTTGAAATGATGATGATTAGGACATTTTAATGTCCCGGTACTTAAGCAAGTCTAGCATGTCGCTTAGGTACAACCTATAGCTAGTATTACCATATAATTACTAGGGTGACAACGGAATTAAGGGATTCAAATTATCAAGGATGGCATATTAATTAGTTATTCCACAACTGGGTATTTATCTACCTTAAACATTAACATACATTGATTATGAAATTAAAGCATGCATTTTGCTATTTTTAAAAGCACATAATTTACATAAAATGTAGGCTCGATATGATCAAAGTATTGACTCGCCTTGGTTGTAGGGGAGAGAGTCCGAGTAGTCTTGTCCTTGATCGACGTGGAGGTCTCCGGCGTCTCCGAAATCTACGCGGGCGAAGTACCGGCAAAATAAACGACAAGCAACGAGAGCCATTAAATACACAAGTATACACAAATGAACTCCAAATTGAACAAGACCTATGCCATTAGCAAGATCCTGATTTTAGAAATTTTTAGAAATTTATTTCATAATTTTTGGAGCTAAAATGGGGGAGTTATTAATAATCAAAGTCTCACTTTTAAATTAAAATAGAAAAAGAAAACAAAAATTCACAGAAAATAAAAAAAAAAACAAAAGCGGCCCCAAAATCTAGCTCCGCCCAAGGCCTCGGGCCGATGTCTGCTGCAGGCGTGCGCGCGGCCATGCCCACGGCGCGGCGCCTGAGCGAAAGAAGAGGAGAGGCGGGGCTTGGCGGCAGAGCGGAGGGGTGGGGAAGAACGGCGGCGGAGGAAGAAGCAGCGGCGGCGGAGGGGAAGAGGAGGCGGCGCGCACGGGAAAGAAGAGGTGGCGGCGCTGGGGGAAAGGATGCGGCGGAGGAGGAAGAGGAGGTCGGCGCGCGGCGGGGCTCACGGCGGCGGCGGCGGTGACACGGAGGAGGCGGCGGCGACGACAACGGCGAGCGGCGGGAGGTAAGGCCTCGGCTCCTTCTCTTTTCTTCTTTCTTCTTCTTCTCGGGGAAAGGATTGGGGAGGGGAGTGGAAGGGAGGGTGCCGGGCTAGGGCTTTAAAGCCGCGCGAGGAGGGGGGTCCGCGGCGGCGCGGTTCGGCGCGGCGTGCGCACGGAGGGCATCATGGCGGCGAGGAGGCGTGCGTGCGAGGGCGGCGTGGCGGGACAAACCGGGGTCGGGCAAGGGGTTGACGGGGAGAGGGTGGGGTCGGCGAGGGTTGACCGGGGAAAAGCGGGCATCACAAATCCTACCCACCTTAAACGGAATCTCGACCCGAGATTCGAGCCGCTCGAGAACGAGGACGGAAATCCGGCAAGTTGATCTTCTCGCCCGGTGGCTTCTTTGGTGAGTGATGGCTCCATCGAACCTTGCAAAGGCGGATGACTTGACGTCTTGTCGCTTCTCGGCGGCGTCGAGGATCTTGATCGGTGCTCGGATAAGTCAAATCCTTATCAAGTGCGATGGCTTCGACAGAGTCCGCTCTTGGTACTCGAGACATTTCTTTAGTTGAGAGACATGGAACACGTTGTGGGCGTCGACAAACTTTCGGTAGCTCTAGGCGATAGGCAACTTCTCCACGCTTAGCGGTGATCGGAGCAGGCCTATGTATCTTGGTGCGAGCTTGCCTTTAACTTTGAATCTTGGGTTCCACGGAAGGCGATACCTTGAGATACAGCATCTCCAACCCGAAGGTTAAGTCTCTTCGACGGTTGTCGGCATAACTCTTCTGTCTGGACCGAGTGCTTGAAGGCGATCTACGATTAGTCGTACTTTCTCTTGACTTGCTTGAGAGTATCCGGTCGAAGACATATCCTTCACTGATTCTGACCAATGCAGAGGAGTTCTGCATTTTCTTCCATAGAGTGCTTCAAATGGGGACATTCTCAAACTTGACTGATAACTATTATTGTATGCAAACTCGGCATACGGTAGACATTTTTCCCAATCTCTGATGAAACTCCAAAGCACAAGCTCGAAGCATGTCTTCTAGGATTTGATTTGTTCTTTCCGTCGACCATCGGTCTGCGGATGATAAGGTCTTTGAAGGTAAGGTGTGTTCAAGGGCATCATGCAAACTAGCCCAAATGCGAGGTAAATTGAGAACCTCGATCGGAGACTATTCTCTTGGGTACTCCGTGTAAACACACGATCGGGCCATGTATAACTCGGCTAACTTGTCTCCTTGTAAGTTGTCTTCACGGGGATGAAGTGGCGACTTTAGTCAATCACAACTATAACCCATATCTTGAGTCACATCCGGACTTAGTTCGAGGTAGACCGTAATGAAATCCATTCGATTTCTTCCCATTTCCACGAGGATCTGTAAGGGTTGTAGCAATCCGCTGGTCTTTGATGTTCACCTTGATTCGTGACATACATCACAACAAGCTACATACTCGCGACATCTCTTTTCATTCGTGGCCACCAATACAAAATCTTCATGTCTTGGTACATCTTGGTCTTGCTGAGTGCAGGTGTAAGCGAGCGTGAGCTTCCTTTAGAATCGATCTTTGAGTTCCTTACGGTGGGGAACAAAGAGACGTTTCCCATACCATAGGATTCCTGCGATCTTCGACATCTTAGGGGCCTTTCCTTTTGCCATGAGATGCTTGAATCTCGGACTCAGGATGTCCTTCTTGGCGGCCTTGATCCGCTCTTCTAGAGTTGGATGGGCCTCTCTGTGGCTAGTGTGCCTTGCTCTATTAACTCAAGGTTGAGGGCTTCAAATTCCTTGCAGAGCTCGGGTTGGTGTTCTCGAATCATGACATTCTGCAGAGGATTTACGGCAATGCATCGGCAACTACATTAGCCTTTCGGGATGATAATGGACATCCAAGTTGTAATCCTTTATTAACTCTAACCATCTTCTTTGTCGGAGGTTGAGGTCCGATTGGGTGAAAATGTACTTGAGACTCTTGTGGTGCGTGTAGATATTACGATGATTTCCAATCAAATAGTGTCGCCAAATTTTTAGGGCGTGCACTCTGCCGCTAACTCCAAATCATGGGTTGGATAATTGTCTTCGTGAGGACGGAGTTGTCTTGAAGCATAAGCTACTACCTTTCCTCCTTGCATGAGCACACAACCAAGACCTTGCGCGATGCATCACGATGAACCGAAGTCTTGATGGATGTCCGCGGGATCAATCTTGGGGCGAAGTTAACTTCTTCTTCAATTCTTGGAAACTCTTTTCACAAGCTTACGTCAATCGTACTTCTTTTCCTTTTTAGCGGATGGGTCATCGGTTTGGAAAGCTTAGAGAATCCTTCAATGAAGCGTCGTAGTATCCGCCAAACCGAGAAAACTACGCTTCCGATTCTCGATGTGGGTTGTTTCCATTCCATTACATTGCTACTTTGGATGGATCAGCTGCGATTCCTCCAGCGGATACAATGTGTCCGAGGAAAGCGATTTCATGAAGCCAAAATTCACATTTCTTGTGCTTGGCATAAAGATGATTCTCTTTAAGCTTTTCTAAGACCAATTGCAAGTGTTCAGAATGTTCTTCATCGGTCTTTGAATAGATCAAGATGTCGTCTATGAACACGACAACAAACTTGTCTAAGTATTCCATGAATACTTTGTTCATGAGGTTCATGAAGTAGGCTGGCGCATTGGTCAAGCCAAACGGCATGACAGTGAACTCATACAGGCCATACCGGGTGGTAAAAGCCGTCTTAGGAATATCCTCATTCCTGATCTTAAGCTGATGGTATCCTGACCTCAGGTCTATCTTGGAGAAGACTGATGCTCCTGTCAACTGATCGAACAGGTCATCGATGCGAGGTAAGGGATACTTGTTCTTGATGGTCACATCATTGAGTGCTCTGTAGTCCACACACAATCTGGCGGTGCCATCTTTCTTCTTCACAAAGAGAACTGGCGAACCCCAGGGAGAAGAACTAGGTCTAATGAAACCTTTGTCTTGCAAGTCTTCAATTTGTGTCTTAAGTTCCTCAAGTTAGTCGTGGCCATTCTCGTATGGTCTCTTAGCGATTGGGGCTGTCCCGGCTTCAAGTTGATGACAAACTCAACATCTCATGCGGTGGCATGCACAGTAATTCTTACGGGAAGACATCGGGTAAGCTTGAACTACGAGCGTTGTCTCTAGGGACAACTCTCCAAGGTGGTGGATTGTTCTGTTCAAAGGAGAGGAACGATCCACACTAACTCTTATTGTGGTCTCGGGTTCTTGGTGAGCACCACTTTTTCTGTTGGCACAATCTATCAATCCTTGATATTTGGCCAACCAATCCATCCCTAGGATGATATCCATTTGAGATTCTAGCACCGGAAGGTTTGCTAGGAATCGGAATGTTCCATAGCAATTTCTACCCAGGGTGGTGAGGTAGCATAAAGGGTCCCAGGTGAGCTAAGTACCACGGGTTTCTTTAACTTATAGGTTGGCAACTTAAGCCTTCGACAAACTTTCTTGAAATAAAAGAGTGCAAGCTCGAATCAAACAAAACTTGTGCGGTCTTGAATTAACAGGAGCGTACCCATTAGTACTCTGAGGCACCTTGAGCTTCCTCGGTGTGGCGTGGTTCACACGCCATGGCTTTGTGTTGGTGTAGACCTTGATGCTGTGAAGTCGGTGACTCTTGCTTGGGTGAGGTCCCGCCTTGAATCGGCGTTACTCTGTGTTGAGTCTTTTGGAGCATTCGGCGGGTAGGACAACGATTGGCGAAGTGTCCTCTTTCTCCACAAGCGAAGCGATGGAGGTTTCTTCTTGGGTTGACTGCTGTGGTTGCGGCGGGCGAGAGCACCGAATCCACTTCCTTGGGGGCGGGGTGGAAACTTGAGTTTTCGAGAGGAGGCTGCAGATGATCGAAAGATGAGTCGCCTTGGAATGTAGGCTTCGGGAAAGCTACCTTGTGGCCTCTGAAATGACATCTTCCTTTTGCGCTAATCTCATGATCTTCTTCTCATTTTCACAAATGAGGGCTTTATTAACTAATCTTCTTTGGAAGCTAGAGTAATCATGGAGGATAAGTTGTCCTCTCATGTCTTCCGCATTCCTTCAACAAAGCGGTCGATTTTCTCTTCTTCATCACTACATCATTGGGGCGTGCGAGCAAGTGGTTAAACTTGGTTAGATACTCATTCTTGACATCGACCGCTTGAGAGCTCGAATTCGTTCTTTTCAATCTCATTGTTCCAAGTGCAAGTTGGCCCCGAAGCGGCTTTGAATTCCTCCCGGAGAATGGTGCCATGCGGGTTCAACCCGACTTGTCGTATTTCATAACTTCTTCTATTGCGCTACAGAGGCGGGATCTTGTGGGGCTCCAATCGTAGATGCTACGACTTCGCTATTCCCGCTTCTTCTTCCTCTAGATTCTCATCACCTCGGCGGCGGTAATTCTCCCACTGTGCGTGGCGGCGCTTTTCGGTGATGGGTGGCGAAATCCACCTTGTCTTCATTTGAGCGGGTAAGACGAAGTTTCTTCTCGGTGTCCACAGGCGGTCTTGACTTCTAGCGGTTCATTGGCTGCGCAAAGGTGAGAGGTCTTGTCCGAGGAAGTCTGCTAGCTTGGAGTTGCGATGTGGTGGTCGATCTGGCGATTGTTTAATAACGCTGAAGAATCGAGTCTGCTGAAACATGACTTGAGTCATTGTTGGGTTTCTTTGGTGGAGGAGGCGGTTCTGTCCTCGGCCTTGGCCACGACCACGGCCACGGCCTCTTCCTCGACTGCGCGAAGGCTCCACGGGCCAGGGCGGCTCTTCTTGGCGGCATCACGAAGAAACTCAAGCTTAGAACTAGAGGAGTATATGAGGTTCACTAGCCCTCTAAGGCACACACAGACAGAACAAAAGCCAACAAAAGAACGAAGCAAGTACAATACAAAGCCTAGAGCGGCTATACTATAATAAGGGGTTAAGTGTTACATGACTCTCGAACAAAGCTTATACACTAAGCTAAGTCATGACACGTAATACAAACACATCGTCTACAAAAGAAAAGAAACAAAAGTGCTTGCAACCCAAAGATCGCTCGGCAAGCACGCTTAGCTAACCTAAACTAATCGGCGGTTGCTCTGCGGGACCGACCACAGGCGATGCGCTGTTGCGGGCGAGCGAGCGGCTCGGCCGGCTCGGCGAACGGGAGCGAGCGTGAAGCGGCCGAGGTGGCGTCCACGATCGACTCGTCAAACCCGGCGGTGGATGAGGCTGCGTCCACGTGCCGACTCTCCTAGGCGGCGCCGGACGGCGGCGGCGCACCTTCTGCGTCTTTGTGAGTCGGAGCGGGTCCTTCGACGAGGCGTCGGCTCGGCCGCACCGGAGGGCGGGGCGGCAGAGGTGCAACCGGGCCGGGCGAGGACCGTAGCGCGGCTCGAGGCGTGCCAACTCGCAAGCGGCGTCCTCTCTGCATCGCGGCATCCCTCTCTGTCTTTGCGGTGGGTGAGCTTCATCACTCCTCGCCATGTTGCTCGAAGGTGTCGGAGTGGGCATAGCTGCGGTGAGAGTGTCGCGTTGCTCGATCTCATCCATGGCGCGGTGATGGTGGCTATCATCGCTGCGTAAGCCGGACTCTTTGCGTCAGCGAGGGTCGTCTCGTGTCGAAAATTGCGGGACACGCTCCTCATCCGGGAGGTGCGGGTAGAAGCGAAGGGTGACCTCGGCAAGAGATCCTCGTACTTCCAACACAAGCGGCGGAGCGGCAGCGGCGGCGTCTGAATGGCGTCATGGCGGCTACGCCGGGTGCCTCGGCTACGAAGAGGAAGGAAGTGAACTCGCCAACCACGGCGGAGAGATACACCTCCATCGTCCGGGACTCGCGGTCTCGATCCTCGTCATCCTACCACGGAACGAGGTCGACGGGAAAACCAAGGTACAAGACATCGGTGGCGAAGTATGTCATGAATCCTCCTCGTTCTCTCGTGAGCGAGGAGGTCCCAGCCATCCGACGACAGGGTAGCCATCTACAAATTTTGAAAACAAGAGGAGGTCGAGACAGGTAAAACTCAAGTGAAATAAAGATAAGCTGTTATGAATAGTGCTTGTATTCATATGAAGTCGATGGGAGTATATATACACGAGAGTGCAAGGTGGTCATATATGCAAAGAACCCTCATAACAATGGGAATAACAACTATACATATATCTCTAACACCCCCTCAAACTCATGGTGGATCAACAACACTGAGTTTGGAGAGGTAGAAGCGTCTTTGTGCTCAGTGCAGGCCTTCGTGAAGAAATCCGCTATCTGAAGCTCAGAAGGCACATACGAAGAGTAATCACCGATCATGCACACAAGTCCTCGTGAAAGAAGCATCAACACCAATATGCTTGGTGAGCTCATGCTTCACGAGGATCACGAGCAATCGATGCTTTGTCTTTGTCGACAAAGAGGGTTGGTGTAGTGACGAAACACCAAAATCCTCAAGTAACCACCGTAGCCAAGTAATCTCCGTGTCAAGAGAGCCATAGCTCGCAACTCGACCTCTGCACTCGAGCGGGACACTGCGATGCTGTTTCTTCGTCTTCCGGGCAATAAGAGAACCACCAAGAAAAACACGATGCGAGATAGACCGGCGATCGGAGGATCGGCGCCAAGCGACATCCGAATAAGCTCAAGTATGTAACGGTGGAGCGTGGAAAGAAGAGACGGCGAGAGATAGTCCCGAAGGTATCGCGAGAACTCGAAGAAGGTGGTGTAGTGGACTGAGTGGGAGCTGAAACAAGCGACTCGAATATGAACCGGATAAGTAATATCCGGACGATGTATGACAAGGTAGACAAGACTCCCAACAAGATGGCGATAGCGAGTCGGATCGAGAAAGAGGCTCGCCATCGGATAGTCGGAGGTGAACATTGAGCTCCATGGGAGTCTCAACGATCTGTTGATCGATGAGAGAGGCGCGATCAAGAAGATCTGAATATATTTCTCTTGGGACATAAAGAAACCATCCGGAGTGGAAGTAACTTCAATCCCAAGGAAATACGAAGAGGACCAAGATCCGACATAAGGCGCTCACTAAGACGAGCCTTAACAAAGGCAATGTACTGAATCATCTCCGTAATGATCATATCATCAACATACGGAGAAGAAGAGTCAGACCACGAGATGAAGTGTGGACAAAGCGCGGGATCATGATCACTAGGTGAAAAACCAGCGCAGTGACCACGAGGAGAAGCGCTCAAACCAAGCACGAGGGCTTGCTTAAGGCCATAGAGAGAGCGGCGAAGGCGGCGGACCATGCCCTCGAGGCAGAATACCCGGTGGCGGATGCATGTAGACCTCCTCACGCAACTCGCTATTAAGAAAGGCATTCTTGACATCAAGTGAAAGCAGACGATGTGACAGGCGCCACCGAAAGAAGAGTGCGAGCGGTGGTCATGTGGGCCACGAGAGCAAAAGTCTCGTCGTAGTCAACACCATGCTCTTTGGAATACGAGCAACAAGCGCGCCTTATAGCGCTCAAGAGAGCCATCGGGCGAGTCTTAATCTTATAGACCCACTTACGGTGATGGGATGAGAATGAGATGGAAAAGGAACAAGATCCCAAGTACCCGATGCGCTCGAGGCAGCAATCTCCTCGGCCATGGCAAGCTGCCACTCGGGATGAGTAATGACATCCGTGGGAGACGGGCTCACGAGTAGGCTGCGCCGGCAAAGGCAAAGCAGGCGGAGGCGAATCATGGCGATCGCGAAGAGCGTGCGCGAGAAGATGACCCATCGGAGAAGATGGAGCATCGAAGAAGATAGACCATCGGAGAAGATGGCTCATCCGGAAGATCCTCAATACGAGGTCGGCGAGTGTAGAAGATAAGGGAGAAGGTGCGTAGTGGGAGGAGCTGCGGTCGTGAAGACGACACAAGCGGCGACAACGGCGGAGAGGCCACGGGGAATATGTGGAGACTCGGTGGGACGGTGGACAAGGGCAAAAGCAGATATAGGTGTATCCGGAAAGGTCAAGAAAGACAGAGACTCCACAGAGGAAGCGAAGAGAGGCGGGGCGTGGGTAGAATGGGCGAGACTCGTCGAAAGTCACATCGAGAAACCGCATCCGACGACCAACGAGGATCCCGGCCGATAGCCCTTGTGCTCGACATCGTATCCCGAAAGACACACTCAACGGTGGCGGTCGGTTTGGTGCGTTCTCGGCGAGGAGAGCGTAGCAAGCGCAACCAAGCAGATGAAGGGTAAGTAGTCGGGAAGAAGACCACGAGGCGCTCACGAGGATCGCTCCTGAAGAGCGAGAAGAGGTGGATGTTGGCGAGATAGGTGGCGATGGAAGCGATCTCGGCCCAAAAGTGAGGTGGAATAGGCGGCGATCATCGAGCACGAGCCGTCTCAAGGAGGTGACGATGCTTGCGCTCGGCGACACCATTCGAGCATGAGCACCGGACAAGAGAAGCGGCGAGAGTTCCACGCTCGCAAGGAAGGCTGCGCAGTAACGAGAGGTACTCGCCAGAGAATCGACGAAAGACATGAATAGGAGTGGAGAAGCGTGTGTGAATCATAGTGGCAAATTTTTATAGATAGACAAGACCTCACTACGAGAAGACATGAAATATATCCAAGTATGGCGAGAAAATCATCTATAAAAATGATATAATATCGATGACCCCTTTCAAAGCGAAGGAGCGGACCCCAAACATCCGAATGAACAAGATCAAAGAGGCTGAGACACGGACTCACTATGAGGATAAGGAAGCTGAATCATTTACCTAACTTACAGCCACGACAATCTAAAGACACGTCTCTGAGAGGCAGACCCGAAGACCACGGCGAACTAAAGATGACAGAGCGAGATCCACACGGATGACCAAGGCGGTGATGCCACTGCTGGAAAGAGCCGGTGAAGCGAGTGGCGAAGCGGGCGGCGGCGGTGGTGGTGGCGGAAGGAAGATGAAGCAGTCAAGCTCGAGAGACGCTGTGAGTCACGGCGCGAGGCGAACCAACGAGCTCCGTGTGGCGATCCCGAACACAACAAGAGTCGAGTCGAGAATGACCCGATAACCAAGGTCGATGTCATCCGTGAAAGAAGCGCATGGTAAGGCGAGGAACATGAGCAACGAAGAAACATGAAATGATGAGTTGCTAAGAGATCCTCTACGAGACGAAAGAGATGTACCATCAACGGTAAGAACAACGGCGGTGAATCAAGAGGTGTAATAGAAGACAGTGGAAAGATCGAGTCATGTGAAAAGATGCTCCGAATCAAGGATCCACGGGGAGGTACTGGTGTGTAGGAGGTGGTCTCGGTGCAGAAGAGTCGATGGCGAACTGCGAGAACACATCGAGGAGAACACGGCGACAAGCGGCGTCGAAGTCGGCTATCTCTGCTCGGTGAGAGAAGGCTGCTGAAGAAGTCGATCGAGCGTCGTCGTAGAAGCACTAGTGCCGATGAAGAACGGCGTGAAAGATGCGCTTCTTCTTGTAGCAATGGGACTCGGTGTGGCGGCCTTGTCGCAGATAGGAGCAGTGAGGCGGCCACCTCCGAGACGGAGGCGGCCACCACCACTGTGGTGGCGGCGGAGAGGAAGCGATGTAGCGCGGACGGCGGCGAGCACGAGAGGGAGTGGCATCGGACCGGCACCACTCAAAGCGAGTCTCCTGCTGCGTATCTCGGTCAGCGCCTCCGGAGAGTGACACGAGGTGGCGTGCAAATAGTGGGCATGCCTTTGCTCGAACTTCGGGGCGGCGGTAAGGAACTCGTGACCAGCTGAAACTCCGGATCGGCCGCATACAACGGCGGCACGGGCGAGTGCACGCGGCGGCGATGCGGAGAGAGTCCAAGCGGCGCCCGAACAATGAGCTCGGCGTAAAGCGTCAAAAGTAGCATCACCTGCTGAAGAGAGTGCTCTGGCGGACCACGGGCGAGTGCGAGGCATCACCGGAGGGCTCGTGGCGGCGGCGAAGAAGAGTCCACATCCGGAAAGCGAAGGAAGTCCCACAACCTCGAAGAGAAGGCGAGGTGAACGCGGCGATGAAAACGGCGGCGGCGGCGTCATCATCGTACCCGAGTGTAGGTGATCGAGCGATCTGGTAGAAATCGAGCCTCGGTAGCGGCGGCCTCATCATCCAGCGATCGGCGGCCTCGTGCGCGGCCTTATCGGTACTCGGGGCAATGCAACAGCGTGGGCTCCGTCGGAGGAATAGGGCAAGGCGGACGGTGACATCGCCGAGAGGGCGCCTCGAGGCGAAGACCACGCATGTGAATGCGCATGTGAGACACGAAGTCGGTGTAATTAACACCATCAAAGATCACCGGCGCGCGAGGAGAAGCGGTGCCCATTGGTAGCGGGCTGGGCGGCGCGGCGACCAAGACAACGAAGTCTAACGGCGGCGCGGGCGCGCGGCGGTTAGAACAACGTTTTTAACCTAAACGCAGACGCCTTGGGCGTTCGCTTCTGCACACGCGAGAGGTGGCGGCGGCGTGCTGGCGGTGCGGAGTGTGAGCGGCGGCGGCAGCGGAAGCGGCCGCGATGCGGGAGGCGGCAGCGGGAAGGAAGCGGCCGGCGGCGTCGAGCGGCAGCTGCAGCGCGCGGGCGTGAGCGGCGGCGGTGCGAAGCGGCATGTCGAAGCGGCGAGCAGCGGCGTCGAGCGCGCGGAGGATCGGCGCGGCGGCGGCGGCGGCGTCGGGTGGCGGCGGCGGCTCGGCCGGCGGGGGCGGCAGGCGAGTTAGGCGGATCTTGCGCGGCTTGGCGGCGGCAGCGGAGAGCGAGAAGAGCCGGCCGGAGAGATGCGCGGCGCGGAACCTAGGTAAGCCAAAACCTAGTTTTGGCTCGATACCATGTTATGAATAGTGCTTGTATTCATATGAGGCCAATGAGCGAGTATATATACACAAAGTGCAGGTGGTCAATATGCAAAGAACCCTCATAACAATGGGGAATAACAACTATACATATATCTCTAACAATTACACGAATATAACCAGAATGCCATGGGCTAGCGGACAAGCAGCACAGTGAAAAACAAAAGAAGCATAGCGCCGTACTGCATTGGATTAATCACTACAATTACATTGCATTGTCTTACAAAATTTATTCAGAAACACATCCTTGTTCTGTGCTCAATTATGTAGTTTGTCCTTGTGTTGATGTATTAATCCACAAGTCCAAAAGAAACTAACAACCACATTTTCAAGTAATACAAATAAGTAAAACTGGCAGAGAAAATACAGTTCCTTTCAAACAGAACGGTGTCAGACTGCATTTATGAGGCACAAGTACAACCCACAACAAACAAAGGAGGTGGATTCAAACAAACATGGGGAGCTTTATTCAATACCTCAGACCGTCAAATTTGTCTTAATCCGCAGTTCATAGTGCATTTACTTACTTGATCGTTCCATTAAAACACTGTGACCCTGTCTTTGCCTGCTAAAACAATCACATGTTTGCTGCTAGGAAATGCAGTTTAGTTTAGTCACAAAATTTATTTAGTTATCCCTCGACATCACAGATCAATTGCAGCATTTAATGTTATTGTCTCAAATCCTTCCAACACATTTGGCATTTCCTGTAAATCATTACCAATTCTGATAGAATCTATCATGCAAGCTCCTGGTGGCTACTAGACCATCGAACATACAATCCAGTAAAAAGAATAAAGTCATTCTGAATTTGAATTATCTATCACAGGGCTACCACACGTCATCGCACAATTTCCCTCCCTCTGACCAGCGGTTCACGCTGCTGCTCTAACTAATTTGCATCATTTATTCACTGCGCTCACACCTGCCCCCAGCCTTTCAATATAACTGTGTATTCCTACAGAAGAACAATGATGGGGAAAAAGGCAGCTCTCAGCATGCATAATCACGTAATAACAAATCAACAATACACCACCAGGGATTTAGTTCGAACTTCAGTCTGAAACATGAAACGGTCCTAATTCCTCAAGCGATTTCGACAAGCAGGTGTGCGCATGAAACCGAACATCACTCCTTTCAAAACAAGCACACCCGAACCAAAAACCCTAAACCCTGACGAAAAATCATCAATCACGAACCCTAGCTTACCAAATCCCTCACCAATATCCACGAAACCAACTGCTAAGTAGCACGCAAACCCATCTAAAATGGTACAAAACCCTGAAAACCAAAATCCCAGACTTGATCACGCCAAAAAAAAAAAAAGGATAATTAAGAATTTGCCACCAATGGAACGACTTTCTCACCTTTGCCATTACGTAGATTGCAATCCGTTATTTTTCACTCCATACAATTTTTAATTATTATTTTACCACTTTAAAGTTTTTATCCTAATTTTTATTTTTCAGGCATGTGAAAATACTGAAATACCCCTATAACCCCTCCTCCTTATCTTCATTTGGCTTGGCCGAGAGCTCCCAGGCCCCTTCTTGCTTCTTCTTCTTTGCTTTTTCTCACCTCCATTCTTTCTTCCTGGAGTTCTTGCTCATGGCGCCATGGAGAAGCTCCTCCCTGGTGCCGCCTCCATTGGATGTGGGAGCGAGAGGGGGAGAAAGCAAAGGAGGGTGGAGTGGGAGAGAGCGAGGTGAGTGCGGAGGTGGCGACATGAGGGTCTTATAATGGTGGTAACTACAAATTAAACGTGATTAGGAGGGCAACGAGTTGGTAATTACAGGGGAGATTTGCGTAATGATCCCTACCGATCGATTTCATCCGGGAGCTACTAGCGCCTAGACGTCATAGCTTTCCCATCGTTAAATCTTACTAGTGGGCGTGTGCGCTCCAAACGGAGCGCCGAAAAAAGGACCTGCTGGGGCTGGAGCAGCAATTACTGCGCACCCGTGCCGAGGACGAGTAGGCAGCAAGCGAATGATCGGACGGCTAAGAAGGTAGGGAGGAGAAGGACATCGAACGGACGCGACGACGCACGCAGGACTCATAGGCAAGCGAAAAATGACAAGGAATCGAACGCTTGCGAAGCAAAAGCGCGCGGCATCCGACAGGAGAGGAGATTCGGGGCGATGTGGGTGGCCTGCGTCTCCGCACCGCACGTTTAGTTTCGCTCTGGGTGGATATTCGTCGTTCGATTTGACGCAACAAAGAGCCTCAGGTGACGATTCCCAGCCGTTGTCGGCTCGCTGGAGCTCCAACTTTCTAGAGAAGGAGGGGCCTCTCTCGAGTACAAGCGACGGCAATCTCGGACCAACAGCTGATCGGCAGAGATGGTGTATGCATGTACTGATGCAAAGCACACTAATTTACAAAGAATGGTCTGATTAAATTATCGGATTTGCTAATTTTTAGTTGTCTAGAATTTTTTTATCTATCAGTCATTTACAGTTGTATAGTATTAATCCTAAAATTGCAATACCAAGTGATGTGCAATTTTAGCACAACTCTACTATAACTTTTAGTTCTATTTATTTTTCTATTTGTAGGGTTCACCTAGATTTACTTTTGTATAGTTTAGATTTTTTGTATATATATATATAGGAAAAAAAATTTGTAACGTTTTTCCATGACGTTAGATGGAAATCTAAAAGTGAAAATAAGTGACTGAAAAATAATAAATTTTCAGATGGCTTACACATAGACAGTCCGCAAATGTACGTACAACGGTATGATCAGCACTTAACTTTGCCAAAAAAAAATTCTTCTCAATTAATTTTGCACCACCATACATACATGACCTTATAATTACAAAAGAAGCACACATGTTCTCATTATACGCTTTATCTTAGGGTTCCTGCACCCAGCTTAGCCACGGCCTAAAAACACGAACAGATTACATTTAATTGTTGGGGAGAGTTCTGATTATTATTTAATCTCTTATTTTTTTTAAAAAAAAATAAGATAACATTTGCCTAACTTTATTTCTATTTTTGATCCATATGGTCACACCACAACGCGTAGCGTGGTAAAAACACATTGTCATGTCACGAATCTCGGCATGACAAATGAGTGTTGTCACGCCACTCTTCTTAGCGTGACAGGACTTAGCCAAAAAACGGACACGTGTTGGCTCGCAGGGCTATCGTGGCAGGTTTGATCACGCCGCGATTGGTGGCGTGACAGCATAGTTTAGTCACGTCACATGTCATGGCGTGACCAAATGGGTCAGAATTGGAAATAAAGTTAGAGAGAAGCTATTTTTAAAATATTTTTTAAAAAAAAGATTTTAAAAAAACTTGGGGGATGTTGGGGCCTCAGGTTTTATAACTGACTTGAGCTTTTGTATTGAAATAGACGTCACAATGGGGTGGTGGCGCAGTTGGCTAGCGCGTAGGTCTCATAGCTACAAGTGAGTGATCCTGAGGTCGAGAGTTCGAGCTTCTCACCCCGTAAAGAAGAGCAGTGATTAAATCGTGCTGTGTGACTGGTTGGGTCCGTCACAGCTGACTGATCTCTTGATTAGCTGCAAGCACTCATGAGCTCTTCATTTTTTTCCCCTCTAACTCACTCTAATTAGATCAATTTCGAGTTTTTCCCCTGAATTTTTTTCAATTTAACCTTTTTTTTCGTTAAAACTCCACATTTATACCCCTGCTCGTCTTATTTCGATTTTGGACGGAAGTGTGGTGCCGTGACTCACGGCGCCAGAAAGCATCCTGACTTCGGCGCCATGACTCCATGGCGGCGAGTGCACCCACAGCCACCGTGGCGGCGGCGTGAGTCATGCTGCGTGGATCGTACCTCGGCGCCATGAGTCATGGCGCCAGCTGCTATGTTAGCTGGCGCCGTGAATCCGCGGCACAATCCTGGTCCAAAATCGGAAATAAGACGAGCAGGGGTATAAATGTGGAGTTTTAACAAAAAAAAAAGGGTTAAATTAAAAAAAATACGGGTTTTTCCCCTAGTGCTCGCCCTACCAGATCTGACAATGAATGGACCGTAATTTCACAATCAAGAGTTTTTTTCCGCGAGGGTACGAACTCGAATTTTTCGTGTTAGCTATCATCACAATATACTCATTTACTAATGCCATGTAGCAAAAAAAAAAAGTGAAATTGTGAGATAGAATCCATGCCATCTTGATTGTAGCATCCAACGTTACAAAGTACTAACATGTTAATTACAAAATTAAGATTCTAGAGTAACACGGACCAATCCAACTTGGGCAATTGAAGCACAAAACATATTGGCTCAATACAGCTCAAACAACCTATCCAATTAAACCACCGTTCTAGTTGAACATCACCATGATGACCCACCGAGAACACTACTACATTGTGCATCCCATGATTCTTCCAATGTGAACTAATGAAACTAAGAAGTTACTAGATGTGAGTCATGTGACTCGGTTGGCATTGGAGCTTAGGATGCTGGTGGCGGGGCATATGACACCTGCAGTCGCAGCCTGCTTCCATGGACAAGGCGCGGGGAGGGAGATGACGATCTCCACAGGAGCGGATCTATAGTATGCTACAGGGGTGCACAGGATACCGGATCAAAAAATCATTTTTCTTATATATATGGTCAAAAAATCAATTTTCTTTATATATAGTTGTGTATATATAGTATGAGCACCCCTAACCCAAGATAAGAGGACACCTTAAACCACAGCTCAACATAACCCAAGATATATATAGGGAGTGAGGACACCCGATCATTTTCGTTCTGGATCCGCCACTGGATCTCCAGCCATCGTTGGCTCGTCGAAGCTCTAGCTTATCGGAGGAGGAGGAGGAGGGAAGGAGTGAGGAGGGGGAACTGGAGGGAGCTCCATGAGACGCTTGCAACAAATTTAAAATGAGGCGTGACATCAATTCGATGAACATGCAACAAAATGTCCCAAGGTTGCGACAACAGTCACAAACAAAAATGGTGCACCAAACTAACAGCCAACTGCAACAAACACACACACACACACACACACACCATGATGCAACACATAAGAACTCATGCAACATCAACAAATAAATATTGCAACAAAATAAAACTTCTTGTGCGACAAATCGACACAATTGATGCAACAAAAAAAAATTGTTGTTGCAACAAATGAAAAAGACAGTTGCAACAGAATAGTAACTCTGGTTGCATCAACCATTTTACAGATGCACGCAAGTCTGCGATATTCAAGAAAACGTTAGCAACAACTTGATTTAACTATTGCAACAACTGACACAAGCATAGATGAGGAGATGGCAATCGACCACACCGCCGTCTCGTCACCACCGCGGCAGACTCATTGTTGTCATCGTTGTTAGCCCTTGGATGAGGGGCGGTGCTGGTACAGCACGGGTGGACAACAAAACCGCGCCCAATCGGCGCCAGCGGATCTCTGTTGGCCTCGATGATGCTCGTGGAGGCCACGCCTGGTGGCAGGACTCAGCTCGCCCCAACGCGCACAGGGAGGCCACAGCGGCGGCGGATGCTCCCCCAACGACAACGGAGCTCAATCGTGCATGGAGAAAGAGAGGAGGAGGATCTCGCGCGCTTACGTGTGGGAGAAGTCTTAGCTATAGCTTGCCAGAGAGCTCGATGATGGTGGCTTGGCCAAAGCAGCCGAAAGAGACCCATGGGTGGGGAGCGAGAAATGATTGGATGACTAGTGGAAACCTCTGCTCATGACCCGTGTAGATCTGGTTGTAAAAAGCACGCAGAGAGAGAGATGAAAAGGCTCAACATGATAAGGCCTAACTAGTGGTGGAGATATGGTAGGAAAGTGCAGGACAGCCAGACAGTTGGATGGAGTAATTGTCCGATTTTTTTCTGTTGCATCGGACGCACGACACGTATCAATGTATCATTACCCATTTCATTAATTCAAAGCAAATAATTAGATTAGATGGGTCCCTAGGTTGAGCCGTACGTTCCCGATCGGACGGTTCAGATGATATCCCATTCACACCCTTGAGCTTTCTTCCCTTGTACAAAGAAAAGAAGTAAACATGTTTGGCACGGCTGTAGCTTTTTTGAAAGACGACTTTCGGCTGGGCTGAACGGCTGCACGGCTGAAAGGTTGAGCTAAAGAATTAACAATCGCAATACCTGCCCCGTTAGCTATACCCGAGAGCAAAGAATAGAAGAATTGAGTGTACCTGATTGGCAAATCCCCAGAAGAGGATGGAGATGACGATGCTACCCCAGATCTCCGTCATGACGTAGAAGAGGCAGAAGCTCCATACACTGCCCCAGAGCTCCGATGGCCATGGGGAGGTTGACCCAGGTCTTGAGGAAGGGGATGATCTCCGCGCTACTGCCCTTGGCGGTGATGACGAGCACATCCTTGGTGTCCGCAGGATGGTGTAGTTGAAGAGGACACAGAAGAACACACTACTACAAAATAGGCTATACAAGACGCCTCATCACATATGGTTCTTTTGGAACCGTCTGTGATAAATTCATCACAGACGATTTTTAAATAGAACCGTCTGTGATGTTTCATAGATGGTTCTTAAAAAGAACCGTCTGTGATAATAGCGGATATCGCATACGGTTATTATTAAAACCATCTGTGATGAGTATCTCATCACACACGGTTCGTATTAAAAACCGGTTCTTAATACGAATCGTCTGTGATGAGTATCTCATCACACACGGTTCGTATTAAAAACTGTCTGTGATGAGTATTTCTGATTTTACCATGGCTACTCTCTGATTTTACCATAGCGGCACCATAGTTATAAAACCTGGACCGGTCATAGACCCGGTCGAGGTCTCGGGTCGGACCGGTGGGTCAACGGTCAGACAACATGTTTTTGAATTTAATACACACACACATCCCACAGAAAACAGAAAAAAAAAATCAATGATACACAAAAGGCCACGATAATTAAAGAATCTGAATTTTGAACAACAAATTAAGTCAGCCAAAGAGGAACATCATAGGCTCACACAATAATGAGATCATTTAAATAGTTGATGTTGTAGTCTATTTTTCTTCTTTAAATGGATATGTTTAAATATGCTTCAATTCCTCTCACATCCAGATGCACTACATGTTTGTCTTAATACATGAATTGCCAACTTACATATTACTATAGATGTCTTAGATCTAACTATATATTATTCTAATTAGAAAATAGAACGTAAAAAATCTAACACTTACATCTTAACTAGAGACTAGAGAGTATAGACAAGCAAAACAAGAAAGTAGGGAAATGCATCGTATCTTGCTGACGAGGCGAAGCTGAGCAGAGAACAAAAAGAAGCTGCATGCTAGAGTGAGAGAGTGAGAAAGATAGAAATTATTTATGTGTAGCCACCAATTTCACAAGGGGATTCCTACTAAAACCTAACATCACCTAAAGTATAAACATATCCTTCGGTTTTGTTTTGAAAAACTCTTTCATTTGAGGGGTTTCTGAAAACGGCCTCACGAGCAAAACCCGCCTGGGTCAAGCAAAACAAGCCGGGTCGACCGGGTTTTTTCGGGTCAATTGCATCTCCGGTCTTGTGAGTGTGCCCGGCCCGGCAAAACCTCTGGGCCTGGGTTTTTCCGGTTCAACCACCGGTCGGTCCGGGTTTTATAACTATGCGTGGCAGTCCGAAAGGGGATGCCGCAGAGGCTCGCTTCGCCTTGGCCATCTAGGCAGGCACCTAGGAAATATTGGCATATGTGGCGTCACCGCGGCGTCCACGGCGAGAAGCTGGGTGGGCGCCTTGGCCACCTGCGCCTGCAGATAAGTGAAGCTGCAGGGTCGGAGCCAGGGGGCGTCGTGCAGGAGAAGCAAAGCTGCAGGGACATCGGCGCGGGAGAAGCTCAACTGAAAGCGTGGAACCCTAGCCGTCGCCACCCCTCACCGCGCCGACCGGCGGTGACTCCGGCAAGTTCCTCTCCCTCCGACACATGCTAGGTACTCCCTCCTCCATTACCTCTCCTCCCAATTTGCCTTCTAATTTGTCCTCTGCTTATTGTTTTTCTCCCGATTTGTCCTCAGCTTCTTGTTTTTCTTGAGTTCTTCGTCTCCTCCCGATTTGCCTTCATCTGCTCCCGATTTGTCTTCCTCTTCCTTCTACTTTTTTTTTTGTTGTCCCTTTTCCTTTGCTCCCGATCTGCTCCCGATGTGTTCATCCTTCGTTCTTCTTTCTTCCTCTGCTAAGGCTAGCATTAACCTCTCTAATTTGTTGTCTTAGTCAACCCCTTTAGCTCGTTGTATCTCGCCTTGAGGACTCCATGGCGCCCGCCTGGACGCCATGGCGCCTCTTAGGCGCCGTGGTCGCCAAGTACACCATGACAACCATGATCAACAATGAAGAAGTATTTCCCAAAGCTCGAAGTCTAGCTCTGGTCTCTCCTCTAGGCCAGCTATTCTAGATCCATCTCTCCTCCAACCGGTGCCCTCTTCACCTAGCGTCGTTCAACCTCAAGTCATCTTCGTCCAACCTCTCTCCGACGGTGTTTATCCCCCGTCCCGTCATGATCTAGGATCGTGACAGATATATAGAATAAGTGCTAATTCAAGAAATGGAAAAGAGTATTCCTACTACTCTTTATGTACTGCCTCTAATTGAAGTGCGCATATAGCCATATACAGCTCATTTCGAGCCTATGCGTTGCCAAACAACGAGTTTTAGTCAGAGACTCATAAAATCAGTAAATCTTTGTCTGTGGTTCACGAGAACCTTCACTCACAAAGGACTTCATGAAGCTTCATGTATACATTTCGGAACCAAAATTAAATATCCAAAGTATCTTTTGTAAATCTAGAAAATCAATATCTCAGGGAATTACAAACCCAGGGAAGGTTTAAAGGATGGAAAATTGCAATAGTATATCAGATTGGCAAAATTAGAGCTCTGAATGTTCCTTCAACCAATTATACCAAAGTAACCAAACAAATGTGTGGATAAACATTGTAAGAAAAATCTGACTTCATTTATTTCATCAGGTTAACAGCAATATGATTAACACTTAACAGCAACATACGTGACAATACTAAAATGCATACACCAGGCAAGAAATCCAGATAAAAGGAAAACCTCATACTGATGATTGATTGCAGCTTCTGTCAAGGCAAAGGCATATTTAAGAACATCTGAAGCATCGTGGCATGAGAGAACCCTTTCTTTTGTCTCCTGTCGAGACAAAATGTTTGCAATGTTTTCTGGAAGAATCCTAGAAAACAAAAGTGATCATCAGTTCAACATATAGATCATCGTATCAAAGCTCAAAATCAAGAGCAGGTTCAAGCAACTCATACAATAATGGCCATATTCTAGGATAAAGTCATCATGTGCACTTGATCAAACAAATAGGCAGAACTAGCATACCTGCTGGCAGCTCTTGCAGCCCTATCCCCTCCATGGCCATCAAAAATGCCAAACAGCCCAAACTGTGTAAAAATTCGATATCAGAAATGAGTACAACTCTTTGCAAAAACTAGTTATTCCTATACCTGTTCCACACCACTAAGAGGATACTGGCAGCAGCTGACATCCTCCATGGGAAGTTTCTTTGCAGTTCGGCGGGCTATCATTGGATCAGATGCCATGCCAACTCCATCAGGCACATGTTGATTTTGTAGCGAAATTTGGACCTAGTGAGGTAGCACTATTAGAAAATTACTATCTGTACAAAGATAGATGCAGTCATGCTGCCAAACAATCTCCAAGAAAGAAGCAATGCTAGACTTAAATCACGGAGTTCAAATATGTTGAAGAGTTTCTTGCATCTATAGGTTTCACCGCTTCAGTGTTCTCATGGCACGTGGATGCCGGCCGGGTAGACCAGTTTATGAACTGAACAGGTAACAGGGAATGTAATTGAGCATGGTGACATCGCTGACATGTTTTTTCAAACTGACATCACTGACATGTTTGAGTATGTAGATACGATGCCAATCTGAACAGGATATAGTTGGGTTTATATGAGAGAAAAAACACTAGGCTTTCCTTCCGAGCAGAAGGATAGTTTTTGAGTGCCTTGTAAACCAAAGATATTGGAAGCATGAACCATCAGATGATAAACAATGGTGGGCCCATAGGCACTCAAAGATTCATGCTACTGATTACAAAAGAAGTCATAAAATGCTTCGGTACACATATAAGATAATACTGGAATGAAAATCATTAGGACTTACAGATACTTTTGATGAACTCCCAAGTGTTATAATATCACCATCTGCAAGTTCAGCGGGCTCACCCCAACGCCTAGACCCAACATCAGGATGGTTAACTGGCCGGGAATTCAAGAAAGTTCCATTTAAACTGCCCATATCCACAAGTTCCCATTTGAGTGTCTGCAATATAACAGTGATAATTTTAATGGGAATGGAAGAAGACTAGAGATATTTGCAGGTACATATCCGTATGAATGGAATGTATTATTTTTTAAACTGTTGAGTTGTTCATAAATGTGAAGTCTGTCCGCAGTACGATTTATGGATCAAAGACACCAAATAAAATCTATGTGGTTTTCCTCTTTATATGCTGCAACCTGGAAATGCCCCAAGCTTTCATATTTACAACCAGAGGAAATGGCCTAAATATGTAGTACAGCATCAAGCTATACAGCATCAAGCTAAGAATAAATGATAGCATCATTAACTGATAACAGAAATAACACTTGCAAACTTCAGAAACAATTAACAAAAAAGGTTGAAGCACTGAAAGTCCCAGCAGAAGCAAAAAAACATTCAGACAATTACCTCTGCGGATATTTCAATTTCCAAAATGGTCTAAAATTTGGCTATCATACCAAATCATATAGGCTGAAGTTGAAACAATAAGAAATGCTGTGAAGATCTGAGCAACTTACATTTGCATTCCAGTCGACCCGTGCATGCTTTCCTGACACCTCCGAGTCATTTAACACCAAATCACATGGAGGAACCCTTCCAAGAGTCATCCGGAGCATGGACGTATTACCTGACTGCAGGTAGCGGTTTATTCCATGAGATGGACCAGCTATGACCTCCAAGGCTAGGTGGCTTCCTGCACTCCTAGCAAATGATTAAAAAGCATGAGCATATGCATGTAAATTCCAACATTTGCGACATATGGGCCATTAGAACATCTAAATAATTTAAGGGATGTTTTACCAACTGTAGTATCCTTCACAGGAATGCTGCCATTATGATTATCCTCTCCAGAATCCCTTCTTGTGTGCTTCACATCAGCTGTTGGCCCAGTTGCCTCTGCCGTATGCTTAAGCATACTTCCCAAATGGAGCTCTTCCATTGTACCATTTGTAACATCAATTACATGAGTTTCTCCTACAAATCAAAAGAATTATAGATTTTATAATTTTATGATGCTGGTTAATAGAGGAGCTGAGTACTACCAAAATAGCAAACAAAATTAAGAGGGCAGCTGCTGTATAATATAATAATGAATTTCTGGGTGTAACTATGTATACCTTCAATAAGATGAGATTCAGTGGGATAGATCATCCCTTTATCGACAAGGTCATGAGTCCTAGGTGAAGTGTTACTCCTATTTGTCCGAATTCCTGATTCACCGACAATACTACTACAAAGGTTATTGCTTGGGCCTGAGTAGTCTTCCAAATTGTCAGATACGAGAGGCCTGTTAATATCATCATCCTGCAAGCAAAGAGTCATATCAATTAGATATATAATACCTCCACATTCCATTGATAAAAGATAATTCAATTTACATCTCTGTATTTATTACAATATATGTGACAGAATTTGTAGTTAGCTGCATTACAGCAGCAAAAAGTTTCCTTATCTTATACGAGACAATTCTGTGAGATTAAATGAAATGTAGTGATTAAATGAAATGTAGTATTTCATGCTCTTAGCAAGAAGGCAAGACAGTGGAGGTTTTATCAACCTATGACCAGTTGTTTGAGTGAATCACAAAGTGATTGCTACCCATGCACAACCATACGAGATGCAATGTATCATTAACTTGATATACACTCGCAAACCATGTAGACTTTCATGATTACACAGTTGAACATTTAAGTTGATCATCAATTACTGATGTAGAAGTGGCTGATAACAGAAAGGTCTACGGAAGTAACAGAATTTGGAAAACGACTTAAGTAAAAGAACGGGAAAAATGTGAAGTAAAGAAAAGGCCAATCCATTTCATTGAGAAGCATTGACTAATAAAAGGTGATGCTTTTGACAACCAAAAATGAAATGAAATTGAAAGATGCAAGATAACCATTGTTTGTCCCCCCATTGCGTATAAGAACATGGCAGCTGAGCCAATACCATAACAAATCCCCCTTCTTGGATTAAGCGCAACTTTAGTTTGTCGATGGTCAGAATGGCAAAGGCACCAAACAATCCAATCAAACCTCCACGTTGGCTCAAATATTTGAACAGAATGAGAAACCAACACCAATTGTCCAATTCACCAATGCAACAGTCACCACCAACTACAGTCTAGCGCATGGAACAGGTTACAGTATCAACATGGCCCCTTACTCGTACATGATGTATACATCCGCTACAATTCAGCCAAATGTTCAACCCTACGTGGCACCAAGCCACCAAGAACACCGAGAGCGCCGTGACCGCTATCCCAATACCGCAAGATCAAATCGCCCACCTAACAGAACCCCTCGAACTAATAACATCAATCAAGATTCGCAGCATCCGAAAATGACGAGCCAGACAATCAGTCCTCGCCACGGTTCCATTCCGTGATCAAGAAATGGAAGGAACAAACGGAAGGAAGGGATTCCGGGGTCTGACCTGAGGGGAAGCGGGAGATGAAGGCGCAGCGGGCGTGCCCCGCCGCCATCGCCGGCAGGCGAGGACGGCGAGACCGAGGACGGCGAGGGTGGAAACGGCGGCCCCGCTGACGGCGAGGGGAGAAATGGCCATGGGCGCGGGGGTCGAAGGCTAAGGCGCCGATGGCCGCGGAGGAATTGACACTTCTTTATGTTTCCCCTTTTCATGCTCCGGCTGCAACTTTTGTTGCTGCAAATTCCATCGATTTCACCCTTTTTTATCGGTCGTGTTAGAGGTGAATTTTCGTGAGGGGCATTGAAGTATTTAACCCATACCTTTGGGGTTGTTTGG
Source organism: Ampelocalamus luodianensis (assembly GCA_036346255.1). Classification (NCBI taxonomy): domain Eukaryota; kingdom Viridiplantae; phylum Streptophyta; class Magnoliopsida; order Poales; family Poaceae; genus Ampelocalamus; species Ampelocalamus luodianensis. The sequence goes on along the minus strand of CM070622.1, from coordinate 90,322,726 downwards.
TTCATGGTCCAATAAATCAAACAAAAATTTGGCATAGCAAAAACTGGGTGAATGATTTTATCGCCCTTTGATTATCCGCGTGTAACATTGGATTTCGTTAGTGTTATCAAATATTGGTAACAAACCAAACGATAGCCAGTTTTAATTTTCATTACCAAATTTTGGTTTGGTTCATATTAGTAACAAACCAAACAACTCCTTTATCTTAACTCCGTTCTACCCTCGTATTGATGCATTTACGTCACACCAAACTAGTTGTATGTCTTTACTAATATTAAAAGGAGTTTATCTCCACGCAGCGGGAATGTCCCACCTCTCCTCTCGAGTACGTGAGGCGCGAGGGCGGATAGGTGGACCACCTACTCTTGAAAACTGTCGGGGTCTCTCCACACAATACCTCTCAGGGTCTCCAACGATTTCCAAAGAAAAACCGAAAAGGATAGATATTGTAACAACTCCCATGATCTTCTCTACCTATGTCCTCTCTCTCTCTCTCTCTCTCTTGTTCTCTCCTCCCCAAGAATGGCAACGCTGAGGAAATGAGTTCAAAGGTCGAAGCAAGACCGCTCGATAACGTGCAAAAAAAACATTTGTGATGCTTAAGCGGTGGGTGCCGCCTACAAATCCACGCGATGACAATCGCTCGGTGATGTTGATCGGGTTCGATGATAGGTCCGCACCAAGTAGCGCTAGGGTATAGCCCCACCACGCATTGACGTGCATGGTTGGCATTGAAGGTCACCATGACCTGGGTGATAACGTGGCGACCGACGCTCTCAGTTGATTCAACTGGTTCTGGAGGCGGTCGAATCCAAGATGGTGGAGGAATTAGAGGTGAAGAGGCGGTGTGTCACCATTGGCTTGCTGCCATGGTGGTCATCTGGTCCGCCCTAGGGTTGCGGCTGCAACCGCTATATCATGTCAAGGATGTTGTCGTTGTTGGAGAAATGAAGGTGGCAATAGAGGATGTGGTTAGGGGACAAAAATGTATTGTTCTGTCTTTTCTAGGTTGTTTCATACTTTCAGACTCTAGTCTTCCATTCATATGAATTTTGCATCGATTTGATGCAATTTGGGTTGGCGTATGAATGAACATATGTTGTTGTTGGAGAAAGGACGGTGGCAACAGAGGATGTGGTTAGGGGACAAAGGGGTATTGTTCTGTCTTTTATAGGTTGTTTCATACTTGACTCCCGTCTTCTATTTATATGAATTTTGCACTGATTGATGCAATTTGGGTTGGCATATGAATGAACTAATAAATTATGTTGTTACATACATCGGAAGGTACACATCTTAAGACTTGGCATTATAAAAGGTACAACTTTGATTTTCTTTCGAGATAGACTAACTCTACCATTAAAATTTTATGATGACTCAGACAACAACATTCAACAACACAACATAAGTTCAGACTTCAAACTCAATACGTGTGATATATATTGGCATATGAAATAAAGAAACCTCTCTAGTAAAAAAACAGATAATAATAAAGAAACCAATCCATGGTGGGAACACGAAACATTAGTTGTCATAATGGTCATCCAAATAGCGACCGCTATAATTGTCCGACAAGCGCAACAATAGTGGTGGTCGGATAGGCGACCACCCAAGCGCAGGGCATGGGGCGAATCCTAGCCGAAAATAGATGGGCCGTGTTGGACGGCTGGAAAGGCCCGGCCGGCGATTTTCGGTCATGTTATATCTTGAGCCCATTTCAACGGTTTGGTTTAGTTTGTTAGGTCCAAAAATTAAAAATATATATAGAATTGAAATAGATGTGAAAATTGTAAAAAAAAAGGAAGTATAATTAAAATATAATAAATAGCTTTATTAATATTCAAATGGATGCCTCGTTAAAACTTTGTCAAGAAAAACTCAACATGAGAAAATATTGGCAAACAAAAGGTACAACCTATAGTTTACATACATCCTTGTTCTATGTTCGTTGTCATCGATTTTTCACCCTGGCAACCCGGATTTTTCCATAGTGTTGTGTTCATGAATCAACTTATTCCTAGTCTTTCAGTTAGAAGTATCTTCACCATCTTACTTGTGAATTTTCTTCTCCACCAATATTCTTCAAAAAGGAAAGGATACTAAGAGGGAACGAAATAGAAACAATTAACACATCACGATAAGTATGGATAGCACGGGTTATGCTAACTTATGAGCATACCACCGTTACAAAATCAAGCCTTGGTTGAAATCCACCGCATTTGTATTTGAATAGTTCCCTATTCATTGAGGTGTTCTTTGTTAAGCAACTAGAAGAAGAAGGGGCCTAGAGGAAGAGCAACCGAAGATCGTGCCTACATATTTATCTTACTACTTGAGGTAGGGCTAGCTCACCTTAGTTGTTATCTATCTAGAAACAAGAAAAATAGGATTATCGCAATCCTAATGTAAGTTTGGAAAGCAATAGATTCTCCAAAGTCTAACGGAAATCCTCATAAACAATTAAACAAAGAGAAAATTGAAGCAATCCCAAAATCGTAGTCCCAACTATGTACCATACCATCGGGGTGTATTGCGTTGCGCGGCCTCATCACCAATCCTTGCTTGGCCTTGTATCTTGTAGCATGTCTAAGGTGCCCCATTCCACCTATAGGCCTTATGGACAATTAATTGCGTAAAAATTTACAAATAGCATATGATACCTCATTCCTGTATATGGCTTGGTTATCCAAAATTCCCCACATTCGTGTAGTGGCCTCATCTTTTGCCGGTGGTCACCAAAAGATTTGTCGTGGAGCCCGATGATGGAACCGCCCCTTTCGCTAATAACTACGATTGGTTTGAAAGCAACCTCTATGGATGGCTTTTCGGTGAAAGTCCGTAATCACCAAGAAAAGCTATTGTAATTTTCATAACGAAAACTATAAAATCAAACTAACACTATTATTGCTTTTTTTAGCATAACAAAATAATATTAATAAAATTATGGAAAAATAGTATTGTACCTCTTTTCGACTTGTTGTCGAAAATTGAATTTTTCAAAAATTAGCATTTTTTTGAATTTTGTTAAATTATCTCACAATGAATTTGAATTTACGAATTTGAAAGAGATATTGAGGAATGGATGGGTCTGAATGAGGGGGTATGGTGGCTATTTATAAAAATTTTAGGCATTTTTTTGTTTTTATATTTTAAAAGCCCAAACGGTGAAAAAATGGGAATTTAAAAAACACGTTAGGGCAAGCAAACCCGCGCCCGCGCCACCCGGCGGGATTTAACTAGGACATGTGGCGAGGCACACCCATCCCGCCTCCCTCTCCCTGGGCCTTCTCCTCCCCTCCCTTTCTCGAGCCTGCCCGCCTCTCCCCATTCTTCCTCCGCCTGCCCCTCCTCCCCTCCGGGGCGCCGCCCGCCCCCTCCTCCTCCTCGGCGTCTGTGCCCCCCTTCTCTCCCTCCCCCCCGGTGGGCCTCCTCCCCTCCTCTCGCGCCCGGGCCGCCCCCCTCCTCTTCCTCTCCCCGGGCGCCTTGCCTTCCCCCCCTTCTTTCCCCTTCCTCCCCGCCGGCCGCTGGTGCCACCTCCTCCTCCTCCTTCCTCCACGCCGCCTCTCCTCTTCCTCCAAGGCTGATGCCGCCTTCCTCCTCCTTCTCATCTCCGCTTCCTCTCCTTGGCCTCGCACGCTGCCACATTCGCCGCAGGTTTCGCGCATTTCGTGGTGCGTTCACAGCCCGATCCGACAACGTTTCAATCGTGGCGGACAAACTATTGCGCTGAGGTCAACTCCAAGCATAACCGCGGACCTTCGCGTGCCATGCGCCGCATCGACCATACACAGTGTGGTCGTCAAGTGCGGTGCTCTAGGCAGAGCCAATGCTATACTCGCCAAAGTCCGTGACTGGTATCCAACCGGCCCGCAAACAATGCGGGCCTTACAGTGTCTAGACCGGACCAACAAGTGTTATGCCTCCTACAAGCCCGCCAAAGCTACAACCTATCTAGCTACCTCTGCGCTGTAACAAATGGAGTAAAAGTCCAATCCACTTGTTGTAAGCGTAATTGGGAGCAACTTATTACTCTCGGACGTCTTTTGGGGAGCCTTCACCGCTGCGGGCCCAATGCAATGTAGAGCAATACACTGCATTACCTTACTTTTCGCTTGGTGCAATATATCGAACAATTATATGCAACATCATCTCATAATCTCTGAATTCTTATAAAAAAATATCAAAAAATACTCAGAATCATATGCAACAAAATCATATGTAACGTTATCACCATCAGAAGGACGCCAGCGTCTCAAAACAAGATGCAACGCTTTCCCCTCGTGTGCAACATTTTTTTTTGCATTGCAACATTTTTACATGGGTCGCAACATATCGGCGGGGCGTGGCGGATGGCCATGATCGGGTGGAAACGTAGATCGTCGGTCTGCCTCTTGGCTCCCTAGCTGATGAACGGCAAGACCGACGCGAGACAAAGCCTTACGCAGAGTGCCGCGCACAACGAGGTGGCGAAGGAGGTGTGGTGGCCGAGCTTGAGCGCTGCGTGGCCGACGATGCGACACACTGGCATGGCCTCACGCGCCGCCGATCCGAGTCCAGCCAGTGACGAGGCGCAATGGCCGAGCTTTGAGTCTGCGGCGGCCAAGACTGACGACGCCAGGCGTGGCCTCCACTTATCGCTAGATTTGGAGTGGTAGGGCGAAGCGATGCGTGGCACGAGCCGAGCTGGCCGGCCCGGTCGGTCGGTCGAGCCGATCGCACGACGCAGAGTCGAGTCCGAGGGCGCAGAGGCGCGGAGCCAAGTTTAGGCGCCGCCCGTAAGCGTGGCGCGCGAGCGGTCGAGGACGATGGCGCCGGCGTCGATCGGGCACGCCGTGGGTCGAGCCAAGAGCGGCGCCATGGGCACCCACTATGTGTGCGGTGGAAGGGGAGGCGAGAGAGAAGCAGCTGGGAGAAGGGAGCGAGAAGAAAGTAAAAGAAACGAATGGTGGAGAATGGTACAAACGGGATAAGGTGGAGCAAACGGACAAGATAAAGTGAAGTGAAGCGACGACTTGGCATCCTAGAAAAATCTCGCTCGGACGTAAGTGTTATATCATTACCCGCGTAATTACGCGACGGGCGACGCTTATTTTGCACCTTGGCCCTCCTCATTAGAGCTGCCTAAATGGGTGCGTGGCTCATCGAGGTGGCCGAGGCACTGCTATCAGACGGGCCGAGTGCACGCATGACGGCCGTCGCATTTCATGACGTGCTTCGCAAACGCGCAAAAAGGCCGAGTTGTGCTTGGGCCGCACCCCGCACGCAGACGAGAGCGACTAGCTCGGCCCGGCCGAATGGCCCGCTATGCATGAACAGATGACTGGATGAACATCACCTACCTAGCACAAAATTATTTCATCCGCACTCAAACTATCAAAACAAACAACCCAAGAATTGATATATGAGAACAAAAATATGCAATCATCGTAATCAATCACGATTCGAGATCCGAGACGATTCATTTACACTTTACAAAGTTACAACACAAAATCAAGAACGAGAGGAGACCGAGAGAGAGAGAGGGAAGGGGGAGGAAAGTGTCGGCGCTGTCGCGGAGGAGAGTCCGAGTTCGGAGAGGAAGAGGTGATGGGAGATCGCATGGGGCAGGTGCGGGGAGGAGGTGGCGCGGGTGAAGGGCGCGGAGGAGAGCCGAGCCGGGAGAAGAGGAGGGGAGGCGTGTGCGACACGGGTAGACACGGGCGGAGCTGCGGAGGGCAACCGTGGCACAGGAGGCGAAGCGAGCCGCCTGTGTCCTGTTGGGAGAGTGGGAGGAAGCGAGGGAGACGAAGGCCGAAGGGCATGCGGGGCAAAGGGAAAAGAGGAGTCGGCAGGGACGTCGGGGTCAACGCTAACCCACCCGATTCGCCGACCCCGCGAAGCCGAGAGAGCCCTAGGCGGCGCCATGGACACGGAGCCCTTCGACGAGGCGGACCTCCTCGTCTTCCCCACCTCCCCCGCCGCCTCCCCTCCTCGCCGCCTCAAGCGCCTCAAGAAATCCTCAGAAACCACCACCACCACCCCCACGTCCCCTCCCGCTGGCTCCCCACCCCCACCATCACCGCTGCCGCAGCGGCCTTCATCCGAAAATGAAACCCTAGCCCCGCATCCGTCTCCTCCCCCTAACCCCTCCCCCACGCCGCCGCCGTCATCAGATGCGGACGCTCTGACCCCGCTACCCGCCTCTTCTCCCAACCCCAGCTCCTCGCCGCTGCCGCCGACCGACACCGCTGAGGAGGAGGATGACGGGCTCGACCCGCTGTTCTCGGAGATCGGCGGCGCTGCAGGGTGGGACCCGCTGGGCGCGCCGATGGAAGGGGTGGAGGGTGAGGACGAGGAGGATATGCTGGGGGGAGGGCTCATCGAGGAGCTGCGCAGGGAGAAGTCGGCGAAGAAGCGGCTTGACATGGACGAGGGCGAAGGCGGCGGCGAAATGGAGGTGGAGGTGAAGGGGAAGAGGAGCAAGAGGAGGAAGAAGGAGGAGGCGCCCAAGGACAAGGAGTCGGCCCGAGGGAAGAAACAGTCTGAGAAGGTAACCATCCTTTACTGTGTTTTGGCGCGTGTCAGCGGTGTTCTGTTGAATCGCCGGTAGATTTTGTTGATGGGCGGTGTGGGTTGGTGTGCGCAGGAGAGGAGGGTCAAGCTTAGTTCGATCCACGCCGAGTCGCAGAGGCTGCTGCGAGGTACACACTTGTAACACTTCAACCGTTTGCGTGACTGGAACTGGAATGCGTGAGATTTAGTGTTTTTATCTAACTGTTTCTTATTACTTTTGTTCTTTGTAGAGACAAGGAGCGCGTCGTTTAAGCCGATTGCGCAGCCAGTCTACAAACCCATCTCGTCAGTCCTGGAGAAGATCCGCCTTCGGAAGCTGGAGATTCTAAAGATGTCAGTTGCCCGGTTGTTTTTTGAGGTTATGCAAAGAATACCGTAATTGTCGTTTGATGTTATTTTTCTTCACTACGGTTTTCAGGTCAAAAACTGAAGATGATGATGATGCCTCTTCGGAGGCTGTGAGTGATCCTGCTGGGCATTCGGGCATGCCTCGGGCTAAGGAAATGGACACAGACGACAAGGATTTGAAGATTGTGAGTCTTTATTGAGGTAGTTGATTTGAGTGTGGTGTAGTGTCCATGAAACTATAAAGCTGTGTGTGATTGTAGGATGATGCCGGCAATGATGCTGAAGCAAATGGCAGTGACCTGAATGAGCATGACAGTGTCCCCGGGGATGAGGTGAGCATTGCTTTCACTTCATTGGTTTGCTGTTTGGTGTTCATACTTCATACTGTACTCGTATGGTGACTTGTTTGCAGGATGCTTTGACTCGCGAGAAGGATCTTAATTGTGGTAGCAAAGCTCCAGACAAGGTGAGTGCCCCTCAAATTCTGTAGCCATTTGCAGCCACTATTTTGTAAAGGAGCATGTAGGAAGGTGCTTTATCTATAAGCAGTAGTTGCCTCAGTTTTGTTTTACTTGTGTCAAACTGTTATCATTTCAACTTATGTCATGTGGAATGTCACTGAAAGAATATACTCAATGGTCCTTATTAGGAGGATTACATATTGCTGATGAAAATGCTGGCAACTATGCTCTGTTTTACTGTTGTCGAGGACAGCATTGTAGTGCATGCTATTCCTTCTAATAAATGGTTACTGGGTTATCAAATGTTTGGTAATTTGGTTATTGCTCATTTGCTTGTTCAGGATCCACATAGATTCAAAGTTGTCTCACTGTGAAGTAAGAATGAGAGATTCCGTAAACTCGATGGTTGACAATTTTCATAAAATAGAACAATGGTCACTAGACAGATAGTGCATCTATGATTATAAATTTTAAGAGGTCATTCATATTTGTGTGTAATGCTTTGCGTGTTTACTATTGAATGCTTGGTTCCAGCAGGAAGATATTGATGATTCTCGAGATAATCATGAGGACAATGCCCAATCAAGTGATAACCCCATCGATGCAGTATATGAAACTCAATTGGCCCCATCTTCAAGCCCTACTAAGAGTTCAGATGACATGTAAGTACAGCATATTCCACTTAGTCCATTATATTTTCCATTTTTAACCATTCACTCAACTTAACTATCTCCTTTAAAAAACTTAATTATCCACAACAAATATTAGAACTATTGCATATGGTGTGCATAAAAAGTCGTCTTGGCTGCAGTACCAGAGCATATTCTTTTTTCCTGTACACTTACATGACATGTGAATAGCTAAATAACAGCATTATGTAAATTTTACTGACTATATTTTACCAATGCAAACCAGTTTGAAGTCCTTCTACCCATAAAGTGCACAGTTATTTCTTACTAAATATTTTACTTACAACACAATTTTCCGGAAAGGACAAGTAATGGTCCTCTGCATCTGGGTGGAATTTGGCAGCTCTTATTTTTCCTTATGTATATTGATGTACTATAATATTAATCATTATGTTGCATTATTTATATGACTCAGTTTGTCAGAAGATGAAGAAGATAATGATAAAGAGAATGTTGATCCAAGCACTCAGAAAAATGATGTAAATATTCATCAACGACTCGAACGAGCTGTTGCAGGAGATTCATGTCCAGATGATGCCATCCTGAAAGATTTTCTAGATGTTGAAGCTGAGGAAGAGGATGATAGTGATGATGACATGATGAGGTTTAAGGACAATGAAGAAGATGATGGAAGTGACGAAAATGAAGTATTTAATGATCTGATAGCAGCTGGATTTGAAGAAGAAGAAGGAGTAGATCATGAGAAACGTAATGCCCTCCACCAAAAGTGGCTTCAGCAACAAGATGCTGCTGAAACAAATAATGTCATGCAAAGATTGAAATTTGGCCATCAGGAGCAGAAAGAATTAATGGAACAGGATGAAGATGATATTGAGGGCTGCGAGGATGAATCAGAAAGTGAAATGTCGTATGACTTAACACCAACAAATGTTGTGCGGCAGAATTCTGAAAAAGCAAAACAAATGATTGCGAAAATGTTCACAGACGAGAATGATACTTATGAGCACTCTGATGATGATGAAATAGAGGAGCATTTGGCCCGTCAACGTATCTCAAAGCGAGAAGTAAGTGCTATCTGTTTGTAGATGGTTCAACAGATGCTTGATGTACTATTAGAAATTTATTTTTCTAGGTGATAGTTCCTTCCTTGCTGTGCTAGTAAAGAACTTTTTATTCACCTTATGTGCTTTTGCAAAGTAATTTGAGAATGGTGTACCTCTTCACATGTAGGTTCATAATAATTCATTCATATCTCCATTGGAAGATGACAATTCAAGGGAAGTATTTAGTCTGATAAAGAAGCTCAATATTGCTCCTCAACCCAAGAGGAGGGGAAAGCAAGCCACATGTAAGGATGGCCTAATTTTGTATCCATGCCTACCTTTGATTGAATACATGGTTGATTTACTAATTTATTCTTTTTAACATTACTTCAGCAAATCTTGAAATGCTTATGGTTGGAAAGAACAGCAGCGGTTCTTCAAAGGTGAATGACTACTGATACCTGTATGCAGTTGCAGTTGTGCTTAATACACATGAATGTTAATTACCTGAAAGTTTCTAATGTGTTACTTTCTCATATGGCAAATTACTGAATACTGAACATTACGTTTCATAACTTCTAGTGCTACATGGACAATCTGGACTTATTAAGGAATCTTGCTTTGTTTTTTTTTTTTTTCTGTTCATCATCATTATTGTATGCACAGGTATTTACACGTACTTTTCCCTTGCCATTGACTACTGATACCTGTATGCAGTTGCAGTTGTGCTTAATACACATGAATGTTAATTACCTGAAAGTTTCTAATGTGTTACTTTCTCATATGGCAAATTACTGAATACTGAACATTACGTTTCATAACTTCTAGTGCTACATGGACAATCTGGACTTATTAAGGAATCTTGCTTTGTTTTTTTTTTTTTTTTTTTCTGTTCATCATCATTATTGTATGCACAGGTATTTACACGTACTTTTCCCTTGCCATTGTACTGTTATGTTGATCATTTGATAGTTCTCTTCCGTTTCAAGTCATAGTTGAGATTCTGGATTGGCCGTTTTTTCCTCATTGTTTGGTCATCGCATGACAGCACTGTATATTCCATTATTCCTTGCAGTCATCTTTTCTTGGTCGAACAGCAAGTGGTCCGGTGGCATCTTCCCACAGATCAGTTTACAGAACCTATGTATTTGGTCGTGATGACAGCAGTAGCAGTAGCAGGAGCTGCTTGACTACGGAGAGTAATTCAGATTTGGTAAGTTGGTCCGAGGTCGCGAGATAGGTCCCACGGTCCCGAGGCGAGCGGATGCAATATCGTCGCCCGCCCTCGGAGTCGGGATACCGGAAGGAACCGGTGCGGAACCCGAGGCGAACGGCACGCGGGCAGAGCGTGCAGGGCGAGGTCGTTGCGAGCCGCCACGAGGCCTTGCCCTCGCGGCGGGTGGCGCGCCAGATCGCCCCCGGAGCGATAGCCTCGAGGCGGCGGCGAGCGACCAGCGAGGCCCGCAGGGGCGAAATCGCCGAGGAGCCGCCAGCGAGGCCTTGCCTCGAGGCGGGCGCGTGCAGACCACCCCGCCGAGGCGATAGCCTCGAGGCGAGCGAAGGCGCCGCAGAGCCCGCAGGGCGGTCGCCGCGAGCCGCCACGCCGAGGCTTGCTCGCGGCGGCGGCGATCAAGACCGCCGCCGCGGCGATAGCCTCGAGGCGGCGAGCGGCCGCACGAGCCCGTAAGGGCGAATCGTCGCGAGCCACCACGCCGAAGCCTTGCTCGAGGCGGCGCGTGCCGTGACCGCCGCCGAGGCGATAGTCTCGAGGCGGGTGGCAAGCGCGAGCCCGCAGGGGTGAAATCGCGAGAAGTCGCCACGCCGAGGCCTTGCTCGGCGGCGCGGCGTGTCAAGACCGCCCGCCGAGGCGATAGCCTCGAGGCGGGCGCGAGCAGCGCGGAGCCCGCAGGGCGAAATTGTCGAGGAGCCCTCGAGATCGACACTTGGGTGACCGTTGCGATGGTCCTATTGGGGGCTCGGTACAGTCCCTCTTTTGGCCGCTCCAAGTGAGTTGTGCTTATGCCTTGGAGTGGCTTGAAGGGTTGATGCTTGTGTATTTTAAGTGGCGATCGGTGATTTGTGAGCCCGGCTTAGCTGTGAGGCGGAGCGAACGCCGCCCCACACATTTTTTTTTGATTGGGCTCGCTTTGAGAGTCCGGCTAGCGGGGAGGTGGAGCAACGCCGCCCCCACACTTTTGATTGGGCTCGCTTGAGAGCCCAAAGCTAGCGAGGAGGCGAGCCGAAAGCCGCGTAAAGGAGAGATCGCGATGCGGGTGCTAACCTGACGACGGCCCGGGCTAGGCAGCCAGCCGCCGCAGTGTCAAGGCGGGCGCCGAAGGCTTGTCGGTCGGTGGTTGAGGCGCGCTCGCTCTTCTCGAGTAGCACCGGTGGCCAGTGTGCCTCCAAGAAAGTCGGTGACATGCCGACGACGATGCGAGGCCGAGCGCCTCGGCCAATGGTGCTCCGGATGGGAGCTTGAGACACCGGCGGATGCTCTGGAGATGACGGAGGGGTCCCGAGCCCGTGGTGCCGGCTCGAGGTGAGGCCGCGTAAAAGTGGGGTCGCGCTGAGCGAGGCTCGCTGGGGCCGGCGCCGAGGTTGCGCGCGTCGCTCCGAGGTGCCGAAGGGTTGGTTTCAAGGTCCGAGTGGCTCGTGACGCCGGCGGGCTCCAAAATCTGCCGAGGTTGGCCCAGGGGGAGCCAAGTGGAGGGGTCGGGGTTCCGGAGGCGGTGAAGACGCGGCCGCCTCCCGAGGCGGTGTCTGGCGGAAGGGCCTCAGCGCACTCCGAGAGGCTTTTTGGAGCCGCTGAAGGTGATGACCAAGCGGTGTTGGTCCGGAGGGCCTTTCGCGAGAGGGTCTCCTGGGGCTCGTTGGAGAACGGCGGAGGGTCCGCTTGGTGGAGGTGGCGCCTGAGCGGCCAAGGCGGCGAAGCTCCGGTGACGAGCGAAGGTTGGCGATGACGAAGGGCTCGGCGGAGCCGAATGGTCCCGGTGGCGCGGAGGGGCTCGGCGAGGCCTCATCAAGAGTCGCGCCCAAGGTGCCTCGCCGGTGCGAGTTTGTGGATGGCGCTGCGGGCGCGCGAAGAGCCCGGCGGGTGAAGGCGCGGGCCGCCCGAGGCGACGAGACGGTGGAGGCGCGGGCGGGACCCGAGGGTTTCGAGATGACGGTCACCATGCGGGCGGCGACGCCTGAAAGGCCGAGGGCTTTGAGGTCCTCCGAGGGCTCTTTCTTGTGTGTGGGCGATGGCGAGCCGGAAGGTCGGGGCGGACGCGGAGGTGGCGGCTCGAGGGTGCGATGATGCTCGGAGGAGCTCGAGGCGCGGCGTCGCGACCGGAGAACGCCCGAAGGCTCGAGCGGGTTGTGTGCCGGTGTGAAGGCGCGGCCGCCCGAGGCGACGAGGCGCGAGGCCGCGCGGGGACCCGAGGGGTTCCAGAGATGACGGAGGTCACCATGCGGGGCCGCGCGACGCCAAAGGGGCCGAGGGGGCTTCGGAGGTCCTCCGAGGGCTCTTTCGGTTGTGGCGGCGATGGCGTAGCCGGAAGGTCGGGGCCGGATGCGGAGGTGGCGGCCCGAGGGTGCGGCGACGCCCGAGGCGCCGCGAGGCTTCGAGTGGGTTGTGTGCTTCGGGTGGTGGGCTTCGGCCGTATTTATTTTTGGCTTCGGCCCGTGATGGCCGGCGAGGTGATGAGCACCAAGGTGGTGGGATGTGTTTGGATTTGTGGGCCGAAGGCTGATTTTGCTGTGTTGGTAGGCTTCGCCGGTGTGGTGTTCTTCCTCTCGCTCAGAGCTTGTTCTGGCCCCACGGACGGCGCCAACCGGTCGTAGCATGAAAATGCTAGACAATGGGTACGGGGTACCTCCTGTACCCTTTGTCTTTGGGAGGAGACCGAATGGGAGAGGAGACAAAGACACCATGTATATGCGTGTTGCATTGTGTGTATGCCCAAATGAGAATGAGGGAGAGCCTCTTTACATATGCCCTTAGGGATTTACTTATAGGGGGCAAGAAAGGACAATTACCTTCTTGCTTCCATAGGCGAGAAAGAGACAAGGGGTATTTAGGTACATTGACCTGAAATACACCATACAAGCTATATGTACATTATTTCTGATAGCACAACGGTATCCCTGACGATCTTAGGGTGTGGGGCACCCAGGGGGCCTGCTACGACAGTAAGTTTCATGAGAATCTTGACTCTTGTCTTGTCATAAATTTCAATGTACCTGAGGCATGGCATTCAGTTCTTATTTTCCAACACATTCTCATACGTTTCCGCATTCTGCCTTACAGGATCAGGCGAATTCCAGCCAACCCAAGAAAGCTAAGTTCAGCAGTTCACAGCCAAAACCAGTGGCAACAAGAACAAGTTCCGAGGGTGATGCGAGTTCAGGTGTTTCTCTGTTTGAGATTCTGCGTAGATCTTCGGTTACTTCCGGGAAACAAGAGTGCAGCCGCCAGGAAAGCTGTGGTATTATCACAGAAAGTCAAGCTTCACACCAGTTCTCAGCGTTTAAATTATCAAGGAGGTTTTCCAGGGTAGGAGCAAGAAACTGGTAGTCTTCTTGCCCAACTTATCCTTGCCACCGTACACACCTGTTTATAGCAACTGACGTTCCTGCGCATTTCCGTGTAGCGTGTTTCCTCTTATCAAGTGCTGGAAGCCTAATCGTATGTTCCATGCTTGTGCTACGGGAAAATGTATATTAGATTTTCTGTATGCCCTCTAAGTCCAAAGATAATGTCTGCGTTTGTATTTCAATGCATCAGTTCACCATTTTTTTTAATAGGAATAAGATCTTTCAACCCTGAACTATTGTCTGAATCCAGAAAACAACATTTAACTTCAAAACCGTTCACTTTGTATTCTTGAAATATCTAGACTGTTTACTTTTCATCTCTAGGCTGGTTTCATGAATTGTTTTTGCCATGTTTGTGGTGACATCATTGATGTTGGTTGACGTAGTATCTCAGTAGGCAAATGTAATACGTTGAGTGAGGAGAAAGAAGAGGTATTAGAGTATGACGAGTGGACCCAAGTTTTAAATATATTGTTTACCTTTTAATTTGTTCTTGCTAATTAGAATGTCATGTCAACATAAGCTTGTCTATTGAGATGTTATATTAGCCAAAATAAGTTATGTGGCCACCATCGTAGCGTAAAACCATTCATAAAAATAGTTTAGAGATGAAAAATGAACGGTTTTGATAGTTTGAGGATGTAAAATGGACGGTTTTGAAATTGAATGTTGTTTTTTGAACTTCAATAATTTAGGGTTGAAAAATAGACATTTTTCTTTTTTTAATAAGGCCTCGTCAAGCAAGCATATGTACATCAGTGTGCTCTGTGCTCTATATAAAAGTTGGAGGTTGTAGAACGAGGACAATGCCAAGAATTCAACGTTAATTTAGGAGCTCTTTTACGGTATACTCAATTTAATACAAGTCGTTCTTTTTAATCCAATAGTTTAGATTAGTTATGATTTAGTTATACTATATCTGATAATATGGGGATTACATACCATAATAGTACTATTTTAACCTTAGTTGAAAAAGTTCATGATATTTTCACAAAAAATATAAATACAAGAAAGTGTATTATATCCCTAAGTCATATTTGATTTATACTATGACTACATACTACTGGTAGGTAGAATGTACCGTGAAATTTCTATAACCCGCTTGCTGTCTGGTTAGTCTTATTATTTTAGAGGAGTCAACTGGTTACTCTGATAGAATCATAGAAACGATAGAAGCCCGGAACAGTGGTGATTGGTGAACTCGACCCGAAGCCGTAAGGTTAATCGATTGGACGACGCGACGCGAGCCTGCCCGATTTTGTGGGCCGGTCTGGGCTTGAATGGCTTAGCCGACGTATATTTGCGGTCAACCGGTCCAATCTTATCATCCGCTTCCGCTCGGCTCAACCTCAACCCGAACGAACGCACATAATTTCCAGGGTCCAAATCAAACCAGCCTTGTCCTCCTCGTCCTATCCTCTCCCCAACAAGCAACCCTAATCCGTGGCCACGGAACCTCGCAACTTCCTTAGCGCGGATAGTACTAGGCGGAACTGCGCGGGCTCAAGATCTCCCACCTCCGGGCTTGGAAATCCTGCTATCGCTATCCCTATCCCTATCCCGGTAAGAGAATTT
Source organism: Ampelocalamus luodianensis (assembly GCA_036346255.1). NCBI lineage: Eukaryota > Viridiplantae > Streptophyta > Magnoliopsida > Poales > Poaceae > Ampelocalamus > Ampelocalamus luodianensis. The sequence goes on along the minus strand of CM070622.1, from coordinate 90,307,519 downwards.
CTCGCTGTCCTTGCAAGAAATGAATCCGATTTCTAGTTAAATCGATGGTGCAGGCTCCACCAACCTTGCGTTGTTCAATTTTTCTGCAGTTCCCCTTTCGAGTTTGGTTTGATTAAAGGAGTGTCTAGCCGGTAATTGAGTACTTTTTTGGTCTGGAGCACTCAAATTTTTCAGCCGTCCGATTATGATCCGAATCCCCACAACAACAAAATCGGATGTACAACTTTGGTTGCACGGGCCAAAAAAAAACATGAGTTCATGTTTTTTGTGCGTACAATCATGCAACATCCTATCATGCCTGATGGCAATAGCAAAATCAATTAATTTTGCAATAGCTAAGGGCAAGTAGAAAAAATGGTTGGCCATTCTCTCTGACTTAACTAACGGAACAGGTTTTACATACACATGTTGCCCCGACTCAATTGATAAAACATGCAACTCTATGTTCAGTTATCCGTGTGGAATGGACGTGACATCGCAAAAGTGCATGCATCTATTTTTTTTACAGATAATAAATATGTGATTTACATGAAGTAAAATATGTAAAAAAATATAGTAATATGTTATATAAAAGAAGGGGTCTGTCTATACAAGATTCGCCTGTTTTCTCATCCTAAACAATCAAATTTTAGTTCTTTACAACTTCATTATACATAAATTACAGTAAACTATTTATGTAATTTTTGTTTTGGTCACTGTAATTATTTTCGAAAGTCTTAATAACTCGTATTTCTATTACATAATTCAAAATCTAACATATACTTTGAGAGATTGAGCAAAACAAAGACAAAAATAAATAAAATTCTATACCAACAAAATACGCCAATGTGGTGAACCCGTCATGTACTCAAGAAAAATCATAATAAATTCGGACCGATTCATCATATAAGAAGAAGTACAAATCTCAGAGCATATCGAACGGATGAAAATTCGACTATTTTGATAAAAGAAAACAGTTGAATGTTGTTTAGCAAAACCGATAAAAGAAGTGATAAACATGATAACATGTGCCAGGTTTTGGCATGGACATCGAAATGCATTGTCATAATAAAAATACATAAGGATACTATCTGGTAAAAGCATGTGCATCCGCTTGCAAGGCCGAATCGCAAAAAAAGAAGCATGGATCTCGTGCTACATCCCACGCCACAAAATTCGAGTGCTTCGAAACAAAAAAATACCTGAGTGCTGTTTAGCAATTGCCTTGATTAAAACCGTGGAGAAATTCCAAATATTGCGTTCTAAGCACAATATTTCATCGGTGGTCGTGGATACAGGAGGAGGTGATGAGATCTTTGGGAGCGCGTCTCGCTGGTCGTAAGATGTCGCTGGCCACGGCGGCGGTGGCGCAGGCGCAGCTTCCATCTCTCCTCCGCAGGACCTCCTCCTCGGCCGCGGCGGCGGAGCTTCCTCTTCGGCAACACCTGGTTCCTCCTTCCACCTACCCGCGCGCCCGCACACCACGGACGCCGCGCGCCGCTTCTTCGCCGCCATCCACCGACGCCTGCTCGCAGACGCATCGCACGGGCGAGTCCACTGCAGAGGGCATTGTTATGGCTGCCTGCGGCTATGCATTTGGGCGAGCTGAGCTGGGTGCCACCAAACGCCAACCAGAGAAGGATGCGTCCGTAGGGGCTCGCACCTCACGTATTGTGGCTATGGGATCGGTTCGGAGTGCGGCGAGGCCAGATGTCTCTTTCAAGTATAGAGGGGTGGAGTACTGTAAGAAGGTCGGTGCAAGCTTGAAGATCCGCCAGCAATGGGGGTCGACTAGGACATTCTGGAGCAATGCAGTTGGGACAGGTTGGAAGTTGAGCTTCTCAGTTGAGCCGACTTGAGCACGTCATGTGCGGCACCATATTCTGCTGGAGCCACAGAGCATCAACTGTCACTTGATGAGGCAGTACAGGATAAGCAGATGGATAACTCCACAGTTGCACCTGATGGGTACGTGCCATGATTCCTGTTGCATGTGCCATTCTGAATTCCTAATGACTATTTCTCACCCTAGAGTGCTTGTTAAATTGGTGTTAAACAAATTTCAGTGCACATGTTATGACTTCTGTGAATGTTCCTTTATGTATCCCATCACAGGAACGCCTCAGTCTTGATACGTGTGCCTGGTTGCCAAATGCCGATTATATTTAGCTCCATTTTATTCTAGAACAGGTCCATATGATACATGAATATCACCATAAGTCGCATATAATGTTGTGTTGCATGGTTACTATTGTCTATATGCAAGTACAAACATGCACACACGTATTCCCAATCAAGAAAAGTTAAGTTGTAAATATAACTAATGGGCTATTTGGTGATAAGGGATATAGTAGATTTAATTAAGGTTTTAGTCAAACATGTCTTCATTTTGATGTGTATGTCCGGTAATCCAAATAAAAGTCAAGAAAAGTGAAATTCAGGCGCTGTGAATTTGGATTGCAGTAGATGGCAGCGGGATAGCCCACAACATAAAGGCTTGACAGGAATCAACTGGGTTCGGAGTCAATTTCCCACACATGAGTTTACTATGTCTGTTTGAAATGGAAATTCTGTTACTTATCATTTGCTTTGATGTAGGATTTTCATGTTATATATTACAAAGAAACATTTCTGCTCTTTTCATCCGGTAACAATTGTTTTGATGTTTGCTTGCATCTGCCTGTCAGTTGACTGTCATTTCCCTCTACAGAAAGTCACCTGCTTCTGAAACGCTGAAGCTGCTCTCAGGTTCTTGTTACCTGCCTCACCCTGCTAAGGAGGCAACTGGTGGTGAGGATGGTCATTTTATTTGTGTTGATGAACAGGCAATTGGTGTGGCAGATGGTGTTGGTGGTTGGGCAGATCTCGGCATTGATGCTGGACTGTATGCTAAGGAGCTAATGAGTAACTCAATGAGTGCTATCAAGGATGAACCAGAAGGGACTATTGATCCATCAAGGGTTTTGGAAAAGGCTTATACAAGCACCAAAGCAAGGGGATCATCAACTGCATGCATTATCGCTCTTACAGAGCAGGTTAACCAGCTTTCCCTTGTTTGATGTTTAGTGTAGTCTCCTTCCAATGCAATTTTGATATATCTCGTTGAATAGAGAATACACCCAAAAAAATGTCATTTTGAGTTTTTTAGTCTATGGATGGCACACTAAGGCACCTACCACTTAGTTGGGAAAAGGGGACTGGTTGTTGCAGTAAAATGACATCAATTCACTCATGTAAAATGCCTCGGGGCTGAAATAGCTCATTTTGCTGCTACTTGTTTTCTCGGATGTGATGATGCTGGGGTATTCTCATTCATGGGTATCAGGGTTGCTGGATTGATAAATCTTGTACCCATCTGTCTGGTGGTAGCAGAGTACTTTCAACAGAACTAGAAGTTCCTATTTCCGGCAAAGAAAGAAACAAATGTATTTGGTGCGGTCCTTTTTTGGATTTTTTTAATGAAGTGCCATGCTAATTCAGTATTTCAGTGATGGCTTATAATATCATACGATCTGAACTTGCAGGGTATTCACGCTGTAAATATCGGAGATAGTGGCTTTATTGTAGTCAGAGATGGCCGCACTGTTGTCAGATCTCCTGTGCAGCAGCATGAATTTAATTTTACCTACCAGCTCGAGAGTGGGGTGGCAGTGATCTTCCTAGTTCTGCTCAGGTGTGTATATCCTACTCTGCTTCAAATAAGCTGTCTTACTTGGACAAGTTTATTTGAATCGTTGTATGCAGAACTCTGAATCTCTGATAAACAGATTAATTTGGAATCCTATACATCTAATTTTGTTGAGAGAATTGATTATAGCCATCAAATAACTGCATTCTTCACGATATGCCATCGAATAACTCCTTCGCAATATGCTACCAGGTTCCAATTTTTCCTCAATATGCCATCGCCGTGAGCACTCCGTCAAAAACCCTACGTTAAGCCTTGAAAAAAAGACCATTTTGCCCTTAGTTGTAACATTTCACTCCATGTCACTCTCAAGTGCCTGCTGTTCTATTGGCTTGATACAAATTCACATAGTGCTATGCAAGGAACTAGCCCTATACTGATGACCAAATGATGGCAAATGATAGAACGGCAGCCACTCGAGAGTGGCATAGAGTGAAATGTTACAACTGAGGGCAAAATGGTCTTTTCTCTGAGCTTAGCGGAGGAGTTGTTGCATATTGTGAAGAAAAATTAGAACCCGATGGCATATTATGAAGGAGTTTGTGAAGAAGGGAGTTATTCGTTGGCATATAATCAATATTCTCTTTTGTTGAATAGGTCTTCATGTTCTATAGCATCATTTTTTTTGACATATTGTTATGCCTCATATTCACTTATGTAGGTATTTCAATTTCCGGTTTCTCACGGGGATGTTATTATTGCTGGTACGGATGGACTTTTCGACAATCTGTACAACAATGAGATTACTGGTGTCGTTGTTGAGGCTCTCCGGGTTGGACTTGGGCCTCAAGCCACAGCACAGAAAATTGCTGCCCTTGCCCAGCAAAGAGCGCGGGATAGGAACAGGCAATCACCCTTGCAGCTGCTGCTCAAGAAGCTGGGTACCGGTACCATGGTGGGAAGCTCGATGATATCACGGTTGTGGTGTCGTACGTGACAAGCGCCTCAGCTGCGTGACTCGAGATTTTCCTTTGATGTAATGTACATAACCCTGTCCCAAACTAATGGAGCGCGAATGCACCAGGAGTATATGGCTGAAATGAGGTGGTTTATAGTTTATTCCTGTGTTGTGAAAAAACAGCCGTACCGGCCGGTTCTTCATCATTGACGGTCGGTAGAACCGTCACGTCTAGTGTATATGCGGAGAACATTTCGCGGTCTCGAACAATTGATCGGTAGTTTTTCCCGATTAGTCGGCCGTGGTTTCCTGTTTAATTGTCAAAACAATTTATTTTTACTTGTTAAGTATAATTCGTTAGTTATAATATTTAGCGATGACATACATAATAGGTATCATACTTATGAAGTGTAAATTGTATAATCTTATAACTATTCTAAAACTGATTGCAAAGAAAAAGAAAGTGCGAATCACTATTTTACCCTGCCACAAGCTTCTAGAAAATGCTTCTGTAGAGTTTAGGATTTGTAATAAGTTTCTACAGAGTTTAGGCTCTACCACAAACTTGTACAGGAAAAGTTTTGATTATTAAGTAGAAAGTTTCTTCCAAAAGGGAAGGTTGGTACAGGTACAACACAAGTATACGCTATCACTCAGTTCTGCAAGTGAAAATCTGCCCCCAAAATGTAATAGAGAAGCACAAGATACTGAAGTTGTATAATATTTGCGTTTAGGGTCACTAAATGGCCAGCACCAAATGGGCCATTCTCATTAGAGGCTAGCAAACATAATATTCAAAGCTCTATGGTATTACAGTAACTATCAATTGGTTTTACACACTTCTCTGAGGCTAGCCATAACTAATACATGGCTGTAGAGGATGAATTTACAGGCCCCTCGTGAGCTGTGACAAGAAAACTACGTCATCTCGTCTAGACTCCAGAGCTAACCTCTAGTTCATGGTTGCCACTCAAACTACCCTTGCTGTCCTTATTTCTATGCTTATTTAAGCTGCCCATTGCTACCATGATGCGCCTTTGACGTGTCAATCTGGATGCTCAAAGTAGTTAAAACACTAGGCCCCTCGGACTGCACCATTTCATCCTGCATTAGTCGGAAGAGCACTAGTTATGGTGAGAATCAAGATGGTATCGCAAACTACACAGATAACTTCCCTACAGAGAGAAATCTTCCATTATGTATTCGTGGCAAAAGATGAAAGATGTGTAGGGTTTGGTGTTCACCATTAGCTGTGAATTTTCTGCTTCCGTGTCTTCACAATCCTTCTTAAGCTGGTCGAGTTCCGATCTGAGTGCGCTATTAACGGCGGTCAGGTCAGTTACCTTCTGGGCTAGCTCCTCACATTCTTGCTGGGTAGTATAAGAAGAATACGAGATAAATCAGTACACTGTTTCAGATACTTGCCAAACTGGATGTGTTTAGCTGAAGTTCAGATTTGTTTTGTGTCGGCTCCTAAAAAATAATTACAGGGGCAGGTAGATCTTGGGCACGCTCAACCCCCAAATGGTAATCAAGCCAAGTATATCAAGCAGCATTGCTCAAGAAGCAGTACAAATTATTTGCCAATTCAAATTTTGTCCCAGATGATCTTGCCCACAATTTTCAGAGATTGTTTACTTTTTTAGGAAGTCATTGATTACATTTGTGAAACCATAAAAAAAGAACTGGGTAGTACAGTGGATGAGAGAACTACTTGAGGTCCTTCCCAGATGATCAGGCCAATGGTGCCTATTTCAGACATTATGAATGGACAGCATAACTATATCTGCAGCATTCTCATGTGGAGAGATCCTTATACTGGCTTAACTAAATATAGAAATGTACATATCAAATGCCAAAGTTGAATATGCATTTTCTACCTGTTGTTTCTCTGTTTCTAGTGCCACACATGACACAACATTTCACCAAGTTTACTTGTACCACCATTCACGAGCAAGGAAACACCAGAACAATAAATAAGAACAGAAACCATCGCACAAAGTCATTTTCCTCCACATTCAACATGAGATTATTCATATTTATTACTGATAGTACCTGCTTGCGTAGTCTTGATCTCCTTGCAGACTCTCTGTTAGATTGTTTTCTTCTTTCCTTTTCAATTCCCGCTCACCCCGCTAAAACAAGGATAGTTAAGTCTTACAGAACATGGCAACAGTGGTAAAAGAATATGCGATTTACACTTTCCTAAAGAGAGATGAAGACTACTGGCCATTCATGAATCATGATAATTGCCATTATACGCTCCATACAGGAAAACCATACCATCTGAGACAAAGCGCCGCTAGGCTGGGAAGGTGCCCCAGCATTCACCTCCTCCTGTCCTTCGGGCACCGCTGCGGATGGAGAATTGCTCCAAAGATCCATCCCAATATTCAAGTTTGGTGTGGCATTGGGAAGTGCTGCCCTCCCAGGTGCCAAAATCGAAAGCTTCGATGCAGACCTCCCCTTGGCTGCGAAAGGCGACTCAGCTGCAGCGTTCTGCACCGTGGCAGCTTGAGATGGCTCACCTGAAAAGTGCCAACCATCATTCTCGCTCTCCTAAACAGATAAACTAGCCCCTTACACCTTGTAAGGCATTATGATTTTCGACAGCCCACCTTCTGCATTTGCATCGCTGGACTTTCTCCTCTTCGCAGATGACGAGCCCTGGACAAAATAAGCACATCTGAATCAACCAAAACCATCAAAATACTGCTAGAAAATAGCTTAATTTAGCGCGCAATGACCAACAAGGCACCTTCTGATCGGCATCGGCATCTCTCTCCTCCGATGACTCTTCGCTCCCGCCACCAGCACTGTGCACACCACATCAGTTAATTCAGCTCAATCCACCCAACCAAACAGACAAGCAAGCAGCACACATATGCAAGCGCAGAAACAAACCGTACCTCCCGGAAGCATCCTCGCCGGAAGGGGAACCGCAGCTCTTCCTCTTGCTCTTGCCCTCCGCCATCACCGCCACAGTCGCCGCGGCCTCACCAGCCATGTGAGGCATACTCTGCACAGAACAGAACCCAGCAAAACAATTTCACACACCAGCACTCCCACCTCACCACCGAATGGTCTGGCTCCACCTCCAGCCACAACCTGATTTTACTGCACCAAAATTTAAATGGGAGAGAGGGGCTCGGCATTCACCGCGGCCATGGACGCGTGCGCGTAGTACGCGGGGTGGTACACCGGGAACGGCACCGGCGCGCCGTACGCCCCCGCCCCCGCCGCTGCCATCAGGTGCTGCATCCCACCGTGAAAAGTGAAACCCTAATCAAAACTCAGAGCCCCACCATCACCACCACCGCAACAGAAGGAAAAAGCGTGTACCTGCGTCGGGGGCCACGCGTAGGGGTGGCCGGCGGCAGCGTAGTACGCCTGCATCGAGGCTGCCCACTCCGCGTGCGTCTGCGGCGCCGCCGGCGCAGCCGCGGCGGACGGGTCGACGGGGGCACCGCTCGGCCGGTCATCTTCGGAGGCGGAGGCGGAGGAGGCCATGGCGCGTGTTGCGCGCGCGCGCGCGACTGAGCGAGCGAGCGAGATTCCAGAGCGAGGTGGACGGGGAGGTGAGGTTACCGCAGAGGAGGAGCACACGCAGGCACGCCCACGCGGGCCTGGTGGCTTCGGAGTTCGGGCAATCCAGGAGGTGGCAGCGCGTTGGTTGGTGTGGGGCCTCGGGTGCTGGCCAGAGGGACGACACGTGGACGGCGCGCGGCGAGCGGTCCACGTGTCCGTGAAGGTGGCACGCGCTCGGCGCGGGAGGAGTGTACGCATGCGCGAGCTGGCTCAGTTGGTAGTGGGACCGCCGTGTTAGTGGGCGCGTTCGTCGTTGATGAGTCGGACGCGGCAGGACTCTGCTGACCTGGGACGCAGCACCGACCCTCTCCGCAGCGGATTATGCCTCGATTCACCGCAGCGCAATCTGCGCGAAGAGCCGCGGAACTCTCGCAGCGCCGAGGGACGGCGGGGATGGGGAGGTGGCAGGACCGGCGGCCGACTGTGTAGAGAGGGGTACCATCGGTAGTTTACTTTTGAAATAGATGGAAAATAGAAGAAAAGAAAAGCGATGATAATGATAAATTTCAAAGGGACAAGAAATTGGAGTGGTAAATTTTAAATTTCAGAAAATTGAGTGGCAAATCTCGAAGTGACGAGATTCTCGATGGCATATATCAAAATTTGCCAATAGAAGGACCGCGGTTGGTCGCTTAGCCAGGCGTGGAGCAACCCGTCTGGGTTCGATCCTAGGTCGCATCATCTGTCCATTTTGGTGGATTAGGAATAGTACATGCACACGTGAGTGTGTTCAGTGGTTAAAGCACGTGTTCGCGCTCCGTAGGATCTTAGCTCTCGTTCTAGATTAAATGTGTGTTTAGGACACATCTACATATATATGTGGGTGTGAGTGTGGTGTGTATGTGTAAGTGCGTTCTGTGTGTACTTAAAAAAGAGTATGAGTTAATAATATAAATCAGAAGATCTTTCTGACAAAAAAACATTTGTTATTCTACGCTTGCACAACTACTTCATCAGATGCTGTTACTGTCATGGATAAAAAACCGATGGCAACCGGCCGATTACCAGACGTATAGGCTCGGATGGGTAGGTTCCATATTAGTCCTATTTAAGCATTTGCTATCCATGAGTAACTATTAATATAAATCAGAGGATCTTTCTGAAAAAGCATTTGTTAGCCTACGCTTGCACATCTAATTCATCAAATACTGCCACTGTCATGGATAAAAAACGGGCGGCAACCGGCCCATTACCAGTCCGATTCCGTACCGGTTGGAAAGAGGCGATCTGGTACCAAGTTTAATGAGCCATCGATGCTAATGCTTATAGAAGACCAATCAAATACATTAAGGAAATAAAAAGATAAAAGGGGCCGGATGATTTGGATAGGATCATGGCCATTTCCACCCTGCCTCGAAGGGAAGCAAGAAAGCCATCCCCACCCCAAAAAAAAGTCACTATTACCGGCTAAGATTAAGAATAGAAGGGTCAGCAAAATTACAAGTCAACACTCAGGGGTGAGTTGGTGACGACGACACACGAGGCGACGACGAGGAGAACGCTTCCAAGACAAACTACAGCAGGCCACCTCGCCGGCTCGGCTCGCCTCGCCTCCCTAGTATTCGATCGCTGTGCTCGTGCATGTAAGTTTCCAGTTTTACCCCTCGTCGTTAGTCGCTGCTTCCTTCCTTCGATTTCCATCTCCTGGCCCGCTGGTGGATCCGAGCAGGGCAAGCGAAACAACCGGGGAGAAAAGAAGGAAAGAAGTAAGGAAAGGGAAAAGTTACCGCAACTGCAAGCTGCAGCGGTTCTTGGGGATCTCGCGCTCTACGAGTACGAGGCCGCGCAAGTCTTGGTCCTCTCCTCCCACTCTTCCAACATGAGGTGAGTTCTTGATTGTTTCTTGCAAAGATGGTTTCTTGTAGGCTTTCTGGGCCTTCGGCCTTCCTCTGATTCGATGATTAATTCGTGGGTCTTGTTGCTTTCGAGATGTGCTCCATGCACTGGGAGCCAATTAGCGACAGTTCTGACCCTTTTGTTTTTCTGCTGGTTGTGTTGTTGGTATTGGTTCCCCTCTCGACTTAGGCCAAAGGAGAGATTTTTGTTTTGTTTTGCTGGTTTTAGGGGTTTTTAGGGGTTATCTAATCGAACGAGGAGGAGTTGGATTCCTTTTTTTTTTTTTTTTGTATGTCCGGGTGGATCAGATTCTTTAGCCGGTCAAAGCAAAAATATAGATGAGCATTTGAACAACGCCTTTAGGTGTCCTATATTCAGGGAGTGTTCTTGCTCATGTTTGGGCAGTTTGGCTTGCACTGGCAAAGATCAAACCGGAGTATTCAAGGTTTTGGTTTTTGTTGAAGTTGGAAAGAAGTGAGCGATTCAGGGAGTGGGGAATGTCATTGTGATTTTCGGAGTCTGGACATCATATTGATTTAGAAGACCGGTGCAAATTAGCATATGAAATCGGAACATAGGATTTTCACCGGGCGTGAATAGTAAGTTTCGAACTTTCGATTCAGATTCAGGATGCTGACCGCAAGATCGATCCCGCGGGCCATAGCCTTTGTTCTTATTGAGTAACGAGGAGTGCTTCCATGCTCCACGAAATGAAAACCACACAGATCTTATAGCACCTGTGAGGCTGTGAACCTATAGTCACCGTATGCTAGAGATTTATGCGATTTTTTAGTGGAACATAAAAGCATTTTCCAGTCATACAGTTATTGTTGAGGGGATATCCAGTTCTTTTGCATGAAAGAGGGGATCAGGAGAACAACAATCTTTCTATTCTTCCATTGTTCCCTTTTCTTTTGGACGCTAAAAGTGAGTGCATCTGATGGGCTCATGGGACCATCAAGTCTGACTCTTGACATCTCTAAAAGGAAGTCAGAATCTTTTCACAGTGATCACCAGGTTAACCATCATGCAATTGGCTTGTTAAGCAGGTCCCAAGTTTCAGTTTCATGTGAGCCACTCAATTAGAAGCTAATTAACATAGCACTTGAAATATTCTACTCTTTTGCAGTTTCATCTGGAAAACTTTGAATTTTCCTTATCACACTCTTGCCATTTTGTGGCATTTCACAAGTGTTTTTCTTGTCTCGTATCTATTGCCCTGTCTTTTTATGCATAAACTAAGTCCGAAACAGAAAAGAAGAGAGGAATGAATGCTTCTGTCTTATGGCTATTCATGTATAGTGTGCATGTGACGAAATTCTTTTGAAACGCAGTTCACTATTCATTACCAATGCAGCTCTTTTGCATCCATCTCCCACCTCTCAAAACATACCGTGCACATGCAAAACATTCTAGATCAATATAGATCCACACCAGGGAGTGAAAATAAGTTAAATTTGCTTGAACTGAATAGATTGAACCGTGTTTTTGTCACACAAATATCCCAAGGATTCCAGGAGACTAGGAGTATCATGTGGCATTCACTGAAATATAGAAGAATATTTATCTTGTTTTGTTGATGAAATCATTCTCTAATAATTTTTCATTTTTTCAGGGCAAAGAAGATAGTATTTGGTTTCTCCATTTCTCTTATCCTCATCAACCTGGCTTCCATAATGGAACGGGCTGATGAGAATCTCCTCCCAGCTGTTTACAAGGAAGTCAGTGCTGCCTTCAATGCTGGTCCTACTGATCTGGGGTACCTTACGTTTCTAATGAACTTTCTGAAGTCCATAGCATCTCCCTTGGCAGGTGTCCTTGCTCTTCAGTATGATCGCCCTGCAGTTCTTGCGATTGGGACTGTCTTCTGGGCTGTATCAACAGGGGCCGTTGGTGTCAGCCAGTATTTTCAGTAGGTTGCATTCTGGAGAGTTGTAAATGGTCTTGGACTTGCCATTGTAATACCAGCACTTCAATCCTTCATTGCTGATAGCTATAAAGATGGCACTCGTGGCGCAGGATTTGGTTTATTAAGCCTTATTGGTTGTATAGGAGGAAGTATTTTAGCAACGGTCATGGCTGGTAGGGATTATTGGGTATTGCCCGGATGGCGGTTTGCATTTATTATGGTTGCATTTGTAAGCTTGTTAATTGGGATTCTTGTCTACTTTTACACTGTTGATCCTAGAAAATCATCTCCAAGCCATTTTGGTGATGATGAGGACCACGACAGGTACGGTTTTCTTCTGAATTTACAAAATCTTTCCCAATCGCCTTTTAATAGTTCAAAGGATAAATATCTCAGTGGTTTTATCATGAATGCGTATGAAATTTTCCCTGTTCAGAAATGAAGGCAGAAGTAGTATTGTTGGGATGTTGTCATCAAGTACCGATCTTTTTTTCTCCTATATCTTATACTGCTATACTTGCTGTTTTCTCACATGAACATTTTCTCATCTGAGTGGGAAATATATTGAAGTATGCTACGTATTCTTTCTTTCTAAACTGATGTCCTGGATGACCATTTGATTCTACATTAACTTACCATTCTCTGTATACCGGCACTATGTGTCTATTTGTTATATAAACATAACATTATAGTCTTCATGTAAATGGCGGCAGGTCGCATTTGTTCAGTAATGGTATTTTCCGTCCACAGTCCATCTGGAAGGATTCATGGATAGCAGCAAGATCTGTTATGAAAATGAGTACCTTTGAAATCATCGTCTTGCAAGGCATAGTAGGCTCATTGCCATGGACTGCTGTAGTTTTCTTTACAATGTGGTTTGAACTCATTGGTATGAAAACAAAAGGTTTTTTTTTCCTCAATGTTGTAACTGATAAGCATTACTTCCTAAAGTTGAACATTGATGCAGTCTTGAACCCTCTTAGGTTTTGACAACAGCAGCTCAGCAGGGCTAAACAGCCTATTTGCTATCGGGTGCGCCCGTGGATCATTTCTAGGTGGAGTAATAGCGGATCGCCTGTCAAGATACTATCCAGATTCTGCTCGCATCATGTGTGCTCAGTTTAGCGCATTCATGGGCATCCCTTTCCCATGGATCCTCCTTACAGTCATCCCCCAGTCAGTTGATTACTGGTCTGCCTTCGCTGTCACACTGTTCTTGATGGGAATTACCATAAACTGGTGTGCTACTTGCGCAGACAACCCCATGTTTGCAGAGGTAGTCCCTCCCAAGCACCGCACTATGATCTACGCCTTTGAGCGTGCATTTGAGGGCTCATTTGCCTCACTGGCTGCTCCTGCTGTTGGCATGGTCACTGAGAAGATCTATGGCTACAATGCGAAGACTGTCAATCTAGCAAATGGATCGGTCGTAGGGGCGTATGCACTTTCAAGAGGGCTATTGACTATGATGATTGTTCCTTTTGGTCTATGCTTCTTGTTTTACAGCCCACTGTACTTTGTGTTCAAGCGTGATCGAGAGAATGCCAGATTGGCCAGCATCAAGGAGCAGGAGCTTATATGAATATGAAATGCTTGGTCATCTGGGGTGTTCAGCAACCAACAGCCAACAGTTTAACTTCGTTTTTTTTGTCTGTTTATTACCAGTTTCTGGTTTTAGTTGCTAATTCCCTTAAAGGCACAAACCAAACAATTTTATTTTTGTATTGAAATGGTGTAGTTGAGAATTTTCAGGTTCGACCTTCTTCTGGCAGATGGAAAACACAGGAATAATACACGATGATTCATTACGGAAAACACAGGAATAATACACGATGATTCATTGTATAATTAGAGAATAAATTGTAATCTTCTTCTAGTTTTGTGTTGATAAATAAATGGCAGTTACCATGTTCAGTCTTAGTGCATCACTATTTGCCAAGGGATTTTTTTTTCCTGTTTGTACTCTCTAAACCTGAACTTAACCAAGAGTCCAAGAGCAACATCCACACCGACCAATTTGT